>CAKKXW010000002.1:35998584-36033805 GCA_920937365.1 Sphaerophoria rueppellii
CTCCTTACATGCACTTTTTTCAGTTCATATTCCTTGATAGGAAAAAAGAAGAAATAATGTGCACATATTCTTTTTCTTCACTTATTGCATGTAGGTATGTTTATGAATTTGCTCCTTTTCTACCTAGACTTCGCCTGCGTATATTGCCTTTTTTTTCTCCTTCATGTGCGTGATCGTGCTGGTGGTTCTTGGTTCTTGCAAATTTTCGTCTGAGATGAGAAGAAGGAATCGGTGAAGTGTAGAGCTCACTAACACATTCAAATTCATTTACATGAAATTTGAGTTCGCTGTTCTGGTACACCCTACCCTGAAACTCACGAAACCAAAAAGCCAGTTAACTGAACATCACTTTGCACCGATGCAATCATTACTCATCGATTGATTTCAACTTATCGACTTTACGAACACGAATACCAATTTTTCGTTAGCGTTTTTCATTTGGACGTAAGTATAATTGCTGTCAAAAACGAGCTTGATGATGAATGGTCACACGAAAATCGAGATCGAACAATAAAACGAAAAGCCGCAATCTCGATCCAATACTTGTGCTGTGGCGCTATCGATTCATGCCTGCCGCCTAGTGTGATCTTGCAGTCAAGCAACAACATCATCAACAAGACAACACTGACACACGTTCGCCAAATCTGGTCTGCTCAATAAAATATGTTGTATACTCTCAAGTTAATGCTCGTTATATCAGTCGTGAGTAAATTCTTTAAATTAACGAAACGGAAACGAATCCTTTCATTTATTAAGTTCGTTCAATTTCACTTTTGCGTCAATTGCAATGAATGTTTCCTTTATTCAAGAGTTTGCATTTTTCTTTTCATCTTTTTTCAGTACACACATTGGCTTTCGGCAACAATCGGATGAAGTGTAAGTGCACGTAGATGTTTTTCTTTTTTTTCTTTTGAGTTTTAATATTCACGTTTTCAAAAGTCAATTTTATAGGTCATTAATCATGGTTCCTGAAGGCCCTCAGTCCCTTAATAATAAATAATGTGTTATGAAGTCAGATATTGAGTTCATAAAGTTTATTTCAGGTTCTTGTTTTTTAAACTTTTGAAGGAAGTTATGATGTTTCAACACGATAGCTGGACACTTGTTGTAAGGGACTGAGGACTGAAAGGTCGCAAAGTGTTTCCAAAGACAGTTCGAAACAAAAATTTGTTGGAACCATGATTTTTCTATGGGTGTTGGGTAGGCAAAACATTGTCGATTTTCAAGATTTTTAGTGAAAATGAAACAATATACAAAAATAGTAGGTACCGATCACATCGCCAGTGCTTAACAAAAGTGTTCCGCTTGTCGGCTTTGCTATGGCGACCTCAGAAATGCGCGGCCAACTGATGTTGTTGCATTTTCTTTTTCTTGTCCCATTATGAGCTTTTTCGCCTAGTTCCTAGTTCGGTCGTATCGAAACGTTGTATCATATTGCCTTAGGGTCTCCCATTTGAACTTGGTCAGCTGTTATATATATATTTTAAATCACTCAACCATGCTGAAAGTTCTTACTTAGGGGATAGGGGGCATTTATCAGTCAGAAAATATAGTAGGCGGCAAATCCTGGAAAAAAACGTATGAACTCCAAACCGATACTCACCACCTTTTTATCGATTTTAAGTCCGCTTATGACAGCATCTGCAGAGACGAACTGAATAAAGCTATGTCTAATTTTGGCATCGCTGCCAAACTCGTTCGCTTGACTATAGAACTCACGCTACGCCATGAAGGTTGGCAACCAGCTTACGCAATCTTTCGATGTGAAAAAAGGATTCAGACAGGGCAATGCACTGTCAAGCGATTTCTTTAACATCGTTCTTGAGAAGATAGCACAAAACTCCACCATCAACACCAGAGCCACTATATTCCAAGAGTTTGTTCAGCTTCTCGCGTACTCCGATGATATTAAAAAATGGAAAGATCACATGTCAATTAAGCCGTTGGGAGAATTGAGACAGAAACGGCATAAATATGTTAAGCAGTACATGACGGCAAAAAGAAGTATATGCTGACTTCGAGGTAACACACCCAACACTGACGCCTCGGAAAGAACGTCACAATAGACGCATGTAACTTCGAGGTAGTAAAGAGTTTATCTACCTGTTCTCCGCTATTAACACGGGCAATAACACAATCGCCGAGATCGCTGTTTATTTGGACTTAAAAAGAAATTGAGTGGAAAAGCCCTCTCTCGATCAACTAAGGAAAAAGTATATAGCACCCTCATCATCTCATTCCTGATGCTGTATGGATCTTGACACAATCGGATGAATGTGCCTCAGGCTGTTTGAAGATTAAAGATCTTCGGGTCATCTTTGGCCATATGAGCACTGAACTTTACGGATCCCACAACGACACGAGACCTAGAAGGGTCAAGGTCAAGTCAAGCGACTCAGATAGCACTGTAATTTGAGCGGATGGACACCAATGTTCCGGCCCTGAAAAGACTGTGCAAATAAAAAATAGTCCTACGATTTATTCTTAGTTTTATTTGTCACATTTTCTGACAAGAACAAATTCTATAAACAAACTGCAATTCTACATAAGAAAAAACACATCTGTAGAAAATTTAGAAAAATTTAGAACTGTGGTTCTAAGTTATTCATTCAATCCAAATTTCGCGAGCATAGGTATAGATTTAGTTGTTATTGGTTTTGGTTAGGTTAGGCATAAAAGAAAAGGCCCACTGTGATACCACATGAATCTAGGGAATTACTTGTTATTAGTCGAACCATTTTGACCTTTTTATAAAGCGAAGAAGATATTTAATGTTGGCTCGTTCACTGGGATTATGGTATAGAAATATTATCCAAGGTGAAGTTTGCGTCTAAGGGAAAGAGCTTCTGCTCCATAGAGCTCCTGCAGAAGTCATTTGAGGACATGCGCTTTGAGATAACAAGTCTTTAAAGCGCTTTAAGTGTTAAGTCAAGTGATGGCCATATGAGTTTGGTAGCATGTGCTTAAATTATACCACCTAAGTGTACATCGGCTATCGATAAGGTACCTCTTCGTATTCCTATTCCCTTTCAGATGAGATAGATATGACGGTTCCATTTTTAGCGAGTTTGTCGGCTCAACAATTTCTTGTGATGTCTCTATGGCCTTGCACCCAAGGTGAAAATTAAAGTGCTGCGGCAACTCCATAAGAGATTATCGACAATCGAGAGGTAGTTGAGACACCGTAGAGAGATTTTATTGCAGCCTGACTGTCAGAGAAGATAATAATTACAGAAGTTGATATCACGTTTCCTCTTAGCAAGGAGAGAACTTTTTTGATCGCTAAAAATTTCCAAGATAGGCTTAGATTAAGCTTTTCTGAATACACACCACTGTATAAAAATGAATACTCCTGTCTTCCAGAACATTGTTTGTCTTCCATTCAACATTATTGTTGGTCCATTGAGAGGAGTCGTTGAGTGTTAGAGTTGTACTCGCTGCCACTTGTTTGCTGAAGATATCAAGGGGTGTCAGATGGAGGAGAGGGATGGTTTTCAATACCCTGCAAGTATATGCGAGTTTTGTCAGAGTGAGTGGCTTTCTGTAGTGCAGTCTACCATACAACAGCTGTTATTGGGCTGTTGCTGAAATTTAAATTAAGTTGTTGATGAGTACGCTGAAAACTTTTTCCAAAATTTAATTCGACACTATTTTGTTTCTTATTAGAAAAATTCTTCCTCCAAAACCACACTCACGTTCACACTTGACTTTTCCACTACACCAGAAAGGCCAGCTCCACAGTGACAAAGCATAGAAACAAAGTTCTAATTGATTTAGAAATTAAAAGAACATTTCCACTACAGAGCAGAGTATTTCTTTTTTGCCATTCAAGACAAAACGAAACTGCTGGGCTAATATTGGCCTTTAAGGCAGCCTGCTTGCAGTCTACCCCTTCTCGCGTATACTTTGGTATTTTGCTATTTTATATTCGGATGCCATACTGCAATAACAGAAACGCAGCGGAGATACAATCCGCTTTTGCAGACAGATATTGTCAACAGCTCGACTTCGACATGTTCTTTGTATTGGATGTTAAATGACAACAGTCTTGAGTCGAAAGTTTTGTTCGGTCCATGCATTGTCATCGTCTTCGTAATCGTCGTGTATGTCGGTCGTCTATTGGGGGTGAGTGTGAAACTATCAAGGAAGCTCAAAAGAGGCAAACAACAAGGCGAATCACTTGAAAGAGAAAGAGAAGTCTATAAAGTCTTAAACGCATTCCATACTACACGAGAAACACTATTCTTCTTGGCTCAGGAGTCAAGATGCAGCAGATGGGCTGCATCACTTGCAACGTCCTCATACTTCTGTAGCGCACTCTATGGGCAGGTTAAAAGGTACTACAATAGCATGGTAAGTGGCAAGTTGTTGTTGATGTTATTGCTATTGTTTCGGGTACATATAGGAGACTTGTGTTGTCGGGACGGTGCATAAGGTTGAGACGAACACGCTGAAAATAATGATGATTTTTGGGATGTGTCATATGAGGCATGCTTGTCGAAATTTATCATCAAGGGGATCTAAGGAAAACTAATGCCAATTAAAGAATAAGTATAGTTTCTGTGTTCTTAGTTTCTTGTCTTGGCTTGTCAGTCGGAATTTAGTCAAAATTTTTATATTGTCAGTGACTTTGCTCTTTTTTTTTTTTTTGAAGAAGTCTAAAGTGCATGTTTGTCTTAAGCCGATGAAGCGATATCAACGCAACGAACTTTGAAATAGAAATTCGTACAAGGGAACATAGTAATATCCTTGTCAAGCAGTCATCAACTAAATTGTCCATACGAAACTTTCTAGTCATACATGAGGTCTGCATATTCCCCAGGGCCATCATCGACTGGGACCTACCACGTTGTTGTAAATGCAATATTGTGGCTAATATTACTAGACAAAGGAATTCAAACTAGTTTATTATCTAAAATCTTATATTTAACTTACTGGCCCCAAGCGCGCTCTAAGCAATTCATTATCGTCTTAAGATTAATGCCTTTCGGCCTTTGAACACTATCGGCTATCTCGATGGAGACCAACACAACACAAAGCAAGAACCGAGCTACTCGTGAACTCTGGGACCAAGGACCTCAGGATTCAGGGTTAAGTGTAAAACTGGAGACAGAAACCTAGAAAATGATTGGACGGGGACCTATGATTACACTCCTCGATAATATAATCTAACCTAAAAACAATTTCTCCTTTAAAGTCGAACTTGGTTAAAACAGGAAGTTGTCAAATCCTTATTGACTCTACGAACTACACCTCTAGTTTCAGAAAACCTTCCTCTAAAGTCGAACTACTCAAATTGACTCGTTTAATTGCTGGTATTGTCTCAAAAGTCCGACGCTTTGAAGAACATATTTACGAACTTATTTCCTATCTATGTGGGTGGTCCTTTTCAAAATTAGGATAAGCAGACTTTAAGGCATATGTCAATAAGTTCTGCAGCTACCCCTTCATAAACAAAATAACTGAACAACAACATTTCCATTGCCAAGTGGCTCATTGATCTCTTAAACGAATTTCGACTCTCCTGCAAAGCTAACACTGTATTTATACAGTGTGAAAAAATCATACAACACCAACGCTCAAACAACGACCGACCGACACTATAGTAAATTTGGTGATAAAACACCAAAAACAGGATGCACCTTTAACACTATACACCATCAGCGCTTACAGACCCAGTGTCCCAGCTATACCCGCAAATTGTGTGGCCAAATGCCGGATGGGATTTCACTTGTCGGATGCATTGCGGCCGTGCGTCGCATCCATTTTACACGCGATGGACGAGAGGAAGTGTTGTATGATTGTATTCGCCGAAAAATCTTGTAAATTTGCTAAAATATCGGCAATGTGGATTGCTCTTTCAGGACTCCAAACTACGATACCCAACCCACCCACATCTCGCAATTTGCCATCGATATATGCATCGCATATGCTGCATTCCCATCGTAATGGTTGGCACATCTGCCAGTAGTTATGAACTGACTAACTAGCACTGGACTATCTTGGCCATATGTTAATGGACGGCGCTGCCGGGTAGCAGTGCAGTGGTTCTTGCAAGGAAGATGTACAGCAACCAATCCGCCATATATCCATTAGGCCAGGGTCAGTCGAAATTTTAGCAGGTTGTACGCCAACTCAACGGTGTGCTGCATTAGGGCTCGACAAATAGTGGCTATGGCGATGGTGATGGTGATGGTGATGGTGGTGTGTGCTATCATAAATTCGTGCGTAACATGGCTTTTATAGTACTTTAACAAGTTCGCTGATGTTGTTGTTTTTTGTTGCTTGGGAGAAGGGGGTGTTAGCAAATGAATGGCTTGTCAAGAATGTCATATAGCTGGTGTTGTTATTGTCCGTTCTGGGATTGTTGATAGCAACGATGTTGGAAACATAGCAGGTTGACTTAGTAGATGAATGAATTGCACTTTGAAAAGCAAATTGTAGATGGAAACTGAGTTGTTGTTGTATCACCAGATGTTGGTTGTTCGAATGTAAACAATGGCTGTTTCGTCAAATTATTGATGGCACGCAGAGTATTGGCAAGTATTGTTCTTTACGATGTGATAAAAGGCAAATGGATGTTTCGAAATGAAGGTGGACTAGGAACTGCCCCCTAAAACTGGAGTGGGGAGGTTAGACTTGTTCGGCAATGTTTACCTTGTTTCGGTACGTGCGATTATATTATTCACCAATATTTGCACTGTACTCGTGCTCACGAAGTTGGAATTGCAAGTAACTTGATGGTATTCTCTTTGACAAACCATGATCGAATCCAAGTGCCGCACTACGGTACGACCTATCACCCTTTGAATAGAGAATGAATTCCTTTACAGTCGACTTGCTACTGAATCGTAATTGTTTTAAAAGTTATGGGCGACTTGAAAACCAAGTTCAATCTGAATATAAGAAATTTGCACATGGAGGCGGTAGTTCCAATGACATCGTAGAGAGGTTCACTGCCTTCTGCAACTCTAACTAAATGACCTTGTAATTTGTGATAATAATATGGTTAAACAAAGGAAGTGTATTAAGTCAGCTGAGTGTTAACTAACATTAGTTGCAGTCAAAAGACTGCAGGTCACACAATACGCCAGCATTTAAGGACTGGATCTGATATATTGAGATAAAAGTTGACGAAAGAAAAGTGGTCACAAATTAGGAAATAACGAGTGTAACGAAGTCACATGTTTTTTCGTGTAGGTACATATGCATAATATTTTCAAATATGTAATTGAACTTTATTTATACAATTCACATTCAAGAAATATATTAAATAGGCTTCTTCTACCACTACAATTTCTACCCAATGAAATAATATTATCAATTAGTATATATAGGTCAAAGTAAGCCAGAAATATTTCGACAATTTCATCACCAAAACTTTCCCCAACCAGCAGTAAGGGGTTTCAATCTTGAAGTCATTCATCCGTTTTGATTGTCAACAGAGGGGATTGGTACCTGACGATCCTTGCCACCAGGCAATTGTAAAGTGTTTTCAATAGGGACGCTACAAAAGTTTTCTTAAATAAAACAAAAACGGTTTCGGATATCAATGAAATTGTTTATTCCTGTAGAAGAACATTTGATGCCATTAATATGAATTTCGATTTCTTTTGCATGGCCACCACGGGCACGATTGCAGAAGTCCAGACGCTGAACACAATTTTGAACGGTTTTGAAGCATAAATCGGCCGATACTGCTGCAATTTCACGTTCGATATTCGTACGAAGTTCATCAATCGTCGCTGGCTTGTTGGCATAAACCATAGATTTGACGTAGCCCCACAGGAAATAGTCTAACGGCGTTAAATCACATGAACGAGGCGGCCAATTCACAGGTCCATTTCTGGAGATAATGCGCTCATCGAACTTCGTTCTCAATAATTCGATTGTTTGGCCCGCTGTGTGACATATGGCACCGTCCTGTTGAAACCACATATCGTCCAAGTCCATATCATTCAATTCATTCCAAAAATAATCGGTTAGCATTTTTTTTTTTTTTTTTTTTTTTTTTTTTTTTTTTTTTTTTTTTTTTTTTTTAATAGCTTTATTTTATTTACCAAAACTAGAGAAATTAAATTAACAATATAATAAAAAATTAACAATACAATATAAAATATAGCCTCTAATATTAATAAATAAAATAGTTAGGAACATTCAAAAACCCAAATGGTTGCGGTGAATGCACCATTAAATAGCTAGAAAAATAACTAATAAGAAATTGATGGGGATCATTTTTTTTTTCAGAAATCATTGACAGATTGATTGACATATTTAGAGTACGTGTATTGAGCATTGAGCGGTAGTGATTCCCATTCACAGTAACGTGCCGGTCTTGATCATCACGGAAGAAGTACGGCCCAATGACACCACCAGCATGTAAACCGCACCAAACAGTGATTTTTTCGGGATGTAATGGTGCCTCGTGAAGCACATGTGGATTGCTGGCTGACCAATTACGCATATTTGGCTTATTGACGAAGCCATCCAGCCAGAAATGAGCCTCATCGCTGAAGATGATTTTTCGATGAAAATCCGGATCATTTTCAAGTTGTTGCTCAGCCCAATTCACGAACATACGATGCTTCTGGTGATCAAGCGGCTTCAGTTCTTGCGTCAATTTGATCTTGTAAGGATGTAGGCCAAGATCTTTTCGCGAAATTCGCCACAACGAAGTCACAGAGATGCCCAACGCTTGAGAACGACGTGTGAGAGACTGATTTGGGTCTTCCGCAATTGATGCGCTAGCGGCAGCAATATTGTCGACACTACGGGCACTTCTTTGTCTGACTGGCACGGGAACATTTTGTACTGAGCCTGTGGATTCAAATTTTTCCACTAGACGCTCAATTGTTGATCTGGCAGGACGATTATGACGACCATAAATTGTACGTAGCGCTCTTAAAGTGTTGACCACTGATTCCGAATTTCGGTAGTATACCTTTACATGATGAATTGGCAAACCTTACTAAAGAGAAGTGTCAAGAAAGCGGGAACAAATATGGCGTCGTTTGCTGTCCCTATCGGCCTACTTTTGTAGCGTCCCTATGAAAACCCTTTACCTGATTCGAAATATTAGAAGCATCGTACAAACCGATCCGCAGCCGTTTACGGTATCTGCCCCAACCACCATAATAAAAGCAGTAAATGCATTGAAAAACAATAAACCAGTAGAACTTGAGGGCATTCATTTCAAACTTTTACAAACAGCAAAATGACACCAAGCGAACTCGGCTGTCACTAGGCTTCATAAGTACTTAGATGCCTAACGAGGAAAGTAGTTCTTTGAGAACCTTTGAGAAGCAACATAATATGAGGGTTCAAAATTTTAACAAGTAAAAAATTTCTAAGTGGAGTCAGACAAGGTAGAATTTTGCTGACAACAACACCATCAACATCTCAAATAAGCAGACATTACTAAACTAGTTAAAGTTTCTTTTTGTCGGTCATCTCGGTTCCGCTCCTGCCATAGGATATCGAGGATTTACATTAATAATTTCAAAGGTCTCCAATTCTTATTCAATTTGCTAATGGAAGGCTCATTTACCGTGTTGTACTTTTATGACAATTTTATTTTACAAAAGGACCAGAAATAATAAGTACGTATACGCCACAGTGACTGCAGTCACTTCAATCGGAATGCAATATGTAACCATCGATAGCAACAAAAAAAAGTTCTGTAACCAATGAGATGCTATAAAAGGCAACTTCATTTAACAGCTACGTTGCGTACACTCGCTTATTTCAACAGCACCTGGCATAATACCATTATCCAAATTCTCCAACTTGATATATGGATTTTTAATGGAGTCGCCTCGTGAGAATTATTGTAAAACTGCATTGCAGGCTATACGCCAGTAGCGCCAAATGAACCCATGTACCTTTATGCTCCACCGCCACCAAGCTCCAACGGCCGCTATCTCTGAGTTCCTCCCATCCTTCCACATCATACAAAGGTCAGAAACAGTTCCACTTCGGTCTACCTTTGGGTAGAATATAATGGTGTACTCTTTTGCCACTCAAATAGGAAATTTACCGATGTCAGTCGATGTCGTTTGTGACTGCATGAATGGTATTGAAATGGACACAGATGCGAAGTGAAAATTGTTTGCTAATCGAATTTATACTAAAGTGTTTTGGCATGATGCCGCTTCTAGTTTTTAGGTCACTTGTAAAGCAAAACTACAAATGACGAATTTATTTGCATGATAAAATGTAATGTCATCAAAAAAGAGACCTTTTAAGGTTAAATTATTTTGACCTCATGCTACTTGTCGCATGCGTATTGACCGCCATGATGGATTGTTGACTCTGGTTGGTTAATTGAAGCGAATTTGTTGGGTAATGACAGAGAGATTGTGTTTAAGGCTCATTAATGTATATCAGTAAGGTCCCAACCAAAGGGAATTTAGTGTATTCAGGTATTTGAAAATACTACATTTCAATTAGGGATTTGAAATGGCATAGGGGATTATTTGAAATTTGGCTCATTATTCCGAGGGTTTTTGTTAAATAAAATCGTTGATTGCTGGACAGTCTACTTTAAGAACAAGCAGTAGATTCTGAGTGGGAAGTAAACAAAAATTCTTCAATTGCACCTTTAACTTATTTCCATTGTCTTGCATGCAAGCTTATGCTACTGCCGTCAACTCCAACTTAACTCTCACCTGAGACTCAACTTTCACGGATTAGTTTAAGATTATTCAACCAACAATGTTGTTAATTATCTCGATTCTATTGTTTGTTTTGTTTCATTTCGTTTTGAGCTTTAAATGAAGAAGCCTTAAGCCTCAAACCATCTTCAATTATCGCAACTGACACTTCAAATTGAATAGTGAATCCTTAATACATGTGGATTTCACTCTAATTCCAATTGCATGCACTCTCTGTCGCTCAAGAGATGAACCGAACACAAAGAACAGTGTAATCTTGCTTTCTTGTACATCTTTTAAGAGGCCGGATTACAATGCTGATAGTGTTAGCCCTTATACAAATGTGTTAAAGGCTCTTGAATTTGAGCTGCTAATGAAAAGACAGAATCTCAGAAAAAACAATAAATAATTAATTTATTGAAAACAAACGTTCCTTATGATCTCAAGTTTTCATCTGAAGTAATATAAAAATATTTTCAATATCATTTGCTTGATAAAAGTATTCTAAAAATTACAAAACTTAGTTAGGTGTTTTATCCTGTTTCAACACTTCCTCCAAAACACCAAACAAAAAAGGAAATATTAGTCTTCGTAAATGCCAATCTTTTCTCGTAGCATTTGAAATCGAACACGTTCAAGAGGTTTTGTGAGCAAATCAGCAAGTTGATCTTTTCCTGGTATGTGTTCCAAACTTATATCACCTTCAAGAAAACGTTCTCGAACATAGAAATGTCGAACTTCTATATGCTTCGAACGCTTATGAAATTCTGGATTCTTCGCAAGTTTCACAGCACTTGCACTATCAACATAAAGAATAGGTGCTGGTACTTCTTGTTCCATGAGCTCTTGCAGAAGACGTTTGAGCCACATTGCCTCCTTACAACCTTCACTCGCAGCCATAATCTCAGCTTCAGTTGTTGATAAGGCTACGGTTCGTTGGAGTTGGCTTGTCCATGAAACAGGTCCACCTGCAAACATTGCAATAACTCCACTTGTTGACCGTCTTGTCCTAAGATCTCCTGCATAATCAGCGTCACTAAATACTCTTAGTTGGTCCTTGTTTTTCGCTTGATATCGTAAGGCTGATTTAGTTGTACCACGGATATAACGGAAAATTCGCTTGACGCTATTCCAGTCATCCTTGTAGGATTTTCCATCTTTCTAGCTGCAGAGCTTACCGCGAAGGCAATGTCTGGTCTCGTACCAGTTGCCAAAAACATCAGGCTCCCTACGGCTTCTCGGTAAGGGACTTCTTCTCTTATTTGTTTTAATTTTGACTTTTCTTCCTCCCGACTTACAGGAGTTGTCACTGGATTGGATTCATGCATGTTGAAACGTTCAAAATTTTGTTTATATAATTTTCTTGACTTAATTGAATTGATCCATCATTTGCAATTTTGATCTTCATGCCGAGAAATTGGCTTTCCATGCCATAATTCATATGGAACCTTGTCTTCAATACTTGTCGGTCCTGTGTGGTTCAAAACATATGCTGCTGTATTACATGCTTCAGCCCACAGACACTTCGGCAACTTACTGCATATTCGCATACTACGAGCTGCTTCTACAATGGTACGATTTTCTCTTTCTGCGACTCCATTCTGTTGTGGCGTGTAAGGAGGAGTAATGCATTGCTCAACTCCAAACTTTGACAACAAATTAGCAACTTCATTATTGTCAAATTCCTTGCCGCCGTCGCATCTCAACTTTTTGACAATGTGTCCATTGGATCTGGCTTCGTTAAGAAACGTTTCAAGACTTTTACACACCTCACTTTTGTGTTTCAAAAAGAACAGCTTGCGGAATTTGCTAAAGTCATCTTTGAAACAGACATAATATCGTGATCCTCCTAGTGATATAGTTTCAACGGGTCCGAGAACATCTGCATGAATGATCTCACCAACTTTGTCGGGTCGATCACTTCTGGACTTGAAGGGAAGTCGGTGCATCTTACCAACAGCACATCCATCACAGAATTCTTCTATACATTCAGGAACACTGATATTAAGCTTTCCAAGGATCTTCTTTACATGCCGCTTATTTTGGTGAGCAAATCTTTCGTGGTATACTTGAAGTGTTTCTTTAACCTTTGAAATGAAGACTTGTTCTGCTTGCGATGGTTTTAAAACTTTAATTCTAAGAACGTAGAGCTCATTTTGAAGATATCCAATAACTGCTACCTTACCATCGCTATTCTTGATTACAACTCTTTTGTCATTCATAGTTGTTGTGAAACCATTGCGAGCCGCTGCCTTCACAGAAAATAACTGTGCACTTGCATCAGGAACATACCAAACTTCCTTTAAAGTTGCATCTTTCCACACACCTTCGATGTTTGCCTGAATTCGAATGCTCCCTTTTCCATATGCCTGCATTGTGACATCCTGTTTTCCTAGACAAATTACTTCAGGTACATCAAATCGCATGAATGACTCAAAGTGAGATTTGTTCGGTGTAATATGCCTAGAAGCGCCACTATCACAATACCATTGGTCTGTACTTAGGAAGTTTCCATTCGTTGCATTCAAGGAATATGCAATCAGAGCGTTAGGTTTCTTGATATGATTGTGTCTTGCTTTATTTTGTGGACACTCAGCTGCCCAGTGTCCTAGTTCCTTACATTTATTGCACGGAAATTTCATTTTTGGCTTTTTCTTGAAACTACCTCTGGCAACTAGTGCTGTACTATCACTTGAACTTGTAGTGATTTTCTTAATTTCTCGTGTTTCGATTGTGCACAACTTTTCTATAAGTAAGTTGAGGGTTTGCTTCTCTGCAGAAATTGTGTCCCACAAATCTCTGAAATTGTCAAACTCCTTGCCAAGAGTTGACATGATTCGACCAATCAGAATCCGTTCAGAGAGTGTATTTTCTTTATGTTTGGTTAGCTCATCATTGAGATCCACAAACAACTTTTGCAATTTCGCAATATGTGCACTGATGTCCTCTTCTTCTTGTTTTCTCGCTTGGAAGAAGCTATCTATCAGCATATTGAGTCTTTGTATGCTGCTCCTTTCGAAACGAGCACACAATTTATCCCAAATATCCTTTGAATGTTCACATGTTAGGACGAGTTCAGCTATTGGCGAGCTTAGTGATGCGGCAATCAAACCAGCAGCTTTCGCATCTTCTTTCAACCAATCGCTTAGTTTCTTCTTTTGTTCTGAAGATGATGTTGCATTCACTTCAGGACGTACGTTCTCTCCAGAAACAATTTCCTTTAGATCATACGCACGGAATAACATTCCCATTTGCCATTTCCATTTTTGCCATTCGCTTGGACCTTCAAGCTTGTCCACAGAAATCTTGACTTCATTAGGCATTTTCTGTGTTCAACAATTCTTTTCTTCTGAAATTCTTTTTTTTTTTTATTAAATTCTTTTCTTCTTGTGCAGTTCACACGAGCCTGGGCCCATAACCTGTTAAAGGCTCTTGAATTTGAGCTGCTAATGAAAAGACAGAATCTCAGAAAAAACAATAAATAATTAATTTATTGAAAACAAACGTTCCTTATGATCTCAAGTTTTCATCTGAAGTAATATAAAAATATTTTCAATATCATTTGCTTGATAAAAGTATTCTAAAAAATTACAAAACTTAGTGAGGTTTGTATCCTGTTTCAACAAAATGAATGAGAAACTAGTGAAATAAAAAAAGGAGAGAAAGTAGGTGAAAAAGCCGACAACGACCAGAAAGGACGACGGCGATGATAAGGTCGAAATAAAAAGCGAACTAAAAGGGCAATGGAGCTCTGTAAGGGACTGACCATTTGATGGCTTACAACGAGAAAAGTGCTTACAAACAGAAGAACACAAACAAGCATAATGTCGCTGCTTAAAAAGAAATTAGTTGTGTTAGTTTTGATTTTAATTGAATTACACTTTTTTAGTAAAAAAAAGAAAAACAAACAGTGAAGTAAAATTGCTGTTGCTCCAACTTTGGTCCACCTAGGGAAGGATCAATCCATATATGAATTTTTAAAAGTGGTTTAAGTATGGATTAAGGGTTAATGAAACATGAAACTCATCGAAAAAAATTAAAAGCGCAAGTGTTTCAAAGCCTAAATTTTTAAAATTTGGTTGTTGGTTAAAATCGTACCCATTAAGTCTATGGCCAGTATCAATGTCTTAAGAATCAATTCATGTACCCATTCCTATTGTGTCCTTTAATCTTTTGTACTGGGAAGTTACCAGCTTCAAGGCTTACCTTGTTTCCAGCGATGGCCTTAGACGGGTTTTGACAGTTCCACTAGTCTGCAGAACGTTAACAGAAGAGTAACAACTATTATGGTAGAGGAACAAATACGTGGGTATGTGCTCGAAAACACTAAAACAAATTGTAACAAAATGAACTGACTAGTGTCGAAAACTTTCAATAATCTAACCCTTTGTGTGAACAACAAAACCGTTGTCACACAAAGATAGGAAATTAGAAAAAATGAAAGCGGAAGAAGATAGCATACATTGAGGGGCTTGTAAAAATGCATGTCTATTCATAGCAATTGATAAACAATAACAAGTCTGCAATGGGAAACCAAAAAACCTCTTAAGTTGTTATCGTTGTTCAAATACATTAATGAAACTTGCTTGAGTTCTAGCAAGGCTTTTTAAATTCAAAATTTCGAAGACGGTAGTCATGCCAGTACTTACTTACGGATCCGGGACTTTGAGACTTTGCCCAAAGGCACTCTAAATTCTTAGCTGTGTTCGGCGAAAAAGTCTAACGTCGCATATCTAGTTATCCCCGTTTTGAGGAAGCATTATTCCGGAGACGATTGAAGCGATGCCGGTTTGACAACTCAAATGGGCTGGCTACCGACCTCGTTTTAGTGAAGACAAACCGGCCCTAAAGTTCTTTACGGTTCAAACCAATGAAGGAAGTTTTTATGGCGTCAGCTTACGATCAAAACAAATACTAGAACTTGCTGAAGGAGACTTGGATCGGATCACGATTACCTACTTACTTACATATTTACGCTAAAGTCGAAGTCAGAGCATCCAACAAGCGTCCTCAACAACCTTGGTCCCTACCTCGTTATTCTCAGATTGGCAAGTTGGTAGAGGTCTTCTACCACCTGTGTGCTAAATCTGAGTAACGTTCTTTCTCTTCAACTACGTCCTTCTGGGTTCCACGCAAAGAATCTTCAGGCAGTATCGCTATTTGCCATCAAATCTACATGACCCAGCCATCTAAGTCGTTTGACCTCAACTTTCTTAGGTTAAATCCTCGTCTCAATCGTATCAATCCATTTAAGTGGGCAGAACCAAAAACCACGGGATGAATTTTGCTTGCTCCCTCAACAACCCAATGCCTATTCATCTGCCAAGACTCATGTGTTTGTAGCATACATGAAGACTGGGATAATAAACTTCATCGGCCAACCTGACAATGATGATTACTTCTTCCTATTGCTTTTTCGACACTCTTGCAAGAATACTGGGGTCTCGGATGCCCGGTCAAAACCATCAATTCTGAAGAAGTCTGCCGGCTTCTAGGCAATTTTGCAGATCACAAAAAAAGGAATTGACAATTTCTTGCGATCGAATTCATTTGATGTCGAATTTTCAGCTAGTATGTACCTTGAACGAAATGGTTTCTCGGAAAGTGCGTTAAAATAGATGTAAAGTGTGCATTTTATAAATTTATAATTTTCCAAAATGTTTGCTTCGTATTCCCTAAGCCACTTTATCACACTTTGAAGTAAAAAACAATTATAATTTGTAATATTAAAACCCTCAACACCTCGACAGTTCACTCACCTTACCAAATCAATATCTTTCAATGGTCTCATCTTTACTTCAACTAAATTTGATCTGAGATCAAAGTTCCTTGCACTTAATTTGCACAACACAATCCACCCCAAAGTTAGAACCTTGTCATTTCCATCATTATCATCGCTTTTGTTAGCAACAGCCTCTCTACAAGCAATATACTTATTCTATGATACTTCAAATTTCTTCACTTCCCAAAGAATGTTCAAAATTTCTGCACTGAGAGGCTCTCGATTTCTTCGATGCCACATTATTTTCCAAACACAATACAAACAAAAACACACTAAAAGAGGACAATATTTGTAAAACAAGAAGAACTCATTCCTACTCCCTCACTGTGTTGTAAAGGGCATAGAGGTTAAGGAAGAAAATAATCTACAAGTCCAAAGACTCGCTCCATATTACAACAATCACAATCAAGAAAGGGCCTGAAAATATAAATAAAAACAAAGAAAAACAACACTGAATTAAAATAACTCCAAGAAGAGGTCCTTCTTTGAGTTTTCTGATCTGCTACGGTCGGTGATGGTGTCCTGCCAAAGGACACAGGCAGGTCAGTAGAAAAATCTAAGAAGTTTTCGAAGATGTTCTGTGTCCTTTCATAAGACGTAAAGGGAGATGTGAAAATAAGCACGCGTTGTGGTAGTATGCAAGTATGAATGAAAGTCCGTCAACACTATACAAGCTCTCCAGGGTACTGGATGAACAACAGGAACTGTGAAGACAACAACGTTAAAAGAATTCCTAATTCCAAACTGAGCTGCATTCTATTGCGATGGCGAACATGATGAAGAGATTCCTTATATTATTCCAACTTTAGTACATCCATCTTTAACGCCCACACTACCGCTCGTAGACCGAAGTACAAAGGACTCTATCCCTGATACAATGGGGTATAAAAGAAAAACACAAGCAGGAGGGACAAGACAAAAAAAAAGGATAAACGCTGTACAAGTTTGAATGGATCATGGCGTAGTTAGTGACAGAAGTCCTTCTCCATCTAAAATCCGTTCGTAGGTTACTGAATGAATTTGTAATTGGATTTCTGTCCTTCCTTGGTTTTTGTTATCAAATAAGATTCGAAAGTTGAAGATGCTCCAAACTATAACTAAAGAGCCTTTTTTCAAGACGCTGCTTGTTCCAACGATCCACCAACATACCGACGATAACACATAACCACCGACTCATCGACATTGCTTTGAATGGATATGGAGGAATGATTATTTTTTTTTTCTTATCACCATCCTCTTTCATACTTTTATTTGTTTTGTTGTGTCCAAGAAGAAAAAAGGATCGATAGTTGCCAGAAGCCAAATCATAGCCAAGGAAGGAATATAGAAGTAGAAGAAATCTGGTCGGTCATCAATTTGCATACAAAAGTTCGGCTTACTACTACACATTGGCCCACAAATACATGTTTATATTTATGAAAATTAAATTTGGGTTGTGAAAATAAATCCAAAGAGTCGGACAGAAGTAGGCACATGCAAGGGAATGGTTTCCGAATTTTTTTTTTTTTTTGAAAGAATCACAGAGGAAGTTGGGTATGTCTGTTCGGATTTTTTATGAGAAATGTTATGTCATTAAGGATATAACTTTGTAGTAATAGTTTTAATGGTTGCAATAAATAAAAGACATTTTTTATTTAAATTTAATTTATGTACTTTTCATTCAGGTTCCTCTTCAGTCATATGAGCTAGACAAAGTTTATTTTTGTCATTACATCTTCTAAGTGGTAGATAAACTCATGATTATAGCTACGACTTCTGACAGGAATAACATCTAAATCTAAGCGGACTTGAAAGATTTCTGGTACTGAATTCTCACCATCACGTAATCAACAAAACCCACTTCCCTATGACATAAAAGAGACATTCAAATTTCAAGAATTATACGTTGACTTAGATAAACGAGGATATTCTGAACTGAGGCCAACACAAGCAGATTCTAGTTGCCTGCAATAGCAAGAGATTACTGAGTTAACTATCTATCAAATCCCATAGTAAGTTCTTTTCCACCAGTATTAAGGGATTTCCAAATAGCCATTAGGATGGGACTTCTAGGATTCCTTTCGCGTTGGAAATCACCTTGTCGTGGTGCGTACGCTTAAGTGTCAAAGATTACTACTGGGTTTTGGGTCAATAAGATAGTTAAGTTTAGTTTATTTATTGATTGTATGCCTATACAAAAAGAATATACTTCTTATGAGCTAATATATGGCTATTATTATAAAATTCAAAAATGAAGATAACTACTGTTGAAAATTTAAACATCTGAAAAAAAAAAACAAGGAGTAAAAAAAAATAAAAGATACTTGCTTTACATTACATTACATTTCTGACATTAATATTAATTTTGGTCCTGAAAATATTTTTTTAATTCTCTACGAAACTGAGCTTCACCTGTAACCCTTCTCAAATCTCTAGGAAGTGAGTTCCAAAGCCGAATGACGTTGATGAAAAATAGTCTTTCTGTGATAAGACACGAATAGCGTGGCGGTACGAGTTGAAAGAATCTGTTCGAGGTACCGAATTTAATTCTTTTGAACAAACACCGAGGTTGTTGCGACTGAATAATTTTAAACAAGAGAATGAGACTACGAGAACACATAAGTTGATCGAACGATATGTCGAAAATAAGTTTATTAAAACTTGATACATGGTCGAATCTTCTTAACCCAAAGACATAACGAGTTATGTTGTTAAAAGCTACGTTGTGTTTACGTTTACTTAAGGAATCGCAGTTGCAAAAGATTTCACAACCATAAGTTAAGATAGGTGCAATCAAAGTTTTTGCTAAAAGTAATCGCGTTTTGAGAGGTGTATAATTTTGCGAAGTCCAAAGTAAGCGTAAGGCCCCATAAACTCTACCAACAGCATAATTAATATGAGTATCCCAATTAAGTCGATAGATGAGGAGTTACGAACTTATTACTACCACCCGTAATTCAGGGTGGAGTAACCGTGCCTATTGGATAGTTTGCAGTGGGGTTATCTAACCGTAAAAAAGCCATGCTTTCTTGAAACCAGGTCGAATCAAGAAGTAGCAAGTCCTTATAACACTAATCCAGAGGTGTGGTATTATTGACTTTTTCTTCTCTTTAGGTTAACACAACATTGAAAAAACATTAACAATAAACTTTTGGCATTGACCGCGTTAGAAGTGGCTGACCATATAGAGCACCGGTTCTAGGATTTGACAGCAGTACTGGGTTGCACCAAATCTAGAAGCCTCAGAGAGTAAAAACGATTTGAAGACCTCATCCATAGCCAACTCGATCCAAACAGGTCATACAGTCCGGACGGATCCTTTGCTAAAGTCATTCAGTAGAGCGGACAAAATAATGGTTCAGGATGTTCCGGGCTCAAGGCCTTAGTCCTGAAGAAGTCAGGGACAAAACAACAAAAATCCCAGAACAGGAGCAATGCTATGTCTCATAGCACCGCTATAGCCAGAGCTGAAGAACTGGGCAGGAGTTATGCCAAGAAAACCCCTTATGTTGAGGTTGCGGTTTTGCCTAACGGCTTTCCTCAGGCGACTCACAGTGCCGATGAACGGTCGACACTGGAAGGTGCCATTATTAAGGATTTCACTTTGGGGTGGAAGCACAAACTCAGATTAAGTGGTCTCAATTATAAGGGTGGCTTGGAGATTGACCTGTATATGTAAGAGGACAAAGGAAACCACAGTGGTGGAGCTCGGGTGTCGACTCGCTCAGAAAAGAGTGCAGAAAACTCTCCAACAGAGCTAAATATATAAGACTGGTCTCAGTTTTCAGTTTCAGTTTCAGAAGAAACTTCTGAAGATTCTAGGCTACGAAAAATTCTTTCAATAAATCCAGTGATGCCCAGCAGTCTGAAAATGGCTGATGGCTCCTGGACAACTTCAAGTGAAGAATTTCTCAACTTGTTACTAGATACTCATTTTCCCGGTAGCTCTCAAAACGTAACCTGCAATCAATCACTTGCACTCAATTACTCCTACATCATATCGACAAGGTTTTATCACAAGGGATGGGCTATCAACAGCCTCGAACTGTACAAGTCGACAGGACCAGACCAGACCACACCAATCCTTGAGGTATTGGTTAATAGCTGCCTGCATCCGGTCCAATCTCTCAGTGGAGAGAAGTGAAAGTTGTTTTCTCGTTCGTCTCGTTCGGCTCAAAATGACTTGATTGAGAACTGAATAAGTTTTCAGCGAAATCGGCTTAGCGGTTTTTTGTAAGGATTGAAAAAAAAAAAACTGAAAAAATCTAATAAAATCTGAAAGTATTCATCATTTATTCATGAAAATAATGATGATTTCAGAATAAAATGCATCAATAGTTAGAAAAATGTTATGTTATGTTATAAGTTTAAGCGAATATATGTTTGTGGTTCCTATGAAAAGAGATTGTCAACATTTTGATTTTCTATAAATAATTGAATATTGTTTTTTATTTTTTTCCCTCTTTGAAGTAGTCGTATGGACCACACGGGTTGCACACATATTTTATTATTTCATTTCATGTCACCACGTGCCAGGGTCGTGATTATGATGATTTATGTTTAACATTATTTTTAAACTGTATTCTGTTTGTCATTATCAGATTGAGGACAAGAATCTTCCACCTGTATTAGTACTCCAAATTCTGGAATTCCTTACACGAGCAAGATCTGGCTAGCAAGTTGATTTATACAATCAAATATTTTAATCAAACATTCTCTTCAATTTTGAAGCCAGTAGACACGCAAGTTGAGGGGAAAATAATTTCACAGTCTTTGTCAAATTTATCAAAATTAACAAAATTAAATTAGAATATTAATTGAAGCGAGAGTTTCCAATTTTGCATATCTCCATGTTGCGAGCCTTCGAGGTCACTAGAATCCGAATGAAGTGTTCTTATGATTGATGTCTGTACGTATGTGCGTTACGTTTTTTCAGCTTGATTTTCTCGCGAACCACTCATCGTATTGTCATATAATCGGTCTCATTCGACGCGGTATTGTGTTGTTAAGAGCTAATTAGGTTTTGAGTGAAATCAGCTTAGCTGGTTTTAATCGCAATAAAAAAAATCTAATATAATGAAAATTATGATAATTTCTGCAATAATTTCAACAATAATGCAAGAAATCTTATAGTTAGTGTGAAATAAAACAATATTCAGGAGTATCATAGCTTATATTTTATTACTATCTACTCTGGGAAGTTAGTGGTGTGGACTGCATATGGGTCGCACTCATATTTTTTATTTATTTTTTTTTACTGGCGAAATATTCGAAATTCAAAAGTGGATGTTGTTAAACTTGTAAAAAATTGTTCAAAAAAAAAAATATGAGGACTTGCAAGGAAGTTTACTACCAAGTGGCCACCTACGTCTACCATGTATTTGACAAATAATATATGTAGGCTACTGGCAATTCATTCATTCATTCATTCAACAACCAAGGCATCGAACAGCTCCCTTAATCTAATAGAAGTACAAATATCTAAGAAGAAGTTTGATGAGCTTGTAATGATGCGTTAGCTGCATACACTACAAATTCCAAAATAACCTGAATTATACCAAAAAAATATTATTCACATTGACTACAAAACCAGAACTTATGCATAAGAGTATGTATGAAATATTACAACTCAATAAAATATAGTTCACAACCAGTTTTTTTAAGAAATCTGCAAAAGAGAGCGAACACTAACACTCCATGAATTCTAAAATACGGAAAACGATTGTTCGGTCAAAATATATTCCCGAACCAACTAATTTTCGTTGACTTAAATGAGAACTTTTTGAAAACCGGTCGAAAGACCGTTGAAGGTCGAAGGAAGCTCTTTTGATTACCCAAGAGAAACCGGGTTCAAACACCAGTTAGTCGCCGTTGAAAACCGGAGAAGACGCTATTGAGAAACCGATTTAAAGCCGTTGATGAGCCAATAACCTCCCAAGAAGTCCTTTTCTGCCGGGCAGCTAGGTTTGGTAATTTAGAAAATTCAATTCATATCAGCAACTCGAGGCGATCATTAGACGTTGTACTCCAGAGCTGATATTATAAATTATTAACAACTCATCTCCCCCCCCCCACCAGTGAAAAGAGCTTGTCACACATATTAACTCAGTAACGAAGCCTTTCTTCATAAATAAACCTGCAAAACCCCTAGCTTATCCAGAAATACCTGAAGGAGGCTACGGCAGATATAATCAACCAACCACACAGGATCAGAACTATGAGAATTATAACAATTTAGAATAGAAAACGTTGTAATAAACGGTGATAAATACAAACTTGACTGACATTAATGTTTCTGAAATTCTTTAATTCCAAACTTTGGGAAACATACGAACTCCTTTTTTCCTGCCGAGTTATAACATCATTAACTTTTGTCAGAAGTATCCCATCTGAAAACTGCTTGTGAGTTATGTCTAAAATATACTTGAAGCTTTTTATTCGTTGATTTTTCAAAACGAGGCTGCTTCAATAAATTATGGAAACCATTAGAGAAAATTCACTCAACATTAAGTGACCACCCTCATCCTTTCCCATCTATTAATCCATGTTCATTGATAGATATTAAAATAATGTACTCAAATTCACAAACGTTACACACTCTCTTCCTTATCTTTAGGGTAAATTAAATACCATGAATTATGTGAATGTATTATATCAGCTCGGAATTCTGGAGCTACACTTGTATTAGTCTGAATCAGTGTGCATAGTTGCAAATCATCAGTAAGCTCCCATTCCATAACTAAATCGAAATGCGTTCATTTTATTTGGTAAACCATCAATTAAGGATTAATAACAAATATCATTCAAAACGACGACCGTACCGAAATTGAACGGACCACTCATGTATAAGAATCTATTTCCAATCAATCAAATCAATGGAGAGACTGAGAATCTTTATTGCTGCCGATGCATGGTGAATCTAGGGGGGTCAGTCGAGCGATGTCTCCTTTGCATGCGATTCAAGAATCCATCATTGTGTGATCATAATAGGATTTCAATCTATACGATTTATTCTCTCACTCTACTCCGTCAGTTCGTTATTTTGCATTCCTTCCTGGACCAAACATTTTTGAATGAAAATGTCGTGTTATCATCCTCATCAAACTGATATCCGTTTTTTGTCGGAATTTGAAATACACTTTAGACATTACTGGGTCGCACTTATTCGCTCTTGAACTCAATCTACTTATGGCCAAAACAAACTTTAACTTTTTTTACAATACTAACCACGTGCATGTCGCAAGTAAAACGAAGCTGATAACAGATTTCAAAAACAATTGGAAAATAGTTTTGAAATTGTCAACACTAAAACCTATTTCCTTCTCGAATTGAATTCGGATAGGAATGATGGCCAAATTGGAGTTCAAGCTGGAAAGCAATAGTAGCAACTAGCAAGCACCGATTCGGGTATTGTCGAACAGCTCCCACAAATCTCAGGAACAATAAAAATCGGAAGTGCATATGTGTAGGTGTGGTCTTATAAGTCCTAATTCTAAGGCACTGTAAACAAAATTTTAAAGCCGATTGAAAGGGAGGAAAATTCTCATTTTCGCTTTCTGGACAAGAACAAAGATAAATCATTTCAGGCGACGTAGTTGATGACAACGAAAAGGAGTTAGGAACTTCCGACAAGCTTAAACCGCGCGTGTGTTGTCAAGGGTTTCGCCAGAGTATCTATGAAACAATTTTCCATCGGAGCACACTTACATATGCGAGAGCCGCAACGAATGGCAGCTGATGAGCTACACGCTCAGCCAAGAACTACGACTTTGACAATGGAAACGGATCGTTACTAGCTCAGCCAGTATCCGACCATCATCATAGTCACTTCTGGCCTACTACGACAGGACGAGGCTATACCCGGAAAGTATAAATGCCTGCAGTGCAAAAATAATAATTTATATGAGCACACTCACTCCTATTAAGGACGATTTGCGATGAGCTGGAGTTATAGCTTCAAAACGAACTGCAGTGAGAAGACACTGACATTGACATTTTTTCACAGTATTTCGCACATGAACTACAGACACATAGCAGAACTGGCGACTGAGGCTGGGAGTGAGAAGATTTAGTGAGAGAGTTTGGTGTTCACCGAAAATGACAGAGGCGATAGTGCAATGGTGAAACGAAAAATTATGATAAACAGTTGTTTGGTAAAAGTTATGGCCAGACCGCCCACCATAGAAGACAGCAAGAAGCTGCAATATAGCATGTGAATGGAAAAGGGTGGCAATCACGTTTTGTATTACTCGTCAGCTGTCATTTATTTGTGGTCATTGATTTGGAGAGTGTAGAAATAACAACAATTAAAATAAAGCTACAACGAAATACCTTTTTTCTGCACAGTGGCGTAGCTAGCCTGACAAGGGCCCGTGTTCAAAATTCAAATGTGTTCCCATAACAATTCTTTTTTATTTATTATTTTATAAACAAAGCATGAACAGTATTACAATTATAAAATTCATTATAATATTTATAATAATATTTATTAATTGTATTTATCATAAACTTATTAAATTATATTTTTACGAGCTTTAATGGAAGCGAATGTATCTATGATCTCATCCAAGTCTATTTCTGAAGCCAACTCATTTTCAATTGCGATTAATGATAAGCTTTTAAGACGCTCTTGGGTCATTTTATTTCTTAACTAATTTTTTATAATTTTCAATTTACTGAAAGACCTCTCAGCAGATGCAGAAGTAACGGGGATTGGATAAAAAATTAACATTGCCGTGTAAACTTTTGATATATCGCACTCCATTACACAAAATTGAATTATAATTATGTTACAAAAATCGTTAATGGATAACTCTTCAGTTAAATCATTTTTTAAAAGAAGGTACCTAAATGTTTACAAATTGTATTTTAAAATAATTTTGTATAAAATCAGAATACTTTAAATGAAAATTATCGCATTTTACCTTCAATACATCAACATTTATATTTATCAATTCTTTTGGATTTGGAAAATCAAAAGTTTTGCAGACTGTACGCATACCACTAAAACACTCTTGTAATTGAGAAATTATTGTGTCCAAAACTCTATTGAAAATGTTAACTTCAAACATTTTTTCTTCATTCTGAAATCGTGTTTCATTTGCTAATTCGTCAAAATGCTTCTTAATTTTTTTTAAACGTTTAACTTGAAACTTTGGCTTCATGCCATATTTTTTCGAAGTTTCAATTGCCTTATTTCTAAAAGAAATAAAATTATGCCTGTAGCCTTTTAAACGTTTCTTAACAGTTATCAATTTTTTGTAAATTTTTTAATTGATATCGTTTAAAACGGTATGAAATATTTCGAAAAGCAACACTAATTCAAATGTAAACATTTTTTTTTGTCTAGTAACCTCTGCCTCGTTGCGTTCGTCTTTCTTGCAACTTTTTAAAATTATTTCAGAAAGCGCTTTAATTATATCAGAAAAACGTAGGTTGACCGCGGCAATTGTGATTATTCTACTAGACCATCTAGTAGGATTTCGTTATTTTAAGGTGGCGTCAGATTCGTCTGTGAATTTTGCTTAATCGTCCCAGCGCTTAATGCTTCAAAAGAGCAATAAATTTCTTGTAAAATTGAAAAAAAATGTGTGCTTCAACACAACTTCTTACTGCGTCGTTAACTACTAAATTCAAGTTATGACAGGCGCAATGCACATATTCTGCATTTGGTTGAATGTCTATTATTATTATTTGGAACGCCATTATACACACCACTCATAACATTCGCACCGTCATAGCCTTGACCCATACAATTCTTAAAATCTGATTTCTCTTAAGGCCACACAGTTATTCGATAAGGTTAAAATTATGTCAAATATGTTTCCAAAATGATGCTTCCTTATTTCTTTCACTCTGGAAATGTTTGTCAATAATTTTCTCCTTCTTCCATGCTTCATAGATAGCACACGAATTCGTATGACTATTGGAAGCACTATGCCGTTTAACAAGTTGTGAGGAATGATTCCAATCGCGAACTCCTGTGCACTATCATTACAATCAATAGAGTTGGAAAGAAGGCAAGTGGCAACTGGCAAGTATGCATATATATATATTTCTTGAAGGGCCCCTAAAAGCCGTGGGCCCGTGTGCTTTGCACGCCCTTGCACCCACGTAGGTACGCCACTGTTTCTGCATAAATAACTTTCGACTATGAAAGCAATTGATGTCCCTGGGTGAATGTGGTCGATTGATTCAAATAGTAACAGTTTATGACAGTGTGTACTAAAGCTATTGGGAAGCATCGTTTTTCCTGTATATGGAATTTATAGTATTTTCAGCCTCGAGAATATTTGGTTGGAGAGTCGTCCCTTCTTGGCGCTGTCAGTTTTTCTATATACAAGATTTTAGTTCTGTATCGCGTTCCGGACGTCGCTGTCGTCAATTCACGATACTATAAATTCCATAAACAAAGGTTTTTCTATTTAGCTAATACCTGCGACCTGGCAATCGATTGTGGTGCCAGCTTGAGAACTGGCACAGTGCTGTTTTTTTTACATTAGTTTGGTATAGGGATTTTTTTTTTTGGTTGGATGTAGAGAACACCATTCTTGATAATACTAGCTGATTTCATATACAATGTTGGTACGGAACAAACTTTCGCTTCTGCTAGAGTTGGGCATGTACTCAAGAAAATAATTGTATTCATTTGAATTTTCTCACCTTATCGTTAAATCATTGAACAATTTAAATATTTACTTTTCACCGTTAAAAAAGTAAATTTCCTTACCGCACATCCGATTTGATATTAAAATTTAACGACATTTTCAAACCTACCGAATACACCGAACGGCACTCACACACAACTGACGACGAAGACGCCATTAAAGAAACAAGACAAAACACAGGAAGAATGCAATGGAATGTTCATCAATTTTAATTCAATAAAAAAACACTTTTGGCGAACAGATTTTGAACATCTCATTTAAGAAAAATATTCTTGAAATCAAGAATGATAATGATAAATGTTTACTTGTTACTGTTTATAGCCCCCCATCTAAATTTAAGGAAGACAACCTGAGAGAATTTGAAGA
Organism: Sphaerophoria rueppellii; assembly: GCA_920937365.1. Lineage (NCBI taxonomy): Eukaryota > Metazoa > Arthropoda > Insecta > Diptera > Syrphidae > Sphaerophoria > Sphaerophoria rueppellii. The sequence goes on from CAKKXW010000002.1 coordinate 36,026,031, forward strand.
CACATTATTTAAACTAATTCCGAACTACAATAAAATTCTAATAGGTGGGGACTTCAATGTCAATTTTCTTTCAAATAACGTTTCATCACAACAACTTCAATACATTTGTGAGAAATTGGGGCTTGTTGTAGTAAATCAGCGATGGCCAACTTGTTTTCAGTCAGCCACAAACCCATCTCTAATAGACATGTTTCTGACTAACTCAGTCAATCAAGTTATTGGAAATGATCAAATGAGTCTTACATCAGACTTCATACACGATTTGATATTTTGCTCTTTTAACTATAAAACTAGGAAAGATTTGATAAAAGTAGTTAGGTTCAAATCAGTTGATAAAACTAATTTACAAAACTTGTATCAAAACCTAAATGATTTTGAATTCACTCAAATTTACAATTCCCCGGACATTGACTCGAAAGTTTCGAACCTGACGTTAATAACTAATGAACTTTTTGAAAACTATGTTCCCACTGTATCAAAAGTCATAAAGCCTCAATGCTGTCCTTGGTTTTCAGCCCAAATTAAAACACAAATTAGAGAAAGAGAACGCTTTTTCAGAGCATATAAACGCCATCCTACTGAATTTAACAAGTTCCAATATGTTTTTGCGCGGAACAATGTAACATCACTTATTCGCAATACAAAACGGTCATATTTTTTGAAGCGCCTTGATACCAAACTAAGTTCAAAAACTCTTTGGAAGAACCTTAAAAACGTGGGAGTAATAAATAACGAAATTGCTAAATGTCCATTTAATCCAGCAGATATGGGTTCAGTTCTTATTCCGAACTTGTCCGAGCCAGTTTTATTTGACTTTGGAGAATTTTCTAACTACAACCGTTTTGATTTTAGATGTGTTAGTGCTTTGGAAGTTGAATTGGCAGTTCATTCGGTTAAATCTAATGCCACCGGACTTGATGATATGTCGCCTAAGTTTATTAAGCTAATACTACCAATTCTTCTCCCTTATTTAGTACATGTCTTCAACTACTGTATTTACAGCAAAAAATTCCCTGAAAAGTGGAAATCCGCCAAAATTGTTCCGATTCCTAAAAAGCAAAATCCCACATCTCCGTCGGAGTTCAGACCCATTAGTCTCTTAACATTTCTTTCAAAAACGTTAGAAAAGATCTTGGCTCAACAGATACAAGAAAATCTAGAAAGGTTTAATAAGATTTCAAAATGGCAGTCAGGTTTTAGGAAAAAACATAGCTGCGAAACAGCTGTTTTGAAGGTAACCTCAGACTTAAGGAAAGCGGCTGATCGTGATGAAACAAGTGTAATGGTGATGCTCGATTTCTCAAAAGCATTTGACTGTATAGATCATCACATTCTTTTGTCAAAACTTAAAAGTAATTTTGATTTCTCTCGATCTGCCCTTGAACTAATGTACAGTTACTTAAAAAACCGATCAATTTGCGTTGAAACTGAACTAGGAATCTCAAGTCCTTATGTTATCAATACTGGTGTCCCCCAAGGATCCGTCCTAGGACCACTACTTTTTTGTATATTTATTAATGATCTCCCAGATTTTGTTGTTAATTGCAACTTGCAAATATATGCTGACGATGTCACAATATACTTGTCAAGAAGTCCTGGACTTTTAGAAGACTGCGTGGAGCGTGTTAATGAAGATCTATCACACATCCATGGCTGGGCTCAGCTGAATAAAATCAAATTAAATCCTTTGAAGTCATTTGGCATGGTGTGTTCAAGAAGAGATATTGCATTAAGTGATCTTCCACCTCTTTATCTGAATGGATATACGTTACCCTATGTTGACAAAGTAAAATATCTCGGCTTCTTTATCAATAGTAAGCTATCGTGTTGTGATGCCACGTCTGATACAATAAGGAAGATCTACGGTGGACTGCGCAGTCTAAATGCATCTTCTAGTTTACTTTCTTCGGATCTGAAGTTAAAATTAGTTAAATCTTTACTGTTGCCGTTCTTCTCATACAATTGTATTGTCTACCCTTCTCTAGATTCTGAATGTAAACGGAAAATAAATGTAGCTTTTAATGACTGCACACGATTCATACAGGGTCTGCCCAGATATGTAAGTATTTCTCACTTTAAGACCGATGTTCTAGGCATGACCCTTGATAGATATTACGAATTTAGATCGCTTCTGAAATTACATGACATAATTCATGACAAGTGTCCCGAGTATTTGAAGGAATATCTATGTTTTCTACAGTCACCTAGAGGTCTTAAGATTTTATTACCGAGGTTTACACATACCATTGGAGAGCGATCTTATTTTGTCAATGCAATAAGGTTGTGGAATAATCTCCCACACCAATTGCAGAGAAATACTTCATCACGGGGCTTTCGAGGGGATCTAATGAAACACATGTTGGGCTGAAATGTATGGAAATATGATTCTTTAATATATAATACATTCTTTTTAGTTGTTTTCTTTAATAATAACAATTAACTTGTTGATTTGTAATAACTATTTTTAATAATTCTATTTGCAATATTAAGGTTATCTATTAGTTAAAAGAAATTGAATATTGTTTAATATTAATACTATTTATGAGATTTTTCTCGAAGTATATTGTCAATTTTAAAAGACCAAATAAATGAAATGAAATGAAAAATGAAATTCTACACAACACGAAAACCGGTTTTTTGCTTCGGGTAAAGCGAATTTTAGACCAAAAACCTATAATTTAATCACTCTAAGCTTTACAAAACCAACCGCCATTTGTGGAAATCGAAGAGTGAGAGAAACGAACACTTGGACAGAAGTTGAACAAAATATTTTCACGGCAAAACACACTCCCTTATTTAAAAACATTTATAAATTTCAGACGAAAATTTCAATTAAACTCGCCAAAAAATATTATTTTCACGAAATGACCGTCTCTCAACAAAAAGTCGTGTCGTATTCTACCCCACCAGAGGCCGACAAAGCTTAAATGTCTTGTCTTTGTCCGCTTCAGTGTGTGTTGCTCCTATACAACCTGTACAACTGACACGTCTTTTTGTCGATTTCTGTTTGTTTGTCTTGTTCATTGTGGTGTGTGTTACTTCATAAGACGGTGTATATAGTTTTAGGTGCTGACATTTTGTCCCGGACTTTATTCTTCTTCGGTGTCTTTTGCTCCTATACCTCCCATATATTTACCGCAACTGATGAGAGGACAAGACTTATTGTCGTGTCGTGTCTTTTTCGGTGTGTGTTGCCTTATAAGAGCAGGACAGAAAAACACGATTTCTTTTCGTAAGACATAAAGACGTTCTGTCCGCTGCGGTGGGTTTTTAGCCTAAGGTTCTTATATTTTTGTAATCGATGGATTTTTGTAGTGGAAGTTCAAAAAAATCTTCATAAATACAAATCACCTCTGATGACATCTAATATTTGGATAAATGAAAGAGTTTTTTTCATCATCTACTACGAAATACTTATAAGTTGTTCGAAAGTCCTATGGGAACACACCTATAATTATGTGAATTAACCACCTCTCAATCTGATGGAAATGCATTACTAAGTCAAATGCAGCACCTTACACTTTTAACAGTTGCTCTTGCTTAAATATAAGAAACAAACCACGACAGAATCGACTAATGTTATTAAGTCGATTCTTGAATGTATTCATTTTAGAAGATATTCCTTAGTCTGTATGTTTGTTCAATGTGCCTCTGGTCGCTCTGTGGAGCTCTGACTTTACATTGAGCTGTTTGACGTCACTTTTTTTCGCCCCGGTGCGTTTCCACCGTCTTCGATGTGTATTCAGTGCTCGCACCGGGAGTGCTCTGACTGAATCGCCCCAAGTTTTTTACGAGGCGAGAATTTCGGGGCTGTCCGAATCAGCAGTTACAACAACGAGAAAAAAAACAGCGCTATTAGCGCGTCGAGTGAACCAAACCCAGAGAAATGTTTCAGTTTTTTGACAGCTCCGTTCACAGTATTACAAGCTTCGGAGCGCCCCGGGACTGGTTACATCGAACAAACCTCGTGTCTTGTGTGATGTAAAGTGGAAGAGAACTCCGGTCATGGTTCCGCGATCATTCCGTAAAAAGTTGTTCGTGTTTCAAAGTAATATTTCCTCCAAAAATGTACCAAATAAATGTTATTTGTTATGTTGTTTTTGTCTAGTCAAAGTGATCTTTTTCATGAAATTAAATAATTCGATTTCGATGATGGCGGTACGAGAGTTGAAATGATTATTTTTCGATAAATTATCGATATAGGTAGTCAATATTAATAATGTGAAAAGTGTTTTGTCATCTTGCATAGAATAATTTTTCATCATAAAATGTGTTAATTGTGTTCGAAAGAGTTTTTTTTTATATGAAGTGAAATCGTAGGTTTATTCGATGTAACCAGCCCCGGGGCGCTCCGGGTCTTGTCATACTGTGAACGGAGCTTTCAAAAAACTGAACAATTTCTCTGGGTTTGGTTTCACAACGAACGCGTTAGTAGTGCTCTGTTTTAATAAAAGTATTTCTTCTAGTAGTGTCCGTAGCTTAGTGGTTAGGTGCGTTGGCTGCTAAGCAGAACGTCGTGGGTTCGAGTCCTACTCATGCCCATAGTTTTTATTCCATCTTTAACGGACATTGCCTCTTGCGAAGAACTGACAAAACTTCCAAGAGTATCAATCTGTCATGAAAAAGTGCTTCTCAATTTTGCCGTTCGGATTCGGCATTAAATTGTAGGTCCCCTCAATTCTTCACACGCACCTAGAGAATTGTTGATGAGAGTAAGCCACTTAGGCCTTGGTTTTCCAAGAGCTGTCGCGCCACTCTCTTTATTTTTATTTATTTATTTCTTTTGGACAAAACTTATTCCACCCAAGAAAATGTACTCTCTATTCAACTCAATTTGAATTTTCTTCTTCACAAACATATTCCAACACGACTTCATTTCATTACCATGGACATTGTTAGTGAAATCAAGGACAAGTTCAACCATTCTTCCATTGTCACTATATAATTCTGTGGCAAGTAAACATTTTAGTAACTAGGTTAACCTTATTTTGGCTTTTCTAAGAATCACCACTTTCGTGAAATGGCACTTTCATCGCAATAATGATTCTTGTCAGAACTCCCTTTTTTACCGAAACCCTATATCGAAGGATACTTGTTCTTCACAAAAAAAAGTTACGGCAATTGTCATTTGCACCCTCATCAGAGACGTGTTACATCTCATCTCATCACAATCACTATTCATTCCTTGATGATGCATATACCAACCCCAATTCAATTTATTCACCCCAAAAACCAACACCAGCGCAGCGGCCAAAGACGCTGCGATGTCAAAGGAACAAATAAAGCCAAACCATTTTTATGTACTCTTGGGATTCATGCATTCGTCCTTCCAACTGTGCATATATCTAAGCACGGTCCACTGATTTCCGAAATTCTCCACTCTTGCTCAAACATCGCTCTTGATTTCGCACCAAAAAAAAAAAATGAAATAAAAAAATAAATAAATAAAATCACAAGTTAGAGTTTGGGGGATAGAAAAAAAGGAAAAAAATCTCGATTTTATTATTCAGTGGTTATTTACCGTAGCGTGAAGGACAACAAGGAAAATTATAAATAAAGACGAAGAACTTTTTTTTTCTCTTCTTCTGCAAATAATATTTCACACATTCAAGGAGTTCCTCCTCCTTAGTGACAAGTCGGGGTAGTGATGACGTTTACAGAGGATTAGATAAAAGCAACGATCGATTGGGGCTGGTTGGCATGGATGCGTTCAAAAGTGGCAGAACCAGTTAGCATACACAAGTTTGTTAGGATTCCACCTCGCAGCCTAAGCCCACCGTCCGTCGTTGTTGTCGTTAAGCTCCTGTTCTTAGCTGATATTGAATTTCGTCCTGATGTGTTTGGCTTGTTTTGCCTCTTCTCTATTTTCTAATTTGTTTTTGTTTTTTTTTTTGTTTAGACCAAATACTTTATGTGCTTATGATTTCCTTGTCGCATGCGAAGTAAGGTCACAGTGTTACTGGGTTATTGCTTATGATTGAAAGGGCTTTCTCGCCACATTGGTCTTTAAATTTCTTGCTCATGGATTTTTTTTGTATGTCTTCTTTTTTACACTCAATGAGAGTATTTATAAATATTTTCATGGCGAGAAAGAAAAACGACTCCTCCACACATCCTCTTTTTCTTCGTTTTGGGAATCCTTAAATTCAGAATCATCTTTGAGTTTTGAAAGTGGATATAGGACTTTCATGAACTCGAATATGGTTTCAGGGCAACCGAGAGGAAATGATTCAAAAAAGGAAGAAAAAAAAGCAACCAAAATCCGAAATCGTGTTTCACCCGGTGAACTGGTTGAGAGTCATCTCATCTAAAAGAACACACAGTCCACCCCACAACTGCTCAATCCATGGTCACATAAAAAGAAAGATTTAAGACGAACATTTGTGTGGGACATAGGAACGACGCTGTTCGATATGGGCCAGCATAAGGAAAGGGAAGGGAGTCTGGCTTGGATTTCTAGCATTAAAGGCAAAAAGAACCTACACACATATATGAAGGTGAATAGGATGAGCGTTGGTATATATCCGTTTTGTGAATTTGGGCTTTTGGTATTCATTTAATGCTTAACGCAAAATTGACTGGTCTATTCACGGTTTGTCAGATCGAAGGATATATCATTTGGGGCGATTCAAATTCGTTTGGTCAATATGAAGAGCGGAAGAAGGAAAGAAGGCAGTTGCCATAGAATGAGTTCGGAATTTTGGCCAGTATTTCGATATATGGCAAAAATAGCTCACTGAAACTTAATGTGTGCTTTCTTTCTAAATAAATTTAGTCTTCTTGAAATCAAGAATCTTTAAGCCAATGTTCGGAATTTATGTTTCAAGTCTTCAGTGACATGGATAATTTTGAAATAAGAGGTTTCATTTTGATATTAAACAAGAGTATTTTTGAGAGAAAAGCATGTCTTAAGCAATGGCAACTTTTACTGACACACCTACGCTACGGTTGCAGAAACATAAATTGTTCCAAAATAATTCACAAATCTAAGCCTGTCACCTTCACGAATTACGTCTTCTTTTTTTCTTTTCGATTTTAGAGCAATAGATTAACCTTTATCTTTGAAGTGGTTTCGATAAAATTCCAAGCATATGTACCTATTGTAATGTGTATGGATACTCTATGTCTCTGTCACTCTAGTATCGTTTTACAGTAGAATAAGTATGTACTTAGCATAAGTTTTAGTTTTAGCAGTAAACTCTTGTGTATAACAGAATAGAATAGGAGCAACATCTAGTGGTTAAGAGTAGAACTTTTCGTCGAGCATCGAGAACATTCAGTGCCTACAAAAACGCAATGGAAGTGATTTGACTCAAAAGCGAAGCCAATTTTATTGATTGTGAACTGCGATAATAAAGTAAAGATGTGTTTGAAATAGACATATGAAAGTGTTGAATAAATAAATTTGAGATTGATTTGAAAAAGTAATTTTGTGTTTTATTTACAAAGTGAAGAAGTTTTATTTGTCGGATCAAGTCGAATGTTACACAATATGTTCAACCAAAATATCTCTCTAGCAAACAAAACAAAACAGCAATTTTATGGTTTTTTTTTGTGGCAATTAGTCAAGACTCGCAAGAGCACCAGTCTCATTTTATAAAAATAAAGACCCAATCACACCGCCCGCAAACAGAAACACTGTTCTAAAAATATGTGAAACGACTGGTTCGTACGAATTTGATCCTGAATTCCAAATTATAACTCATGAGCAACATTAAAAAGTAAAAACATGTACATAGGTTTTTCTGTTTTGTTTGTTTGTCGGTTGTATGTTT
>CAKKXW010000002.1:36153005-36176299 GCA_920937365.1 Sphaerophoria rueppellii
TTTTTATTGAGAACGAATAGAGACAACGAAACCTAAGAAGCCTAAAAAATACCACACGTAACTACCTCTTAGCTCTTCTGTTAAGTTGTCGATCGAAATGTCCAACCCCAACATTTTGCTGTGCTCGAATCGGTCTTCCCAGTTCCATGTCGCTGAGTCTACCGAAGTATATAAATTCATAAAGTAAATATTTTCGCTTGTGAAGCAAGAACTGAGTTAGTCGACTGTTAGTTATCCGATAAGGATGTAAAGAAATAAAGAAATTTAATAAAAAAAATTGTTTTAAAATATTAAATTACACCAAATTGTGTTTCATTTCGCTTTTATAAATGAAATACTTAAATATATGAAGCCATCTGAGTCGCTGTACCTTGACCCTTCTGGCTAAGCTCGTGTCGTTTTACAACCCCAACCTGTAAAGCTAGCTGTTGAATTGTCTTCTCGATTCTCCATCAATGCACACCATAAAAAATCCGAAGAATCCAAAGCAACAGAGATAAGCAAGAGTTATTTTTCCTTTTGTAATAGCTGAGCCTAGGTAGACAAACTACTCTACTGACTCGAAGTTATGCGTCTATTTTGACGACAGAGACTGAGCCGTCGTTGGTATTGGATGTCCTGCCTCGCAGACAGCATGTACTTCGTTTTGCCCTCATTCACCGCTAAACCCTTTTTTTCGCTTCTTCTTTAATTCAATATCATTGGCGTACGCGAGAATTTGAACGAACTTTTAGAAGATAGTGCCTCTGGTGTTGACGGTGGAGTTTTGCACGATGTTAAAGAAATCGCATGGCTGTGCATTGCCTTGTCTGAATCCAGTTAGGTCAGGTTCACGGAATTGTTGGCTTTTATCATTTCCAATGAATGATCCTCACTGACGGCGGGATTCTTTTCGCCGTTTTTGTTTGTTGACCTTGAGCCAGCTGTTTTGCCTACTGGTAAAATCTCCAAACTTCATTCAAGCTGTTGGCTCTCTCAACATCCTCGATCTTCCGCTTTCCATGGTGCCTCTTTTTTCTCCTGAGAAGTCGGCGTAACTCTTTCCTCCTTTGCTCGTAGAGCTCACGAGCAGCTCTTGTCCTCGATACCTACTTGATGTTGGCGGCATCGGACTCCTCAAGAGGACTCCAGCGCGGAAAGTTCGAACATCTAGAATGCAGCAAAATCGATCCAAGTGACTACGCTCAATGTTATATTTGTAGGTAAACGCTCGGTGTTTGGACGGTTTTGAACTCACTTTATAATGTCATTTATTTTACGCAGCTAATCCGAAAACAAATTATAATGTCATATGTCTCTCTGATGCTGACGTTTTGGTTTAGCACAATCTTTTCAAGAATGATATTAAAAAAATCGCAAGACAGAGACAGCCTTTTCTATAACCTCATTGGTGAGGTTCAATGGACGGACGAGCTGATCTCTAGGATGCTTTGGATGCCTAGGAATCGATTAAAAGGTGGTAGATATCGATTTGAAATTTCTGGGTTTTTTCAAAAATCTGCCGCAGGATGAAAGTCTGATTGACCATGGACTTGTCATAATTGGAATTGGTGCATTGTGTCACCTAATTCAAATGGTTCTATATAACAAGCGCGATTCAGTTTGTCTTCGCCTTTATAAGGCTTGTTAAACGCCAATATTGACTGTAGTTCTTCTTAGTGGTCTCTAAAGCCTACGAATCGGAGTAAAATTCGGTCTGAACACCTTTTAATAGATTCACCTCCCTATCTCGATCGTTGGCTGACGCCTTCCAATTTAGCACCAATGTTTTGAGCGTCCCGGCCTACACAACCCTTCAAGTACCAACGCTGTTTCGTTTTTCGTACCGTGAATTGTAGGCAAAAGGATTTACATGCCGATTACTCTTCGCTTATTCGAGCCTGGTGTCTAGAAAGCTGGAGTCTATCAAACTTAATAGATTTTCAGCACATCCGTCTCCAGAATCATTGACAGACGAGGCCAACTTTGTTTTGTACTAAGTTGCTCTCGAACGCGGCTAAGGGTTCAGAATGCCTTTTGCTAAGCAGCTTGGTTACGGATGCGTAAGTTTGTACTAGCACGACTACCGTTTTATACAACAACAGTTTCGAAGCAATCTCAAGGCTTTGGGTTTAAAGGGCCTTGAAGACTTGTTATCTGCTGTTCTGTTTTGGTTTTCCTTCTGCACAAAACTTCTCTAGACGTATCCAGCAAATACTTGGTTTGTATTGTCCCTCTTCGCCTATTGAGAGGGAGTAGATCGGTCTATCTCTTTGTCTTAGTCATATGAAGATGTTGACCGGTCTGGATGGCAATTTGTGTTGGAACGTTCGCCATAACAGCAACAGCATCCGTGGTGGCATTGCACAATTTGATTCCCAACGTGATAAATGTCATCTTTAATGCTACGTTTATCGAGCACAATCAGATCAGACGTCTGATCGTCGGAATTCAAGACCTGGAATTGATAAAAAAATTTAAAATATGTCAGATAACCCTGTCATGCTTTTCACGACTTGCTTCTTAAATTGAATCCTTCTTTTAAAGACCTCCTAAAATAAACAAATAGAGTGGCGCAACAGCTCTTGAAGAGCCAAGGCCTAAGCGGCTTACTCTCATCAACAATTCTCTAGGTGCGTGTGAAGAATTGAGGGGACCTACAATTTAACGCCATCTCCGAACGGAAAAGTTGAGACGTACTTTTTCATGACAGATGATACCCCTGGAAGTTTTGTCAGTTCTTCGCAAGAGGCAGTGCCCGTGAAAGATAAAATGAAAAGACTCCCTAGCAATCCGAAACAAAAGAGCTACCCATTTCATTTAGCTCTGCATGATTGTTAGTTCTTAGTACTTTCACTAACTCTTCACTCGTTTGCACGCGATATACATTTTAGGTGCAACATAATCTGCCTGTCATTCATACACCAAATAAACTTGTTAACTCAAATTAATTACGTCATTTATGGTTGGAAGTACAAATTAGGTGTACCACGGAATTGCAGAGACAGTGACAGCTGTGTTAGCATACTTTTCCATCCGCCTTGCCTATAGCATTCCAAAGAATATTCGCAGACCCACAAGACCATCATAGCACGGTTATTTACAGTACCTAGTGCCACCCTGTAGCTAATAGCTGTAGCGCACGTGCCTGCCTCAGGTATTTGCAATGTCTACGAAAACACGTTCTCCTATCGTTAGATCTATCCAGATCCGGCGACGACGAACGATGACGACGTCCATCCTTCTATATTCGTTTTGGTTTGGTTTATGGTTAAGTTCAGTGATGGAGCTCGAAAACTCATATATGTTCATATATAGCAACTTTCACTCCACATTCTCATACTCCACTCAATCATCCATCCATATCCTTGCCAATCCGATATTTGGAAAGTAGATGGGTTTGAGTAGTATAAACACCTTCTCCAGTAGCAACATCTGCTCATTGCCATCACACATATAGTAGGTACAGTTCCATAACCAGCCCAACTAACTGGTAACAGGGCTTTTTCGTTTGCCAGACGCGTTCCTCATCTAATTCACTCTCTACGTGACCACAAAATCCATCAAAATATTTTTAATAAACTTTGGCACCCCCTTTATATACATACACATACCGTACTACGGGCGACAGTCGAGCATTGGAGATTTTACATACGTATATAGCTTCTGATAATGTGCACGTTAAGATGAATGTTGTATGATGCTGATGTTGAATGCCTGGCAATAAGGAAAGAAGAACGACTTGCTCTACTACTCTCTTCACCTGTCACCAGAAAGTACCTTCTCAGAATTTTCTATTATTAAACAAAAAAAACGTATCTATCACCGCCCAGGCTTGTCGCCCTCGCCACTGGCGGCAGGAGCATAATAATTCAAAGGAGACGCGCCCATCATCCCAACCGTGCAATAAGTCATAGCATATCCATCAAACTGTAATTGGATGAAAATGGAAAAAACCGAACGTGAAAAAAAACGGAGTCAACCACGTGAACAGCGTTGCATCTCATTACATAACAGCTAACACTGCTAAAACTGCTAGCTAACAGCTAACAGTCAGGGTGTTAGAAATGTTCACATAATTTTTGTTCGTTGCCGTTGTCATCTTAGCTATCGCGTCTCCGTGTCTTCATCGTTGTTGTTGCGCTCGACCTTGTCGTCACAGAACATTGGTGTTGGATAAGTTTTCTATCGAATCTTCAAACTTCATTATTTCGAGAAAGAAGAAGCAGTTGATGGGAATAGAAAGACACCGGAACTGCATTAGGAACGGGATGCAGTGCATGTATAGCATGCAGATTGAGTTTTATGTCAGTTGCAAGAGTCAGTGGTGCCGTTTTGGTTTTATGGTTAAAAGTATTGACATGGATATGACATGATATTTATGTACTACCATTTGTTTGACGTTTTATTTAAATGAATTTAGTTCCTGTTCCTCCCGGATGTGACGTTATGAGGACACGAGATTTTTGTTCTAACTTGACAGTTCAAATTTTACTTTGTCTACTGGTTTAACAGCCTACTAGTATAACAGTTTCCCCCATGTGCCACGTGGTTTCTGATATGTGTGTCTATCTGTCTCTCTTGTGTTAATATCTTGTTCTGTAGTAGCCGATATGGCCTCAGTTGCCAGTGATGTTATGTGTCTGTAGTTCGTAAAATATTTTAACTGTTGGATTACGAGCAAAAACTATGATATTACACTTGATCAGCTAACAATAAATTCGTTCTAGTTCTGAGTATACTTTTAAATTCTCTTCGTTTACACATAAACAATTAAAGACAATTCTTAAACAGGTAATATCTATACCTATACTATGGCCGAGTTCGTAATTGCAGGCTTTGTTGCCCATGCCCTGCCTTAAATATGCTCAACGACTTTTATGAACTCAATTACAACTGCATGTGTGCGGTCATAATACTTTATTAAAAATGAGTTCACAAAAACAAACGTTGACAAAATTAGAAAAAAAGTTAATTTGTTCTTTTTTTGGTTTGTAGTAATTCATTCATTTAAAAATTGGCTTTCAACAAAAATATTTTTAAAGCGCATTGTTCTAAGCTTTGTGGAAGAAACCGTTTTCGAAAGCATGGTAAAAAAACTTGCGGAAATAAGAAAACTGAAAAGTTAAGAAAAAGGAAAACCCTTGGACATATCGAATGATATATGTAAGCATGGCGCAATTTTCGTTACTTGAAATCATTCTTATCTAATGATTTAATAAAGGGTCAATCGCACCTAAAAATGTTTTCACTTCAGTAATATTACGATCATAAGCAAACTTAAACTAGCTATGCCCGCGGTGTCATTAGCAATAAACGGGTTAAAAAGTAGCCTTTGTCATTTTCTGACCCCTTAACCAGCACTACCTTAACGAAAATCATGTCAATCACATAGATATATGCAATTTGTGAACTTAAAACAAATGTTTCCCACGCCCACCATAGATTTTTTACTTTATATCAGTAAAATATGTGATATTCTAGACTATAATCTGCCTGTGTGCTAAATTTCACCCAGATCCGCTTAGTACTTCTGGAGTTATTGAGCAACAAACATCACATTTCCTCATTGCCATTTTCCTGCAAATTCAGCAACAAAATAAAAACAAATGCCGACTTGACCGCAATATTACAGTTGTAATACTTTTATGAACACAAATGTTGCCATGCTCATGCAGAAATATTGCTGTTTGTTTACATTACCTTACGTTACGAACACAATTTTGGCAGTACTGCGGAAGTTTTAGATTTCTCCATTGTATATTAAGAGTTTCCACATTTTAAGATGAAAATGGGAAAATGGCGATTGACAACATTTTCCATTGAAAGCCAACGAGTGGAAGACAAGCCTTAAGTATTGGTTGTTTAACATTAAAAAATTCTTGAAACTCTTTATATGCTCCAATGCGTTTTGGGCTATGTGCGAAGTAATTATAAATTGCTCTGATAGAATATTCTATATAATAAGGAATTTTTTTTTTGTAACAATGTAACGAGTGACAGGTACATCCAGGAAAATAAATATTTGTATCTATCTGGCGAAACTTTGCTTTTACCCCACCAAGGTTAGGTAAGGTTATGAGGGATGTGCACAGCGTGAACTGTTGCATACACGGAACCTACTAGTCCATTGTTTCTATAAAAATAAAAGTTAGCATCGATGCTATTCAAAGTTGTCGATGAACGTAGACCGGCTCTTTAACGAACCAGCCTGTGCTATCTATAAACTTCCTCATGTTTGCCATTGTGCTAGATCATCCAGCTCCCTAACAATCCTGTTCCCAAAATGACGAAGTCGGTTAGTTTGGAGGTTCGGACAGTCACAGAGCAGGTGTTTAATGGTTTCTATTTTCTCTTCATCCCCACCAGTAAGGTAAGATGCATTGTCTGTTGCTAGTCCAATAAAATTTGGTGAGGTCGATATCGTTTTCTTCGAAAACGGATTTATTTTATTTTTTTATTTATTTCTGCCGAATCCGACAACTCAAGTTCTAATAAAGCAAGAAAAAGGTCAGTGATTTTATTTGCCTCAAAATCAAAAAATTGAGTGACAATAACTAGACACTTAATTGAGGAAACATCCGTCGTCTCGTCAATAATAATTATGTAGATATAGATACATATTACTGTATTTGAATGTCTATAGTATTTCTACGAGTAGAATTTTTGTAGTTCTAGGTCTGATCCCTAGAGGCGCTGCTTGAGAAAAGCCACCGTAGAGGTGGAGCTATTAACCGAACGCACTTTTATGGTGGCGTTTCTCAAGCAACGCCTCTGTGGATTAGATCTAAAACTAAAAAAATATCCCTCGTGGGACTTGTATGCAAAATTAAAAAGAATTTGTCATATTGTATTTCTGCTAAATGCATTCACAGTAGACGTCATTTTGAGTTTGAAACTCGAAATGTACGTGTTTAGAACTAACTTTGAACATTCATCTGAAAATCTGGAAAAAGAAGCAGATTCGTTTTACTGCGCAGTAGATTTTCATTTGAGCCAAATCGCAGTAGATCTACTACTAAAGGAGCAAAGTGGCAGCGTTGACTACTAAATCAAATCGAACAATTCCTTTTGTGTTGAATAGTTCATTAATTAAGGAAGGACTTAGGCTATTATTGTTATTGTTATATTACAATAGGAATCAGTTTCCGATGGTTTGAACGCGCTTATCCTAGCAACTGCTAAATAAAATTGAACAATTCTTTTTGTATTGAATAGTCCATTTATCGAGGAAGGGTTTAAGCTAAACAACGTTAAGCTAATAAGTTACGAATAATAAGAGCAAAGAATCTGTGAAAAGTGTAGCTAAAACGGGGAAAATTATGCATATATCAAGGCTTCAAGTTAAGTACAATTTCGATTTAGAGAGAGTCCACCATGCGGTCAAGCTGCACAAGTCGAAGACGCACCTCTGGCCGGTGGATAAGGTAGAGGCGGACGAAGTCGTGGGCAACTGCTAGTATGTATGTAACAACTCTATCGACTAAACTTTATATCTTCTTACTAAATGCCTGCACTTAACTCACAATGGGTCTGCTCCCACATGACAGCACTGGTACACGTTGCGTTTACACTGTCTTGGTTGATCTGGTTTGCAGAACTCGTCGTCCTTGCCGTCACTCTCGTCGTTGTCAACGTTATTACACCATCATTGGTGCGAAATATTAATAAATGACACTCAACCTGCGTCCTGAACATGGACAAAGGCAAGTAGCCTTTTGGCTTCAACCCCGACCCCAAGCTTTACACATTCCTCGCGCACAACTTGCTGATGGGATGACATGGTGATAGCTAGCGAGAAAAAAATATCGTTGTGAATTTTTCATACTCCTTGGAGGACAACTTCATTTTTCTTGATTCAAAAGTTTTAAGCATATTAAAACTATGCTGCAGCTATTCCTGCAGCAACCACTGCTGTTAGTCAAATATGGAAATAAAGATATAGTGGCGGTAATTGCAGTTGTATGTTAACCAGACATTTTCTTCTTTCTGTAGGGGGTCCATATCCATAGAAGCTCCTAACGTCTAACATGTTGGGTTTTCGCCACCTTGTATGTCTATCAGGCTTGTAAAGTTGTTTTAATTTGTTATGGCTTTGGATCCTTGACATCCTTTCTTCTTTGATGAATTTTTCTTTTTCTTGGATATTATGATATTCTTTGGTCGTTGATTCTTTCGGTATTTCGTACTTTTCGGTGCGGTTTTTGTCTCGAAACGCTCGTCCTTTAGAAGCTAGGAGCGGGGTATTTCTCGCGGCAACCAAATGGCAAGGGTACTTTGGCTTGTGGAAAAAGAACAGAGAGGTATGGCTCATCTCATGAATGTTGAAAAGAATTCCACTGAAGTTAATGGAAATTTCTTTGGTATCTAGCCGCATTACAACCGCGTATATTTTGTGTCTCTATCGGGTTTAAACTGCTGGTTCTTTATTTCTCATGTCATTCGTCAGTTTCACAGGACTTCAAGGTATATAAGATCTGCATAGTCTGGTGTTATGTTATAATCGTAGGAGGTGAACGTGAAGAACATTTTCAAATTTCAGGCATATTATGAATATCAAAACACTATGTAAGGTCAAAAAAGACGGAAATTATTTCAAGCAGGTCTTTAGAGTTTGGTTATATGGTAAAGGGTTTTAAATGGCACATCAACAAACAAAAGGTAAGACAAAGACTTTAGTGTTTTATAAGATTTTTTGTACAATGTTCCATCGGAGTATTCAATAGTCTAAAGACGTCCAAGAAAAGTCTTCTTTCAAACACAAAACGAATTTCGTTTCAAAACATCAACAAACCACTGTTACGGACGAAATAATGCAAAAGAAATCGTGGAATTTCGGATACGCCCCTGATACATTAGTTCTCGTAACAGTCCACGCTGTTGCAGAAAGACCTGTCCTCCGAAAAAAACAATGGGTTGGTACAGTGCAAAAAAAAAAACAGTAACAGAAAGCGTACGGAATCTTTCGACTACAAAAAAAAGGATTCAGACAAGGCTATGCACTGTCATGCGATTTCATTAACATCGTTCTTGAGTAGATGGTGCAGAACTCCAACGTCAACACCAGAGGCACTATCTTCTAAAAATCTGTTCAACTTCTCGCGTACGCCGATGATATTGATATAATGGGAAGAACACAGCGTGATGTCAATGGCGCCTTTGTGAGAATTGAGACAGAAGCGGCAAAAATGGGTTTAGCGGTAAATGAGGGAAAAACGAAGTATATGCTGTCTTCGAGGAAGGACACCCAACACCGACGGCTCGGGCAGAACGTCACAATAGACGCGTATAACTTCGAGGTAGTAGAGGAGTTTGTCTACCTAGGCTCCGCTATAAATACGGGCAATAACACCAGCGCCGAGATCAGACGAAGAATTACTCTTGCTAATCGCTGTTTCTTTGGGCTTAGAAAGCAATTGAGTGGAAAAGCCCTCTCTCGAGCAACTAAGGTAAAACTGTACAACACACTCATCATCCCAGTCCTGCTGTATGGTGCGGAAGCATTGACCCTGACAAAACCCGATGAAAGTGCCTTAGGCTGTTTCGAGAGGAAAGTTCTTCAGGTCATCTTTGGCCCCGTGTGCATTGAAGGGAAATGACGAAGAAGATACAACAGTGAACTTTACGGGTTGTACAACGACATGGACCTAGCCAGAAGGGTCAAGGTCTAGAGACTCAGATGGCTCGGTCATTTAGAGCGAATGGACACCAATGCTCCGGCCCGGAAAGCCTTCGACACTATTCCCGAGGGACAGGAGGAGAGGAAGACCGCGAATCAGGTGGCGCACTCAAAAGTGGAGGAGGACCTCAATCAACTTGGAGTGCAAAACTGGAGACGACTAGCTAAGGACCGAGCTAGCTGGCGGAGACTGTTGATTGAGGCCCAAGTCCACAACGGACTTTAGCGCCACCTTAAGTAAGTAAGTAAGTAACAGAAAGTCTATAAGGGTGTGAATATCTAGTAGCCCTGCTGCTTTCTCTGGTACCTGCTTTTTGCCTGTTTGGCCATACTTCCGGCTTTTGTTCTCGTTATCATACGTGCACTATAATTTCATTAACTAGTGGTTGTAGCGATATGGCCCTCCATGTTTGATCAGCTCGGCGGCGGCTTTGCTGTCTTTAACGTTGTGACTTCATCGATATAGGTATTCCTTAAGATGACCATTGAGCAATTCATTGAAATGCTCTTCACATATCGCTCCAGAATGATTTTCGGATTGGTCATCACTGATCAGATTTGATATTGATATTATTGAGAGAACATACCATGATTTGTGAGACAGCGGCAAAATAATGTGGTAAGCGGCAAATGAAGGCGAATCGAAGTATGCATATGCTGCCATCAATAAAGGACACCCAACATCGACGTGCGTCGCTCGTGGACAAATCGTCACGATAGACACTTCGAGGCAACTAAGGACTTCGTCTGCCTGGCTCTGGACAATGACATCAGCCCCGATATCCAGAAGTAGAATACCTCTTCGCTGTTTCTATGGGCTAAGAAAACAATTGAGTAGTAAAACTCTCTTCCGAATAACTAAGTTGACGCTCTATTAGAACTTCAACATCCCGGTGCTGCTATATGGTGCAGAAATAGGGATAGGGACACTGTCAAAAACGGATGAGAGTGCCTTAATTTTAAGTAAGAAACAGCTGACGGTCCCGGTGTCGTTCGGGTCTTATGATTATTGTTGAAAGTCTTATGAAAGGCAGAAAATTGTTTATAGTAATTTTGTTTTTTTTTTTTTTTTAATTTGGAGACACACTATTAACTTTTTCTGAAGTTCAACATTAAGAGGGAGTGGTTTGCGCCCACTTCACTCGTAAAAATGATTTAAGGTTGATTTAAAGCAGAAAAATCAACAAAATGTAATCAAAAATACTAATTTTGTTGCAAAGAACCTTCAAACTTGTATCATGCAACAAAACTTAATTTATTTTATGATTTCTTTCCGAAAACAAATAAACAACAAGCAACCAAGCCTTCTAAGTAGCAGCGTGTGTCTTTCGAATAAGTTTAATTCGCTAATTTCAACAACCACTTTGCACCTTTTTACTCCGCACATTTTATTTAACACTCGTGAGATAAGACCAACACACAAGAGCGACCGACGAATGCACGCACGGGTAAGAGATTGGTATGGAATTGCAGTTGGAGAACCAAAGGAAGTGAAGAAATCTTAATCGAATTCCCTTGCATTTTCTTGTACAATGCTTTTGTGAATACGAGCTCACTGAGGAACAGCCAAAAAGAATTAAATTCATTTTGATATAGTACTGCAGTCAAATTCCATGTTTGTCAACCTCGAGGATGTTTACTTTTTCTTCCATCTTCAACTCAACTGTATTTGCATGCAAATATTGCATTCTCTGCTCCTTCGTTCATACGTTGCAATGCATTCTCAATAGAATTCCGCATTATTCTTCTTTTTGCATTTACACTCCAAAAAAATTATAAAAAAAAATCGAAAAATATCAAAAACATTTGCAACAAGAAGAGGCATCAGTACAAAGTCATGCATTTGAGCGATAAAAAAGGAGATTACACAAAGAAAATCTAAGGAACTCACAAGATAACATTCAAAAAACTCAACTCGAAGATGAAAGGTACGCTTCTATTCAGCATAGGTATAGTAAAAAGGTATAAATTATACACGAACAAGAAATAAATGAAACTAAAACCGGAACTAAGAGGAAGAGAATGATATTTTTGCATGCTTGTCTCACAGATTGGGAACGTAATGCCCTGAATACCAAACATTCTTATATACGAACCTTTATACAGCTTCTTTTATAACCCGACTCTTTTCCCCAACGAGACACCAAAATAACCCCAAAAGACGACGATGTTGCTAGAATCCTTGGTAGCTGTTCTTCGACAAAGCTTTACTCAAAAACGCTGACAATTTGCTTGTGTGTAGAAAATTCTCTTATTATATACTCGGAACTCGAATCCAAGGCTTGTCTTGTTTGTCTTTTTTCTTGTGCAGAGGAAAATTGCTGGGTTTTTCTTTTTCTTGGATTTTGAACTATGATGATGCAAGTTATATTTTTTTATCTCAATGAATTGACAAGAATTTTTGGCGCCACAAGATACACAATTCGTCTTTTGTAACCTCAAATGATACATCAAAATTTTAGTTTGGAAAGTCTGCGGGCCTCAATTTTAATAGCTTGTTGTTGCTCAATGAGGAGAAAGTTGAGAAGAGGCTTGCTTCATTCAAAATAAAGTTCTGGTTGCAAAGCTGTGGGGGTTACGCAATTACGGGATCTTCATGTATCACCCAAAAAAGTTAATAATCATCGGTATTGAAGGCTGAAGATGATCTGGTCAATACCCAAGCAATGGATGTATCGGGAGACTTCAAACGCTCTTGGATCTCCCGAATTAAATAATGTTGTTTTCTCAAGTAAGAAGATAATTTTTTGAAACCAAATTACAGTCTGTTGGCAACTTCTCCATAGTCAATTCACAATACACTTAAGACGGTCGTTTATAACAGATTCTGGGTCAGTGCGGTATGAGCTCAACATTTGCTAAAATGCGAGTTCTAGTTAACGACGCTTAAGTGACTCCTTCGAATTCACGGACTGCAGCTACACTTCAGCAGATATTGCGCTGCTTACATTTTTACATTGGACTCAAAATTTCCCACCATACCTCGTATTGTCTACCGGGTAGGAAATTATGGCAAGTGAAAAAGTGCACGCAACTAAACCCATACAGAGGGAAGGATGAAGATATCAAGGACAAGTCCTACGAGTTTTAGGTATGACAAGACCTATGCTGAATGCAGTTTCCGTTGCGTAGTGGTAATGTACGTTGACTGTTACTCAGAACCCGCGCATTCGAATCCTACTCCTGCCCATAACGTTTTTATTTCATCTAGTGGAGAACTGCCAACACTTGAAAGAGCATCAATCTGGTAGTGAAAAAAGTGATTCTCAACTTTGCCGTTCGGATTCGGCGTTAAATTTTAGGTCCCCTCAATTCTTCACACGCACTCAGAGAATTGTTGATGAGTGTAAGGCACTTAGACTTTGACTCTTTTAGAGCTGACGCGCCAATCTATTTATTTTTTTTCTGTGTACAATATCCTTGCTGTAACATTCAAATTGTTCTAGCCAAGTTTGACAGAAAAGAGGTCTTTGATGGAATAATAATCAGGTTTCACAACGCATTTTCTAGTAAAGGATTCAGCCTCATGGACTTCCATACGGAGTAAGCAGTCATCGTTATCCACAAGGGATATGGAAACCTCCTGATCCTGACCTATTAACCATCGACCATATAACCAAATTGCAACGCATATTTCGAGATTCAAGCGTTGACTTACCTATTTTTCGTTGTGAATAGAGAGTACACTCGGTCGTATACGTATTTTCTTATTTTATTGTCGGAATCGGGGTTACATAAATTTTTCTCTGAATTAAATTTATTTCGATTTCTTTTGTACTTTCTGGCTTAGTTTTTTCGTTTCTGAGGATAAATTTTAATACACTTGTTCGATGCTGTATTTACATGGCTTACAAGACTCAAGAATGTTCTTACCTCAAAGTACTCAATTCGGTCAATTGAAAACCCGATTGAATATTTAAGACCCTAATGTCTCTATAACCACAAAACTTAAGTCCGGACCCTGAAGTGTCCAAAACATTCCGAAAACCAGAGTTCTTCCCTCATGAAGAAGTAACAAAACAATTATTAGCTGCGTTTTATTATCACGATGATCTGATCTGGATCAGATCATGAAAATAAAACAGCTTCTTTCATTAATTTCTCTTTTACTTCGAGTTTGGCAGATGTTTGTATTTCTTTTTTTTTTTATTCTGATCGAAGTTGCCCTACGACATTTTTTCTCGACGATTATTGTGTTGTTTTTTTTAGGGCAAACGTTTTTGCTATGTAATTGAAAAATATTTCATCACCGGATAGTGAATGTGTGAAAGTGGCAGCACAGTTTTTATTGAAAATATACGCCAACGTTTCAACTTGTGTGCGGAAGAAGAACTAATTTTTAGATCACAAAAATTGATCTAAGTCAAAAGCAGGATTTCAATTTGTTGTTGTTACACATATAAATCAATGATCTGATCTGTATCATGGTGATAATAAAACGCAGCTATTATAATATTCATCATTTCGTTTTGAAAAGTTTGAATTAAAACACACATACAACACGATTTGCAGCTCTAAACCACACTTTTCCTCATTCAACACAACACAACAACGGACAGGACAAATGTGTGTACATTTTGTATGATAATGCTATGTGTCATGCTCGAATGTCGAGCCCAAAAAAAATAAAATTAAAGAGTGTGTGTGCATTTGGCAGGATACGTGTTAAACCACGAAAATGTTCAAATTAAACTTTTTCATTTGATGTTAACTGTGGTGTGTGAAAATCAATAACAACCGGAAATGAAGTTGATTCCGGCTGTGTGTGCACTCGCACTGCAAATTCAAAGTTCTTTGTGTATGCTCTATGTAGCTATTTGTGGAGATGATAGTTTTTCAAATGCAGTCAGTAAGTAGATACATAGTCTGATCTTGGTTCTTTGAGGAGGAAGAAGGATGTTTTGTTGTTGTTCTTCCGTTAAACAAAGATATTTGTAGAAGATTCTTGTTTTAGTCATGAAAAAATTAAACAAATGAAAGGCAGAAGTAAATAGAAATAAGTTGAGAATCTTTTTTAATATTAGTTTGTCTCCCAAATGATTTGAAAGAAGGAATCACGCTGCAATGTGACGAGCTGTCCTGTAACAAAATAAATGTAAGTACATTTATATATTTTTTTTGTTTGTTAAAAACACACTTTGCTTGGATTAATGGTGGACATAAATCCATTGGATTACTTGAATACCAAAACAAGTCGATTTTTCTGCTTTTGATGTTTGGTGACTGCTCGACGATCCCCAGGATTCGGAATAAAGTGGATAGTTTTTAAATTTTACACTAAATTTATAGTTGCATATTTTATTTAAAATTGACTTTCGACCATTTGGGGTAAACGCTCGATATCGATAGATATGTGATATGCCATTTCAACTTGCAAACATACCTTAACACATAAACATTATTGTACAAGGGTTATCGCTACTTAATCGAGCTTTGATTGAAATTTGAGTTGTATATGTTTATTGATGGCTAATGAGATAGAAGTCGCAGTTAATTAGGCGGTCATTTAGAAAGCCAATAGCTTTGTTAAAGGACTAATTTGCTTATAACAATAAAAGGAATAAGAATTTGCTTGTAAGGATGCACACGCTTATCCCAGAAACTGTTTGTTTAAATTAAACAAAAATTCTTAGACGACTGAAGGTGTTCATTTATTAAGCTATGACCTCTATTTTCGAATGTGTTTTTATGACCATACAGTGCCTTGGATAAGTTTAACCGCACCCGGAAAAATGCATTTAAAAGAAAACCTACAATAGGAGTGACTCCTTACTATTTTTTTTATTGAGTTGCAACACTGATGAAGCAAATTGAGAAGAAAATAAAGTACCGTTATTTGCTCTCCTGGTGTTTTAAAATTAAAAAGAGATTTTTATGTTTTGCAAAAATATAACCGCATTTATTGTTTTTTGTTTTTTCTTTGTTTTAAGTTCATTTTCAATAAAAAATTAATATGCAATTTTTTTTGTCTCTATTTTCCACCAATCTAAGAATTCTTTTTGGCATACTTTTAACTAGACTTTTCAATATGGAGTCATCTAAAGCGTTCCATTCTGTCACAACTGCCTCTCGCAACTCAGCAACACTGGCAAATTGCTTATTATGGGCATAAATTTAGCGAGTTAAAATTCCCCAAAGATTTTCGATGGGGTTGCAATCTGGAGAATGTGACGGCCACTCCATCAAATTAATGTTTTTCGATTCGAACCAATCCAAACTTTGACGACTTACATGAATTTGGGCATTATTTTGCTGGAAAACATGCTCAACTCGGCGAAATCGTCTTAAATAAGGTACCAAATTCTCCTCAAGGACCGTAGTATAGTCAGAACTGTTCAAGGCAAGTGCAACCTTACCACGCTCCTAGAAGGCTCCCCAAACTATACAGCTGCCACCAACAAAGTTCTTCTTGGAAAAAAACTTTTTCTATTTTCTCAAATCGTGCCAATATCCGCTAAAACCATCTGGTCCATCGAGATTAAACTTTTTTTCATCACTAAAAATAACCTAATAAAAAACATTCATTCCAGGATGCTATTTGGAATAACGAGATTTTAGTGTAGATTAAAAGAAAGTCACATATGGTTTTCCAATCCCGATTTTCGTTTTGGCGCGCAAATTCCAATCTTTTTTGTTTGCGGGCTGCTGTTAAATTTGGAGCTGGCACCATTATGCCCCGAACAATCACACAACTGCTTTTTAAAACACGAGAAACGGTTGCAACTGAAACTCGTAAACCCAATTCGTTACGAAATTCCGGCAAAGGATGCACCGAATTGGATGCAGCATTGATAAAACGCTGCTTGTCACGACATGTCAGCTTCTGCGGACGCCCGGGTCTTATTTTTGTCCCATAAGATTCGGGATATTTTAAAAAATTTCGAACGACATGATCCGATCGTGAATCTCATCTTCCTATAGCCTTAGGCCACTTGACCGAAAAGCCAAGATTTTGCCTTTTTCAATTTCGCTTAAATGCGTACCACGTGGCATTGTTGTTTTTTTATTGGAAAGCACTTGACTGAATGCAGCTTCAAAGAGATTTGCGTTATGCGGTTATATTTTTGCAATATTTCAAAATCAGTTTTTGATTTTTAAACACCAGGAGAGGAAATAACGGTACTTTATTTTCTTCTCAATTTGCTTCATCAATGATGTTACTCAATAAAAAAAATAGTAAGGAGTCTTTCCTATTGTAGGTTTTCTTTTAAATGCATTTTTCCGGGTGCGGTTATACTTATGCAAGGCACTGTATTTCAGCTGATATAATTTTTCTTTTCCTGTGAGTTCGCATTAAAATTAAAATGCTTTGATGCGTTCGTATGACGTTAATGAGTTGAAAATGAAAATTTACCAAAATTAGTCACATCAAAAAAAGAACCGCTTGCTATAAAACAAATGAAAATTTCAGTTACCATTTACCATTTCTGACTACAATATTTATTATTATGAATTCGACATTCCATTTTTACAAGTACCTTCATTCTACATTATACAATTTCTTATAGCTAAAGTCTTATTAATACGGTTCACTCTTAGATAGCAAAGGTAACTACTAGTTACTCCCTGAAGTAGTAGGCCTCACTGGTTATTACAATCTGAGTAAAAATCCCGCCAACAATTCCGTGAACCCGACTCAGAGCCCGACTCACGGCTGAAATCCAACAAAGTCACTGGAGCTGATGATCTGCCGAGCTGTTCGAAGCAGCAGGCGACGATCTAGATAGGACTATCAACCAAATCATCTGTAAGATATGGTTGGAAGATTGCATGCCCGATTATTGGAACTTCAGTTTCGTTTGCCCTGTGCCTACTTAACATCGCCTACAAGATCCTATCTGCTGTAATATGCGAACGTCTGAAGCATTTCGTCAACAATCTGATTGGTTCTAATCAAAGCGGCCTCAGACCAGAAAGTCAACCATCGACCAAATTTCTACTTTGCGGCAGATCCAGGAAAATAAAAATATGAACCCCAAATCGATACCCACCACTTTTTTATCGATTTCAAGACCGCATCAACAGGGACGCCTTTTGAAGCCCAAGTCCATACCGGATTGTAGCGCCACCTTAAGTTATTAAGTGAGTAATATCACTTTATTACTTCACATTAAAGACGAAGACACTCAGGGCGTTTCTGCTCAGTTGCCTCCTAAACCCTAGAAACAGCTGTTGTCAAAAACAGTTTTTTGTATGATAGCAATATTGTCTGTGTTAATATCGGAGGTCAGAGCAAAGGTATATGGCTGAGCATTGTGAAGCCAAAATATGATTTCTTACAATTAGAAGTAAGCACATCTTGAAGATTAAGAATTTCCCTAAATTTTTCTGGGAAGCCATTTAGCGCCATTTAAGTACAACAGAGTAGGTACTCTACCGAAGGACATTCAAATTCAATATCAAATTCTAAATCATTCATTCACCAGAAAGTGGTTGAAAGTCCCTTTTTTTCCGACTCCTTCACATTTAAATAATTACAAAAAAAAAAGGAAAATTCAACAGATAAAATAATATTAAAAAGGGAACTAGAAGCAGAAAAAAACGCCCCTCAACCATATTTCCATTATCCCAAAATCAAATATAGGACAATTTGATTTTTTTTTGCATTCAGAATCATTGACTTTGAATTGAATCAATTTTGCATTAATATTATTCCAATATTTTGCGTGTTCTCTTCTGGTCGTATGGAAGTACTCCAATCTCCAAATAACTGTTGGAAAACTAAACAAAAAAAACCATTACTGAAAATTTAAATAGGCAACGTAGAGCCTTGCAATCAAATTAATCTATAGGAACAGAATTACTTTTCGTTGTCGTCGGCCATCTTCGTCAGTGGCCCTTGGGTGCCTTAGCTGGTGGCTTAAAATTTCAAATTGACGGAAGGCCTTGGCAAAAATTACTATTTCGGTATCTAGTCTTGGAAAATTTAAAATTTTTTGTCTCCAAGGATAACCGCATTTTACAATTAAAATTAAACAATGACTATAGGAGGCAGAGAGAAAGAGAAAAAATCTGAAGGCAGAGTAATTTCTTGAGAATTATAATGGCATCTCTGTCATTTTTGCCTTTGGGGATTCCCACTGAAAGGTTTCTCTCTCCACCCTCAACCCTTCAGCAAAGAGAAAGTTCTTCAAAGGCAAAATATTCTTGCAAAATTTATTTACCGTTTGGCGTTTGGGGCCTTACGGGCCATTTTCTAATTTGTCAACTAAAATAAGAACTAACTTGCGAGTTACGACCAAGTCCTTGGGTATGTAGAACAATTTTTTCCAGAAAGGGTTTATAATTCCCTTAACCACCTTTATTTCCGAAGGTTCTTCGCGTAAAATTAATTTCACTTGACCATGGCAGAGGCAAAAAGTTATTTCTTGTGCTTTGATGTCATTGTTCATCAAGGATTCTTTGTGTTGCTAATTTTATACTGTAAATTCAATTAGGGGGCGCATATTGAAGAAGACCTTCTAACTGGCTATGTTAAGGGGTGAACAAAGAGGGGGATGAGAAAGAAGGACCAAAAGAGAACAGGAGATACCGACGTTTCTTAGATGTGGCTAGGAAACATCTTAGCAACACCTCAAGTGACACTTGGGATGGGCGTTGGAGTTGGCCGGTTGACCGATCTCTTTACCACGACCATAGTCCATCATAATCACATTTTGTGAAGCTGCTGGTAGCATGGTCTGCTTGATAGAAGCTCCTTTGCGACAAGTAGACGTTGTCGGTGACATTTTCCATTATATTTACTCCTTCTCGAACGCCCTTTGGGGTATTTCTTCGTTCGAAGAGTCGACTTTGGGTGCAATCTTTGTCCTTTGAGTTATCCGCATAGTCTGACACATAGCCGACTGTCGTGTCGTGTCGTTGGGTTTGGATTTGATGGTTTCTATGGGGTAGGACAAAACTCAGATGAGAAGTTAACTCATCCTTTTTTGGAGTTTTCGTCTTGCACAGAGCAGAAAACCGAAATCAATTTAAGCCTTGGTGGTGGTGGTGCTGTTGGTGTTCGCATTGTTGAGCGCTGTTATGGTCTTATACGCTGGGTGTTTGAGAGAAGGGGCAAGCAATGTCAGTAGCGTATGTTAAGACGTATAGAACAGCATGTTTAACTTATTTATTTTTTAATATCCACCGAACGCCGCCATGTTTGCATAGGGAATGCCATCACATATAGTGCCTGGGATTGGCACTGTGACGGGACAGAACACAGAAGCGTGTATTTCCCGAAGCAGCTTTTGGCTTCAGCAAACACTGATAAGCCCAGTAAACTCCTTTGTGAATTAAAATTCAATTTTGCCCCTTTGTTCGCAATCTTTTTTGTTTTTGTATTCTCATTTATATATTGTTCTTCCTGTACTGGAGAAAAGGATAAGTCTGTTTTGTAAAGGAACATATTTTTATACAATAATGTGTTTTTTGTAGTCTTTGTTTTGGGTATTTGGTGCGAGAGAGTCCTCAAACTGATTTCTGCGCTATTCGGTCTGGCAAACAAATCAAAGAAATTACTTTTGTTGTTGTTCGAATCTACTTTTTTGATGCATGATGCATGGTTGGAGGTATAAAAATAAGAATACGCGTAAGTATTCACCGAAACAAATCACTCATGCAGATGTTATTGTTTTATTAAATTGAAGAACATCTTAGAATGTCCTTTTAGGGTACGATTATTTATTTTATATATTTATATTTATTTATATTGAATGCTTACACAGTAAGATAATACAATCTTATAAATTAGCACAAGACAAGCTTTACTTTGAGCAAATTAGATTGACATAACAAGAAATTAATAATAACATTTACCTACTAAAGGTTTATCAAATAAAAAGTAAAAATTTAAATTTGAAATTTTAAGAAATATGTATAAATATATGAATTTATCTCTTAAAATCTTTCTTTTTACCAATCACTATTATCATAATAGTTAACAAGGTTCTTAGCCAGGAAGAAGTCGAAAGTATGTTCCAAGCTCTCTACGGAAGGGAAAAATGCTTTGTATACTCCTTATGTGCACTGGTATGGAGTTCCACAAGCGAATGCCATTGATGAAGAACTGACGCTCCGATGTTAGGCAAGAAAATCGAGGATGAACTAGTTGTAGAGTTCTGATTGATGACGACATTCGTAACCTGTCAAAGAGGTAGCTTGGCTCATGTGTTTGCATGATATTAAGAAGTAAAATAACAGTTCTGAATTGAAGTAAGTTATCAAAGGACATGTTGTAGATTTTATTTGAAAAAACTGAGACGTGATCATATCGCTTAAGACCAAAAACGTATCGTACTGTGTTGTTGTAAGCAACGTTGATTTTACGTCACAATTAGAATACAGTTCACAACCATAGAGGAGAGTTGGTAAAACTAGAGTTTTTGCTAACATGAGACGTGTTTTAAGAGGTGTAAAATGTTGTGGCGAATGTAATTGACGGAGTACTCCATATGTTTTACCGACCGACGGCTTGGTTGATATGTGTATCCCAGTTTAGTGTCCTACTAAAAGTTGTACCCAAATTTTTTACTGTATCGGCGTATTCTACGACGGAATCATTTAAAATAACATGAGACAAATCAAGCGGCTTACGACTGATCACAATACTTTTACATTTTGAAGGGTTGAGGAACAATCCATTTTCTTTTGACCAAAAAGAGATACGTTGCAAATCTGAGTTTATTGAACTTACACAATCTTCGATCAGACCCAGTGGACAACTTTTATATAATTGTACGTCATCCGCATACATATGTGCACAGACGAGTACGATAACTGCTTAGGTAGGTCATTGATATACAGGGAGAACAGCAAGGGACCTAAGATGGAGCCCTGCGGTACTCCCTTGATTTTAGAGAGAAAACTCGATAATTCACTACCAGTAGAAACCGCCTGTTTTCTGTTTGTTAGATATGAAAAGAGCAAATTAGCTGCACTAGGGGCAAATGAATGCATTGTTGTAAGTTGTTGTCGAATAATACTATGGTCAATGGTGTCAAAAGCTTTGGAAAATTCTAGCAGTACGAGGATAGTTATATTGTCTTTTTCAATTGCCTGTCTTATATCATCAACAACATTGATAAGTGCTGTGATGCAGCTGTGTTTTGAGTGAAAGCCAGATTGAATTGGTGATAGAATGTCAAGGTGTCTAAGATGATGGTTTATTTGTTTTTGCAAGATTTTCTCAAAAACCTTGGATAAAAATGGTCGCACCGAAATAAGATGATATTCATTACCAGACCGATTTTTTGGTATGGGTATAATTTTTGATAGTTTCCACTAAATATGTGTGTAATGAAGGGAAGTATTACAGGAAGTATTGCTTTAACGAATACAGAATGAAGTTCGTCGATTCCTACAGCATTTGATTTTATTGAAATAATATTTTCCACAACATCGGTACTGAGAATATCTGAAAAATTAAAAAGGCTTTCGAAAGGAACGTTTGTCGGTGCTTCATTACTCGTATCACTGATGATAACTTCGTTGTTTGTATTAGAGGGCAAAGTAACAACGATTTATGTGATGGTTTCGAATTTTCTTGGAAGTTAAGATTATTTCTTTGTGCAATGGGAGTTAGTTTAAGGGTTGGCCCAGTCTTGGCAATAGGTCTGGGTCAGATTTTTTCTGTCTTTGATCATTCTTTGAAGACTTCGAATGGAAAAACAAATAAATTTTGAGAAGGATCATCAATTGTTCCGTTTTTGATACGAATTGTATGTCACTATAAAGTTTGGACGTTGTCATTGGGTTTGTTCAGTGGCGGATTAAACGTTGAGAGCGCGATAGGCAAGCATCCCATCGGCTGGCGCCCCTATATTACAATTAACTTGTATTATAATTTAACCAAAACCGCTGAACCGCGCCTTGGAAAAACGCGTTGTAATGGGGCCTAAGTAAAAAAGGAAAACAAGTTTACATGAGATTGATAGATACTGGCTCTAAGGTCAAATCGGATTCCCCGGGTGTCCGCCGGGAAAGTTTACTACTTTACTTTGTTTTATCACCATTTTGGTAAACATTTGTCTTGACGGGTAATTTTTGGCAGTCGCGATAAAGACACGTGGCAAATTTATTATGAAAAAATATTCGATAAACCAATGTGTTTTAACCGTTAAAACATTTTATCAGATATTATTAGGTACATTTTCATTTGAATGGATACGTGAACAAATAAAATATTCGGTTGTGGGCAGTGGAAAACCCTCAAATTATTCATCTATCACTTTTGCATTCATTAAAAGTTACAAAGTGGAATGGTAATTGTGGATGGGTATTGATATCATGATATGATTGAACATTTTTTAACGCCACAACTGCATGTTTTCGGCGTGATTAACATGGGGTATAAACAAGGCGGTGCCACATCACACCACACATTGTTGGAAAAATGAACAGAAAACTTCGTTTCAGCGAAATTTAGAATTTTTTTACTAATTCACGCCTTGCCAACGGATTCCACGGAAGATCTTTAAAATCAGCTTACTGAATGTATTCGAAATTCTTATCCAAACAAAACTACAAACCCGAAGTTATCATTTAAACAGGAATGGTTTGACAAAGAGTGCTGGAAAGCTAGAATAAAGTCGTTCTCCATTTTACGCGCAATCCGTTCATCAAACAACCAACACCTTAGGACTTGGTATATCGA
>CAKKXW010000002.1:36210640-36228696 GCA_920937365.1 Sphaerophoria rueppellii
AGATGTTTGAATTTTTTGTTAATTAAATTCTTTTCGATTAAAAAAGATCCCGAGGAAAAAAAATTTCATTTTGTTGGACACAGCTATTTCAAATTGTCTTTTTTGACAAGCCATGATGACATTCATTCACAGTTTGAGAGTTTTAGTAGCTCTCAAAATGTAGAGGCAAAAAAAAAACGATGGACGAGACGATAACGATCAACTTACGTGAAGAAATTTGAGACGATATCGTCGACGACAATCGTTTGGACGATAGTCGTTTTCAAAGTTACGGAATGACCCTCCAGGTTTTTGTATTCTTCCGTTTACATGCTTCCATGTCCCACATTTGATCATCACCGCTTCGATTTGCATTACCCATGTATCGTAATTCTCGCTCGTCAACGGTCTGATTGAATTCATGTTCGAGGACATCTTGCACCAGAATCTATAGCTTTTTATAATTGTACTAGCAAAACCCCTGCCCGCTTCGCAGGGCTTCGGCCCTCAACGGTTCGGAAATTAGAGATTGGCAGATGAAGAATACGGTAATCGATGGATAGTCAGAAAGGAACAATATTCTTAGTTAAATCATGTCTGTATTTGCTAATCTGATGAATAATCTATTCGTTTTTTAATTCTTTTACATAATTTATTTAGTTAATTTACCCATTTACACATATCTTCTCCAAATTTAGCTCCCGGAGAAGAGGGAAGGTAATTAGGATTTTTTAAGCAAGCCAGGTATAGGCATAAGTATGCTTTTAACCCTCTTTTAACCAAAGTATATGGCAGACAAATTACAGGATACCCTGTATAGTTGACCATGAGGAAAAACAGAAATTTCTAAATCAAAACCACATTTTTTAAAGATTGACCTTGCGTCTTATTTATTTTTCAGAGAATTCCAGTCGAACATTAAACTAAGGACGTATGCCCTTGACTTCTTCACGGCTAGTCTTGTAGTACTGTAAAGTTTAAGTTGATTGATGTCCCGAAACATAGTAATGTTAAAAAATGTGGAGGCAGTCCTGGTACATGAATGCATAAATGCAAAAACTCCGTCTCGTTGTTAAATTTACTACATCTATTTGTCTAGTTCAAAATAAATTGTTGCATCGATTTTAGAAAGACTTTCTTTAATCTATATCAGCCATTATTGCACTTCAATTCAATGCTTCAATGCTTGGAAAGACATCTTGAATCAACTCATTCCGTGGATTTACACTACAATAAAAATTGTTTGGAAGTGAAATTCCGCGCTCAGAATCAAGTGAAATTATTCCATTTTCAATGTCCAATAGTGTCCGTGGCTTAGTGGTAAGGTGCGTTGGCTGCTAAGCAGAACGTCGTGGGTTCGAGACCTACTCGTGCCCAAAGTTTTTATTTCATCTTTCTCGGGCATTGCCTTTTGCGAAGAACTGACAAAACTTCTAAGAGTATCAAGAGTATGAAAAAGTGCTGCTCAACTTTGCCGTTCGGAATCGGCGTTAAATTGTAGGTGCCCTAAATTCTTCACACGCACCCAGAAAATTATTAATGAGAGTAAGTCACTTAGGCCTTGGCTCTTCAAGATCTGTCGCGCCACTCTCTCTCTTTTATGTCCAATAATTGGCCAATGTAAGTTTCCTGAAATAGAAGTTATTAAACGACTCCATTCGTCTGCGGCAGTTGACCGTGGTATAATCAACAAAGTTTGTCCTCATCAAACAGCCAACTCATTTTTTAATTTCAGATCATATTGATGCTAAAATTAATGAAAACAAAAATGATTTCCCCATTCCACCGGGTGCATCACAAAAATATATACCACCACTCAGACTGATCGCACCTATCTATCTAATGGTGTCATATAAATAGGTACTTGGTTGATCGTTTAACTTCGGCTCAATAGTTTGGGCAAATATTCTGAATGGAATGCAATTTTATTATTGTCCTTAACGTAATATTGTTGTCGAGCAACCAACTCAATTGTGGCAATGCTTTATTCGCAAAACAGTAAGCAACTGGCACATTTCAATTTGAAAGCATTCAATTCCCCATCAGATTGGCATTGGCAATGACTTAAATGTGAGCACACCATGTTTTTTCATTCAGACAATAATTATACGTGGTATACCTCCAGTTCGATAGAGTTGATTAATTTTTATTAATGACACATTTCATCAACATTCAAACGTTATAAATAACAAATCTATATATATAAAAGAACAGCCTAATTTTTGTGTTCGTGGAAGGAGTCTGAAGATCGGCTTGGCAACCGTGAAATAGCTATAACTCCAGCCAACAATGGAATTGACGAAAAAAAAAGCCATTGGTGGAAGCACCTCTAGAAAAAGTTGTTATTTTTCACATACAAATTTAAAAATATGTGGTTTTGATTTAGAAATTTCTGTTTTTCCTCATGGTCAACTATACAGGGTATCCTGTAATTTGTCTGCCATATACTTTGGGATGTGATTCTTGGTCATATTCTTAGAAAATAATCCTTCTAAGACAAAGTTACATCACTTTTAAGTGGTGTTCAATTTTTCTTGCCCGAGCAAAGTGTTGACTTTAAGATATTTTTTTTTTCAAATAATGCGTTAAGAACATAAAGTTTTCTTATCTAAAATCTAAAACAGCTTAGAACATCGAATTTAGGTTTATTTATGTCAATATTTTTATTGCAGCACTTTATAATATCCCAATAATTGTTAGTTTTAAGAAAATGTATAACATTGTGCAATCCTGAAGATGGTTAAAAGCATACTTATGCCTATACCTGGCTTGCTGTCAAATTCCTAATTACCTTACCTCTTCTCAGGGAGCTAAATTTGGGGAAGATGTGTTTAATGGGTAAATTAACTCAAAAAATTATGTAAAAGAATTGAAAAACGAATAGATTATTCATCAGATTAGCAAATACAGGCATGATTTTTCTAAGAATATTGTTCATTTTTGCCTATCCATCGACTACCGTATTCTTCATCCTGTCAATCTCTAATTTCCGAGCCGTTGTTGGCCGAAGCCCTGCGAAGCGGGCAGGGGTTTTGCTAGTAACAATATAATTAACAAATACGTACCCACTAAAAATAAATAAATATACATACATATTTTCATACTCTAGAAATTTCATATATCAAAACAACGTTTGCCGGATCAGCTAGTTCAAATATAATTTCCTAAGTTCACTGACATTTTTTTTGTCGAAGAAAAATTATATTTGTCAAATATTTTTTTTCTTCACTGACACTTTTTTTGTATTTTTTTATTGAAAAAAAAAAATTATTTGACAAAATTTTCAAATTAAATTGAGTGTTCGTATATTGATCAGTTTTTCTTTGTAGTGCGAAATAAAAATGTTTAACATTTCTTAACAATAGAACCATTTGTGATTTGAAAAGTAAACGTTTTATTTTTGCTAAACCTTCTACCCTAAAACCTCTTGTATTTAGAGAAAAAATTAGGAGAATCTGTCAACCAGTGTGCCCGGTTAGCGAACGAACACAAAAATTAGGCTGTTCTTTTATATATATAGATTTATTCATATACGATTTCTTGAATATCTTCTATTCGCTTATGGACTGGGCCCATAACCTATTGAATATTTTCTTTAGGGAAACAAGAGGTCTCAACGATTTGAATATAATTTATTTAGTAATGAAAAATAATAACATCTAGAAAATATTGCTATGGAAAATATTATGATGAAATTAAGTTTTCATCACAAAGTGATAAGGAGCTGAGTTGTTTTTATGTTTCAACAACTAGTCATTTCTTAGTAAAGTTTGGCTTGAGTCTTGTAAGCTCTCCGGGGCGAAGAAGAAGAATAGCTGAATAAACTGAAGACTGCTAATGTAACGACAACACCTAACGGTTGAAGTAAGATCTGGTGTTTTGGCCACATAAAAGCAGGCTTATAAGAGATAAGATGTCTTGTTAAAAAAAAAAAAACAGAATTTCTAGTTCTAGTCAGCCATGACGTCTGCTAATAAAGATGCTTAAGGACAATAGTAGAAGTCTATGAACATTTTAGAACATCATTCTTTATTTTTACTTCAAGACCAATGAGTTTCTGCTGTTTTTCAAATACTGTGAAAGCCTCAAGCACTGCTCTTTGGGAGTGACCGATGATGTTTATGTCATTTGCATAGCCTAGGAGCACACCTGCATTGTGCAATACCTGCGCCAGGACTATGTTGAAGAAATCATAAAACTATAAAGCGCAATTCCTTGTCTATATCCTTATCATGTTTGAAACAAGTCGTATGGATGAGCTTTTTTCCAAATGCACACTGAACTTCGTATTGCAACCGATAGCAAAACCTATGAAATTTTGAGCGACTTGTTCACATACGTAGCCTTAGTTAATCTAAACAGCGAGTTCTAATTATACATAACACCAAATATGAAATATTGCATATTTTTGTTATGTTGGTCAAAAGTTAAACTGGACAAATTCATCTATTTCCATATTCCCAAATAACATCTGCAGCAGCCATTTTCAGCTCTTCTCGTAACCATTCCATTTCCCAAATCATGGATGCTGATGTGCATTTTATTCGTTACCAATTTTTGAGTGGGCAAAAATCCTATCAAACACAATTAGGATGGGAATTATTGTTATACTATCGTCGTCGTCGTGGTCGTTTCGATTCTGCCATACTTTCAAGTCCTTACTAGTTGTTGTTGTTGATTTTATTGATTCTGTTCAATTACTTCCAAACATGAAAGTTTGACTTCTGCCTGCATTGACTGGAGGCTTCTTCGATTTCAAAAATTTCTAAAGCCAAAACCACGCTCTTCGGTTTACTTGCGAATATTGGAAAGTCCTTACGTTCGTAGATTAAAGTAAATTGGCCAAATCTTAAGGACAACACTATGTTGCCGGAAGAAGTTTACCGCATCCAGAGCCGGGTGCTTAGTGAACTAAAGTTAAGATGGCGAAAGTATCGAAAATACAGGCCCAACCCCATTTTGCTCTTCTGGTCCTCATAATGTGCATACAATTATTAATAAGGATTGAGCGCTGGAGTTTGTTGTGCAATAACGTTCAAGTGCAGCTAATTAGCATTATGTTGTTTTTTGAGTGCTTTTTGGGGAGCCCATACGATGAATGGAAACTACAATGCTTATAGCGAGTTCTATGCTAGTGGAGTAATCGAAAAGTTTCCCCTTCCGAAATTATGACCTCTTTCGAGAGAAAGTCGGAGGGTATCGAAAGCTTAAGTTCCTTTCTGACTCGAACGATCACGTTCACGATGCGATGGTACTCTTCTTGTTTGGCTAAATGAGCGGTTTTATAGTGTTGTAGTAAAATATTTTGTAATCGCTTTAGAGTGGTTTTTGATGAAGTTAATTAATAACGATGCTGTTATGTGTATGTGTGTTCTGAAAAGGGTTTAAATTGTATATGCTAGAAATTTGATGTTGGGTGTGTTATTGTTGGGATTTTAAGATGCTTTTAAGTCGTCGGAATGGAACACCAGTTGTTGTGCCAGAATTTTCAATGACTTGTTTATGTTGCTTTTATGTAATTTTTAAAGCTTTTCGTTGATGTAGCTACTTTGTGGTTTCTCTGTTTATTGTTGTTGTTGTTTTGTTGAAGTATAAGTGTTGCAGATATTGGTTTAGAATTGACAAAAATCTGCGCTTTTCTTTTTTTTAAGCAATACTACGAAAAAAATCATCAATTTTATTGATTTTGAAGGAGTTTAATAGTTCAATGAAAACTTATTAAAATTCAAAAAGAGTTACTAAATTGTTCTGGAAGAAGAGAGAACAAAACCTTAACCACATTTATTCTGGTCTTCTTGTCCAAGTTTGTTCCACAAATTGAAATATAAAATTAAATATTTGACCACGGTGAGTTGTCAGAATTAAATTGATATACCTTCACAGTAGGTCAGTTCTACTTGTCCAGTTGGGATTTCGAAATATATGGGACCAATTACGGGATCAATGCTCCTAAACAAACGAAATCAGAAAAATCGAACAATATAATAATTCGTTGTTGTTGCTTATTGGAATTTGTTTTAGTAGCGGTCTACTATTGTAGTTGTATGAATGTAACATCGGAAAGGATAGAAAGCCCTAAAATAAGATTTCTCTTTTCGATTTCTTCTTTTTATATCTCGACCTTAACAGGATTGTGATTGTTTATTTCCTGCTTTCATACACATTTGTTTTTTTGTTTTAAACCAGGGATGAAAAATCGTCTTTCAGCATTGTATCGAAATCAAAATAAAAAGTGTATCGAATTGTACTTTTTGATTTGTGAAGTTTTATTGAGGAATACATATTTTTTTCATAGTTAAAACATAGATAACTAGCCGAACCTCTAAGCCTCGTCTCGCCCGCAATTTAAAGTCGATATTTGTTGTGAAAAAACATGCCTATAACCGTTCTGAGGGCAAAATTAAGAACTCTATACATTTTCGCCTTAATTTGTGGTGTGATTAAGGCGTGATGTTTTGATTCTGACCCCGTACAGATTTTGACTTTTATATATGGCCCTGAAAACCTGGTATTTGCTTGTTATTTATCATCTTCATCGTCATGATCGTCGGCCTGGCCAATGAAGTTTCTCCCTTCCTCTGTGCCACTACCAGACCACACCCCCAAGCTTTGGGTGCCCTGGTCTACGCCATCCTTCCAGCGCAAACTTAGTCTGCCTCGCTGTATTCTTATATACTACAAATGACTTTCTGGGCCGGTCTCTCTTCGCTCACACGAGCTAAGTGCCCAACCCATCGGAGTCTACCAAGCTTAATTTTTGTCATCAAGTCAGTAGCGTAGCGTGTGGGGGGCAGGGGCAAATTCCACGGGCGGCATTTGTTTAAGGGGCGGCAAAAAAGGGGCGGCCGCAAAAAACACAACAAAAAACCCTGCACTTGTTTGAGGGCGGCAAGAAAAAAAAGGTAACCAAAACAAAAGAACCTTGAAACAATTTTCGGTGAACAGAATTTCGTATGGGGTGGCATCCAATCGACCTGTACCTATACCACCACAAACTTCAGATAAACAATAAATTCTTAAATAAAAATTGGTTCACGATTAACGGTTGTTGCGACCGAAAATCTCAAAGAAAATTTCTGAATAAGCAACGCAGCAAAACAATCCCTCATTAAATATTAATCTTTGACAAGCAGAACATATATCTCTTGGGACGGGGGGTGAGGCGTCGACTCGTGCGTCGCGGCGGAGCAGCCCGGCGGGTAGAGAAAAACATCGAAATCAACCCCTCACGATCACGATTAGAGGTAAATAGTTGCGACCGAAAACCATCAACCATGTAGTGCAGCGAAAATAAATACCAAACATTCTAGCACCAACCCACAGATAAGTTAAAATGGAGATGGGAAACCAAGCTGTCAAATGACAACGTCTACAAGCTGCAGTCAAAGTTTACTGCTAGAGTATCCGTGTTTTTACGAATACTATCTCAGTAAAGTAAGGCATCCCATCTGGGGCGTAAATTAACCGGTAAATTTGAAAATTTGTAGTTTTAACGTACGAAAGTTGACTAAAAGTGAGCAGAAGATGGATATTATGTTCAAAAAGATAGCAAAAAAGTAAAACTGCGTAAAAGCAGCAAATGGCATCAAATGTATCAAGCAGTAGAATTTCCGACATAAAAAATGAACAAAAATGAAAATAAAAAAGGGTTCAGTCTAAATAAGAATGCTGAACATCTGAAAACCTTTTGTTTGAAATCTTATTTTGCTTTATCAGTAACGAAATGCAAGCAAATCGGGTTTCAATTTATACTTAAGCCATGTTCTATAAACTTATAAGGGTTTAATGTGTTATTTTACCTCTACCCGATATACAACTTAAAGATGCTAGTTTGAACAGAAGGCACTTAAAGTGAAAAAAAAACAATTCGTACTTTTGTATGGCACTTCGAAATTCAATCTCATGATCTTTGGTAAAAATTGCACATAGATATTATATGAGTTATATAAATATAT
This sequence comes from Sphaerophoria rueppellii, assembly GCA_920937365.1. Lineage (NCBI taxonomy): Eukaryota > Metazoa > Arthropoda > Insecta > Diptera > Syrphidae > Sphaerophoria > Sphaerophoria rueppellii. The sequence continues at coordinate 36,218,575 of CAKKXW010000002.1, forward strand.
TATAAGATATAAAGATATATAAGAATGGATATTTAACTGTTTTCTACTTGCGACATATAGAATATATGGCAAGTATTGAATTCGTAAAAAAAAAATTGAGATGAGGATGAGATATGATATTACGATGATAGAGAAGTCGAAAAAAGTGGCTCCGGCGATTCCGTCTGTCTGTCTGCCGGAAAGTTTACAGGCATCTACAGGCTTAACTACTGGTCCGATTGACTTTAAAATTAGAGGTTTGAGCAAAAAGTCATATCCAAATTTTTTTATTTTTGTTTTAAGATCAAAATTTAGGGTAGCCACCATACGATTTTTTGGCCAAAAACCAAAACATTTTTTTCACAAAAACGGCCCGAACAATTTTTTTTAAACTTCCTCGAGTTTAATTTTTTTAAACATTTATGTGTTTTATTAAAAAAAAAATGTTGTATTGCTCCAAAACGGTACCTCGCATAGAACCGTTTTTTTGTTATTAGATTTTCTCGAAAACTGAAAGTCCGATCAGCGTTAGTTTTTTTCGAAAGTACGTATATATTGTTCAAATAATATTTTGTTTTCAAAAGAATTTCAATTTATTTTTTGGATTTTTAAAAAAATATTTTTAACTTTTTTTTCAAAATTCAGTATCTCAAAAACGGATCAATTTTTAAAATCCAAATTGGAGTATAATATATATATTTACATGGTCTTAAAAACTGCATTCCCAAATTAATTTTAAGATATTTTTGAAAAATTTTATATATAAAAAATTAATTAAAAAAAAAAAAAAACGGCTCCGACAATTAAAAAAAAAAAATTCAATAAATCAAGAATAAGGTTTGAATTTGTTCGGCATTTAAGTCTTTGGAATGAAATGTATATACGAGGTACATTCCGAAATTTAAATTTTTTTAATAAATTCTAATTATTTTTATATATATATATTTTTTTTTTTTTGAGTTAAGTGTATGCTGTAAGTAAGAGTGTAATCAGAACTGCTTAAAGTATATCTCTTACTTTAACACTACCTTTTGCAATTTAAGCAATCATAAATATTTACTTTTAGCATGCAGGAGCAAGTTCGTACGACCCAGTCGTGCACATTTTTTTTTTTTTTGAATAGAAGTGCGAAAATCGGAAATCACTCCAAGAATTTTTATTGACATAAAAAAAATTCAATTCCGCACTTATTTTTTCATTACAACGTGTTTTTCCATTCTCCTGTTGTAAATTCATTTTCCTGAACAGCTGATTGTATTATGTCAAAAATTAAACAAATCGTTCCAATGATGTGTTTCAACTTCTCAACAAGAGAAAAATTAGTCAATGATGCTCTTGTTTATGCAAGGAATTTTTGTGAGAGCTTAGGCATTTCCTTGGATCCTCCCAGAAGGAGAAAAAGGAAGAACATCTTTGGTGATGGAAGCACAGATGTTGGTCTGTCAAATGACGAAGAGTTCAGAAGAAAATTGTTTTCAATTTTAATAGAGATTTAACAAATTGCAAAGTTTGGCCAAAAAATTCGACTTTCTTAGAGCTTCCAAGCTACTGGCTGAAAATTTTGATTACGATTCGGAACTTGCATTCAATGAGCATGATGTATCTCCCGATGATTTCAAAATAGACCGTGATCGATTAAGAGCCTTTGCATTTTCCTTGGAAAGACTTAACGATCTTGAAACAACAAACCTGCTTGAAATATTAAATTTCATAGTACAGTCGAAGTTAGAAACAAGTTTGCCAAACATTATCATTATGCTGCGTATTTTTTAACAATAGCAATAAGCAATGCCGGATGTGAGAGGAGTTTTTCAAAACTAAAACTAATAAAAAACTATCTCAGGTCAACAATGAGTACTCTAAGGATAAGTAACCTAGGAACTCTAGCCATAGAAATGCAAAAAACTGATGCGATTGACACAGAAACTATAATAAATGAATTTGTATGTAAAAAACAAAGAAGACAAATAATTTAAACATTTTCTAAATTTTATAAATTGTTATCATCAGTTGAGTTGCTTGCCACAATGTTATTAAGAAAATCAAATTTTCTTAATTTAAAAATCGAAACAAATATTCATTAAAAATAAAAATATTCGAAACTTTCCTTATTAAAATGAATACAAAAATTAAATGTTTTTTTTTATTTGTACTAGTAATAACCAAAATGAAGTTATTTAAAAAATTAAATATAATTTCTTAATCTTAGAGTCGGTTTTTCAATCATCGAATAAAAATAAAAATAACAAACTGGCAAATAAACTTATCTGAGTATTCATCGGTCGAATAAATTATAGCGTTTTTTGTCAGATAAAGTCTATCTGATGATTTGAAAATCCAATATTTGGTTTCTTGTCGAATAAACACTATTTGCCTGTTTATCTGACGATTGAAAAATTGGCTCTTAATTTATTTTTTGAGCTTTATTTTATATCGAGTATGCAATTTAAAACACTAGCCAAATTTGAATGTCAGGTTCCCTAAAATGTGGTTACTTTCAATATGGTTATAATCGATACACATCACCTACAAATAAATGGATAGTCTGTAAGTATGGTTCATTATGGAAGAAATGGTAGTGTTCACCAAATTTGACAAGAAAAATTTGGGGCGGCAAAATTTGATCTGCCCCGTGAGGCAAAAACCCACGCTACGTCACTGCATCAAGTCTACTTCGTGGTAGATTCGATATAGCTCGTGGTTATACCGTCTCCGGAATCGTCCTTCCTCACATACGGGGAAAATACTATTCTCAGTAAGACTTTTCTCTCGAACGTGGCTAAGAGTTCAGAGTAAATTTGGTTAAGCACTGAGATCTCGGATCGTATTGGATAAATCGATTTTTGGATTTAAAGAGCCTTGAAAGACTTAAGTAGATTCTGTTGGCTTTGAGCAGCTGTCCACATATTTTTTTTATTTCCATATTGTTATCGGCTGCTAATACTGACTCAAAGTACATAATTGAAAGATCGCACTTCTTCGAATTCGTGCTCCTCAACCTTAATAGTTGTTTTTCTACTTTTACCAACGTTTCGAGTCGGGTGAACCATATTCTTAGTTTTTCCTTAATTTACATGCAGCTCCTATAACCGTGATTGGTGATGATAGTGGTGCTGGTGATTCTCATTTATGACACATTGCTATGCCCGCGGTGTTACATGCTATAACCGGGATAAAAAGTAGCCTATGTGATTTTCTGACCCCTATACTATCACTACCTATGCAATATGTCAATCCTTTTGCTATATGAAAATGGATAAATCTGTCCCACAGGAACCGTTTATTCTATCAGAATAGAATGTATCTTATGTTACTTCTAATACCTCCAAGAATATATGTACAAGGTTTCATGTTCATCGCTTTAAGAATTTTTTAGTGATGCTACGACAACCTTCAGACTTTCACATTGAGTAGAAGATACACCTAACTCTCCGAATGAAGAATTGAAAACGGTAAATTGATAACGAGATGAAAACAAACGATAATGACAACGAATTTGACAGATGATGTCTCGGGCTTACATGTTACGTCGCGTCGTCACGTCGTTAACGTCTCATTCAGTGACATTCAAAGGTGTTGCCAATGTAGCAATTGTATTGACTTGCAACAATGAGTGCGTTAAGAAAAAGGATACTTGATTGTGATATGTATTTTGGTAAAAATATTTATGATTTAGCAGAATACCTATTACATCAAGTGATAGACTGGAAGTGCATTATTGTACTGAATTTAGTAAAAGTGTATTTGTGTACTTATAGAGAGGCGAGTGTATTGAAAAAAAGTACAAATGTATCGGCTTTCGCAACCCAGTTTTAAACCCTTTTTTTGATGATGTAAAAATAATACTCAAAATAAGCATCTCATTTCATTTCCGATTGCATACGTAATACTCATACAAACAATGAAAATTAACGCACTTCTCGCATTGCATCATTTAATTTCCTATAAATGATATTAATTTTTGCTCAATTTCATTCCAAGCGTATTGTAATAATGCGAATGTGAAACCTTGCCTTCAGCTTTTGTTTAATATAAATCGAGTTGAGATGAGAGCGACAGATCAAACACGTCCGTACAAAATTATCCTTTGAATAATTTTTATGAAAACTGTACAATCGTGCATTCAGACACAGACATGTGTTGTGTACATTTATCTGTTTTATAGACACAAGAGAATTGTTTCCACACAATATACAAACAATATCTATAACTGTTTCACAAAGGATTGAAAGCTTGTTATAATTATTTCAGAAAAGTCGGTTTAATAACAATAAAAATAATAAGTTCAAGTTTTGTGTATAATTGTTGAAGCTCGCTTGAATTTTCACTTATTAAACGAAGCATTGATGGAACTCTTTTTTAAATTGGGGGGCTTGGTGATTGGTTGTTGCAGGATCTGGGGCCTATGCAGTATCTTTTCCTACACACCAAGTGCTTACTTTACCTTTAAGCGGTAACCTAGATATAACTTGGGAAACTTGTGAGCGCGAGTGCAAAATGGAGAAACAGACTCACATAAACAACGCCCCTTAAGAATTTGGAGGTTAGTGCGAGGGGCTAAATACCACTCCACAGTACAAAAAAAACACGAAGTTATGGCAGATATAATGTAGGTAGAGCCTCGGATAATGACCCCCCTCTAATGCAACCAGACTCTGAACGACAAGGGACTACGAATTGAGAGTTTTTTAACCTGCAATATTAGAACACTCTACACTCCAGGTGCAACTCAAACACTTCAATCTGTCCTCAAGCAGTACAAAGCCTCGGCCACGCAGTAAGCGGCTGAGCGGCTAAGCGGCTGAGTGGCAGCTCTAAGCGACGTATGGCCAGGAACTGAGCGACTGCTTTTGAGCGATTAGTAGTTAAAATGTCGTTATCTAGAACAGTTCGCCGTATTTTACTGTCGGAAATCGTTTGTATGTGTACAAATTACTTAAACGTATACAAAAAATAAGACGAGTCTGGCCAGAATAAGACGTCAAAATCGTACTTGGAGATTTCAACGCAAAAATCAGGAAGGAAGACATCTTTGGCGGATTAGTTGGAATTTGGAAAGCACAGCCTCCACGAAGTTAAAACAGATAACGCTTTCCGACTAATCAACTTTGCTGCAGCTCTTTATACGGTGATAAGGGCACTAGGTTTCTAAGGCGAAAGATCACACAGCAATCTGACGATCTCCGGATGGTCGAACTACCAACCAAATCGACCATGTGCTGATCGGAGCAAGGCACGCATGCAACATCTTGAACGTGCGTACTTTCCAAGTAGCAAATGTCGACTCAGACCATTTTTTGGTAGTGGGTAAGCTTAGAGCTCGGAGCCAATCAAAGAAGTTCAACATCGGTTGCCTTAGTACCCGGAAAATACCAAAGACGTTAACACCCTGTGGATCCAATATCGCGATTGAAATAAAATTAAAAATGTAAACGAGATCCACCATAGGTTACCAGCCACCTCCGAAAAAGAACACGTGGTATGATTATTGATGCGCTTTATTGAAAAGAGACGGAAAATGCACGTTTGCAGATGCTGCAACGGAAAGCAAGAGAAGAGTACCGAACAAATAGGAGAAATGAGTAAAAGACCCTGTGAAATAAGAAAAGATCATCCGCAGTTTCTAAGCTCAAAGATCAAGAAGAGTCATGGCCCAAGAACAACACCCCAAGTTTCTTTAAAGGTCGAAGCAATCAGCTTCTGGTTTCAGAACCGGGACACAAGCTCTTCGAAACAGAAAAGGAATTTTCAAACAGCACTTCCAACAGCTGCTTAATGCGCAAAATGTCGAGCGAACCAATGACGAAAGAGAAGCAGGAACAGTCAATGAAACTGGGTTTTCAGCCCCAGCACAGAAGAGGTAGAAAGAGCTATGCAAAGCTTAGAAAATAACAAAAGCTACATTCACAGATAGCATACCTGCGGAACTCTCTAAATTTGGAGGAGGTGTTTTTATGAACCGCATTCGCCGGATCATTAACAAAGTGTGGAAGGAAGAATGCATGCTCACTGACTGGTTGATAGGCTCCATTAGCCCCATCTTCCATCTTTTCATCGACTTTAATCTTCAAAGCTGCTTAGGATGGCGATGTCTGAATTTGGGAACCCGAATAAGCTGATCCAGCTGTGCCGCTTAACAACACGTATTGAAGTGTGCAAATGTGTTACAGCTTATCCGAGATGTTTCAAACAAGCCCAGGGCTTAGATATGGAGCTGCGCTGTCATATGATTTCTTCAACATAGTCCTGGAGCAGATAGTTCGAAAGGCAGGTATGAGCACAGAAAACACAGAAAAGAATGTTCAACCGCGAACTGTACGAGCTGTACCAAGATGTGAAAGACGAAGAAGAAGAAGAAGAAAGACGACTGCATTGGCTCTACCACATCGAGCGAATGGACGCCAACGTTCCAGCTAAACAGTCTTCTTTTCATAGCCTCCAGGTTCGACACAAGCAAGAAGACCGAACCTGGTGCAAAGACCAAGTAATTACAGATGCCAGAGCGCCTGATTTCGACGACTTGAGAATGCATGCGAGGGACCGTTCCCGATGGAAGGCTGCAGTATCTCAGGCTGAGATCCTTCATGCATTGGGAGACGTTTAAATAAGTATGTAGTAATTTGTTGACTCGCCAGCCAGCGTGACGTGGTAATATGTTAATCTTGTTTAAATTAATTAAAAAGTAGTTCCTATTACTGCAGTTAATAACGAGAAAACGATTTTCCATCATTGTCACTTACTTGCCTGGCTGCACAAGTGTTACGGTATTTTCGGTCGTCTTCAACCTGGGATCTGGGTGACGAAGATAAATTGATGTGGCCGAGCCGTTGTAGTCATTGGTTTTGGCTTTCTGGCTCACTTTTGCCCCGCTAGTAGGCGAAAGCCAATCAAATACCAGAAGTCCTTAATCTTTTCAGAGGAGATGCACAACAGGTTAACCAACTCGGGCTCTTGCAGGCTGTCTAAAGTTTCACGCGCCAAGTGAGTTGAGATTCTCAACCAACTGCTGTCCTCTAGAGTCACTCTTCTCTTGTACCAACCGAACACAGTAACTGTCGCATCCCGACTCTCTATAGCTCAATTGATGTCACTGTTATGTAGTGCAGGTTCACTTCCTTTATATCAGATCGATCTATATCCCTGTTTTGTGTTTTCTGTGCTTTATAGTGCACCTAATTTGTGCACTTCTAATTCCAAGGAAGGAAATTTATTCAGATTCCAGAAGTCCTTACATTCTTCAAGTGTTAAAAAATGTACAAATGTCCTTTTTTCCCCAATTCGTATGCAAAATAGTCTTACTAGTTTTACGCTGCAAAACGCACTCAAGTGCAAGTGTAGCGTAGTAACATCCACATTACCATTCCAGATTAATAAATCTCTGTTTATATCCAAGGCTGCGCAGCGGCAGTGGAGTTACAGAACGGACATCAGATATACTTTATACGAGGCCCTTGCTCGTTTACCACATCAATTGCGACTTACATCCGGATAGCTGCATCCAATTCAAAATCCACTGACGGAATACAATGCAACACACACATACCACTCGACTTTCTGTCATACCATTTCAAAAGCACACACCTAGCCAATTTCCTTTTTGGAGCTTGTAATGTAAGGCACCAGGAATTAGCTCCGTTTGAATATTCATGGAATACATTTTCCGACAACACACAAAAAAAATTAATTTTTATTTTATTCCGAATAATTTCTGATGAATTCGCAATGAGAAAAAGAGATAGGGAGAGAGAGTCGACGTCAGAAAAAAAAAGAAAAAACCAAAACAAAAAGACAGAACATGGGATGTAGAGCAGAGAATAAGTGTCCGATGGTATTTCCGGTTACCATTTTAAAGGGAAAATTCTTGTTGTTAATATTTTTTGTTCGTCCTTGAAGCTGGAGCATTTAGGACTCTGGATATTTCAGGAAAAAGTCGACCGGGAGACAACGACACGATGACGACAATAGCGGCGGCGGCATATAGAGGCAGTATGAAATCCATGCCGGCACATAATTGGATAAGAGTGGGGTTATCGTCACCGTACAAAAATGAATGAACACCAAGGGCTTAGGAAGGAACCAGATAGTTATTGTGCAGGGTGTGTTCCTGCATCTGCATGGTTAATTGCATTATTCGAATGAGTGAAGGCCTTTAACGGAGTAAATTGCGATTTTATTCCACCTCACATGCGTAAGCTTTTGTTCAGAAGTGAAATAAGAAGTGTAAAGATTTACAAATGTTAGATGCACATGTAGCTGCGCCTGCTTTAAGGCAGGCTTGAAAAATTAAAAGAAGTAGGTTGTTTTCAATTTTCTTAATTCAATATAGAATTTTTCGATCTTAGCTACTTTTTTTCTAGTCTGCTCAAAATTATTCAGAAAACTATATTCTCTCAAACAAGTAAATCAGCAAAGAAGCATCAACAGAAAGTATTGCATAACAGAGTCAAAACATTATACTGCAGTAACTTCTATGAAGGTAGTGTCCGTAGCTTAGTGCTTAGGTGCGTTCTGCTAAGCAGAACGTCGTGGGTTCGAATCCTACTCGGGTCCAAAGTTTTTATTTCATCTTTCACGGACACTGCCTCTTGCGAAGAACTGACAAAACTTCCAAGAGTATCATCTGTCATGAAAAAGTGCTTCTCAACTTTGCCGTTTGGAATCGGCATAAAATTGTAGGTCCCCTCAATTCTTCACACGCACCTAGAGAATTGTTGATGAGAATAAGCCACTTTGGCCTTGGCTCTTCAAGAGCTGTCGCGCCACTCTATTTATTTTTAACTTCTATGAAGAGTGGATCATATTTGATTAACGGAATTATTTCCATCTTATAATATCAGGATTTTGACATTCACATTATTCAAAGCTTTTTTGAAGTAACCGTGAATCATATTTGATTCATAGAATTTCAAAAAATTAATTCGTTCTACCTAAATATATAGAACAGAAGATTGAAAATCAATTAGATTAAATACATCAAACGCTATTAAAGCTTTTCCTATTTTGAATCGTATATGATTCATGGAAGCTCACAGACTCACAGTCATCAAACAATTCAAGGTGTGGAATAGAATGATTAATGGGTTAAGGTTACCTGTCCCAATCAATGGCCGTATTAAATTTCATTACGCTACCTGTGGGACTTCTGGTCTAGTAGACGAGAAAAAAGAGACTGAGACTAAAAAATGGGTATGCTAGCGTTTTGCCCAAGACGCCATTTGGGGAATTCTTTCGATGCAGTCATAGTTAAGGCCTGTGGTGGACCCACTCGTCCTATCCTATAGTCCCTTTCAGAATTAGCTTCTCAAAAGAGCTCATGCTCAGTGTTCAGTATTGGTTAAATAAAATTTCTCTTGAAACCATATCATAATATGTTATGGCAAATATTTGTTCCTGTCCCAATTTCTGATACAACAAATTACAAACTTTTTGAACAATTTCCTACTTTCGCGAGCACTCCTTAATTGAAGTCATAAATACGAAATCAATATTTCAAGAGGAATAACAAATTGCTGCAACAAACCAAACCAAAACCATTCAATCAAATTGTGCTTGTGCATATACAGTCCGTAACATTTGGATAGCCTCATGTATTGTTTTTACTTGCGACATATAGAATATATGGCAAGTTTTGAATTCGTAAAAAAAAAAAATTTGAGATGAGGATGAGGTATGATATTACGATGATAGAGAAGTCGAAAAAAGTGGGTCCGGCGATTCCGTCTGTCTGTCTGTCGGAAAGTTTACAGGCATCTACAGGCTTAACTACTGGTCCGATTGACTTCAAATTTTAAAATTAGAGGTTTGAGCAAAAAGTCATATCCCAATTTTTTTATTTTTGTTTTAAGATCAAAATTTAGGGTAGCCACCATACGATTTTTTTGGTCAGAAACCAAAACTTATTTTTTTCACAAAAACGGCCCCAACGATTTTTTTTAAACTTCCTCGAGTTTAATTTTTTTCAACATTAATGTGTTTTATGTAAAAAAAAAATGTTTGTATTGCTCCAAAACGGTACCTCCCATAGAACCGTTTTTTTGTTATTAGATTTTCTCGAAAACTGTAAGTCCGATCAGCGTAAGTTTTTTTTCGAAAGTACGTATATATTGTTCAAATAATATTTTGTTTTCAAAAAAATTTCAAATT
>CAKKXW010000002.1:36346435-36421141 GCA_920937365.1 Sphaerophoria rueppellii
TGTTGGTGTTGGGTGTCCTTCCTCGAAGACAGCATATACTTCGTTTTTCCCTCATTTACCGCTAAACCCATTTTTGTCGGTTCCGTCTCAATTCTCACAAAGGCGCCGATTATTTCAGATACATCATGGAATGTATCCTAAAAACAATAAGCCAGTAAAGTCTTGTACAAACTTACTTAAGAAGAAATGCAGTGTTTAAATGTTTCAATTTTTATAACTTTTATTCTTTTGTTTATACGACCTAACCCCGCGAACCTCATCTCGCCTCTTTTCAGATCAACTCAAGAATAATAATGCAACATATATTTTGTCAAAATATGCAATGATATATATTTGAATCCCATCCATGATTATGATGATGACACACTGTGGCTGTGTGAATTTTTCAGAAGAATCCTTTTTAAATTATTGTGTTATAGGTAATTTAAAATTTCTTTTTGCTTTTGCTTATTTTCTTTTGATCCCTGAACTTTTGTCGTTTTCCATTGGACGTTCAGAAGCATTCGGAAGAGTCCAGAAGTCTTCTGAAACCATTCCATTGCTTTGGTCTGACTTTGACAGAAAAATTCTTCTGAGAACAGCAGAACTCTTCCGTTTTGAAAACAGAATCGTTCGAAGAATGACACATTCGACATAACCCGTTCCATTGGAGGTAGAAGATGAAACGTCAAAAAAGAGCAATGGACCACTTGTGGTCAAAGTAATCCTAAGGCAAAAAAATATAAATAAAAGATGACACAAATGTTTAATTATAATGCATCACTTTAATTATTATAAGAATGCATAACTTAACAAAAAATAAAATAATGCTCTCCAAGAGTACTTCCGCTTCATTTTTAAACATGTTCTTACATTTTCCAAAATGTATTTTGTTTTCTGCAAGCTTGAACTAAGCCGAATGAGCAAAGTAAGAAAAACTTTCTTCTAACGAACTTCAGTTCTGCAATATACGAGAAACGTTTTCATTTACGATTGCATCATGTCTGAATAAGGGCTTATAATTCCTGATTATTTTCGTTAGAAAATAGTTCGTGACCTACTTTGAGGTCATCCTGGAATCAAACAAAAATGAAAGAGACTTTCGAAAGGAATGTTTAAATTGCCAATCAGTAGCAAATTCTCAAGATGCTTACCTGATTCCAAACTCACATCGGCTTTCAACAATATCTACTGTTTCACAAAGGTATTGCAACATCCATCCCCTCCATCACCAGCAGTCAAAAGAGGAGGCTCACTAAACACAGCTTTTGGGAGATATATGGTAGACTTCTTCTTCTGACTTCTGACTGATTGTTTTATTATTTTGAAGAATTTAATTCAAAAACATATTCTTTTACTCATAACGAATGAAAACAAAATGAAATAAAAAATTTAATTCTCGATTAAGTTTTGACAATGAAACTGACTGATAGACTGGAAAATGGAACGATTTTTAGAAAACCCATGTTGTTAATCAAGGTGAAAAAAAGTGAACGAACACTCTTTGATTATCATGGATTCTTAATTATGAATTAAAGGGAATCCGTGATAATCAAATTGAAGATTTAAACCACACTCAACGAACTGGCCCTAAATCGCTTACCGCAACCTAAGTCCCCTATTACACTTTGACTCACGACTCACGTCTCACTTTTGAATTTCCTTATAAATTTTTATTCGCTGAGGCAAGCGCTATTACACGTTGACTCGTGCCCCATGTCTCAAATTTGATAATTATTGTTTGTTTTGTTTTGAATGCTCCTTCTCGTTGGCTTGAATTTGAATTTGTCTGAAACTCCTCTCTGGTTTTCAAACAAATCCGATGTGTTTATCCTAGCAACAAGAAAATCGAATGAAAAAGAACAGCATAAAACGAATATGAGAAAAATGAAACGTCAAAGTGAGTCTACTAAAAATTTGCCCGAGACTCACCGGAAATTTTTTTTTGCATCTCATTTTCTCACATCTGCTTTCTTTTTCGCACTCATATGAGTCGTGAGTCGTGAGTCGTGAGTCGTGAGCATCGTGTAATAGCAGACTAAAGAAACAAATTAAAAAAATTAAAAATATATTTTTTTTTTTTGAAGCTTAATGTGTGCTTTATTTTTACCAATAACTTTATTTAACAAATCAAGACGTATGTAGAAAATAGCGTAGATAGGGCTTTTAGGCGTTTAGAAGATATTTTTAAAAAGCCCTATGTGCACCAATTTGCACGAAGTTCTCATTAAAATTCTTTGTTCTGAATGAAATGAAGTGAAAATAAAGTAAATACTTTTATTTAAGTTCACAATGCGTTTGTTCATTTAGTAGGAAAAACGTTTTCTAACATTTTATACTTATTGTTAATCTAAATTTGCTTCAACCTCGGTGACGGGAAGATTGTTCCAGAAAATTTTTCAATGATTTTCGTTTGATTCTAAGGATTTTACGTGTATGTACGTTGTTTTAATATACAATACGACAAGATCTCAAGACTTGTTGCATTTGAATATCCGCTCAACACCATACCTGTAGTTTAGTTGTTGTAGTATTTGTACTTTGCTCCACATGTTCTGTTAAAGCTTAATTTTCTAATTTCTTCTCGAACATTTTCAATCGCTGCACCACCATCAAACTGTAGGTGAATCGCCACTGTTATATTCCGGAAAATAGTCGCGTTCCATTTCAAATGATGATGTATATTGATGTATACAACCAATCAAGCCCTGTTCATGTTTAATCACGTTTTGTCATTCACGAACTCAATACAAATCAATTATAATAAACCAGGCTGATTTATGAAAAACCGCTTAAAACTTAAAAATTGACTTACAACGCATATCGATAAAAAAAAGCCCTATCTGTCACATAGGGCTTTTCAAAACATGTCTGGGGTTAATTTTCTGCATGCAGTAGTTTATAAAAAGCCCTATGAGGTAGTTAGGGCTTTTTAAACATTTTGTCCTCATGATTTGTACTTAGGGCTTTTGAAAATTTGACTTTTCTACTTAATTTGAAGCTTGAGGCCCAAGAAATAAATACGAAAAAATCAGAGCAACTGCCCTTAATCCAAATATGCAAAAAAATCAAAATCAAAAATTTTGTAGTTAGGGCCCTTACGAGATTTTGGGCAGTATGTAGCAAGTGCGTTAAATTTACCTGAAAATGTATGCTTCAAGACTTTTAACATCAGCCGAACGAAATTATTCTACCACGGAAAAAGAAGCTCTAGGTATAGTTTGGGCTGTCAACAAATTCAGAGGATATATAGAAGGCGGCGAAGTAACACTTTTAACTGATCATCAACCGCTAAAATGGCTTATGAGCCTTAAATCACCAACTGGTAGACTTGCTCGTTGGGCACTTCAACTTCAACCATATAATTTCAAGGTCGATTATACACCAGGAAGGACAAATATCGTTGCAGATATGTTATCAAGACCTCCTTGCGAAAACATAGAGCATTTAGATAACAAATGCGAAATTTGTAATTTCCAAATCGACATGCCAACTAGAAGACCAAAAGAAATCCGAGAAGCACAGCTCCAAGATGACCAATTAAAAACCATTATCGAATCATTTGAAAACGATGATGAGAATGTTACTCGTTGGACATCCCGTGGATATCTTCTTAATGATGGAATACTGTACAGATATTCATCCGAAACAGACTCTGATAGTGGTCAACTTGTCATACCAGCGAAAGAACGAGAGACTATTCTTCATGAATATCACAATGCTGCTACCGCTGGCCACTACGGTGTTGACCGAACCATTACAAGAATTGCTTCAAGATATTATTGGCCTGGAATGAGAAACGACATCACCAAACACATTGGCAATTGCCTCGCTTGTCTTAGATATAAACCAAGCAACATGAAACCAACTGGACTTCTCCAAACTGTTTCAAGCAACCAAAGATTCGAAGTACTTTCTGTAGATCTATTTGGTCCTTTGCCTGCAACCCAAGATGGATATCAATGGATTCTCATTGCTGAAGATCTCGCAAGTCGATGGGTTGAAATATTTCCATTAGTAGAAGCAACGGCTGAAAAGTGTGCATTTATCCTTCTCAATGAGGTATTCCTGCGTTATGGAATCCCAAGACGTTTGCATACTGACAATGGTCCTCAGTTTTTATCTGCAATTATGCAACAATTAACTCACTGCCTAGGAATTCAGCAAACTCTTACTCCAGTTTACCACCCCGAGTCAAATCCTGTTGAACGTAAGAATAGAGACCTAAAGACGCAACTCGCCATATTGGTAGGCCTTAACCACTCGTCATGGGCAGATGATCTTCCGTCCATAAGGTTTGCTATAAACACAGCCAAATGTCAAAGTACTGGCTATACAGCCTCATATCTCACGTTTGGTCGTGAGCTTCGCACCATTGATGATATAAATCACGATTTACGAACCATTGCTGAATCTGAAAACTTCATTCCGCAAATTACACCTACCCTGCTTAAAATGTCCGATGTGATGAAGAATGCAAAAGAAGCAACAGAGAAGATGCAAGATTCAAATAAAAAATACGTTGACAAACAAAGACGACCACAACCTGTTTTCAAAATAGGTGACCAAATACTAATAACTTCCCATTTTCTTAGCAAAGCATCAAAAAACCAATCAGCTAAGTTTATGCCAAAAAGAGATGGACCGTATGTAATAATCAAAAAAGTTGGGTCAACAGCATACCAAATTGCCTCTAAAGATGACCTTACAGTTCCATTGGGAACTTATCATTCTTCAGCAATCACAAAATATACACAATCAGCAACGAGGCTAAATGAAGAACCAGTAATGCCTCTTCGCCGACGAGGACGACCAGCTAAATCTATCACATATCCTGTCGCATCATCGAGACGATCTCAGCGCCAGAGGGGGAGATTATAAGATATCCATTTACTGTTAATTCATACAATTCTCATTTAAATGTTCAATATTCTAAATTATCACTCCATGTTTAATCACTTTAAAATAATTTATGTTTGTAAACATATATTTCATTGATTTAAAATTATTTCAAAAATCATATAAAAGGCAGAGCTTGATTCAAAGCAAATCACTCTTGTTTAGTATTTCATTGAGCAAAGGTTGCCTAGCGCTGACATTCTCAAAAAAATACTACACCAGAGGCCCTGATATTGAAACAACTTCGAATTCAATTAATTAATTTTTTTTTATTTACCACGTGCTTCAATGTAAAAAACTGATTAAAACTGATGCTGATGTATCTAAGATGCATTTTATCAACATCAAATTTGTATATATTAAAAAAAATCAACCTTTCCTCCCACGCCGGCGGTAGTAGGTAAACATCAGATAGGAGAAATTTATTTTATCAATAATATATTCCTAATAGTTCACAGAAAATCATTCCATATTCTGTGTTTATTAATTTGGCTGTGTTGATTTTATAAATGAATAATACTTATTTAAAGTTTAAACTTACAACTTTCATCAACAACTCGTATAAAACCTCTTTATCGTAAATCCTCACAGCAATCAACTTAAAAATTCTGACCACATTATGATAAGTGCCTTTAACTTGATTGCAAACATAAACATTTAGTTTCGCAAAACTTTTAACGATCTCACTGCAACAATTTTTGGTTTAAACTCTTGCCAAAAACTCCAAATTCAATAAAGTTTTCCTGAACTCGCAGAAACCCTTTGCTACGGTTCCGTTCGATCCACAAACGACTCCCCGCTGTGTCAAAGATAAACAATAAACACCCACTTGGAGCATTTCATATATTAACACTGTTGCATTTTATTATTCCGCTTAAAGTCTTCACTTACTCGAACTATAAAACGCATGTATTTGTATGGCTTTGTGAATATAGTTGTAAGGTTCTCGATGGTGGTGCTGTTTTGAGGGCTATTCTTTTTTGAGGAAGGCTATGAAAGGAGGAATGTCCTGGCCCTTTTTTTTAAAGAGCGGCTGATTTTTAAAATTCGTATGTTTTTTAAATGGCATTTTGGAAATTTAAATTGAAATTGAAAAAAATACAAAATTAAACAAATCGAGTTTGGGATTATGTGCAATTCTTTTCAATTGACTTGTTTATTGGGTGTTTTAAACAAGTATCAGGGCATCAAGAACCGACCCTGCTGCACTTGCAAAAAGTTGTGTGTTGTATCTGCTGTGGTGGGTATTAACTTGAAGCTGAAATCCATCTTAAAGATAAAGTTTTAACATGACTTAACTTCTTGTTCTTCGTCGTCTTAGTCGAAGTCTTCGTCGTCGTCCTTGTTGAAGGAACCGTGCGTCGCCGTGTTGTTTTGCATATGGCAAAACCTGTGCAACACTTTTGATTATTACCATTTTTGGGTAACACAAGTCGCAATAGGGATACAAAACTTTTGGAGTTTTTTTTTTTTTCTTAAGAGCATGAGCGGGTCGACCAGCCTTTCAATTTGTTTCAACAGAAGCCACTACATCATGGAGAATTTTAATTGTCCCGAAAAACACAAGGAAAAAAAAAACTGAAACTAAGAACTTTGTCGTAGGATCAATCTTGTTAAATTTTGAAGTAAATAAAAGTTAAAACATTTTTTGAATTGTGTGTGTTTGAACAAGGAAGTTGATGTCGTACTAAAAATTTCAGCTTTTGTAAGAAAGTAAGGTTTTAATTGGTGCACAGGCAAGAGAATTTAAACGATTCAAAATTCAAGGAAGCTTGGAAAGTTTGAGGGTCGTTTTCAAAAAGATTTCATAATTTTAATTGCCTTTAGGGATAGTAAGGTCTTTATTTCATATTAATAGAGAAATTCAAGTTATAAGACCCCTCCCCTCTTTTAAAATCGCAATGAAGTTATGTAGGAAAATATTGCCAAATAAGATTCATCCTGCCTTCTACCTTTGACAAGTTATTTATTACTGGTAGTGCGACACATTTCGTAACTCAATTCAAAGGCCAACGTAACTTTTACCAAGTCGTTAGAAATTAGCATTCACATCATGACTTTTGCGTTCTATCGATTTTTTTTTTATTTTGTCAGTAACCGTTATCGTTCGTCCTTCCGATGATGGTTTATCCTTCAAAGGACTCTAATCATAAATTCAACACAGCAATTCAGTTCACTAACACCTCATCAAAGGCACAGAGAAAGGCAACGCCTGTATACAATATCTATGAGCTTATGGGGCATTTAGAGGACTATGCAGAGAAGGCAATGCATGTATACAATATCTATGAGCTTATGGGGCATTTAGAGGACTATGTATATACTATACAAGCCAATATAGCGGCAGTTTTATGTAAGTACATAAATGTATATTGATATAGATTTTTGTAAAGCATTGTGGAGGTGAATCAACGACGTGTTTCCATTATTTAGAAGTCGGGATTTGATAATCATAAGAGATGTTGCTGGCGAACGTGTTAAAGATGATAAGTTACGTTAGGCTATTGACCCTTGCATGGATGTTATGGATGAAAATGTTAGCATATGGTTGTTACACTTAAGGAATATGGTTAATATCTTGGCTTCCATTTTGAATTACAACCCTCAATTTCTTATTGGCTAATAAAAATATAATAAAATTTTAATACATTTAAAAGCAAATAAGAAAATACAAAATTAGAGCATTGAGATCGGGTTACTCTCTATATTTTTATGGACTCGGACGTCGTCGTCTTTCCATCGTTTAAAATGGCCACCCCCGCCACGGTTCTTCTCATATCTGTTATTCTTAATAAAGCAAAACAAATTTGCGAATGATCTCTTTTTCTTTATTTCTTTTTGCGAAGGGGCAATTATAACGTGGCCGTGTCGCGACAAGAGATCGAAACAATGTTTAACGAATTTTAAAATTCTTCACTTCAGTAAAGATTTTGATAAGTGCGGAAGTCAGTGATTATAAAATTGTGCAGTGTTTCATTTAACAAAACAAAAAACAAAAAAAAAAAAAGGTAGTGTAAACCTAAACAGTGTAAGAATCAAACGAAAAACATTAAAATATTTGAAATTAAAAAACAAAATAAATAAGTAAGTCATTAAGAAAAGGTTCATTTATTGTCCACTTAACTGAATATATAAGGGCCTTATTTAAATTCGTTTTAATGAAGGAATTTCCAATCATAAATGAGTCGTAAAAAAGATTCATATCCGTGTCACGTTACCCAATGTTTCTGATCCAAATCGAATCATAAATGAATTCATATTCGGATGTTTTCTTCACTTTTAAGAATTATTAATGATACATTTTCGAACGAAAATGTTTGCTGGGATTACTTCATGTATTGGTGACGTCAACCTTAGAATTTTCATATTTTCATTTAATAATTTATCGTTGTGTGTGTTAAGTTAGATGTAAGTATAAGAACCCCAGCAAACATTGTGGATTTCCTTCAGTTAACTTGAAGAATATGTATTCGAAAAACGTTCATTTTTCTGAGACTTTTTTGGAGATACCCAGCAAACATTTTCATTCAGAAATGAATCACAATAAAATCAAAAAGTGAACAAATCGACCGAAAAAGAGATACAGAAAAGAATCATTTTGAGTTCTTTTACCTGGGCTCTTAGACACCGATTTGAATCATTAAAGGGAATCATTTAGGATTTTAAAAGTCTTCATTTAAATGAACGTATATAATGTTCTATATATTCATTTCAATGATTACTTCATGAACCTTTTCTGAATCATAAAAATGATTTCAATATGATTAATTAAAATGAAGGTATATACTCAGAATTCTCTCACTTAAATGAATTATATTGGAATCATTTTTATGATTCAAAAAAGGTTCAAGAAGTAATCATTTACAATTTTTTTTTTTTTTTATTTTTTGGTCTTAACACCTTTACGTCACATACTTGCAACCATAAAATACAAAAATCAATTTATAAAACTTTTATATTTTATTGTGCTTATTTTAAAACCCGTACAATTGTTTCGGCACCGTCATCACCACATCAAAAACTTTTGCCAAATAATAATTCACGATTTCAGGTTCAAAACGATAAACTAAACTTTTGTCGCGACAATACCGTTATCCTTACTCCTTTGTAAGAAAATAAAATAAGGGCGAACAAAACAATCCTCATAAGGATACACAAAGATTCAAGAAAATGAGACGAAAACTGATAATGCACAAACGTTTGCCTATGTAAGAAGAATAAATAAAGGACAAAAAAAAACTTTTGCATAGAAAGATCCACCAACAAGATCTTGTATACACTCAACTCATATTTGTGAAGAAAAAAGAATGAAAAATGAATATTGTTTTTTCGTTTTGTTTCATTTTTTCGAATCTTTGTGTATCCTTATGAGGATTTTTTTGTTTGCCCTTATTTATCAAATCTCTCACCATGTCCCCCGTAAAAATGTGAAGGATCTTTCTGTACATTTATAATTCATTCACCAAAACTGAACGTTTTATGAAAATTGTTCTTCATTTTTTGTGAACAAAATCTGAACATTCACAAAAATGTTTGCGTATTGGTGAAGGTTCAACTTCTTAGAAAATCTGAAGAATATTATCGAAAAACGTCATTTTTCGAGACTTCTTTGAGATGACAAAAAAACTACAAAATTTACTTGCAAACAAACGAGCATATTGACTTTCGATTTTGATTCATGTATGTGAGTTAAATATGAATGTGCACAGGCACAAAAAGGATATTGGAAGATCCTCAAGGATATGTATATAAAAATAAAGGAAACGAACTTGCGAATGATCTCTTTTTCCTTATTTCTTTTTGCGAAGGGGCAATTATAACGGGGCCGTGTAGCGACAAGAGATCGAAACAATATTTTACGAATTTTAAAATTCTTCACTTCAGTTAAGATTTTGTTAAAAGCGGATGTCAGTGACCATAAATTTGTGCAGTGTTTAATCTAACAAAAAAAAAAAAAAAAACAGTGTAGTGTAAACCTAAACAGTGTAAGAGAATCAAACGAAAAACATTAAAATATTTGAAATAAAATAAAAAAAAAAAATAGGTAAGTCATTAAGAAAAGGTTCATTTACTGTCCACTTAACTGAATATATAAGGGCCTTATTTACGTTCGTTTTAATAAAGGAATTTTCAATCATAAATGAGTCGTAAAAAAGATTCATATCCATATCACGTTACCCAATGTTTCTGATCCAAATCGAATCATAAATGAATTAATATTCGGATGTTTTCTTCACTTTTAAGAATTATTAAAGATTCATTTTCGAAGAGAAATGTTTGCTGGACCTGTCTGTATTATGTGTTCCGATAACAGAAATATTTGCAAAAAAAATTCAATATTGTAGCCACGACAAGATGCATCCGTACAATAATGTAGGTTCTTTTGGCTTCATATCTTTTAACTGATAAAAGCCTTGGCTCCTATTCAATTTTATTTCACCTTATAATCACGATCATGGCGTTTAAATGAAGCGTTTATCATCTCCAAGAATCATGCCAAAGACTCCTTCACATTTCGGCCACGTCTTGCAGAGGAAGATATGATCCAATTTTCTTCAATCATAACGTAAATAGACTTGTAGAAAATAATTTTCAAAGATCCAACTCTCTCTTCTCAGTTCCCACAGATAATTTAAGAATTCCTTCTGGTCACCACAAAATGTTCATCTAAAGTGGCAATTACTGCTTTTCTATTTCTATCGTCCAGTGCCGGTGACTGGACCACTTTTGGCCCATTTCAACTGTTTGTTTGTTCCAAAAATGTGCAGCGTCAGTAAAATACTGAAAATTTCCCGCTAACAAAACCATGATTCAATGGTGACGTCGGCGGCGCGGCGCTGTAGCGGTGACTTCGAATGGATTTGGTCTTCGACGTCAGGTACCATCTATGAATTCATCGTCAAGAAAAAGGATAAAGGAGGACTGAGGATGGTCAAGTCAAACAAAAAATACAAGAAAACAAAGTTTCAAAATCAATTTAGGTCCACTTCTCTCAGAAGAGATACAATTGATCTTTCAAACAACCAAGGGCGTCTGCGGCCAACCGGAAGAGTCTGTAGATAAATATTGTTGCCTTCTCAACCTGAAATAATAAGCTATTTGATTTAATTCTCACAGAAGGACCTCCGAACTGGAATACTATTCTCAATCTTCCTGACTCCCTGGCATCCTGTTTCCAGCACGTTTCGGAAATTTTCATTTTATTTTCATCGAATAAGACGACGAATACAACGACCAACCCGATGACGATGGACTTCGATGATGATGATAGCCAGCAATGGGATTGCAATTGGAAATTGCAGTTGACCGGCCAGGACCCGAATCCAAAACGAAAATACCAGCGAGTTGAAAGGACCGAAAACTAAAAAAAGCCAAAGTTGAAAAAAGCTAACACACACGTTTACAAATAGAATTTGAGGAAATTTCTCTAAAATGTGCTGAAAGAAAACTTTTCTTAACCACAAAGTGTGTACGTAGGGCTATAGGGAAAGACAGAGAAAGGCGAACGCATCCGTTGACCACGATTTCTCTAAGAACGTTTCTGGAATAATTTCCTCCCAAGTTTCCGTTTCACTTGACCGAGTGATTGTAAATTTTAATGTCTATGCTCTCTAGCTCTCCCATAGGAAGTTATAATACCCTTCCTTGGGATTCCTTGACTGCCAAACAATTCTTTAATATTGTGGCATTGTGCTTGAGAATAAGTAGTCATATAGGTTCTTACTTCTGTTCTGTAGAATCAGCAAAATTATTTCAGGTGCGGTTCTCTGGCTTTATTTGAATTCTCATTTTTTCCCTTATTTCTGGGACTTTTTGTGTTTGAGTTGCATTACAACTTGCATCTTGGATTCCTGCAAAATCTGTTAAAGCAAGAAATCAGAAGTTGAAGACAGAACCACCACATGATACTGCTGGCTTTGTCGGAATTAATGTACCGGCGGCTGATTTTGTGGATGGGATGCTGTTTGAGGTTAATTTCTTTTCATTGGAAATTTTGTTTTGTGTCAGCTTTTGCTACAGAAGAAGAAGAATAGCCAATGAAGTTTGACAGATGATTTCTTTGAAATGTTTGAAATAAGTGAATTTTGATTGTCGGGCAGATATCTTTTGATATCGATAACTTAATTGAAAATTTGAACCCAAGACAGTAAATTATCTTGCAGACTTCTGATTTTGACAGAAATCTAGTTTGAGGAGATTCATTTATCAATTATGTAATTGCTTGTTGGTTTTTGAAAAATATATGAATAGGACACAATTATTATGAGCAATGCTTTTATTTTGACATATGTAGACTCAACACAATTGAAAATTAAACTATATAATATATGAGTAGTAAAGTCCTCTCCCGAGGACGTCGCAGAAGAGAAAGACCGCGACTCCGGTGGAGCACACAGGTGGTAGAGGACCTGAACCAACTTGGCGTGCGAAACTGGAGACAGTTAGCCAGGTGACCAAGCTGGCTGGAGAAGTTTGTTGGGTGAGCCTAGGTCCGACCTGGACTATAGCGCCACCATAAGTAAGTAAGTAATATGTGAATAAATGGAAGAGTTTACGAACATACCAGATTTTATGCGTCGAAATTTGACACCTTTTGATGCAGTTGTTACCTAACTAGACGCAATTCTAATGGTTTAGAGAGACCATACTTCAAAAACGACGATGCGCTTTCGTCGTGGGAGGCAGCCTCGCGCAAAAAGTCTTTAGCTTCGGTAACTTCGGCAGCATTAGTCTAATATGCGCGCATGCCATCACAGAAGAGAAAAAAGACGAGTTCTACGAGCTTTTTGACAAAATGTATGTGCAATGTCCTAGTAATGACAGTAAAATTTCCCTCGGTTACTTTATCTCTAAGGAAAAAGTCGAAAAGCACAGCCTGCACCGCACCACTTCCACCAACGGATTCAGGCTGACCGATTTAGCTGCATGGCGAAATGTTGTGGTAGCAAGCATGTGATTCCCACGCATGCGATCGACGGAAGGCACTTGTCCAGCATTCTATATGTTTGAACTTTCCGAGGAGCCAATATCGAATCGGACCACTAGCTCGTCGTAGCAAAGGTAGTGCTACGAATATTCCGACAACGGCCAACAAGAAAATACGGCTACAATCACAAGAGATAGCCAGATCTTTCTCTGGTCGAGTGTCAAGTAACCTCTTAAGCAGTCATATGCCGCCAACATCAAGTATCGATGACCATAGGCTTCACGATACGATACGATACCGATATTTTTCGATTGTAATCGGTACGTATCGAATAACAAATTATTTTATCGTATTGTATCGATATCGGTGATAATTTTAAGACAAATTTATCGTATCGTTATCGAATTCGATACGATACCGATACGATACTCGATAAAATATCGAAATAAAAAAAAAGTTATTGCTATTTTAAAGCGAAGCAAAAAGTGAAAATCAAAATAATTCAAAATTTATTTTATTTGATTATAGACTATCCGAAACCCCAATTTTAAATTGACATTTGTTGAAAGCTCACAATCCCACACCGTTCTAAGAGAAAAATATAGAACGGTGTACCTTTTCGCTTCGACTTTATTTTTAAAGGTGCATTTATATACATATGTATATATGACTAGGTATAGATGAAGACAACGCGTTTCGTTCTAGTATCGATGTTCATCGGGTTCTTACAAAATACGATCGACAATGAAAGCACGAGCGAACGCGTAAAAAAACAATCAAATATGTTTATTACTGCAAGTAAACTACTATTAGTAAATGCTATTGAAAGAAGATTCGAATTTTGCGCACGCAGTGTCGAAAAGAGAATTCTTTCAGTCGATACGATATATTCGATAAATTATCGGCCAGTGCTTATCGGCGATACGATAATATCGACAATTTTATAAACACATTTATCGTATCGATATCGGTATCGGCGGTGCTGGATATCGTGTCGTATCGACCTTCGATACGATACGATACGATACCGATATTTTTATCGAATATCGTGAATCCCTAACGACCAGTGGCAACATTGCCTGAATCTCAGGAGATGCTGTAAGGATTTGGAAAGACCAATTCTGTAGACTGTACGTGACTACGAATGAAATCCCGCCGTCAGGCAGGAGCAATTCATCGGACACGATGACAGCGAAAACGGCAATATCACGTCTGAAATCCAAGAAAGCTGCTGGAGAAGATGTTCAATCTATAGAGCTCTTTAAACAGCAAGCGACGATATAGAAAGAAGCATGCACCAAATTCACTTTGCGGAATATCTTGGGAAAAACTTATGAACTCCAAATCGATACCCACCATCTTTTTATCAAGGCTGCATAAGACGGCTTCTAATGAGACCAACTGTTTAAAGCATTGTCTAGTTTTGGAATCCCTGCCAAGCTCGTTTGCGTGTCTATTGATATAATGGGAAGAACACAGCATAATGTCGATGGCGCCTTTGGGAGAATTGAGATAGAAGCAGAAAAAATGGATTTAGCGGTAAAAGAGGAAAAAACGAAGTATATGCTGTCTTCGAGGAAGGACACCCAACACTGACGACGGTTCCGACAGAAAGTCACTATAGACGCATATTACTTTGAGGTGGTAGAGGAGTTTGTCTACCTATGCTTCGCTATAAACGCGGGCAATAACACCAGCGATGAGATCAGATGAAGAATAATTCCTTCTAATCGCTGTTTCTCTGGGCTAAGAAAGCAATTGAGAAGCAAAAACCTCACAGGATTGACTAGTTTGGACTACGTTCAAATAGAGGAGAAGATACTTTTGCTAAAGACAAGATCCTTGGTAAATACACGATTAAGATATTGAATTGTTGATGCAGGCGACGATGGCACGATAGCAAAGTCTAGTCCGATGTCCCTGTGGCCAACTCGACTGTTGACGGTGGTTAAATTATTTCGAGAATTACTTCTTTTCTCTTGAACAGCATAACGTTACCACATACAAGGGTTTCACATATTAATTAACCGCATTGCTCCAAGGTACGTGGCATGAATTTGAGGCCGATTACCAACAAGGAACTTGGGCATAACTGAAACTGAACAAGAAAGAAGGAAAAAAAGCACAAAATTACTAAGAAGTTTCGATTTCAACTGACTGGCACATTTCTTTTTTGTTTTGGTTTTTGAACTTTCGAGACTAGAAAAGTGCGTCTATCAAATACTCTTGTTACAAGTTTAGGGAGAAAATTGAAAAAAAAAGTGTTTCAAATTTGTTTCTCTTCTTATTGTATTATTAGGCTGACTTTTGAAGAAGTTAAGTAAAGGCCTTGAGTGATAGCATCATCTGAACAAGCGAATATCCAGATTTAATTTAAACCTCGAAAAAATGCTTCGCGATTAATATCGTTGTGTAACTTCGCTTCGATGAAATCCCTCAATGTGAACTTAAAAAGCTTTTAATTCAACACCAGAACGTCGCTTACAAGAGCAGAAATTGTAAGTGTTATGGACCTTCAATCTCCATTTCATATTTAATCAAAATTACGATTAACCTCCTATCTAACGTAACACCACCAGAGACTGCCATCCGATCAACGGATTTTGAGTCCTTCAGTGGCTGAATGAAGAACCACCAACCTTCCTAAAATAAGGTAAGAGGAGTGGAGCATGTCATCAATTTCCCCATCGCTCATCGACACAACAAACAACATCAAAATGAATGTACACAAACTGCATACTGACTGGTTTCTAAGCAAGGGTGGTCGTGTCACAGAGGAGCGTTTTCATTTGATTTCCTGTTGCAATTATAGATAGGAATCAAATGCTAAATAAACTGTTTCCGTTTTCAAGCGTCACTAGTTCCGTAGCTCAGTAAAATTGATTAAAAATAATAAATAAAACAACCGATTTTATAGTGGAAAAATTGTACAAAAAAAACCACTTTCAAATACTTTATTCTTTCGACTGTCCATGTCTTTCCATGGTTAAAGTTTCTTTCGGACTGACTGTTTTAGTCTTACAAAAATGAGCTTTAGTACTTTTCGAACATAAAAAAGCTCTTCTTTCGAAATATAAGTTCTACTACTTCAATCATCGGACCCCGAGAGTTGCCATCTCTCGGTGTTCGATACAGTCCCGGCGAAAACCTACGGTTTTCCACCCTTTCGCATTTTATTTAAGTCTATCCTAAAAATCTTGATGATGTATATATATAATATATATAAAAAAAATAAATAAAAAGAATATAAAGTATCACATGGTCTTGTCATTTCTAATCAGTAGGCAGAACGCAGATCTTCTGTACTGGCCTCGTCAGTTGGTTGGTTGCAGTGGTCACGACTACGTTCCTCACCAGGCCGTCTCTGCTCCGGATTAGCTTCGATATACGTCCCAGCGCCCATGCCGAGGGCGGGAAATTCTCGCTCTTTATTATGCATAACTGTCCTTCTTTCAACGCATATTTCTCTTTCCGCCATTTCTTTCTCTCCAGTAGAGTAGTCAGATACTCTTCTTTCCATCTTGCCCAGAAGTGGTCTAACATAGTCTTTCGCTCTTTCCATAGTCTTGCTCCATGTGTATTGAGTAACTCCCCACTAGCAAACGGTAGGGGAAGTACCAGTGGCTCGCCTACCAGAAAATGTCCCGGCGTTAGCGCCTGTAGATCGTTCGGATCGTCACTGATGGGATTTAGTGGTCGCGAATTCAATATAGCTTCTATCCCCGTAAGCAATGTTGACAACTGCTCATATGTCAAAATCTTTGCACCAATCACTCTCGTTAAGTGGAACTTCATTGATTTGACTGCTGCCTCATATATTCCACCTTGGTGTGGAGCTGCAGGAGTCATAAATTTCCATTCTGTCCCTTTCCTACCCAGAAAATCCAGGGTGTCTTTCCCGTGCCAAATCTCTCTCGCTCTTTCCAATTCTTTCGCTGCTCTGACAAATGCCGTACCATTGTCACTGTAAATTCTTTCGCATCTACCCCTACGCGCAATGAATCTCTCGTAGCAGGCGATAAAAGCCACAGATGACAGATTCGATACTATATCGATGTGCACTGCTCTTGTCTTGAGACAGACAAATACTGCCACCCAGCATTTCTGTCTTATAATTTGTTGCCCAGCTCTGTCTATCATCTTAATCTCGAATGGTCCCGCATAATCTACTCCGGAGTGTAGAAAAGCCTTTCCCGGTGTCACTCTTTCCTTTGGCAGATCAGCCATTAATTGTGTTTCGAATCTATGATTGTATCGAACACATACCAAGCACTTATGTAAAAACATTCTCAACTCGCTTCTTAGCCTCGGAAGCCAAAATCTTTCTCGTATATGCTGCATCATAACCTGCACAGCCCCGTGCCTTGTAGCTCTGTGGGCGCTGTCCATGATCAGCCATGCCAACCGTGAACCCTTGGGCACGATTGCTGGATGTCGTCTTTCGTAGTCTATCTCTGCTCTTTCTAGACGTCCTCCGACCCTTAGTATGCCTTTGTGATCTAGCATGGGTTTCAGGGACTCGATATCGCTTCTTTCCGATAAACATCCCTCTTTCCTCAAATGCGCAATGTCTTTCCCAAAATAACTTTCCTGCTCTTTCCGTAATATGTAATCAATTGCCTGACTCTTTTCATAAGCTGTCAGCTGAATGTATGTCTCTCCATTTCTTTCTTTCAAACGCTTGGAACGTTTATGTCTTTTCCCATATCTTCTTTCCTCCTCTCCTCGTCGTTTCACCTTTTGTTTCAATGCATTAACATATCGGAAGATAAACCCTATTATGTTTGTCGCTCTCTCCAATGTGCGTGCATATTCAATTACTGATACACTCTGTCCGTCTTTCATGCGTATTGACAATGGTTCTGAAAACTTAGTTATCGCCAATACTCTCATCTCATCCCTCCCCCCATCTGCAACATTTGGCACAAAATGTTCAGATTTCCAAGAGGATCGGGATTGCTGTAGCCAATCTGGACCGTACAGCCAAAACTTGTTATCCACTAGTGCCGACGGCTTGACTCCTCTGCTTAGGAGATCGGCTGGATTGTCTTTCGTGCTTACGTGCTTCCACTTTCTTATCTCTGTATTTGTTTGTATAGATGAGACCCTGTTTGCTACAAAAGTCTTGAGACTGCAAGGAAGCTTATTTATCCAATGCAGTGTTACCAATGAGTCTGTCCATAAATCGTATTCGACATCTTTCCATTCCATCGTGGCAATTACATTGTGTATCAACCTTCCCAAAAGCTCCGCTGCAGACAATTCCAGCCTAGGAATCGTTACTGTCTTTAGCGGGGCTACTCTCGTCTTAGCTACAAGAATATTTGTAGTAATCTTTCCGTTTGGACCTTCCGTCCTTACATAAATGACAGCCCCGTATGCTTTCTCAGAAGCATCGGAGAAGCCATGTAATTCTTTCCGAAGACTAGGAGATGTACCTAGCCATCTATCGATCCTCATATTCTCTAATTGAGTTATGTCTTTCCAGAAGTCTTTCCATCTCTTTTGTAACTCTCCTGACAATTCCTCATCCCAATCGATGTTTAGTCTCCATATATCTTGGATGATAATCTTTCCTATTATCGTTGTCGGTGCTATGAAGCCATTTGGATCGTATAACTGCGCTATACAACCGACAACTTTTCTCTTTGTCATCTGTTCTGTCTCTGGTGCCTTCACTACGAATGTGAATTGATCTCTTTCCAGAAGCCACTTCAGCCCCAAAATTGAAGTCTTTCCTTCGTCTTGGAATAGCACCGATGATTCCTCTTCATCGTTCATGTTCTTCATTAGAAGCCTGGAATTGGACTTCCACTTTCTCAATTCGAATCCTGCACCCTTGAGTACAAGATCGATTTCTCTCGATAGCATCGTTGCCTCTTCTATGGAATCTGCACCTGCTGTGCAGTCATCCATGTAAAAGTCTTCCATTATCGCCTTGGCGGCCTTAGGAAACTCTCTTTCCGCGTCTTTCGCACATTGTATAAGCGCTCTTACCGCATTGTATGCTGACGAAGTCATCCCATAGGTGACGACCGTCAACCAATACTCTTTCAGTCTTTCCTTGGGACTCTCTCTCCAGAATATTCTTTGCAAGTCCCATTGCTCTTTCGCCACCTTTATCATTCGGAACATCATTTTTATGTCGGCGTTTATCGCAATCTTGTGCCGACGAAAGCGCATTAAAGTATCAAATAAGTCTTTCTGTAGCTTCTCTCCATTCATCTGTATTTCATTCAATGAAATACCTTTACTCGTCTTACAACTGGCGTCAAAAACGACCCTAAATTTCTTCGTCACACAATGATGAGGTATGTGATAAACGATCTTTCCTTGGGCTTTGCCTTCTACAGGCCTCATGTGTCCTAGTCTTTCATATTCTCTCATAAACTCTGTGTACTTTGTTCTTAATTCGCTATCACCTGACAGCTTTCTTTCCAATGCGAAAAATCTACGTTTCGCTATAAGCTCTGTGGTCCCTATGTCTTTCTCACACTCTTTCAATGGAATCGTAACTATGTACCTTCCGTCTCTATCACGCTTATATGTCTTGCTAAAATTCTGTTCCACCCGCTCCTCTTCTTCTGTTCTCATAGAAGCGAGCCCAATTTCGTCCAAGGACCAGAATCTCTTGAGCAACTCGTGCAGATGGCTGTTGTCTATATATGCTATGAATGCTTGCTCATTGCTTTCTCTGTCACTTGGTCTTTCCTGCTCTCCAAGAATTACTTTCCCAAACGTCGTGTTCATACACAGGACGCCCGATGGATGTCTTCCCTCTACTGACACCAACATCTCCGCCAGGAATTTGCATCCAAGCAGGAGATCAATGGGCCTTCTTTCCAATAATAGGGATCAGCTAACATCGATTCTTCGAATAGATGCCTGTCTACCCCAGCGATGTCGTGCCTCAATTGGTATCGATTGGCCTTGGGCAGGACATAGAACGCTTGCTCAATGGACTCTTTCGCGTCGAACCAGGGACAGAGCCTGAGAACGACTTGATGCTTTATAGCGCAGGGCTCCCCATCGATGCCAACAATCTTTCTCGTAACCTGCCTCATTGGCAACGACCATCTTTCCAACAACTGATAACTTATCAAGTTCGGTTGAGCCCCAGTATCCAATAAAGCTCGATACGGCTCTGTCTTTACCCCATCTAACACCAGCCTTACCTGGGCTGTTGGTGTCAAGATCAAATATTTACTTTCCCTATCAATAAAAGAATTTGAATAGTCTGAATGAGTATTTTTATTTTTACGCTTAAAGTTGTCCCATGAAGCAACACTGCTTTCATTGGACATTGAATTTTGTCTTTCCGTTGGTCTTTCCCAAACTCTTTCCTCTTTCACCTCTTCTTTCGTCTTTCCTGCCATGCTGCGGGCTTTCTTGTGCGGCGGTGCTCCTAGTCATTCGCGTTTTTCTTTGGTCTCCCTCGTGCTCTCTTTCCTCTTTCGATCGTCTTGGACTCGAAGGACCGTGGCCTCTGCCTTCATTAACTCTTTCATGGGGCATAGTACACTGTTGTGCATCTGCCTGCCTGGGCACCTGGTGCATGGCCCTTGATAGCAGGTACTCGTTGTGTGCCCCAGCTTTAGACAATTGGGGCATAGCCCCATCTCCTTCACCACTCTGTTCCGTGCTGTTAAATTTAGTACTTGAAATTCCGGGCAGTTCCAAACCGGATGATCAATTGACCGGCATACATTGCACGGCATCTTTCTCATGGTCTCTCTCTCATTGGGTCTATTAGGTCTTTCTCCTTGCTCTGTCTTTCTCTGCGCTGGTCTTGCCTGTTGAATTATGGATGGTCTTTCTCTTGCCCTATAGTCCATGTGTCTTGACAGTTGGGCGGTGGGTGGCGTTTCCATCCGTCTTTCCTGGGCTTGCCTTGCCTGCTGCGAGGTGGATGGCCCGTCTCTATATCTGTCTTGAACACTCTCCAATGCTGTCGCACGTCTTTCCAGAAAACTGCACATCTCGAGGACTGTGGGAAATTCGGATGATCTGGTTTCCTCCCACTTGCAGGCTGTCTCTCGGTCGAGTCTTTCATGCAGCATGTGTACAATAATTACATCCCAATGCTCTGTCGGGACCCCTTGCACCGCTAGTTGACGCAGAGTCTCGTGTACAACATTGGACATTCGTTGTAATTCACTTGCTCTGGGCGAGCCTTGCAGCATTGGGAGTCGGAAAAGTTGCCTTAGCAGCTCACGGCAAGTAGCATACTGCTTATGGTACATTTCGTTGAGCCGCTTCCATGCCTCATGGTAATTTTTCTCGCTGAGTTGCCATTCTCCGAGCGTGCGAGCCGCCTTTCCAACCAACGAAGACTTTAAATATGCGAATTTGTAGGCAGGGGTGATGCGATCGTTATCGTGGATCGCTGCGACGAATCTGTCACGGAAGCCCTGCCATTTAGTGATGGCACCATCAAATTGGCCCCACGTGTTCTTCACGTCGTGCTCGGAGAATGGCATGTTTACCTGTACGGAAATGGGCGGGGTGTCTTTCCGTCTTTCTTCGCTTTCGAGCTGTCTTAGTCTCTCCCTCATGGTGGCGGATGCGGTGAAGAACTGCTCTTCCGCCTCCGCAAACTTTCTTTCGGTTTCCGCGAGCTTAAGCAAGTCCGCCGACTTTACTATCTCTCTTTCGCCTGATTTTACTTGTTGCCATGCGTCCTCAATGGCTTCAATCCTCACCTTGATCGCCTCTAAGGTGGTCTCTCCAAACGTATCTAACCTTGTAAAGGCAACCATGCGCGACATTGCGTTGCACCCTGCCTTGAAGGTGTATTCGAAGTTATCTTCTCTTTCCATTATCTGTCTTTCGGGTCTTTCGTCTTTCTATTAGGGAAGAATATATTATGTAAATAGGTTGTCTTAAAAGAATAAGAAAAGGAAAATTTTCGAAACAAGATATTGCTGGCTGTGTCGTTCGCTCTCTATCTCCTCTCTCCCTGTAAAAAAAAAAAAAATATAATTCTCTCCTTTTTCTTGGTAGCCCGCACCACTGTGCTTGAGCTCCGGCCTTTCCAAAGTATTCGGTAACTCGCACCACTGTGCTTGAGTTCCTAGTCTTTCTTCAAAATATTTGGCAACTCGCACCACTGTGCTTGAGTTCCTAGTCTTTCTGTCTTTCTTCAAAATATTTGGCAACTCGCACCACTGTGCTTTGAGTTCCATTCTTTCTGTCTTTCTTCAAAATATTTGGCAACTCGCACCACTGTGCTTTGAGTTCCATTCTTTCTGTCTTTCTATATTCTTTCCTTACCTCCTATGTAATCTATTATTATTATTTAAAAAAAGAAAATGTGCCGATGCTACCTCTCCTAGTTCCTATCTCTTTTTTCTTCTTCCTAAACTGGTCGACCAGCAAACACCCCTTTCCCTTCCTGCTCGCACATGTACCTACACACACAATCACTTAACCTCATCTTCTCGATGCTTCTTTTGATCACCACTGCACAAAACCAAAAATAAAACCACTTCTTTTGTTTCCCTCTATTCTTTCTTCTTTCCAAAATACACTTTCCCGCGACGACACAGCACCACACTTTATTAAATGTATATTACTCTTACCGTTCTTTCTCTTAGTTAATCTTTTTCTTTCCTGGATGCAAAATATTCTTTCACAATAATCTTTCTTTCTTTAATCTTTCTTATAATTCTCTCAGGCAACACAATCTGGTTATTGCACTGAATAATTTAATTTGCTGTTCACTGTCCTTTTTTTTATAAATATACCACTTTTCGACTGTTGATAATTCACTTGAAAATATTCTGACTGCTGAAGGCGACGTACATTTATAGAATGACGACGCTCATCGCAGCTGCAATTAATGAATTTGTATTTGCTAAGCCGCTTGGCATAGCTCTTTCCTTTTCTTTCGCATTCTTTCCAACCTGTAATAAAAAAAAAAAAATATACACAAACTCACATGCGCGTCCGCATGTTTGTTTGCTCGTAACCATATATTTGAAAATATAAGGGGAAAAGAGCCAAAGACAAAGGAAAAGGGTATATGCGCTTTTTTGGTGGTTGTTTTGCCACCGTGCAGATGTTCGTTTTTTATCTTTCGTTTCGCTTGTGTGATGGATTTAGAAAGGGGAAAATAAGACGAAATGTGAATAATATTTTGTTCGTCGCGACGCCAACTGCGTAGTTTTATGTCTTTCGTTTGTGTTTATTTTAGGTAGGAAAACTGATGCTCGAGGCAATGTCTCTCGTTTTATATATGTTCGTCTTTTCGTGCGTACATACTTGTGTATATTTGTAACACATTGTCTTTCGTGCTGTATTTTGCGTTCATGTCTATGCGTGTTTTCTCTCGTATCTATTTTAGGTAGGAAAAAACTGATGAGTTTTTTGCAACGCTGTTATTTATCTTGGGTAGCAACGATTTATCTCGTTTGCTTACCGTAATAATAACGCTGTCTTTCCATATAAGGCAATAATGGATATTCTTTTCTCGATATGGGGCAATAATGAATATTCCTCTTTCGATATAGTGAATATTCCTCTTTCGATATAGGGCAATAATGAATATTCTTACCAATGCTTATAATTTATTTTTATGCTTCTTTCCGTCGACGTGACTTTTTCTTTCGAAGCGTAGTGGACTGTATTTCTCTCCTTTCTCTCGAAGTACTTACTCTCTGTGCGTGCTTCTTTCCTGTTGCAACATGTCTCAAAATTGGACTTCCTCTCACTGGTTCTTTCCGACTTGTTTTTTTTTTTTATAAGACACTTTCGACACTTTCACTTTCACTCTCGCACTCTCGACTGGAACTATCCGACTCGATGTGGACCAAATGTTCCGTAGCTCAGTAAAATTGATTAAAAATAATAAATAAAACAACCGATTTTATAGTGGAAAAATTGTACAAAAAAAACCACTTTCAAATACTTTATTCTTTCGACTGTCCATGTCTTTCCATGGTTAAAGTTTCTTTCGGACTGACTGTTTTAGTCTTACAAAAATGAGCTTTAGTACTTTTCGAACATAAAAAAGCTCTTCTTTCGAAATATAAGTTCTACTACTTCAATCATCGGACCCGAGAGTTGCCATCTCTCGGTGTTCGATACAGTCACCATCTCTGATGGCACTGTGTGGCAATAGAAGTCTCACTGGCACTCACGTCAAATCAGGATTCAGTACTTAACCGAAAACATTGTCACTGTTATTGTTCCAGTTGACAGGCGACCAGCTATTACCAGCGACAAAGTTGTTGCACCCAGAAACGAGGGACAGGACGCCAACACCAAAATAAACATTGACAACGACCGACCGACCGTCAGGACAAGACTTTGCGCTACGACCGAAACGGCTGTGGTAGGAGAAATGGTTGTTTTGTTACATCTGGATGGAAAATGGCAAAGGCAAGGAATAAGGACAAAGGCATCAATGTAACAGCAGGCAATGTCAGCTGCAGATATGTTCGCAGTTCATGAGCTCCAGCAAAAAGCTCCCACCAGACTGCCAGCTCCTACAGCATCGATAAATCGGATATTGCAAGTGAAAGGTTACAACATGGACGGATGGTTGGAATATAGATAGCACCGCAAACAGTCGATGTGTTAGTGTATTATGGTGCCCGAGTCCTTCCTGCCATTATTTATGTTCCCCTTTATCGGCAGGAACTATCGTAAACACGAGTGTGATTTCCATTTTCTTTATTTTTAATAGAAAATTATTCAAACAAAAAGTGAGTTTTTGCTCTTTGGAAGTCCGATTGAACGATAGCTTCATAATAGGACAAATCTGTGGACTTGCAGGGGATGCTGACTGTAAAATTTTATTTTCATATCGCTGTGAACACAACAGTTGAAGTTATGCCGGAAGCATGTCTACAAAGCGAGCGTATGACAAATACGTGTTATGTGAATAATAATTTCTGTACGTGGTATTTTTTCTGTTCACTCATAAAATCATCAAGGACTTCATTGTTAAGGTTAAAAAAAGTGTATAGAAAATAAATAAGCAAATAGTTTTGTTAGATCACTGTTCAATTAGCCTAAGAGCATTTTCATGAATAGAGTGAAAATTCATTAAAAATGTTAGGTTAGAAATATTTCTCCTGATTGAAATTGAAGTTCAAATTTATTATATTTTTTTTTTATTTTTAAAAGTAATATTTTTACAAGGTGACTCAATGGGGTTGTGTAAAACCAAAATTTACAACATTCGGGGTGAAATTAAAGTTATGATTTCTAAACAAGTTGTCTCAGAAAAGAGAGAGGTTCTTACAGGAAGTGCCAATAGTTGTAACTAGTTAGTTTTTCAAAAGCACTACTCATAAAAGAAGTGATAGTGTTAAAGAAGACACGACCGACTTCTTTTGATGCCTTTTATTTCATTCATTTAGGTTATCGCGAGCCCAAACATTATCAGTGGATAATCGTCGACACGTTTAAAGAGTCAGCACAATTCAACTACTGTATGATTGCACTTTGATTGACCCAAAACAATATCCGTAATATGATATCGAATTGACAGATCAAAGAATACAACATAATTGGAGTGTGCTGAGTTCAACGCACGACGATTTCCTCTGTAGATATTGGAGGAGATACAACAATAGAAAACAGTAAGCCAAGAGAAGTTTTTCGATGGTGTTCCAAGTTCTTAATTTTTGTAACGCTTCGACGAAGTTTCTATTGCTAATCTTTTTCAGTTCTCATATTTGTAGAAGCACTAATCCATAGTTTGAGAGTTTTATTCAAGCCTTGGGACGTTTATAAAATGTTTTAAGCATCTCAGAATGGGATATCTTTATGGCATCTTTTCAACACCGGATATGTAACAATTCACATCGTGGTGGATAGTGATGCACACACAAGTACCGCTGGAAGGGGGCTAAGGGGTGTATCTAGATTCACTCAAGTTTTGGAAGCATACAACTTTACGTGGCTTTCTAATCCGATTGTATAATCGTGTTCAAATCGAAGTTAAATGAACTTATCATGTTAAACATTTGCAGTTTCACAGCCAAAGTCAAAGAGAAGTTATATGATTCTGGGAAAGATATGAAAAACTAGTATTTCTAAAATCAGCGAAACTATTTATTGCATTAGACGTTGAGATCAAAAGTAAGAATATAAGAGAAAGTCGCTGACAAAACAGACCCCTGAACTGAGGTGCACCAGCATTTATGTTGTTTGTTTTTTAGACTTAAATCCGTCCAATACTAGTTACATTGAATGGTTCGAAAAACTGCCGCTGCAGCTAAAATTAAAAAAGAGAGGACACTGTAGGAACTGCCCCGTTTCATGCAGATATTCTTCTGAACAGATTGTCCGCAAAATCCGACTGGCTAATTTGGAACTTGTAACGGAACCCGTGTCCTCCCTCTTCAACCTTCGCTACCCTTCACGCTCTTAGGTCTACAGGACCCCAAGAACGATCCAGGTTGCAGGCTATGGCTGCGGCATGCTTGCTTTTGCATAGCTCGTCGGTGGGGTGGGTACTTGCAGTCGCAGCTCTGGACAGTGTTACATCAAATTACATGCCATATTTTATTAGGGTTCCAAATAATGGAACCCGAAGATGAATAGGAGGGAGTGTCACTGAAGGGAGGGAAGAGAACTCAGAAAATGTACCCACCCGTCCTCTTCTCACACTCACCATGACCAAACCTTTTAAAATTATTCAACCATAATTAAAAAAAAATTGGTTCAAAACAAATATAACATTTTTTTTAATTTTGAATCAAAATAAAAAAAAATAATAATAACAATAAAATAAACAATGAAAAGAAAATGAAAGAATGAAAATAGTGAATTTAAGGAGAAAAAAAAATTAAATTATTTTAATTTATAAATGCAAAAAAAAATAACCAAAATAATTTAATAACATAATGTATAAACAAATTATTAATAATAATTAATTAAAATTACCTCTATCCAGGTGCACCAGGAACCAAAAAAAAATTATGATAAAAAAAAATTTTACATAACAAACACACTAAATGATTACTAATATTCTTTCTTGAAATTATTCTTCTTCAATTTCTTCTTTAATTTTAATCTTTTTCTTCATTAATTTTGCATAATTTTTTTTAATTATTTTATATAGTTTTAAATTTGCACATTTTTTTTTGTTCATTTCTTGCACACTTCTTATTTAAATGTTTATTATAGATATATATAGTTTTATATTTTTTCAACAAATTTTTGGTCACAAATTTCTACATATTTTTTTTTTTCACCGTTTATTAATGAAAATGTATACACTTGATTGTCTGCATTGTTTATATATATTTTTTTTTTTCATTTAAAAGCATGCACTTTTTTTTTTTATTTTGGTAATATATATTTTTTTTTGTCTTTCTCCAAATTATATAATGAATTGAATTTTTAAATCATTACTTGTACTGTTATACTTGAATTAATGATCGTCACCAAGTTTTTCTCACTCACTCATTTTAGATTTTAATTTTTGATTATTTTGATTTTTGAATTTTTAAAATTTTGGTTTTTATGAATGTGTGAGTAAAGTGTATGTATGTAAATTAGTGTTGTATGGAAAATGTTGTTGTGGTATGTGTGTGTGTTCTATGAATAGTATTATGTGGTAAGTTATATTATGTACTGTACGTGTTAGTTTTGTTTTTATTTTATTTTTCTTTCAGATCCTCATAAACTCCACAATACGGCTGCGATTTGAGTTTGAGGCTTAAACAAAAAATATTGAGGGAAAATTTAGTGCCATATTGATATATCTTAGAAAAAACATACTTCGATTTCTAAAAATGGTATAATGTTTGTTTTAAAGTTGTATGTTTGTATGTTCGGTAGACTCCTAACCGGCCCAACTGATATTTATGAAATTTTCATGGTAAATACTGTTATATTCAAGGATGATTCCTGTAAAAAAATAACAACTATGTGGAAGAGTTGGAAAAGTGAAAAAATAAACATACATGCATATACAGTATACAAAGATCGAAAACATCAGATTTTGCGTATATTTTTTTGTTTCAGAATGGCTTATATCGAATGCAAAAGTATAAAAATCTTGATTTATGACTTGGGAAAACTCAAATGAAATCATGGAATTGGTTTTCAATTGGAAACATGGAAAACGAAGAATTTCAACACCTAAAATCAATTTTTTGTATAGAATTATGGATAATATAATTGTTCAGAATTAAATTTTTGAACGGAACAAATTTTTAAGTGAAAAATTTGGAGAACTCCGGAAAACGTGAAATGTTTGAGTCTTTTGCAACGAAATTATTCGAATTGTTCTTTATATCAAATGCATTCAAGTAAATCACATTACATTTTAACAAAAAATGCGTACAATTATTATTCTGATGAAGTTGATCATAACTCCACTTTCTTAATGTTTTATGTTGATTTTGTAATGTTTTTTTTTTGTTTCTATTTTATGTTAATTATTTATGTGTGTTGTGTTTATTTGTTTTAGTTTCGTTATGTGCTTACTAACAACTTACACCACACTAAGTGATGAGCCGACCATTGGTCGTAATATGGTGCTTGCTATAACCTTTACGACCAATTCTGATAGAGTGTAAAAAAAAAGACGAAACAAGGTTAGCGGGGTCGGCTAGTCCCATATTCCAAATATCTATTAATGCAAATATTTTGGCAGTCAGGGCTCGGAATTAAGTTTGGCTTTCAGGAATTAGCTCAGGATAATGAGAAATATGAAATAGGTTAAATGTTGTAAAATCGATTTTCCCAAAATTTTGGACAGAAAACATTCTTCCAAAAACGCATCATCAGATACATACATTAGATAATGTATTTGAGCGGCTGCTGGGGATAAGAAATATGCAATTAAATCCTAAGGTTTAGTAGAAGAGATGTCTTAAGTTGATAGTCGTATGGGGAAAAATCGCACTCTTTTAAATAAATTTGAGTGAAAATGAAGGGTCTTGTTTTATTTTTATAGTTGTTATCTATCAATAAAATAATATGATTGAACAAATTTAAATCTTTAACTTAGACTTTTTGCAATGGCATGTCTACAAATCTCTTTAGAAGTTCTTTTTCGCCAGCATCAAATGTAATGAAGGAAAAGCGAAATTGCCAGGAATCCATCCAAAAGTGCCGCTTCTGGCGTGCTGGAATCCACACGGACAGCACAACAAAACTTCCGGCTTGACTGGAGGACATTTAAAATGGAACGTTGCTTCTCAAAGCAGAATAGAATAAAATGTAAAATAGATAGACGTTATAGTCAATGTTAAATAGTCCACCCGGCTTTTAAGCCACCTGCTGAAAACCTGGTAGCTGTTGCCAATAGAATGGAAGGAACAATTCCCCTATTTATTATACATTTAACAACGATGACGACACGAGTAAGATTTCATAAGTGAAATTCACTCAGGTGGAATTAGTTAAATCTCAATACTGTGTGTTTCATTCTCAGACACTATGAACTGCACCAACTACATCGACTTGAATGTTTTGAATTTCAAGTCTTTTGCAAGTTTGAAACCATTTTGTAATAGACTTTCTGTAATAGTCCTTTTCAGTGTGACTTCAGTGACGTGATGTTCAATATCGATCATATGATTTTGGACTAGAAACCTTTAGAACTTTTGATCAACATACAACTATCTTTTTTTTATGATGACGATGAGAACCTCACGCTGTTTCATTATGGTCACAATGATGTCACGGGTGCATTTGCTATCAAAGAAAGGTGTTGTTGAATTTTGAAAAAATAAAATAGGTCAACACCAGAGGCACAACTACTTGAATACGGCCAAAAAGTTGAATGCAGCATTACTAATGCCAGGAGAGCCTTTTCTAATCGTCCTATTATTCGAAGAAAATTGGAAAAGAGGGCAACATAATAAATGTTTTATTCAACTGAAAAAACGTGAAAGAATGAACAAATATTTTCACAAAAATTGAATTTACAAAACTCTCGATGAGTATGAATGATTTAACAAAGTTAACTAACAAACTAAATGTGTATATGTAACACTACTCCGCATTTACAAAAAGACCACATCCTTGTCTAAGCAACTTTTGTCTTACAGGCCCTATAGGTTCAGTTAGTAAAACAACTTGCATTCGACGTGTTTTGTTTTCATAAAATCTTTGACAAAATGCTAACGCGTGTCAATGTGTTTTGTTCTATTTGAAAAAGATTCGTTTTTTTTTTTTTTATAATTAGCACACACACAAGGGGTTTTTTATGCCCTTATTATGCCAGAGACACAGTGAGTGCTTTTGGAAATGGGAAAGGGGTTGGAAAGGAGGTGCCGGTGAACATTGGTCTTAAATTCCTGAACATTGCAATGATTTGACAGAGTGTGGAAGGGAGTTCCAAATTCGCGTAGTACGGCTAAAGAACGATTCTCTATACTTGAGGGTACGACCGAAGTTGGGCTCAAGGGTGAACTGATGGGCATTCCTGGAGGCGCGGGTATTACGGTTGAATATCTTTAGGGGAGGAATGCAACTGGCTATTTCACTAGAGCAAATACCGTTGAAGTAACGGTAGAATAGGGTGAGGCATGAGACATTACGGCGATGTTGGAGAGACGTAAATGACTCAACGATGGTATAATCACCAATCATCTTGAATGCTCTTTTTTGGATACTGTCCAGAAGACTTAAGTATGTCACTGGAGCACCAGCCCAGACATGGGAGTTATACTCAAGCTTTGGACGTATGAAGGTTTTGTAAATGACAGCCAGATCAGAAGGGGAAACAAATTTCTTGCACCGCCTTAAGAAACCTAAACATCTTCATAGATAACAGTAGGTCCAATGATTTTTTTCTTGCATATCCTGTAATAAGCGTCTTCTCCAGTAAGCTTCTTGACAAGCCTCTGACAAGGCAATGGACTCCTATTCCGTAGATGAGAGTGCAGCACAGCATTGTTTTCTACTCGACCAGCTTACAACAGCTCCGTTTACTTTAAATAGATATTCGCTGAGATTTTCGTTCACTGTGCTTTAACTTCTAGGTAAACTACTAAGAGCGATAGCAACACTCCATCCTTCAAAAAGTTCCTCTTTAACAAAGGTCTTGCTACTTATTGAAGAGATCCATTGGTTGATGTGAGATTCAATGTTAACACTTTCCTTCTTGAACAGCTGACCATACTTTCTTTGCTGAAGAAATACGCTTTATATGAATAAGTTGGCCATCTTCCACCAACAAATGAATAAGCGCCCTTACTTGGTCAACCTCTTTTTTCAATTTTTCAACAGCAGCTGCATGCATCAGTTTTGACTGGTTTATCGCTAGTCACCGTATGCCATAAAAATTCTTGGATAAGTGAGAGTTCGAGCTTGAACTTCCATGTTGAATAATTTGCATTATTATTGAACCTTGTATTTTTACCAATTTTTCATAAAAATACGCAAATATACCTCTTCTTTATTCTGTGTTTTCTGGGCCCATAACCTGATGGAATTAAGTCATATGATGAAATAAAAGGAGTTCCTTTATAATAAGAAATCAGATGAATGTCGAAAGAAAGAAAGAACGTGAAAGAATGAAAAAAATATTTTCCTAAAAATTGATTTTACAAAGTTATCTAGTAACAATTTGGGGAATGAAGAACCGTGTAGAGTTTAATGCTTCGAAAACTCAATGCTGTCTGGTATCGTTGAAGCGAGATATACCCCCCTGCCACTGTCCATGAGTGGCACTTGCATCAATGAGACCGAACATCTCGAGATTCTCGGTATATGCATCACTGACCACCTCTTGTGGTCCGAGCACATACGCGATTCCGCAAAAAATGCCGCAAGATGTTTGGGTTTCTTAAGACGGTGCAAGAAATGTTTCTATCCATCTGATCTGGCTATTATCTATAAAACCTATATCCGTCCAAAGCTTGAGTACAATTCACATCTCTGGGCTGGTGCTCCAGCTACTTACTTAAGTCTCTTGGATGGAATTCAAAAAAGAGCTGTAAGAATGATTGGTAATAGAGAGATCACTGACGTATTCACCACTTAAGACCACCGTCGTAATGTTTCGTGTCTCTCTCTTTTTTATCGTTACTTCTACGGTAAGTGCTCTAGAGAAATAGCCACGTGCATTCCACCCCTTAAACAATTCAACCGTAATACCCGAGCTTCCAGGAATGCCCATCAGTTTACACTCGAGCCCAACTTCGGTCGTTTTTCCCGATCATTGCAATGGCACCTCCTCTCTT
Source organism: Sphaerophoria rueppellii (assembly GCA_920937365.1). Taxonomy (NCBI): domain Eukaryota; kingdom Metazoa; phylum Arthropoda; class Insecta; order Diptera; family Syrphidae; genus Sphaerophoria; species Sphaerophoria rueppellii. The sequence goes on from CAKKXW010000002.1 coordinate 36,378,401, forward strand.
ACCCCTTCCTTCTTTCCTAAGGCACTCATTGTGTCTATGGCATAATAAGGGTATAAAAACCCCTTGAGTGTGTGCGTATTATAAAAAAAAAATGAATAAAAATCAACACGTATCTTACCAAAACTCATATTTACTTCCTGCGCTATTAAGTAAGAGTCAGCAAATCATCGGAATATAGCCATTAATTTTCTCAGTAATCAATCACCCAGCCTTTTAATATTATGTAAAGAAATTGGATTTGTACTGCTTACCAATTTATGTTTATAACCGTTGACCTTATTAGCTGCAAAGCGGATTATAATTCCCACATGTAATCAACTTCAAAAGCTGTGAACAATTCCAAAAGCCAAGTGAATTTTAATTTTTAACGTTTATTAAGGCAATCAGGCAATCCAAAATAACGAGCTATTAACATGTGTTGTACACTCGGGCGTATACTTTTTATTTAGTTTGCAAAAATTTAAGGGTTTAATTTTCGCTTATAAATAATTTCCGTTGAACTCGTATGTTTTCTACTAAATTTTAGCTCATTTAATCCTAAGAGAAAATTTAATTTGTAAGAAAGAATATAAACTAAAAGGGTTGCATGTACAAGTATCTTCATAACCCTTAATAAATAAAATGTTCAAACTCTTTTCCTAATTCACTACAAATGCAATTATTTCCCCCATTAGTCGTCGCTGCTCTCGAAAAACTCTCAGAATGTATGTATGTACTTATTATCCTTCATAATAATTTTCACTAAAAGTTCATTCTCCATGAGAAAAAGAGACAACAACAACAGCAACTATTAACACAAACAAAAACTGAAAGCATATTATGAGAAAATCTTAAAGTAGACGAACATCAAAAGAAAATATTTTAATAGTGAAAAAGAAAACCTTCCAATCTAACTGCATTCTTAATTATTCCATTAAAATATTTTAAACTAACTAAAGTTCTATTAAAAGTTCCTTCATGTCTTTGCATAACGCGTCGTTTGCTTACTGTATCTTCAGAGCAAGGCGAGCTAGTGCAGCAGAAACAACTACACACTTCGCCTTAATATACTTGCATAACGTATATGCATGTATTCGCTTTTAGGCGATATTTAGTCATAAACTCCATCCTCTGCCTCGTCCTCTCACGACAACGTTTATGTATGGTCGTAGCAATTTTCTGGTCTCAAACTAGCAACACTGATGAGAGTGTTTCGGAGTTTACCTTACGTTTATCCGATGTCTTACCGCTTGAGAGCTCCTTTGATCTTATTTCATACTAACAACGATGTTTGGGTGAATTTGTGAACTAAATAAAAAGCAGTAAGAAAAAGAAGTGTGAAGAAAGCGGAGGACAAAAAGGGGAAGAACTTTGAGAAGTGCCTAAAAGTTTGCAGAGACCAAGTAATCACACAAAATGTAAAGAGCATCGAGTTTGGGATATAAAAGGATGTATGGGAAGTGAGTGAGAGCATCTTCTTGAATTGTCACCTCAGACGTTGAGTCTGTAACCGTCTCTCATCAGCCTCAGAATCGTTTATTTGATGGTTGATTCGTCCTCCTGTGCTTCGAATCCCTTATCTTTTGGAAAGGCAACATTATCCGAAAGAATATAAGGGTCTCGTCTGTAGGGCACTGATTTTTAATGCATCCTTTTGAAAGTGAAAAACTAACGACATGGGTTTTCGCGAAAAAAAAATCACGGAAACATTTCGCACGGCATGTACCTCAAAGTGCACATTTACTTTTTTTTGAGTGCAGTGATTATGGTGTTCGCGGGACAGAATTATGACGCGTTAAAGTTTATTGAGCGTTAAACATGAGCTCGTTAGACAAATGGCGCGACATGATGAGGATAGTGCACTTAAAGGTGTCGAGGAATGATTTACGTTTTTAATTGAATGCCTTGTCTTTGGATAACACTTTTTCAGTCTCTCAAATCCTCTTGCCCATGTTTTGTTTTTTAAGTTCAGGTTTGTTAACATTCGTCTTCAAACCAGAAAAAAGTCTTACTTCACAAAATTATTGCAGACCTGTTCCATTTGAAGCAGAACTAAAACACTTCGCCGGTTGCGAAACTTTATTGAATTGAAAAATGGTCACTGTGAGGTATAAGTTACCAAAATACTACGAATAATTATTTAATAAATTTTTTGTTATCTATCTATATACATAAAAGAACAGCCTAATTTTTGTGTTCGTTCGCTAACCGGGCACACTGGTTGACCGATTTTCCTAATTTTTTCTCTAAATGTATGAGGTTTTAGGGTAGAAGGTTTAGCAAAAATAAAATGTATACTTTTCAAATCACAAATGGTTCAATTGTTAAAAAATGTTAAACATTTTGTATTTCGCACTACAAAAAAGAACTGATCAAAATACGAACACTCAATTTAGTTTGAAAATTTTGTCAAATATTTTTTTTTTCAATAAAAAAATCAAAAAAAAAAAATGTCAGTGAAGAAAAAAATATATTTGACAAATATAATTTTTCTTCGACAAAAAAAAAATGTCAGTGAACCTAGGAAGTTATATTTGAACTAGCTGACCCGGCAAACGTTGTTTTGATATATGAAATTTCTAGAGTATGAAAATATGTATGTATATCTTATTTATTTTTAGTGGGTACGTATTTGTAATTATATTTATTTGTATTTATACGTTTTGAATCGTTGATGGAATGTGTCATTAATAAAATTTAATCAACACTAACGAACTGGAGGTGTTCCACGTATAATTATTGTCTGAATGAAAAACATGGTGTGCTCAAATTTTAGCCACAAACAGACATTATTTAGCTTTGAGTCAATAGTCATTGCAAATGTCAATCTGATTCGGAATTGAATGCTTTCAAATTGAAATGTGCAAATGTGAGAAAACCGTTTTGCGAATAAGCCATTGCCACAATTGAATTGGTTGCTCGACAACAATACTACGTTAAGGACAATAATAAAATTGCATTCCATTCAGAATATTTGCGCAAACTATTGAGCCGAAGTTAAACGATCAACAAAAGTACCTATGTGTATGACACCATTAGATATGCAAGGTGTGATCAGTCTGAGTGGTGGTATATATTTTTGTGATGAACCTGGTGGAATGGGGAAATCGTTTTTGTTATCATTAATTTAAGCATCAATATGATCTGAAATTAAACAAAATAGTTGACTCTTTCTTCTCTGGAGTATTGGGCACATTATTAGACATAAAACTGACATAACAATATTTCAAAAAAGTTGGTAATGGCCGAATATTTGTGTGGGATGAGAGCACAATGGCGCACAAAAATTTACTTGAAGCCTTTAACCGCAACTTGAAACATTTGGTTCTCTGAATCTTTTTGTTGCTGGAGGACAAACTTTATCGATTATACCACGGTCAACTGCTGCAGATGAATGGAGTCGTTTACAAACTTCTATTTCAGGAAACTTACATTGGCCAATTATTGGACATTAAAGAGAGAGTGGCGCGACAGATCTTGAAGAACCAAGGCCTAAGTGGCTTACTCTTATCAATTATTCTCTGGGTGCGTGTGAAGAATTTAGGGCACCTACAATTTAACGCCGATTCCGAACGGCAAAGTTGAGAAGCACGTTTTCGTACTCTTGATACTCTTGGAAGTTTTGTCAGTTCTTCGCAAATGGCAATGCCCGAGAAAGATGAAATAAAAAACTTTGGGCACGAGTAGGTCTCGAACCCACAACGTTCTGCTTAGCAGCAAACGCACCTAACCACTAAGCCACGGACACTATTGGTCATTGGAAATGGAATAATTTCACTTGATTCTGAAGGCCGAATTTCACTTCCAAACAATTTTTATTGTGATGCAAATGAGTTGATTCAAGATGTCTTTCCAAGCTTTGAAGCATTGAGTTGAAGTGCAATAATGGCTGGTACAGATTAAAGTCTTTCTAAAATCGATGCAACAACTTATTTTGAACTAGACAAATAAATGCATAATTTTTTGCCCACAAGTCATCACTTTTTGACGATTAAAAAAAAGGCTCACTTTGTATTTAAGTGGTGTTGAGCAAAGTGTTGACTTTAAGATATTTTTTTTCAAATAATGCGTAAAGAACATAAAGTTTTCTTATTTTTCATCAGATTAGCAAATACAGGCATGATTTTTCTAAGAATATTGTTCATTTCTGCCTATCCATCGATTACCGTATTCTTCATCCTGCCAATCTCTAAATTCTGAACCGTTGTGGGCCGAAGCCCTGCGAAGCGGGCGGGGGTTTTGCTAGTTATATATATAAAAGAACAGCCTAATTTTTGTGTTCGTTCGCTAACCGGGCACACTGGTTGACCGATTTTCCTAATTTTTTCTCTAAATGCAAGAGGTTTTAGGGTAGAAGGTTTAGCAAAAATAAAATGTATACTTTTCAAATCACAAATGGTTCAAATGTTAAAAATGCTAAAAAAATTTATATTTCGCACTCCAAAAAAAAAAAAAATGATCAATATACGAATACTCAATTTCGTCTGAGAATTGTGACAAATATTTTTATTCGATCGAAAAATAAATGTCAGTGAAGATATGAAATTATGATTGAACTAGCTGACCCGGCAAACGTTGTTTTTATGTATGAAATTTCTAGAGTATGAAAATACATATGTATATCCCATTCTTTTTAGTGAGTGCGTTTCTGGTATATGAGTATGTGAGAGGTAGATGCTTATTTATAATGTTGTGAATGTAGATGGAATATGTCATTAATATAGTTTGATAACATGGTGAGCTCAATTCTAATCCACAAACAGACATAGAGAACTGAATGCTTTCAAATGCAACTGGCACATCTGTGTACAGAAACGTTTTGCGAATAAAGCATTGCCACAATTGAATTGGTTGCTCGAAGTTGTGCAGCGTAAGATGTACTTGATCAAGCACTACTTCGTTAAAAACACTAATCAAATTGCATTGGATTACGAATATTTGCGCAAACTATTGAGACGAACTGATCAACAAAAGTATATATGTGTATTACACCATTATGCAAGGTGTGGTCAATCAATTTGTTTTTAAATATTTTTGAGATGAACCCGGCAGGAATGGGGAAATCATTTTCGCTATCATTAAATTAAGCATCAATACGATCTGAAACTAAAACAAAAAAGCATTGGCTCCTGCTTCTTCTGGAATTGCGAGCGCGTTATAAGTCTTAAGCCGACATGACAATATTTAGAGAAAAGTCGGCAATGGCCGAATTGTTGTGTTGGATGAGTGCACAATGGCACACAGAAATGTACTTTAACCTTTAATCCCACAACTTAAAGAATTTGGAGCCCTATATCTTTTGGCTGCTGAGGAGAAACTTTGCCGATTATACCACGGTCTACTGCTGCAGACGAATTGAGTTGTTTAAAACTATCTATTTTTTGGAGGTATTTCAGGAAACTTACATTGGCCACAAATGTTCGTGTGCAGTTACTGAACGATGTATCTGCAGCAGAATTTCCTAAGCAATTATTGGACATTGGAAATGGAATAATTTCACTTCAAAACAATTTTTATTGTAACGCAAATCCAAGGAATGAGTTGATTCAAGAGGTCTTTCCAAGCGTAAACAAAATTACAAAAATCAACTTTTGGTTGAGTTGAAGTGCAATATTAGCTGGTGCAAATAAAAGTATTTCTAAAATCGATGCAACAATTTATTTTGAATGAGATCAATAAATGCACAATTTTTTGGCCACAAACAGTTTGACGGAATTACAAAAATGAAAACGATGTAGAAAATTTTACAACGAGACGGAGTTATTGAATTTTTTGGATTCATATTCCAGGATTACCACCACATTTTTTATCTCTGAAAGTATGAACGTCAATTTCTATATTTCGGAACATCAATCAACTTAAACTTTACAGTAGTACAAGACTTGCTGTAAAGAAGTCAATGGCAAATTGGCTACCAGACATGTCATTTGATTCTAAATGTCGTCAGTTTCCTGTTCGACTTGCATTCCCTGTCCAAAAAAAATTAAGGCGCAATGTGAATTGTTAAAAATATGTGGTGTTGATTTAGAAATTCAAGTTTTTTTCATGGTATCCTGTAATTTGTCTGCCATCCTTTGGAATGTGAGTCTTGGTCATATTCTATAATTATCGTTGTTAAATAAAGTCTGATTTCTTACTTTTCATTACTTTTTGACAAATTAAGAAGAGGCTAACTTTGGTGTACCCTTCCCTGACTCATATTAAGGTAAATTTTTAAATGGTATTCAATTTGTCTTGCCCGAACAAAATTTTGACTTTAATTACATTTTCTTATTTTTACCTAATGAACAACAAAAAAATTATAAAGTAAAATCTCATTGATAAGCGTATTTTAAACTCATACATTTTATTATACTTGAAAAAATCTAAAACAGGAAAGAAAACCGAATTTAGGGTTTTTTTTTCAATATTTTTATTGAAGCACTTCAAAATTTCAAAAGAATCGATAGTTTTAAGAAAATTTATAACACTGTGCAATCCTGAAGAGGGTTAAAAGTGTACTTATGCTTACCTGGCTTGCTGTCAAAACCCTAACTAACTAAACTCTTCTCAGATAGTTAAGTTTGGGGTATGTTTAATGGGTACATGAACTAAAAAATTGATATAAAAGAATTGAAAAACCAATAGAATTCACCAGATTAGCAAGTACAGACACGACATTTCTTGGAATAATGTTGCATTTCTGCAAATCCATCGAATGTCGTATTCTTCATACAGCCAATCCCTAATTTCACGACCGTTGTCTGCCGAAGCCCTGCAAAGCGGGCAGGGGTTTTGCTAGTTAAAAATAAAATAAATAAGGAATGAGAAAATTGCGAATACGTGAGCTGCCAAGGAGAAATATAAAGTTGGGGATCAAATGTACCCAAGGTGACCGTCCACCTAACATCCACTAAGCCGGAGTTGAGGTCAGTAGTCCGTCCGTTGTACAAAAAATGGAAGGAATCTAAATCCTACAAGAAAATAATTTTTTGTATACGAGAGGAGGAAAGGGATAAGAGATAAAATATTTTGAAAGTAAGTTTTCGAACAGTACAATTTTCGTTTGGCTTGCTGTCTACTTCAAGAAAAATAAAAACTTGCTCTTAATATCCTTTGTGCTTAGTACCTTATCCACTCTAGGAAATGAGTCTTCTTGGAAATATTCTTGGAAATCCCATAAAGTTGTTTACTCCTCAAAAAATCAGATTTAAGTCATAATTCTAATTAAATCCTGTCTTACTATTTCCGAAAACTGGGAACCCATTAAAGAGAACAAGTCCAATCAATGGTGTCTTGACAAACTGTAAGTATGTCAACACATACAAATGCAACCGAAATCTTATCAATATCAATAAGAATGTAAATAAGAGAAGTTCATGCATAATTTGAAAACGTCCGATTGTTATCAAGAATCAATGCACTCAAAAACGTTCAAAGACGAATCGAACGAAGCGAAATGTATATATATGCCTCCTTTAAGTAAACTTTCAAAACACAAACTTTTCAATAGACCCATCGATCTTCCTCATTGAGAAATATCGAATCAGAATAAAGGACTACAAGACGATATTATATTTCTTGCATTGAATTGGAATTTTTATTAAGTTAGTTCAATTTTTTATATTTTTCAATTTTAATTCTCATTCCGAAGAGTTTTTACAGAGTGAGACCGACAAAGTGATAAAACTTCTAGTTTTAATGTTCAATGTTTTTGTTTGTCTAAGTTCAAGTGATCAAGGTTCGAAAGGGTTTTTTTCTAGCTCTCAACATATACTTTCAAACAAAAACAGCTTGTTTGAAATTTGAAAGTTGAATTTCTCCATGAAAGTCATTCAATATTTATTAGAAGTTTTTTACTTAGATCTGTTTTCAGAACAGACGAAATTCATCTACAAAATCGATAAGGACTTCTTTGCCCGTTGAGTGTTCATTCTCAAAGACACAACATTACGTATTAGCATTTTATCCATAAGTAATTTACAGCTCGTTTTTGAAAGACGACAACAATGAATCCTGCTTAAAATCCCAAAAACTCTTGTGATGCATTTTGTCTACTGCCACGCCTCCAACTCCGTTTTCAACTTCTGCTCAACAATATTTTAGCGCCTGGACCCATCTCCCATTTATATTAAAAGACGACACAATCCAGGAGTAATGTTCGAGCCAGCAAGCAACTAAGAACAAACGAAACCGGAAATAAATAAAATAAAATGAAAAAAAGTAAAAAAAAACCTTTTTTATTCCATGCGGTATGTGTTGACTTAAGGATCCGAAATTGGAATTAATTTTGGCTCGGCTCCAGGATAAATAGTAAACGGATGTTTGCGGAAAACCTCTTCTCTCGTTGAAAGTGGATGAAAATGCGGTTTCTATGGGATGTTTGCACTCAGCGCCTGCTCTGCTAGTGCTATAGAGATTTGCTTTTCTCGTTCTCGAGCTTAAGTAATTCGAAGGAAACTAAGTCCTTTCCAAAGACAAGACGATTCGACTGACTTCGAGAAAACGACAAATAAGAAAATGTTTGACTTTTAAGAGGCAAGTTGAGTATAAACGCAGGCATCCAACGTCTTTGGTGTTTGGTCGTCAAGTTGAAGAATAGAACGACAGTGACAAACAACAACATAAACGGACGAATGGAACGTGATAGGCAAGTCAGAGGCATTTGAGTTGAGAGCCTGGCTGGGAGAGAGGTGCTATACTATTGCCACTGGCACCCACTCCGAATTTACGAATGTGTCATTTTTGTCGTTTTTCGGTTGAAATGTGAATTGATTGTGTACCATGTGGTGGCTAAGTTGAAAATCATGTTGAATGAGACACTTTTGGAGAAACTGAGTAAGTGATTTATGACAAAAGCGAGCTACTGAAATAGGAAGAGACCACAATTTGATGGTATTTCCTCTTTTGCTTCCTTCCTTTCAGACGGACAGAGTGACTTTCTTGTCCCACACTCCTCTGCTTCTGTATCAAGTTGATAAAATCACTGCATGAGTTGTTTGCAGTGCGTGTAAATATTGGCAAAGTATTGTTTTTTTTTGGCCAATGGTTCATCTACGAAATTGGCTCTGATTTAGTTCTCAGAAATACAAACATTTGATTTTCTCCAAAAATTGCTTCCCCGAAAAAAGGCTTTTGCACCAAAAATGTATTATTAAAATTTATTAAAATACTCACCTTCTTCCATTATCATATCATTTCTTACGATGATGGCTACAAAACCTCGATGGAACAAACGTGTCTATTTAGCTCAATCCCTAGCTAGCTGACGTCAAATTCGTACCTCAAATTGGTTGCCACAGTTGCAATGTATCTTGTCTAAGGCTTAAAGTAATATAGCTTGTCTATAACAAATTGGTGATCCGAGCCAATGTTGAGAATGATAAATGTGGTGTTATCTCGCTTGCTAGAGAAGAACCAAAAGTGCTTCGATCGCAATTGGTCAATATGGTTGATGGTATAACGTCTCTTATCGCAGTGATCAGCTTGAATTGATTTATCGGAGGTGGTATTTGTGTCGTTCGATTATATGCCCAGATTGCCATTAAAATATCCAAAAACAAATTTAATGTCATTTCTCGTAGGTCTTTGGTAGGACTTTGGTGTTCTCATCCTCTTCCTCATTGGAGACGTGAGCATAGATGAGGATTATGCCCTTCACAGTATTAAACTCCGCCTGAGTCGAGTCCTAACTTCCAACTAAAATCTGTGCTTCTTGTCCTTAATTCATTTCCGTGGTTCGACTGTATTCGAGTATTTCGTGTTTCGGGTTTGGTTATTTTTTTATGTGGCCGGGAAGTGATCACGACACACGACCAGTAGGCGTTCTTTTTATTACTCTCCAAATATAGGGACCCAGAATTGAACTGTAGACAAAACCGTTGAAAAAGGAGGTATGCCCTAATGGAGCATACGTTCTTTCCCTCTCTCTCTCTCCCTCAGAGCGCTACCCACAACATCCCAGGGTTAAAACCCAAGTTCATGCTCCTTTTATTCACCGCGGGTTGGGGGGGGGAGCTTGGGTTTATCCTCTCAAATATTGATTTATACATATTTTTTCTTAAAAAAACAACCATTGAAAGAAATAAGGATACTCAAATGGATGAGAACCATTGAGAACGAAGTAGAATTGTTTAATTATTTCTTCTGTATAGGTTTGCCAAACGATATGAAGGCACTCAGTAGGTTGAGAAGAATAAATTTGACAAAATAAGACTCTCTATGTCCAAATGGTTAGAGACCAATTTTCTAGCAATTTAATGCCTGCAATTTCATTGAATTTTTTAACAAAAATATGGGCATTTCATTTCCTCTATCAGTTCCACTATTTATGAGATCTGGTAACCAGGTTATATTCTAATCCCAAAACCATTTTCTTCGTTTTTGTCATTCGATTCCTGTCTTCTAGGAACGGCTGAAACAATTTTGCTCAAAATAAGTGGAGGAAGATTTTTTTTTTATAACAAGCACACACTCAAGGGGTTTTTTGTACCCTTTTCATGCCAGAGACACAGTGAGTAGTGCATTAGGAAGGAGGAAAGGGGTAGGAAAGGTTTTAAATTCTTGAACATTGCAATAATTTGGAAAGACAGAGTGTGGAAAGGAGTTCCACATTCGCGTAGTACGGCTAAAGAACGATTCTCTATACTTAAAGTACGTCCGAAGTTGGGCTCGAAGGCAAACTGATGGGCATTCCTTGAAGCGCGAGTATTACGGGCGAATTGTTTAAGGGGAGGAATGCAGCTGGCTAATTCACAAGAGCACATACCGTTAGTAGTTAGAACCAAGAGTCGGTTAGGATAGTTTTTATCCTTCTAGCTTACGCAGGTAACATTGATTTGAAATTGTTGTCATTTTTTGTAGTAATTAAAGCTGTATTTTAAACACCCATCAAAAATCCATTAACTCACCTTCTCAAAGGATATTCTTAATCCTTATCTAAATAAAGTTAAAAATGGACAAAGTTCTCTCAACAAACGACGACGCGGCGGGCGGCCGGCGCGGAGTGCTTAAATTCGAACAGTTGGAGAGAGAAACAGCATCGTCATCTTCAACTTTGACATTTAACTGGATTATTACGGCTTAGAATGCAAACAATAAATAATTGATTGTATAAGGACTCCCCTCGGTGAGACTCCTGCGTCACAAATCCATGATTGAATATAAGGGCATTAAAGACACCAACCCAACACACACCCCTCATTCATTTTTGTGCCATAAAAATGAAAACCTCGCTCCAATTTTGTATAAAAAATACCTCCCCTTTTCGCCTCCCTGAACCACAAATAAGGGGATACAAAAATCATTGTCTAGAAATGCGTCCTATTTTTTTTTTGCCTTCTCTATTCTTAGCGTGATTTGTGGTTTTGTGGCCTTTCAGGATAAATCATATCATTGCATATAAGAAGTCAAATAATAAAGAAATCACGAACTCAATTTTGTTATATTTTTTTTGTACTCCGCAACGCGAAGCTGTGCTATTTCAACATCACCAGGTCCTTTTGTACAGACTTCAGAGTGTGTCAAAACCACTAGACCCATTCTTCCAAACAATACCACCTGCCTGGGTTGTCCTCCTTATCATTATTTTTATTATTATTGAAGGGATATTGTTTCTCGTTTTTATTTTACGAATCCCCTTGTCACTCTGGTTGCCAGCCATGTCCTAGGATATTTCAATTTTGCAAATAAACAAAAAATGAGAAAAATAAAAGAACAGAAGCATGACTTATAAGAGTTATAACTAACGTTAAGGACATTGTATCCCTTTGCTATCAATCATTTGCTGATTTAATATTAATGGTGTACAAAGGATGTACCCATCCTTCGAAACTTTATCGGCTGCTACATGCAAAAAAGGACACCGCCACCTGCTAGCAGAGACCAGACGCTATTTCCATTCAATTAAGATCGGCAGCAAGAGCCTGTAGCACATAAGCACAGAGACAGTAGCACATCCAGGAACAACAACATAGAGCTCAGGAAGAAGAAAAAAAATGACACGACGACGGATTATAAAACACAACATCCTGGAGTGCGCACACTTACACACATCCTCCCAATCTCTCCCGAACAACCCTGACCTGGCACACCGGCTGATGCTCCTTGACTTGAACAGTAATGCACTTCATTTGAGGACTGTTCACACCATGAAACCATTAAAATTTAATTGATATAATAATTCCCGCTGCAAGGACACGTTCACATTGTATTAACAAAAGTTCTTCTCTTGTGTGTATTTTTTTGAATTTTTTGTTTACCATCGGGGCCCCCACCAAACTAGGGAAGAACCACCAACGACGACAATGATGACGAAGCCAGCCAGTTCAAAAGTGGAATTCGATAAAATGTCGATGCTTTAGGGGCCTTAAAACATGGCATAGAGGTGATTTTGATGGCGCACTGCTGAATTTCGTAAAAATGCAAAAGAAATACAGTCAAGCAAAGGGAGCGGGTCAAAATACTGCCTTCAAAAAGTCTGCCTTCAAAATTCTGACTTTTTCCAGAATTCTGCTATTTTTATACGAAAATTTCTGCTTTTCAAAATTCTGTTTTATTTTGTGTCTGGTTTAAAAAATTCGGTTTATTCAAAAAATTCTGCTTTTCAAAACTCTGCTTTTAAAAATCTGAGTAAATTTATATTAAAAAAAGACATTACTGCTAATTCTGCTTTTTTTTTAAACAGTATTTGGTTGATAACCGTGGTTGGTAACAATAAATGGTTTCGAGGATAAAATATTTTATTGAACAATATATTATGTAAAACGGGAACTTAACAAATCCCAGAGAATAACTTTTAGAATGAAAAATAATCAATGACAATATAAAAAACAAAGTTGAAAAAGCTTATAGCATAAAAATAAGTTGTTGAAAGATGAAAAGTAGTTAATTATAGTTTAAAGTAGTTATTACATACTAACTAACAGTATATTTACAAACGGAAAAAGTCAATTTAACGTGGTTTTTTGTTTAAATTTTAACAAAAAAAAAAACCAAAATTTCGTCATTTAATAATAATAAACAAATAAACTGGAAAATAGAGCATAAATTAAACACACAACAAAAACCAAAATGTAAACAAAAAATAATAACAACAATTAAAAAACGAAAAGCCAATTACGTTAAAGTGTAGAGATTAATAATCTTAGCAATACGATCTAGATAACCTACATGGCATGAGATCTGGTTCTCTTTTTAATAATTCTCTCGCCGAGAAGCATAATATTTACAAAAATACTAGAAAGGAAATAATAAAAATAAGGTTTGGAAAATGTCCAGAATTGTTGTAAAACAGAAAATTTTGGAAAAAACAGAATTTTTGTAAAGCAGAATTTTGAAAAACAGCAATTCTGAAAAGCAGAATTTTGAAAGCAGGAATTTGAAAGGGCAGATATTTGAAAGAGCAGACATTTTGACCCCGGCAAGAATTTTTACCCCAACCCATCAGCAAATGCAGTTACATGTGCATGAATGGACCTGCTGGTGAAGCATCGTCTTTTTAAAAATCCTCTTTCACTTTACAAAGCACACTTCACCAAAACCGTGTTTGTCACAAAAAACAAGAAAAACTAACGGAAGCGAGTTTTTCTGTTGTTGTTCCGCAAAACTTCCTGGTAATCTTCATTGACATTGGTTTCATGTTAAATTTTGCAAAAATAGGTATTTTAATTTATAGCTTGAAAAAAAAAAACAGACGCCAAGCGAGGAGTTGAGGACGACAAACAAGAAGGTCCTTTTTCAGAACTCTCACTTTGTCATCCTTTATATTTCCTGAAAGTCTCAGCTCCTCTAAGAAGAATGATTATAACGCATAATGAAATATGCGAACATAATCCTGATGTAAATGACTCCTAAACTATTTCTTATTATTATCCCAAACATTCATTATGCGAGCTGAATTTGGAATTGGGATTGGGAAGAAGTATTATTCCTTGTACCTATAGTTTAAGGATATAACCATAAATACGTTTCATATCTCCATCTCCTTGGAACTTCTTGATCTGGTCGGCTTTGGTTGTCATTCCATCGTTGTCGCTGGTACATATAAATTTAATAATGATGCAAGACAAACGTCGTTGGTCGTCCTCGTCATCATCGTCATGGTCCAACAATGTTGAAGTCCTGGGAGCCATTGTTAGATTTACTCGTTGGGCTTCGGATATCATCAGGATGTATGTGAATATGTGACCAAGGATATGATAATGATTTTGTCGGTGTATATATGTATGTCGTCTTTCTCCCTCTGGTCGTGCATAGCATGATCTCTAGTATGTGAAGGAATTAAAGCGCTCGGAAAAGAAATGACTGCCATTGGGATCAGGCCACACATATATGATGGGTGATGGGTATGTAAGGACGAAGTTGTTTCATAAAATAATAATAATAAGAAGTGCATAAAACAGTGGTTTATTTTTCTTATAAGAGAGTTGGTTTCGGAGTTGGAGGACCTGTCCAGATGGACATATGGACAAATGCAAACGTCCTTTGAAGTCCTGTGTAATGTGTATGCTTTAGGGGTTGTTTGCTCTGCTTGTTTTTTCTTATTAAATATGAAAAGTCAACTGGAATACCTGAATAATTTTTGTAGATACAAAAATCTGTTCATTGTTCAAGTATCCTTGAGTCCTTGAAATATGTCTTTAGTTAATATGATACAAATATTTGTCTGTGCCTTAACTTAATAAAAGCTTTTTGAATGTGTTGAGGGACAAACATTAAATAAGTAAAGTTAATAATACTAAAGCCTTATGTCAAATGGATTTTTAAACAGGCTGGAGATGAATAAACGCTGTTATGGACCTGCAGTTCAGCAATTGGAGCAGCACAAAATTGTGAAGATGTAGGAAGATCAAGAATAGTAAATTTAGAAAATTGTTAAACTGTTTTTTGAGCAGTTTATCATGCCGAAATTTTCTTAAAAAGGAAACTAAGTTAGTAGTGGTAGCAAATAATGCAAATAATATCTCTTTTTCCAACAGATAGATGAGAGGATATGTTGTCAGCTTCACGTCTACAGATCTAGTTTGATTCTTGATATACTATACATTAACACATTTGAAGCACAGAGCCATAGAAAGTGGTATGGTGTATATGTCGTGACTGTCCAGATATAGGTTTGTGATTGGACTGCACGGGCCTTGCTCCAAGCTTCATGAAGGCAACATAATATGCTACACTATTTTCACTTCACACTCATTTAGACAAATATCGAAAATACTAAGGAAAAATGAAGAATTGAATTGTTTATAGAATATCTTCAAGCTCAGCTTTGCAAGGAAGAATTACAGATAACAAAATGACGGTAGATATATGGTACCCTTGAAAAGTTAGCAATCAACTAAATTGACAACACTGATATGAAGACACTCTTCTCCTCTAATACGAAATTGTTTCCCAACTAAAGTGAGCAATTTTTTTTTTTTTTTTTTTTTTTTTCAAAATTCATTTTTTATTCATAATCACTTACAACTACTGATTTCTAGATAAAGAATTCAAACTAGCTTATTATCTAAAATCTTATATTTAACTTACTGGCCCCAACCGGGCGCTCTAAGGAATTCATGATCAACTTAAAATTAATGCCTTTCGGCCTATGAACTATTTTATTAATTTTTATAGCTGTTTCTTGTTAGAAAATTAAAAAAAAACTAACATAGTATCATTTTTTATTTTTGTTCTTACAGGCTACTTAAAATTAGGTCCTTAAAAATAAAACTTAAAATTAATTAAAACTACCTATTCTACCTAACAACTACTTACGAACTAGAACAACCACAGCAGCAAATCTCTATCATTTTTATTTAATTTTTTTTTTTTTTTGTATTTTTTTTTTTTTTTTTTTTTTTCATATCTTTTTTTTTATTTTATATTTGTTGTCCTTGTCAATGTTTGTACCACCATGCATGCCTACTCTACTTAAACCTAAACCCAAAACCCTTAAACTAAAACAAGTATGTAAGCCGGCCAAGGCTCAAAACCCCACCCCGACTACTCATTATCAAGTGCTGACTGAAGCCACCAGAACTGGTTCTCCTGCTTCACCCTATCGATTCGGTCCCGTTCGGACACAGCCCTACTGAACCGAAGGAGCTCTGCCCCGTCTTGTGCGAGGACGTCTCGACTGTAAAGGAGCCGCCGATCGACGGTTCTTCGCCTGACGTGGTAGATTAGCGGCACCGCCAATCTGTCCTGTATCAGACCGCATCTATCTAAATAGAGGAATGCCTCTGGTGGAATGAAGCCGCTCAAGCGTGCACTATCAAAATATTCGTCGTTCGGATAGAACGCCCCAAAGATCAAATTATTCGTCGAAGTCATAGCTCTCGCACGAAATTGTCAATTCTGTTGATCCGAGCCTCGTTGTATAGAACCTCGTTAGAATAGTAATGTACATAAGAAGATTCCGGTGTCCGATACAAACCGAGACAGCGCCGAAGACACTGCCTCTCGAACACCCGAATCTTCTCCATTTGAGATGGCGCAACGTTGAACCACACTGGACAGCCATAAACGATCATCGGCCGTATGAGGGCCATGTAGCAAATTACCTTCACTCTAGGGTCAAGCCGGCTGCTGTAAAACAGCCGTTTCGTCAGAGCGAAGGCTCCTCTGGCCTTACTCAGAGCAGCATCCATATGTCTGTCGAAATACAGATACTGGTCCAACCAAATACCGAGGTACTTCACTTCACTTTTGCTCGTTAATCGCTGTCCGTGAGGTCCAACGATGACCATCTTGCGCCAATTCTTGCGCGTATCCCTCGTGGCCCTAGCCAGCGGGGTCCGGAACAGAATTGTTTCGCATTTCTGGACATTTATTTTCAGTTTCCAGTCATCGCAATATCGCTGAATCTTCTCGAAGTCACGTTGCAAGAGAGTTCTAATAACTTCAACCTTTGGGGCAGTTCTGTACGCAATCAGGTCGTCGGCATACGCAATTGCCTGGATAAGGCTACCTATCAGATCGCTGGTGTAAATACTGAAGAGAATCGGCGAATTAACCGCTCCCTGTTGAAGACCGTTTTTGATTTCAAAGGTGGTGGTAGAAGTTACATTGCCACTTTTGACAACAAACTTTCTACCGTTGAGCATATCATAAAGCATATACAACAATGGTTTACTGATGCCTAGTCTGGTGAGTTTTAGGTACAAGCCTTCTAACCATACGGTGTCGAAGGCCTTCTCTAAATCCACCAGTACAGCACCCGTGCATTGTTTCTTGGACTTGTTCCATTGGATGTCAGAAACGAGCTTAGACGCGGCATGAATGGTGTCATGTCCCGCCTTGAACCCGAACTGGTTATCCGGAATTATTTTGTTGTCTGCAGCCCACTTACTCAGAGCCCTATTGATTACCTTTTCGAATACCTTGCTGATGCTTGGTAGAAGACTTATCGACCGAAGATTTGACGGATTGGAGTTGTCCTTTCCTTTTTTCGAGAGAGGATGAACCACCGCTGTCTTCCAACGCTCTGGATAATATGCATTATTCAGCGCGTTATTGAACAGAGTGGTGTAGATGTCTATTGCCTCAAACGGTAAGTGTCTTAGTACAATGTTGGATATACCATCGACACCTGCTGACTTCTTGTTCTTTATTGAATCGAAGATGAGCTGGAGCTCTACCTTCGTGATGAGCAAGGGACTTGAGCCCGTTCGATCGGCGATTATAGCGTTTGCTAAGAAATCGTCATCAAACCGGGTAAAACCACGGTTCTCGGATCGCCATTGCGAAATATCATTCCTTAGGTAGAAGTGATGAAGTAAGGCTCTGTTTTCCAGGTCGTGGTTCGGGCGAGTGCAAGCATTCACCTTATACACTTGCTGGAAAGCAGCACCAACTGTCTCCACTTTCTCCTGCGGATCTTCAATCACAAAGAAGTCATCGTCCAAGATGGCTTCCTCAGGATCTATTTGCGCTGTCAGAAGTACGTCTCTGTTCGCTACTGTCCTCTGGAGCTTAAGACACGGAAGGTCGTTCTGATTCTTGGACCTAAATATCTTATTAATTTGAGGGAACATACTCGGGTCGCTAGAATTAACGGCCCGAATTTTCTTGTCCCAGTACAAATTAATAGATAACCTGTAGTTTTCCTTGATCAGGGTGTTGACGTTCTTAATCGACGACTTCAGTGTCCTAATCTCCAGGTGCAAGTTTTTAAGTCTTGTCAGTAGTCCGCTTTTCTGTCTGTGCAGTGCGTCTATGGTCGCGTTACTGTAGACGTTGTTTTGGTCGCGTTCCTTGTACTTCGGTATTGTCCGTTCCATTGTCTGTTTTATTATGTTGTCCATCTGTTCAAGGTGTTGGTCGATTTCTGTATTTGTCAAGTTTCTGTTGTTTGGTGGGGCTATGTCACTCGAACGAAGTTCTCTCGCTAGGACTTGGGTGAAACGAGGCCACCGTGTCTTACTGTAATTGTAAGAATACGTTGGAACGTATTCATCCAACTCCACGCGCTCGTTCGGAATTTGAATTACAGCAGCGAGTCCGCAGTGGTCACTGTCGTACTCGACTGTCTGTAAGCAGTTTCGAGGGTGACTACCAACTTTGTCCGTTATTGTCAGTCTGGTATCGTACAGCAAAAGATCCAGGAAGGAACCGCTCCTTGGGAACGATGGCCTTTCTGTAGCCAGCAGATCGACACCATATTCAACACTGCAAAGATTCATCAAATTAAAAAGATGATTACCTCTTGGATTATTATTTTGATTTCCCCAATCTCCATGTCTCGCGTTCTAAAGTGAGCAATAATTTGGTTCTTATGCTCATTTTGGTCTTTCCATAGAGATATAACCGCACATTATCGTAAATTTTGTCGTCTCGAAGTTGTGCAGTGATATAACGCCTATCAGTTTCATGTCAAAATAAATAAATAGAGTAGCGCAACAGCTTTTGAAGAGCCAGGGCCTATTTCCCAATTTGTGTAGGACACAACTTCTCGAAAAAAGTGAAATAATAACTCACTAGAGGTGAAATTAGAAATTATGACCCAAGTGAAATTATGACCCGTGAAGTTTTGTACCCGCATAGATAAGATTATGAATATCCGTATTCTAACGCGAGACTGTACTTCCAAGATTGCTGCCATAATGAAATCCCTGATTAGACAAGTACACAAGTACATTCAGCTATTTAAATGGATTACAAAGTGGCGGTGGTGGAGCTGTAAAGATTGATTAACAGAATAGCAACGATAAGCGGAGACTCCTGATAAGGCCGCATTTGAGATGGTAAAGGGATGTAGAAGAGAAACGAGTTTTCTAGAAAAATCTACCCGACGTCTGTGACCTCGAACTGAAGTATGTAAATAATAAGTTGTAATGTGCCATTTCTATGCAACCGACGCACGGCAACGCATGCCCTGACCGAAGCAGTCCAATAGCAGAGGCCATTTGTTTATTTATTTATTTATTTCATCAATCAGAGACACAACTCTTATAGATTACTTAGAACAATAGTAAATTTATATAAATAATAATAAATAAAACAAAAATAAAATGTACAGTTATCACTAACTACCGAAGTTAATTATAAATATCAATTTTTGTTTAAAACATTCCCTACTTAAATATAAATTAAAATCAATAGCATTACAAAGAGAATTAGCTTGTTTTAAACAACGAGTCAAGGGTTCATTGATTCCATAATTAACCCTTTGAAAGGGTACATAAAACAAACGATTAGTACGTAAACCACGACTAGGAACATGAAAGCCAATCAACGAAAGCAAGTGAGGGCAATTGATTTTATAATTTATTAAATCTCTGACAAATATTACATCAAAATATATACGTCGTGATTCCAAAGATTGAATGCCCAACAACAAACACCTAGTATTATATGACGGCATATCCGTGTTCCAGCGCAATATCTGAATTGCAATTCTAGTGAAGCACTTCTGAATTCTTTCAATTCTCGCCAAATAAATAATATATATTGGATTCCAAATAGATGAGCAGTATTCTAAAATTGAGGGAACATAAGAAAAATATAATGCTCTTAGAGCATATGGATCAGAAAAGTCTTTAGCGTTCCTGGAAATAAATCCAAGCATGCAACTCGCCTAAGAAACAATATAGTCGATGTGACTAGCAAATCTGAATTTCAAATCAAAAATTACACCCAAATCTTTTTTCGTAGAGACTTGCGTTAAGGTTGAACCAAGTAAACTGTAAGAGAACATAATTGGCGAGTTACCGCGGCAGAATAACATACTATGACATTTAGAAACATTTAACTGTAGATCGTTTTTAGAACACCAAACGGAAAGATTATTAAGATCAGATTGCAACTTTATACAATCAGAAACAGATTTAATACGCAGGAATAATTTAAGGTCGTCAGCATACATCAAACATGAACAATTTTGTATACAACTGGGAATATCATTTATAAACAGTAGAAAGAGAAGAGGGCCCAAAAGACTTCCCTGTGGGACACCGGAAGTAACGAGAACAGGATTGGAAGTAACATTGTTTATACGAACATATTGAATTCTGTCAGTAAGGTAGGATTTAAACCATGTCAATAAATTTGAATGAAAACCGATGTTTTGCAGTTTGGATATCAAAATTGAGTGATCAACTCTATCGAACGCTTTGGCGAAATCGGTGTTTCACAGAAAAAAGTATATTTATATAAACAATTTTTTACTTGCGACATATAGAATATATGGCAAGTATTGAATTCGTAAAAAAAAAAATTGAGATGAGGATGAGATATGATATTACGATGATAGAGAAGTCGAAAAAAGTGGGTCCGGCGATTCCGTCTGTCTGTCTGTCGGAAAGTTTACAGGCATCTACAGGCTTAACTACTGGTCCGATTGACTTCAAATTTGAAAATTAGAGGTTTGAGCAAAAAGTCATATCCCAATTTTTTTATTTTTGTTTTAAGATCAAAATTTAGGGTAGCCACCATACGATTTTTTTTGGCCAAAAACCAAAACATTTTTTTTTCTCCAAAACGGCCCGATAGATTTTTTTAAAACTTTCTCGAGTTTAATTTTTTTAAACATTCATGTATTCTATGTAAAAAAAAAAATTTTGTATTGCTCCAAAACGGTACCTCCCATAGAACCGTTTTTTTGTTATTAGATTTTCTCAAAAACTGAAAGTCCGATCAGCGTAAGTTTTTTTTGAAAGTACGTACATATATATTGTTCAAATAATATTTTGTTTTCAAAAAAATTTCAAATTTTTTTTTGGATTTTTAAAAAATATTTTTAACTTTTTTTTTCAAAATTCTGTATCTCAAAAACGGATCAATTTTAAAAATCCCAATTAGAGTATAATATGTATATTTACATGGTCTTAAAAACTGCATACCCAAAATAATTTTTTAACATTTTTGAAAAATTTTATATATAAAAAATTAATTTAAAAAAAACGGCTCCGACAATTTTCAAATTTTTGGAATGAAGTGTATATACGAGGTTCATTTTCAAATTTTAATTTTCTTAATGAATTCTAATTATTTTTATATATTGAGTTTTTTTTTTGTGAGTTACGTGTTAGAATTGCTTAAAGTATATCTCTTATTTTAACACTACTTTTTGCAATTTTTGGAACACTAAAGTAATCATAAATATTTAGTTTTAGCATGCAGGAGGAAGTTCGTACGACCCAGTCGTGCACATTTTTCAAATAACTTAGGGATTACAGAAATTTTACAAATTGGACGATAGTTGGTTACATCATTTTTTGATCCAGATTTAAAAACAGGATAAATAAAAGAATCCTTCCACTGTCTTAAAAAGAAGCCATCACGGAGAGAACGATTGAAAATGATTTCAAGAGGGATTGCTATTGAAAGAGAGCATTTTTTTTTTAAATAATAGGAGCTATTCCATCATAACCAGACTGTTTATCTTCATGTAACTTTAAAAGTTCACAAATAATATCTTCTTTATCTACTGATAAAGAAGACTGTAAAGAGAAGACTGTAAAGAGATTAGGGAGTTTGGTATGCAAAATAGCGATAGTTGCATTAGTATGACTGGGGCGCCACTCTGTTTAGAATGAAAAGCCATATTAATCTTGCAATGGCCACAGTTGACAGAATAGTTGGTCTCGGACTCATTTTAAAAGAAATGGTCCAATGATGTCCCCTATACATCCCCCATTATACTGTCATGGCTTCTCGAAAATAACATGGGGTTTCCTTAAAGCTCATTTGGTTTGTTTGTGGTCATTCATTTTTCGAATTCGCAAGTAAAGCTTAATAAAATACACCCATTTTCAATGAAAATTTTATTTCATCATAATGTTTGGTTTTTGACATTTAGTTAGAGAAACTATATCATTCAAATGGTCGCGATATCTCCACCAAAACTTGTATAGTCTGGCATCTAGAGTTCGAAGACTATTTGCGTAGCCAAAGTCTCTTGCGCAGCCCCAAAGAAAAAAATCTAACGATCTAAATGGCCTGTCGACTTCGCAAAAACTTGAAATTATATACGTGACCGAGAAACATCTTGCGTAAGAAACCCGTAATTGGCCTTGTTGTATAGCTTGTTGCCCCGTTTTTTTGGAACCACATATCGTCCAAGGCATGGCCTTCGATCGCCGGCCATAAAAATTGGCTATCATTCGAGATTATCGCTCCGAATTAACTGTAACCGGCGTACAGTTATGCCACCTTTCGACTATTTAGCACACCAAACAATTCAATCATAGTATTCGCGCTTCTAGGACTGCCCATCAGTTTACCCTCGAGCCCAACTTCGGACGTACTCTTAAGTATAGAGAATCATTTTTTAAGCCGTACTACGCGAATGTGGAACTCTCTTCCACACTCTGTTTTTCCCAGTCATTACAATGTTCAAGAATTTAAGACCATTCTACACCAACACCTCCTTTTCAATTCCTTCCCTTCTTCCTAATGCACTCACTGCATAAAAAAGTTATAAAATTTCCTTGAGTGGGTGCAAATAATACAAAAAAAAAAACAGTCACTTTTTCTGGATGCAATGTCACATCTTTGATCACTTGTGGGTTTTCTGAGCCCCAAATACTACAGTTTTGTTGCAGTTTGTTGTTCGAGTGGTAAGCAGGCTTCAATTGTTGCGTACGTACATTACGATGATGCACAGACCTTGCGACATCAGTAATGCCTCCACTATCTTAGAATTGCACGATTTTACCGATTGCTTGCGTATTCGGTCGATTATGACGATC
Organism: Sphaerophoria rueppellii; assembly: GCA_920937365.1. Taxonomy (NCBI): domain Eukaryota; kingdom Metazoa; phylum Arthropoda; class Insecta; order Diptera; family Syrphidae; genus Sphaerophoria; species Sphaerophoria rueppellii. The sequence goes on from CAKKXW010000002.1 coordinate 36,401,536, forward strand.
ATAATCATCGCGTAGTGCGCGAAAAGTGGCTGCGTTTGAACTACCACTTTTGTGGAAAATTCGATTATCGTAAATGGCATAGGTACATTCAATCTATATTATTAGTCTTTTGTTCGGCGCTTATCAAATTCACCAGCGCTAACAACTTGAAACAACGAAATAAATGACCCGATACCAAGAAATGTTTGCACAAACTTGCATGCAGCATGCATGTTGAGAACTTCGTTCGGAAATATGTTTTCAATTTTCCCAGCATTTTTCAAGCGTTGAGTGGCCTACATATTTCGCTCTCAGATGTATAATACTGAGTTCTGTCAAGATTCAAAGTAGGAAACAGGTGTGAGTATACCTATCAAATTATCCTATGATTTAAAAAGATGAGACATCCTTCACGCATTCACATCCACTTAAATATTAAAAATGGAAGATTGCATTCATGATGTTGTATTCGCAATAACCATGAAATCCTTCAAAGAATTTCCATTAAAATTAAATTAATAATATAATAATTATAACAAAAAAAAATGTGCACGACTGGGTCGTACGAACTTGCTCCTGCATGCTAAAACTAAATATTTACGATTACTTAAATTGCAAAAGGTAGTGTCAAAATAAGAGATATACTTTAGGCAATTTTGATTACACTCTTACTTACAGCTTACACTTAACTCAAAAAAAAAATATATATATAAAAATAATTAGAATTTATTAAAAAAATTAAAATTTGGAAATGTACCTCGTATATACATTTCATTCCAAAAATTTAAATGCCGAATAAATTCAATCCTTATTCTAGATTTATTGAATTTTTTTTTTTTTTGAAAATCGTCGGAGCCGTTTTTTTTTTTTAATTATGTAATTTTTTATATATAAAATTTTTCAAAAATATCTTAAAATTAATTTGGGTATGCAGTTTTCAAGACCATGTAAATATACATATTATAATCCAATTTTAAAATTGATCCGTTTTTGAGATGCAGAATTTCGAATAAAAAAGTTAAAAATATTTTTTAATAAACCAAAAAAAAATTTGAAATTTTTTTGAAAACAAAATATTATTTGAACAATATATACGTACTTCCGAAAAAAACTTACGCTGATCGGACTTTCAGTTTTCGAGAAAATCTTATAACAAAAAACGGTTCTATGGGAGGGACCGTTTTGGAGAAATACAAAATTTTTTTTTACATAAAACACATGAATGTTTAAAAAAATTAAAATTGAGGGAGTTTAAGAAAAATTGTTCGGGCCGTTTTTGTGAAAAAAATAGTTTTGGTTTTTGGCCAAAAAAATCGTATTACCCTAAATTTTGATCTTAAAACAAAAATAAAAAAATTGGGATATGACTTTTTGCACAAACCTCTAATTTTCAAATTTGAAGTCAATCGGACCAGTAGTTAAGCCTGTAGATGCCTGTAAACTTTCCGACAGACAGACAGACGGAATCGCCGGACCCACTTTTTTCGACTTCTCTATCATCGTAATATCATATCTCATCCTCATCTCAAATTTTTTTTTACGAATTCAATACTTGCCGCAAGTAAAAAATAACACTCATTCGTCCCGATCTCATAAAAACGAAAACCATATTTCGCTTTAATTAAAAATTACAATTTCTCCGTTATTTTCTCTTCATTCCATTCCATGTTGAGTCGTTGAGAGTGTTAATTAATGAAATACATTCTACCACACTCAGAACTTATGCCCATTTATAATTGTAAACAAAATTCTCACACATTTTAAGTCCACAATAATTATAACCGAATCCTTTTTCTCCACTCATATCAACAAGAGAGCCAATGCAATTTCATACTTCAACTCGAGATATCGGGCAAAAAAACGTTTTCACAACAACTTAGCAGCCGTCAAACCAAGTCACAAATATTGCATCTCCCATCTTGTTTTCGGAGTGAAAATTGCATTCACATAAATCTCATACCGTTTAATTGTACTTCAGTTTTAATCACATGAAAAGGACTTTAATTTCCGTTTGTCAAAAGGATTTTCTGTGCTACCACAATTTCCCTCCTTTATTTTGTGCAAAATATAAGTACAAGGTAAATACCAACCTAACTCCTGCAACACCAGTCCTTTTGCCATTCATTTCGTTCATGCGTTTTTAAGGATTTTTCATTTAACATCCCTGCACTTGTCGTGTGTCGGTTATCGGTGGGTGGGTGGGTTGGGTGTTGGGTCCCCTCTTATATGATCGTTCTACGAAGTTCAAAAGCATTCGCTCTACTATAATCCTTCCTGCTTCTGTTCAAAAGCTGGATCTGGATGATGACTTGAAATGCTTTTTCGGATAGATGTGAATAAGGATGTTACATAGTTTTGTAGTTTTACTATGTTTTCTCAGAGTGTGTGTACGTGTTTTGTAAGTCCTAGTCTAACCTATATTTATATAATTTACGCTTACTTCCGTTAAGTTTTGACACTTTTCCAGTGTCCAGTTACATTTTGAAGATTACCACCGAGAGCAAAAAGCTTTTATGAAAGCCATTGCAATATCCGGTGTTGACAGAAAAATGTTTAGACTTTTTCAAATCGTATGTTTGGTCCTTTTTGTGTGCACACTGCATATTTCCCATTTTATAAATCTGGCCACAAAATCGACAGGATAGAGAGAACAAGGATTATCCTGAATTGGGTAAACATCTCGCATGTGATGAAACCACACCGGGAAAAGAAACCACAGACAGAATATGGATGCAACTGAAACTGACAGGTCATGACGGAGTTGGTGTTGATTTATGCTTCCGCGTTAAGGATAATCATCCTAAGTGGAATGACACATAATTCCCATGTACACCGATCTGGGAGAGGTTATCTCGTCGTAGTAATAAGTAACGTTTTCAGTTGCAGGTACACGTGTGATGCGGCGGTGTACTTTGGTGAGGATGTAAAGTCGTTTGCGGTAGCGGGATGGCATGTGACGATTACCAACGTGATGTGAATTTTAAATTGATCCCAATGGATTTCGGAAGGATGCTCATATTTTGTTTTATGTTCCCTTAGTTGTTGTTTGCCCTGGCTGAAGATGGCACAAACCCAAAAATCTTACAATATGAGAATATAATTTTTAATTAATATGCATTTCAATGTGTGTGGCATTTGTTGACTCGAACACACACTCAAGGAGTAAATTGACACCTCGCGGCAGATTGAACAAACCGCAGCCCCTGCAAAACGACATTATGAAGGAGCTGATGTTATCAGGCTCAGGTATCAGGGTATAAGGGTGTTTGGAAAGTGCTTTGATGCTTTCTCACATTTCGATTAATCGCTGAAGCAGCGTACAAGGCATTTGGGATTTGGAGTCACAGTCATAATCAACTTGGATTGAGTGTTCTCGAAATGATATGGAGTCGAATTCGTATACAGTTATGAGAAGGTTGTCTCACGTATCCGTTTTATAAAACTTATGACTGGTGTGACTAAGTGTGAACGAAATTAATAGGAACTTTTCCTTTTTATTAGGATGGGGTGGCGGTATATGAGCTTAATTTTGAAGTAGGTATTAGAAATATAGACGCTTTATGTAAGAAAATTTTAATTTTGGTACAACATTGTTCACTTTTTCCAGATCGGGTTGCAAAAAATGTTTATAAATATCTTTTAGTATTCCTCAATCAAGAGGTTCAGTGTATAGGATTACTACAAGGGTCAATTCGTTTTGTCAAGTTGTTAGCGATGGAATTTAATACCTCTCAAACTAAACTGTCATCTGAATTGTCATATTATTAGTTGAATAACTGCCCTTAGCTTAAATTTATCGCTTAACAATTGCGCTACGGATGTTGGAAACAACAAAACGCTGATTTTTCGAACAACATTTTCTTTAACGATGAAGCACATTTCCCACTCGGTGGGTACGTATGTAGACAAACAAATTACATACCGTTTATGGGGCTCAGAAAACCCATATCCACAAGTGATATTGAAGATGTGCAATACATCAAGAAAGAGTGACTGATTGGTGTGATGTATGATCGAAAGGTGTCATTGATCCGCAGGACGGTTATAGTCAATTCGGGGCGATATGGTCGAATGATAGTCGATTTTTTTTCAGCCGGCTACTGAAGATCATGACTTGGGCAATATTTGGTTCCAACAATACAGGGCAATAAGCCACACGACACGTTACTTACTTACTTAAGGTGGCGCTACAGTCCGTTGTGGACTTGGGCCTCAATCAACAGTCTCCGCCAGCTAGCTCGGTCCCTAGCTAGCTATCTCCAGTTTTGCACTCCAAGTTGATTGAGGTCCTCTTCCACTTGAGTGCGCCACCTGAGTCGCGGTCTTCATCTCCTCCTACGTCCCTCGGGAATAGTGTCGAAGGCTTTCCGGGCCGGAGCATTGGTGTCCATTCGCTCTAAATGACCGAGCCATCTGAGTCTCTGGACCTTGACCCTTCTGGCTAAGTCCATGTCGTTGTACAACCCGTAAAGTTCGCTGTTGTATCTTCTTCGCCATTCCCCTTCAATGCACACGGGGCCAAAGATGACCCGAAGAACTTTCCTATCAAAACAACCCAAAGCACTTTCATCCGAGTATGTCAAGGTTCACGTATAGTTTTACTTTAGTTGCTCGAGAGAGGGCTTTTCCACTCAATTGCTTTCTAAGCCCAAAGAAACAGCGATTAGCAAGAGTTATTCTTCGTCTGATCTCGGCGCTGGTGTTATTGCCCGTGTTTATAGCGGAGTCTAGGTAGACAAACTCCTCTTCTACCTTGAAGTTGTATGTTTCTATTGTGACGTTCTACCCAAGCCGTCGGTGTTGTGTGTCCTTCCTCGAAGACAGCATATACTTCGTTTTTCCCTCATTTACCGCTAAACCCATTTTTGCCGCTTCTGTCTCAATTCTCACAAAGGCGCCATTGACATCACGCTGTGTTCTTCCCAGTTAATCAATATCATCAGCGTACGCGAGAAGTTGAACAGATTTTTGGAAGATAGTGCCTCTGGTGTTGACGTTCCTAGTCGCGTAATTTCACGATTAGGCGATATCAATTGCCTAACAAGACCATGCGATTTGACACCGTTAGAGTTTTTTCTGTGGGACTACGCAAAAGATCGTGTTCATTCGAACAGTTTTCAAACTCAAGACGTGTTTAAAACCAACATTATTCAAGTTTTGAACGAGATACCGCCCGATTAGTACAAAAAGATGGTTAAAAACTGCTCCAAAAGAATCGCCTGCTGCTCAAATTCCCTAAGTGGCCATTTATACTCAAAAGTTATTCATTTCAACAATAGATTCTGAAATTTGTAGATAAAACAAATGCATACATTATATATGTTTAAAGTCGTTTACATTTCTTTTTGATATTTTTTCAGCTAAACATACAATTAACGAGTACCTTCACTTATGTTCGCCACTGCACATCTTCTTGATCTAAGAAATTTATTGAATTTCTCTGTATTTCGAAAGATTTGAATTTGAAGCAAAGGGCACGATAGTGACCATCATAGTTCTAGCACTTCTCCCTTTTTACAGGATCGAACTCAAGCACATTTTTAACCGCCCATAACGTTTGAACCCATAGAGTTAGAAGCTTTAAATTCGAATTTGGTACTAATACTTCATTGGGACAAAGGCCCTGTGAATAATATTGAATAGTAAAATTTCAAAAATCGTTATTGACTCACTCACTGACCATCAAAATTATGAAGGACTTCTAACAATAGCAGAATCTTGAATCTTTGGTACAATGGTAGGTTTTTGGAGTGGTATACAAAGGCAAAAATCGAAAATTTCAATTTGCTCATCCAGGTTGAGGGTAAATCCGCCCACTTTCTTAAAATGGTCATAGGATATTGAAATTCGAAGTTCTAATATGGATTTTGGTTAAAATAAGGGCGTGGAATATCAAGAACATATTAAATTAGGTTCTTTAGGGTGGTTCCGTAACATTTGAAAGTCGTGTAGGGATGATAAAACATCTTATTTCCATTTAGGGCGTAGGTATTCGCCCACTTTATCACAATACAAAACGTTTAAAATTCGAATTTGATAGGGTTTCGGTTGAATATAAGGGAAAATATAAGTATACAATTGAAGTTTCATTAAAGGGGCGTGGTTGCCACAGCACTTTCTTATCATGGTCGCAGAATGTGAAATTTAGAATTCTGGTTTAGTTTAAGTTCATAACACTCCCATGGAGTAACTTTCTTTAGTGGTTTCAAAATGGAGGTTTTAATGAGTTAAAACATCAGACACACTCTAGCCAACCTACCTAATATTTATATTAGATTATAATTGTAATTTTCAAATTGCTAGCTATTGAGTGTATTTCAAAGTTCATGCTTCCACAAAAAAAAAACTTTGCAAAAAGATGTGAAATCAGAACAAAAACATAAAATGTAAAAAAAAACCTAAGTTCTTCTTTGCGAACACACGTGAAAGTCAGCCAGAAAGTAATGAAATCTAAAAGAACGCCTAGTTCTTACATGTAAAAGTGTCATATTAAATATTTAAAATCAAAGAAGAAAAAACAACAATATTAGAAGAAAATAGTTTGGATGAAAGTTTACAAGTTCACTTGGCAAGTTTTCGTTCGATGAGTAATTGCTATTGCATTTTAAAACTAGAACAGTGAACTGTTATGTTTTCATACAACCTATTTTCTATTTTCTTTTAATATTGTTGAGATAAGATCTTTTTTTAAAAAAAGGAGTTTTACTGTGCTCTTGTCAGACAGACCTTCGATTCCAACGAGTTCACCCCAGCTTTTGAAAATTAACCATCACAAAGTCTGAAAGAATCCGATTATGATAAATGCGATTTATACTATCATCATAATCAATATCATTGGCCTGGCTGATAAGGTTTTTGCCTTAATCTGCATCCAAACTAGGATCCAGTTGCGATCCCACCCAGTTTCACAATCCAAGACTTCAGATGTCCTGATCTACGTCACCCTTCAAGGGCAATTGTGCACGCTGTCTCTTAACATAAATTGCACGGCAAAGGTTTTTACTAATACTAGCTATGAAGATGTCGAACCTACACTGGAGTCTACTGGGCTTAACATTATTTATCCTTATCACCTCTGCTTCTAGGTAAATTAGATACAAATCTAATTATGTTAACTCCGAATTCACCTCAGCTCACAAACTTGGGACTCTTCAGATTGCCTCTGCCAAATAACGAAATCAGATCCTTGATTGAATGCTTGAAAAACTAACATCTCAAACAGCACCAATTTCGAAGTAATGGTAACGTTATTGTAGTGTCCGTAGCTTAGTGGTTAAGTGCGTTGGCTGCTAAGCAGAACGTCGTGGGTTCGAGTCCTACTCGTGCCCATAGTTCTTATTTCATCTTTCACAGGTACTGCCTCTTGCGAAGAACTGATAAAACTTCCAAGAGTATCATCTGTCATGAAAAAGTGCTTCTCAACTTTGCCGTTCGGAATCGGCGTTAAATTGAAAGTCCCCTCAATTCTTCGCACGCACCTAGAGACTTGTTGATGAGAATAAGCCACTTAGGCCTTGGCTCTTCAAGAGCTGTCGCGCCACTCTATTTTTGAAGTAGGATCTGCAGTTTAAGTTAAAGCTCGACCTACTAAACCAGGGTAGTGTAAGGATTACACAAGTTCAATTTCGTGCTTTAATAGATTGGTTTTTGCACGGACCTAAGTGTAAGTGAGTGTCAAATGTAAGGGCCACCAACTTTTTTTCAAATTCTTTGACCTGAGACACCAAAGAAAACGAAAACCCATGTTGTCGGCAGATGTTCTGGTTGGTCAGTGAAAAATAATTCGTAATTTGCAACGGTTAGTGTTTTTTATGAATCCATGTAATTTTATTTGAGTTCCTATGTTATTAAATGTTCTATTAGAATTATTTGTCTAAACGAAAAAGTAAGTATACGCCGTAGTGGACGAATAACCTATATTTTTTTTAGCGTTTTATGTCTTTTATAGTAGTTAAATGAAAAGAAACGTATCTGTTTAATCGACTAAGGCTCCACTTTTTGTAAAAAATGCTAATAACTGTTGTTTTGGAACTGGAACAACAAATCTGTTAAAGGCAAAAGCGGACTTACATTTTGAAACCGATTCCAAACGGCTGAGCTGAGAAGAACCTATGTTCGTAAAAATACACTCTTGTAAGCTTTGTCAGTTCTATGTTGATAAATCTAAGAACAGTTTTTCAAATTCCAAGATTCTTTATTTGATGGTATGCCTTAAACTCAAAACATTTAGTAGCCGATAAAAGATGGTTAGTCTAAGAAAATGGTGTTTAAACACCATAAATCTCGTGGCAACATGCATAGAAGTTCAAAACTATACAAAGAATGCGGTCCTCGTCCTCATATTTCGCTAACTCAATTCCATCCAGTCACTTTTCAAATTTTGATTTATTAAAAATTTGCTTAAACCAAAATTCAATTCAAGTTAAGCGGTTGCCTCTCAGTGTCTCATTGACATATTTCTAAAAACAAAATCTCTTGAGGAAACACACAAATTATCCAATTTATTTGTGTCAAAAACACACAAAACCACACTCTTCCTCCATCCATTAAATGTTTTAGTAATTTTAACTCACATAACAAATCATTTCAGTTTGTTGTTGTTGTTGTTGTTTGTACTTATATCTTTGTTAACCTTTTTATATACCTGCTAGCTACCCTACAAGTTTGTTTTGACTTTAAGGCTTAAATTAATTCCCCACATTGTGTCTGGTAATCTGTTCTCTATACCTACTGAAAGATATCTTAACCAGATTCCAATTTGTGGTTTTATTTCGTACAATAGGCACCTACCCTCGACCACATATTCTATTCAAAATATCTGGCCAAGTCACATAGTAACCCATTCAGGGATATCCATTCTTCCCTCTCCATCACTCTATACTGTTCATTGAATATTGTTATAGTCTTTTCTGCTATTGTGTCGTTCATTTGAACCCACGACACAATATATTTTGCAATTGACTTCAATTAGTTTTACGAATAGATCTCTCCATAACAGAAGGCTTTAAATTAATTCCTGGAACTGTTCAATCTGTCTATCTCTTGCTGGGAGAAGGCGACCGACCGAACGACATGGGAGTTGAGGCGCTCGCTCCTGCTTAGGCTGAAAGTTGACTGATAGAGATGGTATCTTATCTAATAAACTTAAACACCTTCCCATATCCTCGGTTTTTGGGTTTTTGAAAAAAATTTCCCTTGTCCCTTCATTCTAATGGGATGGCGATGGAAGTGTTTTGTAAAACGATGCTAAAAGTATTAAGACTAGTTGAGATTACATCGATAGAATACGGTTAGCACACACAGTAACGTACTCTCCAAGAGCACACAAAAGATGCAGCACTGGGCTGTGTATAGTGGATAAAGAAGGAAATATTCCACAGCACACTACCAATCCACGCAAGGATTCTATGACAAAAAATGACGATGGAATGATGACAATGATAACAACATTGGCATCGGCATTGGCATCTATGTTCTATCATGGTAATGGTGACGAAAAGGGACGACTTGACAACAACTTTAAGAGCAGCATTATCGACATCAACTAAAGGATGCAAATCCTATTGGAATTGGTGTATCATACATGTTGCGACGACATGCAGAGAACCGAGGGCGGCAAACAGAAGGAGGTTGCTGTGCTCAGGATGTAAAATCTGTTTCTCAAGAATACAACCCACGGAGGGCCGAAGGGCTTCAACAAATATTTATTTTAAAAACTGCAATGAGTGATGTGGTTTCGAAATGACAAGAAGCTCTTTTTGACTCCAAACAGGACCGTATTTTGTATTTCTCTTTGTTCATTCTAAACGTGATAAGAGAAAATAACGTATGGCGTAAGAGTACTTCCTATTTTCTGCTTTGGAATATTCCACAAAAACTTTTGAAAGTGTATTTGATTTGGCAATTACCTGCAAGCCTTATCTCAGATGACTATTTAACATAGACAGTTCAAATTCTGATCAAAGTCCAGCCCTGTCTGGGCTGCATACCAACATAATGCAAACCAGCAGCATACACATAAGAGGGGCTGAATGTCTTTTATCAAATTTGCATGCAAATATTATGAGTGCACATGGGAGACCAAAGGATCCCCTCTCTTTCGGCCCTCGACACTCAAGTGATGAAGCTTTGCTAAGCAGTCATTCTTGTCGCCATCGTCGCTTCGTCATCGTCTCCAAACTCAAACGGTACTCTTGCTAGCCCATGCGTGAATGTTTTGTTGGATATGTTTTATTTTATTTTTGGAATGTTTGTGTGTACATAGTTTTTCAAAGAAAATGCCAACATTCCTGGTTAGTATTTCCCTATCGCAATCGCCCCCCATTACCTACAATAACCGACTCTGCCTCGTCTAGTGGATTTGTGCAAATTTTATTCTGACAAACAAGGTCAACCGCAGCTGGACAGGACAAGATCCACAGAAAAGGACCAGGCGCAAGAGACGAGACGAACACGACAAATCTCCGTATGTGCCCTTTATTCTAATTTCTGCATTCGAGTAGATAAACGTAATTTCGGGTATCTAGAGAATTTTCTGCAAACAAAGATGTTTCAAAGATTCTACATACATACTTACACACATTATACCCACATGACTCGCTTTCTCTGTCTCACTCTCTCTCTCTAGAGCACTTCTGAGCTTTTTTGAGACAGTAGATATGGAATTGTGCAATCTGGCAAGTGACTAGCTATGTTGAGGATAGTTGACGAATGTGACAAAGGGTTGCATTTCTGCATTATAATATTTACGTAAGCATCCAACTATTCATTGTACAGAGGGAATTTTCAATTTTTCTTCACTTGAAAGTCGAGGTGTATGGTCTCGTATGTCGAATGTTGCATGTGCACTTAATATTCATTTCTATGGTATCCCTTTGAGGGGTTAATTTAGGACAGCTACATACAAATATTTGGAATCCTGTTCATATTGTTTAAGAATACAATTTTGAATAGAAGAACCTACTGTTTTCTTTTCAATCAAACAATAACTTGACAACCTAATTATAAGGTAAATATCTCTTTCTCTAGGGACCTTAAAACTCTCTTTTTGCTTTCAAGGCATTTAAAATTATCTTCTTTCAAATTTCTGTATTCATTTAATATCTACTTCTGTTCATTTTTCCAAAAAAAATAGCAAAGAAGAACAAAAGTGTATTTCTGTTTTCTTGTGAATTTCTGTATTATCTGTCTACACACTTCACACTTTCACAATAGGAGTTTTTCATTTGTATTTGGTCGTGGGTTCAACATGTGTCATGTCTAGACAGTTTTACAAGACATATTATGGCTTTTATTTTTTCTGTTAATAATAATTTTTGTGTGTGTTTTAATTCGAGGTATGACAAGTAAGAAAGTGGGTGCGTTGCCAATGAACACTGATTTGTGTATAAGTGAAATAATCTACAAGAAGCGTTGTAACGAGTTCTAAGAAGCAGTTAAAAATCAAGATCAATATTTTACGAAAACAATTTTGATTAAATGTTGGTTTTATTTCCCCAAAAAAAAACTATTTTTTAGCTATAAACATACATTTTACTACCAAACGCCCAGTCTATTCGAAAAGGATCTTTTCATCGATAGAAATCGTTGACTACAGCAGTCGTCTGACAGAGAATATTAAGAGTTGCACTTTTATCGTTAAGAGACCCGTTGCAGCAGCCGAAAAGACATCCAAGGAAAAATATGATTAAAGAGTCTGGGTCCTGAAAAATAATAATCTCTGTCATTGACATTTTTTTTGGCTATTTTTTGCACAGTGAAGAAGAAGGTGGAATAATCCGAGTACACGACCAGCTACACCAAATCCACACAACTCACTATTTCTAGAGACAATTATTTATACACTAGCCGAAAATACCCTGCGTTGCCAGGTTTGAGAATTTGTGCGAGAGAGCTATAAGTAATAACGCCAGAAAATTCATCATTTATCATTGTTTGATGTAATATATTGATTATTAATAGTAAAAATGTGCACGACTGGGTCGTACGAACTTGCTCCTGCATGCTAAAACTAAATATTTATGATTACTTCTATCCAAAAATTGCAAAAAGTAGTGCTTAAATAAGAGATATACTTTCAGCAATTCTGATTACACTCTTACTTACAGCTTACACTTAACTCACAAAAAAAACTCAATATATACAAATAATTAGAATTTATTAAAAAAAATAAAATTTGAAAATGTACCACGTAAATACATTTAATTCCAAAAATTTAAATGCCAAGCAAATTCAAACCTTATTCTGATTTATGATTTTGTTTTTTTTTTAAATCGTCGTTTTAAATTAATTTTTTATATATAAAATTTTTCAAAAATGTCTTAAAAATAATTTGGGTATGCAGTCGTCAAGACCATGTTAATATACATATTACACTTCAATTTTAATTGTTAAAAATTATCCGTTTTTGAGATACAGAATTTCAAAAAAAAAAAAAATTAAAATATTTTTTAAAAATCCAAAAAAAAATTTGAAATTTTTTTGAATACAAAATATTATTTGAACAATATATGAACGTACTTTCGAAAAAAAACTTACGCTGATCGGACTTTCGGTTTTCGAGAAAATCTAATAACAAAAAAACGGTTCTATGGGAGGTACCGTTTGGAGCAATACAATTTTTTTTACATAAGACACATGAATGTTTAAAAAATCGAGGAAGTTGTAGGGACCTCTACAAAAAATAACAAAAAAAAAAAGAAAAAGAGGAAAGATAATTAAAACCCACTATTTCAAAACACTTGAGGAATTCCGTACATTCAAAACAATTATAAGCGAAACACCCTGTACTTGCAAAGAATCTTTTTCGAAAATCTGTCAGCTGGTTCTTTCGTTAAGTATCAGAAAGGAAATAGTCGACATTTTTCAAGCGAACCCTCGTTTGTCAGTGAGCTCGATCATTCTGCCTTTTCCATTTTTGATACCGAGTGTGGAAGTTCAACGTGCGTGCGTAATTGATAAGCTTAGCCATCGTACGCATACGTGCTTAAGACCCAATTCTGTCTAGCTTTTGTATAATCAAGTAAAGGTAAAACACTTAATCCTAAAAGTACAGAAGTTTTTATAAAGAAATCCCCCTATATTCCATTGTGCAGTAACCGCGGCAAGAGAAGAGGTTAGCCTCAAGAGTAGGCAAGTGAAGGGGGAAACCACGCGTTCGCCAATCTCGCCATCCGACTCGATCGAGAGACTCCAAAGCTCCATAATTTGTCCCAGCGCATAGTCAGGCACAGAAGTGGACCACTGCGTACGATATAGTCCAACTTACCTCAAGCCTACGGTCGACGACGTGAAACACGATCGTTTTTCATAGCAAGCAAGAAGCTCAAACTAATCCACGCGCCAAAACGAAAAGAAAAAAAAAAAAGAAAACTACTCCGCTACCTGTCTCCGCCCGCAAGCTCAAGAACTAGCAGTTACTCTCCACGTCTGACCGATCATTGATTAATTATAGTCAATCAACAAACTTAATAAAAGCCTCGGCAAAATCGTGTCCAACAAGGCTGGTGAGACTTGCGAGAGAGAAGTCAACAGAATCTCTCGCTAGTCTAATTTTTCTTAAGGTTGATTAAGATAGGATTAAGAGTAATTATAATTGAAAGCTCTTCTGTGATCAGTGGTACTTCTCAGCATTGCATGAGGAAAGAAGGAAAAGAAAACAAAAATAATTAAAAATATCAAGCTAAGTATTTAATATAAATTGAAATCAGAATCGTTCAAGTGCTTAAGATTTTGTGTTTGCATTTAACTAGCGCTAAGCCAAGGAGTCTGAGCTGTTCTTCTACGGATGCTGTGCACAACATCGTCGGAGTTACGAGCCAACTCAACTTTACCAAACGTAAGCTTGTGAAAGAAGCCTCCGGGTGAGTTTGTTTATCTTTCTTATAGTAACATTATCTTAAACATACTGAACGAAGGATATTTTGAATTTAGAAGCGAAAATTGAGTGAATTTTTCTTATAAACAAACAAAAACTAAAATTTCCCAAGAGAAAGTACTCAGTCGGAGAATAAAAATTATGAGTATTTCCTTTTTCTCGTACTGAAAGGAGTGAGAGAGATAGAGAGTATAGTATAAAGGCATATTCAGTGTTGACGCGAGGAGATAGCATAACAAAAATTAAGAAAAAAAAAGGAAAAAAAAGGAAATTTATATTATTGACAATTTACACAAACTAAGACATACCCATAATTTACATTAAATATTAAATTGTACTTAAAGAGAATTAGGATTTAAATAGATAATAACTAAAAGAATTAAACTTAAACTAATATCACAGATGTAGTAGAAATTAAAGCTCGATACCATAAAATTGTAAATGAAACAGATTTGTAAAAATATTTAAAGAAAATTTGGATTGTGGATAGCAGTATCACAAATGATCACAGAGAGGGAGATATTTGAATAAATATGATTGTGTTCGTAGAAGATTAAGAAACTAGGCGCTGCAAAATAAAACCTATTGAACTTTAAAATGAATTCATCAGCTTTTGTTTTTGATGGTTACCATCATTTTTCCGAATAAGTATTCTAATCGTAATGAGTAATTAAAAATATATTTGGTGCTAGAAGGGGGCGTGCAATGAGGGAGTATACAAGTCGGATAGCGGGTGAATCTTGTTAATTCAATCCGTCTTTAAATCAGGGGCTAGTGTCATAAAATATTGCGAGACGTTAGCCATGGATGGTCTGAGTTCATCGAATTCGGCTGAGGGTGGGCAACGCAAGGAAACTTATAACACCTCTAGTTTCCAAACGATATTATTCAGTAGAGTTACGTGTTTATAGCGCGTCCTCGTTTGTGTGGTATGATTAGTGGTTGTTTTTATTTTTCGAAATCAGGCATGTAAACTTTAACGGGTCCGGTAGCAGTGCAAGATCCCACGCCTCCGGCGAGCTATAGCCGCTCGATTGCAAGCATGCCTGCCGCACTTCCCTACCCGGACAACCTAGCCTACGTTCTACTGAGCCTTAAGGGGTTCCTGTTCCTTTTCGTGATTTAGTGGGAAATGTATCCTTGGATATCGTAGAATAGGGTCAGCAATACCGTTACAAAGTTTAAAAAAAAAAATTGTAGGAGCCGTTTTTTGGAGGAAAATAGAAAGTTTTGGTTTTTGCCAAAAAATCGTATGGTGGCTGTACCACTGGCTACCCTAAATTTGATCTTAGAAACAAAAATAAAAAAAACTGGGGTATGAGTTTTTACTCAAACCTCTAATTTTCGAGTTAAGGCTGTAGATGACTTCCCGACAGACAGACAGACGGATCGCCGGACCCACTTTTTTCGACTTCTCTATCATCGTAATGTCATATCTCATCCTCACTTAATTTTTTTTTTTTACAAAAAAATGTGTCGCAAGTAAAAAAAGTTGAATTTTAATTTTGTTTTTTAAATTCAGGAAACTGACAGCAACATAAATTTTTTGCAATGTCCTCTATTTTTATTTCATTTCATTTCATTTCCATTTCATTCTTCTAAATTATATTTAAGGCTGAACTCCTACTTAAGCTTTTGGACCAAGACAATGTTTACACCGAAAATGCACCGATTTTTTGTGCATAAACATTTTCGCTTCATGGATATTGGGTACATTTCGGTCTCAGTCAAAATTAGTTATAAACTAACAACATTTTAGGAAGATTTCAATGTGACTTTGACAAAATCGTTTAGTGGAACATAATTCTGAATCCTCAGTGAGATAGTTACGGTGACCTCACCAATGGAAATGAATTGAATCCAAAATATTTTCATCTTCGAAAACCTCAAGAAAAAAAGTTCAGTTAAAGATGCATCAGACCAAAGTTACAAATACATAATAGGGTCAACCGTGGACACTATGACTTCAAATGATTTTTCGAATGAAAAAAAGAAGACATTTTTATAAATGAAGTCATGATCATTTTTTAACAAAGCAATTTCGTGGTAGTGCATTGCACTGGTTTTCAAATGGAGACCTGAACCCATTTGAAATTATCAGTTTTTTATCTGAAAACCGAATGCATCTACAGTTACATGCAATTTTTCCCTCTCTTTCCATTCGAAAACGCATTTTGAATTTTCCAGTTTTCCTTTGAAAACCAATTTTCATAATGCGAAATTTCATGCACAGAAATTGGAAAATAAAATCCATGCTTTTTTTGAACATCGATGTACAGAAAGTCGTGTCCAAGAGATCGCATGTAAACATTGTTTTGGTCCAAAAGCTTAAGTAGGAGTTCAGCCTTAAATATAATTTAGAAGAATGAACTGGAATAATGAAATGAAATGAAAATAAAATAGAAAGACGTTTCAAAAAATTGATGTCGGCTGTCAGTTTTTTTGAATATCCAAACAAAATTTTCGAGTAAGTAGATTAAAATCAATGTTTATTTCCTATTAATAATTATTTCTTTTTCTTTCACAATATCCTACTACACATACAGTGAATAGCAGAAGAATTCTGTTACATTTATGACGATGTTCACATTGGACTATTTCCGCCGACTTATTTTGAAGTAAGGCCAATCTGTCGTGTTCACACACAAAAGTAGTGTGAATGTGAATGCTAACGCTATAGACTCCACTTTGACGTCTTATAGTTGTCATAAATTGCCAATAGGCCAGTTCCACCTAACAACATCTCGTGGTTTGAGACCCAAGGAGAATTGTACTGAAATTCAATTTTTTTTGGCGTGTAAGAAATGTGCAAAATCGAATCAATCCCTTTTTTGAATTTTTTTGTTGTCTGGTCAGCTGTTAAATCGTTTTGTACAGAAAACTCAGAAATATCAAACACGTAGTATATTTTTGTAAAATCGTGTACACTTGATGTGTAAATCGTCTCCAAAAAGAGATTCAAGGAAATCAATCCGAGAATCGAGAAAAAACTTAAATTTCTTTTGTGAAGAAATGCGTTTTAAGGGGAAAATTGCACTCTTACGTCACGGATCAATTCTTTGGAATGGTCAAACACAATCAACAATCTAAAAAAAAAAAAATACGTGCACGTACTTGCTTTGTATTCCAAATTATTAACCATAAAAACATTTAAAAACAAAAATTGAAATTCATGTATACAACTTTTAATTGAAATAGATCCAATCTGAAAAAAATTGATGTCTTAAGATTTCTTAAGAAATTGTTGATTTTTAAAATGTTTGCTGAAGAAATCCTTGGAGATATTTTTTTAACTAATTTTTATACTTAAAATTTTGCCCAAAACTGTTTAAAAATTAATTTGGGGTATGCACAGTACGTCAAGATAATGTTAATAATGGACTATTTTCTCTTCGTTGTGTTAAGATTTATTTATTTTTTTCCCCTTTTTTCAGTTCCAGGTTCAAAACTATCATAATTCAACCTGTTTCAAATCTTGTAAAAAGTCCTAAGCTCGACAAAGAGTTAGAATGACAAAAATTTCCCATTTCAAATAAAAAAATATTTATTTTCAATAAGCAAACTTCACTCAATAAATGGAAACGTTATTGACTTTGTTTGTTTTGAGAGTATTTAAGGCTCTTTCAGGGTTTCCTTTCAATCATCACCCTCTTTAAATATTTCGTTTGTTGATAAAGTTATATTGTTTGTCCAGCTTTTAAATTCAAATCTCAACAATCTGAAACAAACAATTTCGAAACAAGCTTAATCGGCTTTCCTCCTCCGCTACAAATAGGAGTCGCAAAACTTTAGTAACTTAAACAAGAAAATTTAAGTTATCCTCCACAATTCCACAACCCAAACCTAGAACCTCATTTCCAATTAAACAATTAGCAACAAGTTCACCCTCGTTTTGATTGCTTTTGGTTGAAAGCTAAAAATCTAAATTACAACCGTTTCTCCCCCAAAACCAAACCCTCTTCCATGAAGAGAATGAGAGGGTGAGGTGTGAGAGAGAAAAAAAGAACGAACCTTTATTGGAACAACTCAACCAGAATACATTTGCAATCCAAGAAAACTTTATCGCACGTCAAACATCTGCATTTCGGCAAGCTGACTGGGCTACTACGTGCCTCCAAGGATCTTCAAGTCATCGTTGTGATTAATTGTTTTACTGTCGAATCTACTGCCCTAGCCCGCCCGTGAAGACCCACAAACGGAGAAAACAATACAGTTGGAAAAACTTCTATTTCCAATGATTAGTAAACAATGAGTTGGCAAATACCTTTATCATGAAATTTTATCGAAGAAAATGAGAAGCAAAAAAGGACACCTTTCACATTTAGGGGACGCAAGAGTCAAGGAGACGTCCGTTGTGCGTCATCGTCTTACTGCCTCAATCGGAAGAGGTGCTGAAGCATTGAGACTCACCAGGGATGGTGGGAGTGAAAACAAAACGTGCCGATTGCCTCAACATTGATTGCGACGGATATGGAACGAGGCGTAACGTCTCTCTAACGCACAGCTCGCGTTAAGCGTTCAACTAACCGTCTCTACCGACGATGACGCTCCATGGTTCTTTCTTCTTAAGTATGAACCCGAAAACTTGTAGCCTCCGCATGGATGCGTAATTAAAGCCAATTATTGCAGGATAATTGAGAAATTTATGAGCAAACTTTTCAAAATAGCTCATATTTTTGATTGGCCCCGGTTCTGGCTTGATGATGGCCTCCCTCCTGACCCCCATTCCAATTATGTACATTTACATCAGCGGGCGGTGGCGGGTTCAAATTGCGAAACGATATTAGTATGCGGTTTGGAGATTTAGGAGTTTGACAAATGCGCGCTCGTCTTAAGGAAATAATTTCGAAATTGTCTTTTGGTCTATTAACGTTAATGCGACAAATCTTCCCCAGGGGCCGGAGCTGGGCTGCGTATAGTAGGACAGAGGCCGTATTTAGAATTGTTGTTAGAATGGCTTTTTGACGTGACGTGTTTGAAAGTTAATGTTTGACATGGTACTAGAATTCGAAATGAGATGATGGCGATGCGATGGGGCGGGACAAGACAAAACATAAGTTGTTGACGAAGAAATCTTATCCTGCTTCGTTTCGAAAGTGATTTTGGGTGGTTCGTTCGTTGGGCGGGTGATATTGTTGTGGTCTTAAAGCCATGCAGCCGGTTTAAGCAAGGCAAACAAAACTCAATATTTCTTTGGAAAGTAATTAAAACGGTTTTGTGTTTTCTGATGGCGTGTTAATGTCGGCTGGCTGGTTCAGTTTGACTGGATGGGGGGATAGTTAATGGAATTTTGGTCCCTTTTTTTGCAATGCCAAACAACGACACCCATAACAGCCTATTGTAGAAATTTTTTCGATTGGATTTGTTAATTTGTTAGAATGCGTGACAAGGGTGTTTCGAAAGGCAGTTGTTATGAGATATTCGGGCATTTTGACAAAGTCAATGCTTAAAACCGATGACAGAAAATTCCTTAGAAGGTTTTTTTTAGAGTGTTTGTTGTTTTTTGGAAAAAAAGGGTTTTCTTAAGAGGAATGATGCTAAAGTGAAAAAGTGAATAATGGAGTCTATAAGGGATTCCAGACTGCCTTCGTTAAAGCTAAACAAAAACGAAGAGATGGGAGACCAAATAATAAATAGCGTTACTTGACAATAAAAGGAAAAAAATATGCAAAATGTAGCGTTTAGGAATGGTATGGTATGCATTCCGAATCGGAGGACTGTTGTCAACTTTTTGCTTCTGAACGCAGCTTT
>CAKKXW010000002.1:36427429-36439011 GCA_920937365.1 Sphaerophoria rueppellii
GCTAGAGGGTAAACACCCCCTAAGCCGTTTCGACAGTTTAAAGACGTATTGACTGTTGCCCTAATGGTATATACGACCGAAATAAGTGCTCTCTCATCTGGAAAACCTGTTTCGAAAAAAAGTTCTATATTTAAATTAACACCAGTTTTTGATGAAGATAAAATTATTCGACTTGGGGGGCGAATAGATAATGCTGCATGCTTATCTTACAATACGAAACGACCGATAATTTTGCCAAACCACCATCTATTTTCCAAACTGTTAGTTCAACATTATCATGAAACTTTTCAACACCACAACCATGAAGCAATTGTGTGTGCCGTTCGCTCGAAGTTTTGGATACCAGGTGTTCGTCGTTTGGTAAGAAATGCAAAGTCCCGTTGTCAGTTATGCAGAAATTTGACAGCTTTGCCGAATCCCCCACAAATGGGACAGCTACCACGAGATAGGCTTATACCATACGTTAGGCCATTCTCTTATACAGGAATAGATTACATCGGACCTTTCCAAGTTGCTATTGGAAGAAGACGAGAAAAGAGATGGGTGGCTCTGTTTACTTGTTTTTCAACGCGAGCGATCCACCTTGAATTAGCAAGAGATTTGTCAAGTGATGCTGTAATCTTGTGTTTACGCAATTTTGTAAATCGACGCGGTGTTCCAGCCCGGATTCGAAGTGATTGTGGGACCAACTTTATTGGCGCAAGTAAGGAAGATTGGATAGTAATCAACGGATCCTTGGAAGAAGAATGCAAGCGACGTCGCATCGAATGGCTTTTTAACACACCAGCCAATCCCTCAGCAGGAGGAGTTTGGGAGCGACTTGTTCGGTGTGTGAAACGAGTTTTGAACTTTACATTGCAAGAGAAGGCGCCTCAAATTGAAACCTTGCAGAGTCTTTTGATAGAAGCCGAAAATTTAGTGAATTCGCGTCCACTCACACATTTACCCCTCGATAGTGAGCAAGCTGAACCTTTGACACCGAATCATTTTCTACTTGGATGTCCAAACTATATACAAACTCCGACAGTAGAAGAAAGGCCATGTTTAAGAAAACAATGGCACATATTACAACAATTAAAGCAGACCTTTTGGAAAAGATGGATTCTCGAATATCTTCCAACGTTGACTCGGCGGACAAAGTGGCACCAGAGGGCTAAACCATTACAGGTAGGTGATTGCGTGATTGTATGCGATGAGAGAGAAAGTAGAGGCGAGTGGAAACGCGGTAGAGTAGTCGATGTGGTTCGGGCGCCTGATGGGCAAGTAAGGTCTGCCACTGTCAAGACATTAGCGGGTGTAATCAAACGACCAGCGTCTAAGTTAGCCGTGCTTGATATTGAGGGTGAACCTTCGCAGTAGTTTCACGGGGGGTGGAATGTTACCGCATCAATAAATTCTTTAACTTCATTTATACATTAATCATTATTCATTAATCATTAATCTTAATTACTTTGTTATTCATCAAAATATTTTTTTTAATGTAATAGAATCATAATTAATATGTATTGAAATGTAAACGAAGTTTCAATGAGCGCATTGCATTTGAACCTTTAGCGCATTGCATTTGAACCTTTGGTATGAATTTGACATAAAATGAATTTGACGTAAAATGAATTTCACTTAAAATGAATTAAAGATAAGTTTGCTGCAGTTGGCAGGAAATTAAAAAGCACATTGTCGATTTAGAGCCCGCCAAGATTGGATGGCAAAAAATATTTTATTAAAACGTATAAAAAGTATTATATCTTCTTTGTTTTAATTAGCCATCCAAGCTTCCGACAACAGTTGTCAAGAACAGTTCGCCCTATTTTACTGTCGGAAAATCGTTTGTATGTGTACACATTACTTAAACGTATACAAAAAAGAAGACGATTTGGTGTTCATCCGATTAAAAAATTAAGATAGGAGTTTGGAGAATTATTTAAATATTTATTTTTGAATCTACCTGAATTTCAAGATAAATTCTGGCAATATTTACGTATGTCTATCAAATTGTTTGATTTGCTGCTTAAAAAAGTGCGTCCTTTGGCCATCTTTACTTTTTGCCGCTCAGAACAATTAAAACAGATTTGGCTGCTGAGCGGCTCAAAAATCTTTTTTATTTATACTTATGCGCGAACAACACTGTGTGGAAAGTCATCCACGAAGAGTAATGAGATCTAAACGAACGCCAAGTTCTTACATGTAAAAGTGTTATATTGAATATTTAAAATCAAAGAAGAAAAAACAACACTATTAAAAGAAAATAGTTTGGATGAAAATTTACAAGTTTACTTGGCAAGTTTTCGTTTGATGAGTGTTTACTAACATTTTAAATCTTGAACAGTGAACTTGTAAATTTTCATCCAAACTATTTTCTATTTTCTTTTAATATTGTTGAGTTAAGTACTTTCTTTAAAAACAGAGTTTAACTGTGCTCTCGTCAGGCAGACCTTGGATTTTGACAAGTTCACCCCAGCTTTTGAAAATTAACCTGAAGGAAGCTGATTATGATAAATGCAATTTATATTATCATCATCATCAACATCGTTGGCCTGGCTGATAAGATTTTTGCTTTAATCTGCGTCCAAACCAGGATCCAGTTGCGATACCATCCAGTTTCACAATCCAAGACTTCAGTTGTCTTGATCTACTAGCTATGGAGATGTCGAACCCACTGGAGTCTACCAAGCTTAAAAACTAACATCTCAAACAGCACCAATTTCTAAGTACTGTTAATGTAATAAGAAAGCCCTGAAGTAGGCTCTGTTGAATTTAAGCAGTTTAAGCTATAGCTCGACCTACTAACCCAGGGCAGTCTCGTGCTTCTCTGGAGTTGGTTTCTTATGCAGACGGACCTGAAAGCGCTACAGGAAGTTGAGGATGCAAAATGTAAGTGCCACCTACTTAATTCAAATTCTTTGACCTAAGACACCAAAGAAAATTAAAACTCATGTTGCATGCAGCTGTTCTGTCCTTTCTCTTTTACTCACTTTCTCTCCACCTTGCGCTATGATGTTGCTCGCGATTGGCAGTGGAAAATAATTCATAGCGCCCAAAGGCTAATTTTTTCACTAATTCATTTCATTTGATTTCAGTTCCAATGCAATTAAATGTTTTATTAGAATTGTTTGTCTAAATGAAAAAGTAAGTACACGCCGTAGTGAACGATTTACCTATTTAAGCGTTGTATGTCTTTAAGAGTAGTTAAATAAAGAGAAATGTGTATTTTGTAATCGCGCATTAAGGCTCCACTTCTGGTTAGAAAAAAAGACTAAGAACTGTTGTCATGGAACTGGAACGACAAATCTTTTGAAGGCAAAAGCTACGCTTTCATTTTGAAACCGATTCAGAACGGCTGAGTTGAGGAGACCCTTTGCACATAAAAATACAGTCTCGTAAGCTTTGTCAGTTCTGTGTTGATAATCTAAGAACATTTTTTAAAATAACAAGATTCTTTATTTAAGGTGTCTGACTTAAATTCGAAACATTTAGTAGCCGATAAAAGATGGGCAGTCTAAGAAAATGGTGTTTACAATATAAATCTAGTGGAAAAATGCATAGAATCAAAAACTGGAAGTTCAAAACTAAACATATCATGCGGTCCTCATATTCTGCTAACTCAATTCCATCCAGCACGTCCGATCAATTCGTGATGGCCTTAGTGCATATATGATGGACCAAAAATCTACATACGATAGACCAGTAGTGCAGGTAATTTCGTTATGGTTATGGACTAGTATTACACCCAAGTGAACCAATATTAAACAGCGGAATTTTGGCCTTCTAACGAACTATGACCAACTTGCTTGTACTAATGCTCAAAAGTGCTTGAATTTCAAATTAAAGTCACTGCATAGAAAAAACTTCATTTTGATTTATTTATAATTTGCTTAAACCAAAATTCAATTCAAGTCAAGCGGTTGCCTCTCAGTGTCTCGTTTACATATTTCTAAAAACAAAATCCCTTGAGGAAACACCCAAATTATCCAATTTATTTGTGTCAAAAACACACAAAACCACACTCTTCTTCCATTCATTAAATGTTTTAGTAATTTTAATTCACATAAGAAATCATTTAAGTTTGTTGTTGTTGTTGTTTGTACTTATATCTTTGTTAACCCTTTTATATACCTGCTAGCTACCCTAAAAGTTCGTTTTGACTTTAAGGCTTAAATTAATTCCCCACATTGTATCATGTAATCTGTTCTCTATACCTACTGGAAGATATCTCAACCAATTCCAATTTGTGGTTTTATTTCGAACAATAGGCACCTACACTCGACCACATATTCTATTCAAAATATCTGGGGATTTCCATTCTTCCCTCTCCATCAGTCTATACTCTTTATTAATATTGTTATAGTCTTTTCTGCTATTGTGTCGTTCATTTGACCCTCGACACAAGAACAACATGGAAAACATACCGCAAAACTTCAAACAATGCCATATTTAGATATATTTTGCAATTGACTTCAATTTGTTTTATGAATAGATCTCTCCATAACAGAAGGCTTTAAATTAATTCCTGGAACTGTTCAATCTGTCTATCTCTTGGTGTGTAGAAGGCGACCGACCGAACGACACTTGTGTTGAAGAGCTCGCCCCTGCGAGTTGACTGATAGAGATGGTATCTTATGTAACAAACTTAAACACCTTCCTACATTCTCGGTTTTTGGGTTTTTTAAAAATAATTTCCCTTGTCCCTTCATTCTAATGCCATGGCGATGGAAGTGTTTTGTATAACGATTCTAGGTTTTGGGATTCAAATAAAGTCTGCTTGTACTCATAAAACGTTATTAAAGACTAAGTTGAGATAACATCGATTGAGATACGGGTAGCACCCACACGTACGAACTCACCAAGAGCACACAAAAGATGGCAGCACTGGGCTGTGTTTAGTGAATAAAGAAGAAAATATTCCACAGCACAATACCAAGTCCACGCAAGGATTCTATGACAACAATTACGTTGGAATGATGACAATGATAACAGCATCGGCATCGGCATTGCCATCTATGCTCTATCATGGTAATGGGGACGAAAAGGGACGACTTGACAACAACTTTAAGGGCAGCATTATCGACATCAACAAAAGGATGCAAATCCTATTGGAATTGATGTTCATACATGTTGCGACACATGCTCTTGCAAAGAACTAAGGGCGGCAAACAGGAGGAGGTTGACTGTGCTCAGGATGAAAAATCCATTTCTCAAGAATACACCCACGGAGTGCCGAAGGGCTTCAACTTCAACAAATATTTATTTTAACAACTGCAATAAGTGATGTGGTTTCAAAATGACAAGAAGCTCTTTTCGACTCCAAACAGGACCGTATTTGTATTTCTGTTTGTTCATTCTAAATCTGATAAGAGAAAATAACGTATGACGTATACTTCCTATTTTCTGCTTGGCAAAATTCCACAGGAAACATATGAAAGTTATTTGATGTGGCAATTACCTGCAAGCATATTGCAAATGACTATTTAACATACACAGTACAAATTCTGATCAAAGTCCAGCCCTGTCTGGGCTGAACATGAACATAATGCCAAACAGCAGCATTATCAAATGCAAATATTGTGAGTGTACATGGAAGACCAAAGGATCCCCTCTCTTTCGACCCTCGACACTCAAGTGATGAGGCTTCGCTAAGCAGTCATTCTTGTCGCCATCGTCGCTTCGTCATCGTCTCCAAACTCAAGCGGTACTCTTGCTAGCCCTTGCGTGAATGTTTTGTTGGATATGTTTCTATTTTATTTTTGGAATGTTTGTGGTAGGTACATAGTTTTTCAAAGAAAATGCCAACATTCCTGGTTAGCATTTCCCTATCGCGGCCTCCCATTACCTACAATAACCGACTCTGCCTCCTCTTGTGGATTTGTGCAAATTTTATTCTGACAAACAATGCCAACCGCAGCTGGACAGAACAAGAGCCAGCCACATAAAAGGACCAGGTGCAAGAGACGAGACGAACTACACGACAAATCTCCGTATGTGCCCTTTATTCTAATTTCTGCATTCGAGTAGATAAACGTAATTTCGGGTACGTAGAGAATTTTCTGCAAACAAAGATATTTCAAAGGTTCTACATACATGCTTACACACATTACACCCACATGACTCGCTTTCTCTGTCTCACACTCTCTAGACCACTTTAGAGCTTTTTTGAGGCAGTATAGATATGGAATCGTGCAATCTGGCAAGTGACTAGCTATGTTTAGGATAGTTGACGATTTTGACAAAGGGCTGCATTTCTGCATTATAATATTTACGTAAGCATCCAACTATTCATTGTACAGAGGGAATTTTCAATTTTTTTAAATAATGTCTTCACTTGAAAGTCGAGGTGTATGGTCTCGTTCTCGTATGTCGAATGTTGGATGTGCACTTAATATTCTGGACTGAATAAATAAATGACAAACATTTCTATGGTATCCCTTTGAAGGGTTAATTTAGGACAGCTACAAACAAATATTTGGAGTCCTGTTCATATTGTTAAAGAATACAATTTTGAAAGGAAGAACCTACTGTTTTCTTTTCAATCAAACAATAACTTGAAAAGCTGATTATAGGGTAAATATTTTTTAGTGACCTTTAAACTCTCTTTTTGCATTCAAGGCATTTAAAATTATCTTCTTTCAAATTTCTGTATTCATTTAATTTCTCCTTCTGTTCATTTTTCAAAAAAAAAAAAAACTAGCAAAGTACATAGTGCAACCAAAATAAAGAAGTGTATTTCTGTTTTCTTGTGAATTTCTGCACTGAACCAAAAACGGTAGTCTTATTGACAATTTTGTGCTTTAGATTGATTATTTTGTTGTCAATTTACAACCAATGACCGACGTAGTCAATATGATAATTTAAGATTTTCAATTTAATGGCGTCATCAAGAAATCATTGATTCGAAAACCGGGGTTTTCACATTGATGATTTGCGTTATTAAAGGAAAACTGTAGTCGTCATATTTAACATGGTTGTAGTCATCTTGAAAACCCAAGTTATCAAATTGAAAACCACGGTAATCCTAAAGAGAACTACAGTTATCAAATTGAAAATAGTTGTTGGAAAATGAAAATCGTTGTTGTCAACTTGAAAACAAAGGTTGCCAATATGAAAACCATGATTTTCTGTGGTTTTCAATATTACAACCAGTTTTAAATTGAGTTTTTGTATTTGATTAAATTGGTTTTAAATTTTAAGAATGCTGCTGCGGCTGCGAAACATATCACAGTGGTTCTACAAAAATATAACAAGGCTCATTTTCCCTTATGTTTTCAATCCAAAGGATGTGTGCGTTTCCAGGAAACCATGTGTGCACTCCTATACTTACTTCACCAAAGTTTATGAGTCATTCCTTTCATTCTGAAATATAATCTTTAAGAACTGTTTAAAACTAAATCAGATTTAATATTTAGGAAACATTTTATTTATGTAAATAAATGTTAAATTTAAGTTCATAACAAAAAGTTAAATAAGTACTTAAGTTCCTAAATTATAATATAGTTTAATATATGAACAAAAAGTAAAAAGTTGATTGCTGTTAAGCCATTGTCATTTATCCAATTTAAAATATTTCTTTTCATCGCCGCCGGCCAATTTGCACATCTTTCAAGAGCTGTCAATACCATTCTTCGTCCTGTTAATGAAAATTAAGGGAAAAAATGTAAACTTAAGGATACAGAAGTAAAAATACAATATTAAGCTAACGCTAAGCGAATTCTCTATCTACATTGTTTGTATTATAATATGCTTATACTACATACCTTCAAATATCGGAGAGAATTGTTTTTGACTCCAACTCCTTGCAAACACTTTTATTTCATTAAATATACAACACACCACTTTTGAGCCTTTTATTTTATATACTAAAAGTTAAAGTTTTTCAATTAATGGACCAAAGTGTAAGAAATGTAATATTTTCATTTATTTTAACTTTCTTTGAATTAAAATGCAAGATTAATTTATTTTGTTTTTGAGATAATCTCACACAGAACCTTAAAATTCCGATTGAATTATCACTTTACTACCGACTGCTAACTCATGACATCATGTTTATTTGAAAATAACATTTGTTATTAAATTGACAACACTATTGTTGTATTTGATTACCATAGTTTTCAATGTGATAACTTTAAATTAACAATCATCGTATTGACAACCAAAATATTCTATTTGATTATTCCGGTTGTTAAAACGACAACTCTGATTTTCAAACTATATACAAGAAATTGAAAATTTTTTCATCAATACGAGAATTTACGGTTAACAACCAGTAATTGTCAATATGAAAACGGTTATTTTTTTCAGTGTGTATTATCTGTCTACACACTTCACACTTTCACAGTAGGAGTTTTTCATTTTTATTTGGTCGTGGGTTCCACATGTGTCATGTCTAGACAGTTCGACAAGACATATTATTGCTTTTATTCTTTCTGTTAATAATAATTTTTGTGTGTGTTTTAATTCGAGGTATTATGACAAGTAAGAAAGTGGGTGCGTTGCCAATGAGCACTTTTATGTGTATAATTGAAATAATCTACTTACAAGAAGAGTTGTAACGAGATTTTAGAAGCAGTTAAAAATCAAGATCAATATTTTTCGAAATCAATTTTGATTAAATGTTGGTTTTATTTCCCCAGAAAAAACTTTTCTTTAGCTATAAACATGTCTATTCGAAAAGGATCTTTTCATCAACAGAAAATCGTTGACTACAGCAGAACCAGGAAAGAAAGGAGACACTGACAGAGAATGTAAGAGCTGCACTTTTATCGTAAAAGACCCGCTGCAGCAGCCGAGAAGACATCCAAGGAATGATTAAAGAGTCTAGGTATTGAAAAATAATAATCTCTGTCATTGACGTGATTTGTAAATTTTCGGCCATTTTTGAAGAAGGTCTTCAGTGGAATAATCGGAGGACACGACCTCCACACCAAATCCACACAACTCACTATTCTAGAGACAATTATTTCTACATATCTGCTACTCACTGATCTTAATTTGTCACATTTATGTGATTGGAGTGAACCAGAAAAAGACCCCAGATTTAGGTTGGCAAACAACGCTTCTCTACCATACAAGATGTTCGCACATTCGGGCTGGTTAAACAAAAATTGATGTTGAAAATAGGCTCTTTTGGTCTTTTTGGTTTATGAATGTAAATAAAAAACGTTTTCATCAATAAAACAATTAAAAAGAATTGGTCAAAAACTAAAAAAAAAAGTTCGTACGAACTTGCTTCTGTATTCCAAATTATAACTCATAAAAACATGTACATAATTAAAATTAACTAATACAAATTTTTTTTGAAATATGCACCTCAAAAATAGATCCAATCTGAAAAATTGATGTCGTAAGATTTCTTAAGAAATTGTTGATTTTTAAAGTTTTTGTTTAAGAAATCCAGTTTTTGTTTAAGCCATTTTTAAATTATTTTTTCGATGAAGTATAAAAAAATATCTTAGGAGCCGTGTTCGAGAAAATTGAAGCTTTTTTTTCTGGCCAAAAAAATTGTATGTATATATATAAATAATTAGAATTTATTAAAAAAAATTAAAATTTGAAAAAAAAACTTCGTAAATACATTTAATTCCAAAAATTTACACACCAAACAAATTCAAACTTTATTCTTGATTAATTGACTTTTTTTTGAAAATCGTCGGAGCCGTTTTTTTTTAAATTAATTTTTTATGTAAACAATTTTTCAAAAATATCTTAAAATTAATTTGGGTATGCAGTTTTCAAGACCATAAAAATATACATATCAAACTTTAATTTGGATTTTTAAAATTGATCGGTTTTTGAGATACAGAATTTTGAAAGAAAAAGAATTAAAAATATTTTTTTTTAAATCCAAAAATTTTTGAAATTTTTTTGAATACAAAATATTCTTTAAAAACTATATATGTACTTTCAAAAAAAAATTATGCTGATCGGATTTTCATTTTTCGAGAAAATCTAATAACAAAAAAACGGTTCTATGGAAGGTACCGTTTTGGAGCAATACATTTTTTTTTACATAAAAAAATGAACGTTTAAAAAAGTAAAACTGGATTAAGTTTTAAGAAAATCGTAGGAGCCGTTTTGGAGAAAATTGAATGTTTTGGTTTTTGGCCAAAAAATCGTATGGTGGCTACCCTAAATTTTGATCTTAAAACAAAAATAGAAAAACTGGAATATGAATTTTTGCTCAAACCTCTAATTTTCAAATTTGAAGTCAATCGGACCAGTAGTTAAGGCTGTAGATGCCTGTTAGCTTCCAGACAGACAGACAGACGGAATCACCGGACCCACTTTTTTCGATTTCTCTATCATCGTAATGTCGTATCTCATCATCATCTCAATTTTTTTTTTACGAATTCAATACTTGCCATATATTCTATATGTCGCAAGTAAAAATGACCCACGCGAATTCGCTCAAACCTCTAATTTTCTAGCTTAAAGTCAATCGGGCTAGTGGTAAAGGCTGTAGGTGCGTTTACAGACAGACAGACAGACAGACGGACGGAATCGTTGGAACCACTTTTTTCGACTTCTTTATCATAGTAATGTTGTATTTGATACAAATCTCATCTTATATTCTATAAGTCGCAAGTAAAAATGACTTGTATCAGTTTCAACTCCGTAGAAAAACTGGTAGCTCTCAATAATGTTACCATACTAGAAACAGGTAACTTGGCCCTATGCTTTGCTTGGATTTCTGGGAATACCTGATTTCCGTTTGGTAAAGAAAGTGTTAGTAGAAGTACGGAGAGTGACTGGGATGACGGGAAGGTGTAACATGAAGCTCACATCATAGAACATTTGTGTATGTAATAAGCTTGAAGGCCGAGTTTTCTTTTAAATCTAATTATAGCAGACTTACTCACAGTATAACAAAAACTAATTCTTTCTGTAGTACAAACAGTACAATGCAACTGGTTGAAATAAGGGTTAACTATAATTATATTCCAAATTTGCAACTTTAGAGAACAGAAGGATATCATTCACATTTGACCAGACGAGCACGGATGGGTTTGTTGGGGATTTCTGATAGTTGATGGTCAAATTAAAAAAAAAAAAATCCGTCTGTGCATAAAACTGGTAGGAGAATTGCAATTAAACTGTCTACATATTTTGTTTTCATTGATTGTGAAAAGATTTTGATACGTTCGAGCTGGATTTTGCTTGGAAGGTAATATTAAGCTTAACCAAGCAAATACTTTGACTGAAAGGATAGTAGATTCTTAGCAAAGAATTCTGACATAAGACTACCATGACTGGCTGGGACAAAGTCTAATATGTTTGTACAATTTTCGATGCCTTTTTCCCACTTTATATTATATCTCTTCAGAAAACAATACGAATACCAAACGTTTCCTTCAATAAACCAATAGTGGCACAAGCTCTTCGACATGCTGCGCCGGCCATTGAAGAACGGAAAAGTCATTACTCATCATGGGTCTGTAGCAGTCAAAATTGACTTAACGTTCTGAAGGGACCAAAAATGGAACACGAGACAGTCAGTTTTTGCAATATACACTAAACTTAGACGATTATCACTTCATCGAATGCGTTAGTTTTGTTTTTTCAAGTATCCATGCAACCAAAGGAGAGTGTCATCG
>CAKKXW010000002.1:36452960-36476180 GCA_920937365.1 Sphaerophoria rueppellii
AGTCCAAAAAGTCACAAGAAAATATGGCTACGTGACTTTCAAAATGTTCCTTATTGCCATCATAATGGCTATAAAACACTTTCAAAAGTTTCGTATGACCACATGGCATAAGGTCTCAAATAAATATGGCCATATGACGCTTTAGAAAGTGTCATAAGGCCATAAGTTCGAATATGATTTTATGACACTTTCATATTGTGTCATAGGGCCATATTTCGAAATATGGCCTTATGACCTATTATTTTATATTTCATATTTCATACATTTACTTAAGAGTGCTTTCATATTAAGATAATAAGTCTTATGAAGTAGTGCAAAGCTTTATAACTAACAATAATTCTGAAGGAACAAAACTATATAACACGCGTACCAAGGGAAATCTTTTGAACATGAACATATTTCGCCCGAAACTCACAATAGTCGAAACGGAAAAATGGTTTTTTTTTTTCGGGTGGAAAGCTGTTCACGTGGAGCTCGCAATAGATGTAAATATAATAATTCTTTCTCATTTTTCTCATACAGTTTTCACTAGGATGTCAATTATGACAAAAAGTTCCCTGATGAAATTTCCCATTTTAAGTTGGTAAAATTCAAAAGTTTTAAGGGGTGTGCACAGCGTAAACTGTTGCATACACGAGGGCCTACTGGTCCATTTTTATCCCCTATAAAAATAAAAGTTAGCATCGATGCTATTCAAAGTAAGCGATTAACGTAGACTGGCTCGTTAACGAACCAGCCTGTGCTATCTATAAATTTCCTCATGTTTGCCATTGAGACCTGTTCTAGACAAGCGCGGATTCAAGGGGGGTCACGGGGGTCATGACCCCCCCCAAACAGGCCGCATTTGAAAAAATAGAGCTAAATCGATATTTTGCAAGCCGAATAGAAAAAAAACCAAACAAACAAAACCTAGTTTTTGCTAACTTAAGAACCGGAAAATAACCAAATGACCACAATTAACATACTTTTCTGCCCTCTGAAAAAAATTCTACAACACGACCAATGGAAAATGTTGAAAAAACTGTAAAACAAATAAAAGTGGTAATCTTTTTGAGACATTAAAAAAAAAAAAAACTAATTTAGCCACATATTCATCTTAATTTTCCTTTATAAACAACAGTGTAAATAGTTCAGTCCTCATTAATATACTTTTGTTGGGAAGATACAAACATTTTTTTAAGAAAGAGAAAAGTTAAAGCACAATTTTTTGGACATGTATCTAAATGGGCTGGAAATGCCAACAAATGGCATCCAATTCACTCGTTTTTTTTGGAGTTACTTGTTTTTTTACATGTTGCAGATCCGCAAAATCAAAAAATTGATGATGTTGTAAATGGTGACTGCGCCGAATAAATACAGAAATACAAAAAAATCGCTATCAAATTCATCTTTAGTAAAAAAAAAAAAACCTAAAATTTACTCTGAATACACGTCGTAGAAATTTAATTTGTTTTGAATTTCAAGTTTTGAAGTTGACTACTGATTCCGAATAATTTATTTGTATTTGGCAATGCCTCTTTTCATTTCATTCGGGACTTATGATTATAATTTTTTCGTATTCTTAGCGGAGCTCTACGTTCGGCTACGAGGAACTCTGCGATAAGGTATGAAAAAACATCACCTCAATTGAAACTTATTTGATTTGCTGTGATCGGGTACGGTAATTAAGCATTAATCCTTGTTTTATCTTCTTACTTTTGCTGTTTATTTTCTGGTTTTAATTTTGTTACCTTCTTTTTGTTGTTTGAACCACAGATGAGTCAAAACGGAGATTGGAAATCAAGCTTTCAAAATGACAATGTCTACAAGTTTACTGCAAGAGTTTGCGTGTTTTTACCAATACTATCTCAGTAAACTTCGAAATGCCACCTGATTTGTGTTGCTTTTTTTCTCATTTATTCATATACACGAGGTAATGGTTAAATAAATTTGTGGTATCCGGAGGGTAAAACGCATGTCAGTATCCGATCTTCTTTCGTCTCTGGTTTCACCTGTCTAGTTGAAATCAAATAATTCATTATTGGTTTTCGAGTTTCTGCTTTCTGAAGAAGTGAAAAAAATCTTTGAAATTAAAAATACAAGGTAAAAGATATTTTTCTTAGCAGTAAATGACCAGTCATAAGGTCTGTTTATTGAATCTGCTCCGCACAGAAAAGTACAGAAAAGATCCAAAAAGTACACGTTTGTGTGTTCCATGAGTAAAAACCTTGTCCCAAACTGTTCTACAATCTATCATTTTGTGTTCCATGAAGATGTTCAGCTCAGTTTAGTACACATTTTTCTGCCCCTACTTTTTTGCTGGTATAGCTTTGACAAAACTATCAAATGTCAAAATTACAAATGCCAAATTATTTTTATTTTTTTCCAATCAAACAATATTTTGAAATTATCTCGATTGACGAGTTTTCCGAAGAAGTAAAAATATGTCTACTATACTCCTAAGTAAAAATTCCTCAAAAAAAATCTAAAAAGCTATTTAGAATATTGTTTCCAACAAATGAAAATTGTATTCAATTTGATTTGACCTGGAATATTTATTTAACAGCTGATTTAATTCTGTCAAAAAGATTAAACAGGTAGCTGATCTTTTCTGTTCTTACTTGTTCTGACAGTTTTCATTTAGTTGTGCTGTTCTGTGCTGCTCTGATCTATTTTTCTTCATTAAACAGTACTATATTGTAAAAAATTTCCCAAACATGGAACCTCAAATCGAAATTTCAAAATAACAGCTATATATTTCTTGTTACCTGGTCTGAGGCAGGTCACAAATTTGTTAATTTTTGTGACTGTCACAAGTTGTGACTCTGCACCAAAATACGAAAAAAGTCACAAAAATCCTTTCACCTCACTTGTGACTTGTGAGGTGTCAGTGAGGGTCCTCAGAATCGGGGTGTTAGTTTTGAGAGTACCTACCTACATTTTTTATATCCCTAAACAGTTTATAATTGTATATACACAATAAATTTATATATATGCGTAATGAATTTTTTTTTATTAATTGAAGAAATTTGGTTTGCGTTGTTTATTTGGTTATTCTTGGTATTTTTCTTATTTTTAATGTTTTTCTATCCTGTGACCCCCTCCAGAAAATATTTCTGGATCCGCGCCTGGTTCTAGATCATCCAGTTCCCCAACAAAACCTGTTCCCGAAATGACGGAGTCGGTTAGTTTGGAGGTTAGGACAGTCACAGAGCAGGTGTTTAATGGTTTCTATTTCCTCCTCATCCTGACAGCTCCTACAGAAATCGGGTGGAAAAGCCCCTATCTTGTTGGCCATTGTGCCAATGGCGCAATGACCTGTTAATACACCTATCACGATTTTAGTGTTCCTCTTACTCAATGATAAAATATACCGAGTTTCCTTTTCATTAATGTTAGGCCATATACTTCTACAGATTACGCAATCGTCCCTGGATTTCCAAGAGTTATTGATTATCTCTTTTGATTTAAGGACTATGCTTCTTCTTGAGCACCACAATCGGGACGAGTGGTCCTCTATCTGAATGGTCACTACTACTTGTCTACTTGTGTCTGCTTCTGACCCTTTCCTGGCTAGTTCATCTACTATTTCGTTCCCTTCTATATTGCTGTGTCCAGGAACCCAGCAGAGCTTAACCTGGTTAGTGTAACAGATTCTATTTAATTCTTTCCTACAGTTTAAAACTGCCTTTGATCTTATGGTATCACTGGCTAAGGCTTTGATAGCAGCTTGGCTGTCCACGAATAAAGTAATCTCCGAGCTTTTCATGATGTACCAATTCAGCTGCTTTTTCAATGGCATAGATCTCGGCCTGAAAGACACTACAGTCAGATTGGAGTTTATACGCCTCCCTGATGTTGAGAGATTGGCAAAACACTCCAGCACCTGTTCCTGATTCCATTTGGATTGCCATTTGGAGCTATACTTATGAAAATACATTTTCCAAATTCAAAAAAAAAAATTGTTTCGTTAAAATGCTTGTATGTGAAAGTTTTAGAAAAATCGTAGCACACATTCATAAGACAACTCGATATCGGTTTGATCAAAATCTCAAATGCAAAAATTGGAAAACGAATGTTTGAAAGGAAGTTTCTGAATCTAAGGGCCACTCTTATCGAAATACAAAGCCAAAACAGTAGAAATCTTAAAGCCCCTCGTGTTTCCCCTTCTCCACACAATTGCTTAGTTTGTCTTTAGTTTTTTTTATGTTTACAGCCCATGCCCAACCCCATCCTAAGCTGCTGTGAATTTTTTTTTGTTTTTGTTCGTTCTTGCCCGCCCGGAGAATACTTTGTGCTGATGCTTCTGGTGTTGTCACAGATATTTACTTAACTGTCATGAGTCGAAGTCCTTTGGAGGAGTTATAGTATGCTTTAACCAAGCAACGAATCCAGTCATCACATCCCGATCCCGATCTCAGAGCAATCAATGATTTCGTTGGCTGGTACAGTCAATTGTGGTTTGTTCAAAACAGAACACATAAACAAAACGGACTCATGGGTCTGAGAGTGTGTGGGTGAATGAAGGACATTTTGAGAATCTCCATGGAATTAAAGTGTACCGAAGGGAAATGAACTTTTATTGTGAAGTAGGTAAATATAAATGAGATTCTATCAAGGATAATGATAAATAGGAAGAAATCAATTGCAGACAATGAGTCCTTCATGGGCTCATTTCATTGTGTGCAGACAGTAGACTCAAGATACCAAAATAATGCAAGTCGTTTTTTGTATTACGTAAGTTTTGTCGATGTAGGGGTTAAGTGGACTTGAGGCCTGAAAGTATTATCATCAGTTGTTTGGTATCATCACACAAGGAATATCTACATCAACCGCATTGGTCCTTTTGAAAGTCTGAAGGTATAGGCAATACAGTTATGCCATATATAGATTTTATTTTATTTTTCACTTGAATCCTGCTCTGAAAAATGCAAGGTTGAGGCACTGATCGAATTGAAATAAATTGAATATAGAAAAACTTTTGGGAATATTACTTTCCTATTCCAAAAGGGAAGACGAGCTCAAAATTTAGAAAACACAAGCATCGAAACAAAACAAACAGTAGAATAAAAAATAAAAAATAAAAAGGATTCTAGACCAAATTGGACTATTGAAAACGAATTACATCAAACGTGAACAAAACGTTGGGAATCAGAATTTCAAAAGAGATGACGACAGCACCAATGAGAAGTGGAAGCAGTAACGAACGCCCAACGAGTTCGACAACTACAGGATGGCAGACGCGTCGCTACGGACGAACGAGACGATGAGAGACAAAGTGGACGATTTTCAGGGAAAGTTGTATAAAGTAAGAAACTTACAAAAGGATTCGCATCAAATTTCGTTTCCCGTTCTGGTTTTGATTTTGTTGCTGGGTGATGGTTGGCGATAGCTTTGGCCCTCTCTTTGCACAGGGTCATGCACAAAACGCTGATAAAACTCAAACTCAAATTCGATAAGATTGAACGAGTAGTTTTCTGATACAGTGTTTTTCGTATATGGAATGGACGTGCACAGCAGTTGCCGAGTAGGTACTTCGACAGTAGAAGCCGCACGGTGGCTGTTTAACAGCAGGCGAAAGGTTTCTTAGGTACTTACTCCTGGAAAAAATTGTCTATAGACTGTTGCACATGATTGTATATGCCTTGGCAAACATCGGATGAGTTTTTTATGATGATGTTGGTAAGCTCTTCAGAGAGTACTGCAACTGTGAAGTTTATTTCGGAATTGTTGAAACTACACAACATCTGAAGGTACACTGTTGAAAGTATACTTCATGTTTAATTCACCTTTATACGTTTTGTACTGAACCTTAAGGAGCTTAATGATCCTGACAACACGTAAGTATGTTGAAACATGTTTCTCTTCTTTTAGTTATTTTTGGAAGAGAGATCTTCTTATAAATTCTGGGGCCGAATCGTGTAAGGTGATATGTGACTATCATATTTGAAAATATCAAAAGTGATAGTTCTGTTTTTTTCGTCTGTGTAATGTGATAGTCGTACTATCACATTTTATTTTTATTCATTTGGCATTACTCGTAAGAAATTGCTTACAAAATTTCAAAATGTATGTATATTGACAAATTTTTGACACTGTAAGTTATTTTTATTTGAACTCGTCAATTTAGTTTTGTTTTAGCAAATGAAATTAAATCTAACATAAAATATGTATTTTGTTATGGAACCAATGCAGATGAGGACATTTGTAATGGCTTTTTCGCAGAAGACTTATTAGTGTCCTTTACCAATTAAATAAAAGGGAAGAAGAAATTATTTGGAAGAACTACCTACTTCAAGACGCCTTGCTGGTCGAACAAGACAACTTCAATTCAAGTTAAAATTAATCATAAGACAAACCAAGTATTGGAGTTCCGAAATACTGTTTTTCAACAATGTAACCATCGAATTTATTGATTAGTGTAAATAAAACTCAGATGTTTCTCATTAAATTCAAGCGTTTACCTTTCTTTTTATGGAATTAAAGCTGTCTTCTTAGTGAAATGTAAAATGAAACTAGCTTATCCCGCGGTCGTTATTTTTCTGACCCCTCAACTGCCACTACCTCCTACTTCAGTCGTTCTGGAGTTATTGAGTGACAAACATCCATCCATCCTCACTTTGGCAGCTGTATGCAGTGCTGCGTGCCGGTTCACTGCCCATCTGTTTTGGTCATAACTGTTGCTGTCAAACTAACTTCGAGTGTTATGTTATTTTTAAACAATTTCTTCTTTTGTGTCTTAAATTAAGGAGGGAATTAAAACCTAAGTAAGTATATGATAATTATGAGGGGGTCTACAATTTAAAGCCGATTCCGAACGGCAAAGTTGAGAAGCACTAGACAGATTGATACTCTTGGAAATTTTTTCAGGTCTTCACAAGAGGCAGGACGCGTGAATAATGAAATAAAAACTTTATGGGAACGAGTAGGGTTGAACCCACAACGTTCTGCAACAAACATGACCATTACGCCAAGGTCACTACATTTACTTGGCATTTGGAACATTATAAATGTTTAGTCTTTGTCTTAAGTTCATTCGCAAAAGCCGAACAATGCTATTTCCTCTGGTAAAAATAATTATACCGGCACAAACACGTTCATTTTGAATTTTGAATCCTAAAAATACATAAATAAATATATCCAAAGTATCAAAATGATACTTAAAAAGCTGTCACAAGAAAAAATCAAAAAAATGTGATATCACTTTGTGATTATCACTTTACACAGATGAATTTCAATCAATATGACTATCATCTATCACATATCACCTTATACGATTCGGCCCCTGATTTTCCTTAGGAGAGTTTAATACATTGGAAACGTTTGTTGAGAGAAGATCCTTTATAAATGAGAATCTAAAAATAAGATATTGTGTCTTAATGTGTAAAGCATATCGAAAAGAAAATTAAATAACATGAATAAAAGATGTCATCCATCGAATTATTTATGATAAGTATATTGAAGAACGTGCAAAGCGGATTGTTCTGCGGCTTCAATTGGATCTTGAAAGCGAACAATCCCAGACCTTAAGTATACAGGCAATTGGGTTGATTCTCACAGTCTTTTTATCACTTTATCGTCTGTAACCACCGTACGACACACAACGACACAACGATCAGGAACATGAGTGCTGTCAAACAACATACTATAGTCTCAAGACGTTTATGCAATAACTTGCGAATAACAAACTATTCAAGATACAACTCAAAATCAGGTCTTCTTCAACTGTCTCCTTTTTCTACTGCGGATCGTCTATTTTATAAGAATGTCATCATGCACGACACTGCTTCCTCTGGACCTATTAACACTGTCAGGAGTCCAAGGAAATTTCTTTGGCTAAAATTCGTAGGTTGGGGAAATATTTTACTCCTTCGTCAGCGCTCTCTTTTACGAAAAACTACAAAATTTTGGGTACGCGAACAGGATTTGGTTATATTTCGTATAGTTTTTTTGTAAAATTGGACTGTTTTAGGAGGGTACGCGAACGGACCTATTCTGTTCCTGTCTAGTCTCATCCTGAAAATTGATAAACGTCTTCAAAATCTTAGATCAGCGCCATCAATTTTCTGCAAGTCCACATTCATCGCACCATTGGTTCATATTCGTTTTTGAAACTTCAAGATATCAATTTATGATTTTTCGAAGTATTTTTCTGTCTGGGTCTGTCAATATTCCAACGTTATGGCAGACACAAACCGTTCAATCTTAAGTTTCCAAACTTAAAAACTAAACTAAAAACAAAAGGTATTGGTAGTTTTGAGAATTTCGAATACTGAAAGCTCATTGAGCTGATGAAACCAAAAACGGCAGTTTAAAAACTAAATTTGCACAATTTTGAAACGTTGTTCAGGGGTTAGTCTATTCACGTTATAAATGTCAAACCCAAATAAAAGTAAATCACTTGACAGCTGGCAAAATGTCCGCCAGTTAAATTTCGTTGCCCACTTTGAATTATATACCTCTAAAAGAATACACCTAATGGATAATCCAGTAACTAAATGTTTTTCAAAACTGAGAAAGTGTACTCAAAACATGTGCTTTTTTGTTCAAACAAATTGTCCTCATTGGAAGCAATACGTAGTCACAGTCATTGCCAAAGCTACGGCGATATCCTTTACATTATCTCTGAGGACATTTTGAAGTTCAAGGGTTTTATTGAGCCGAGAACATTAAGAATCATTAATGTTTTAATTTACTAAATGCTCATTTAATCTTTTTTCCTTAAAAGCTATTTATATTTAACTAGCAAAACCCCCGCCCGCTTCGCAGGGCTTCGGCCCACAACGGTTCAGATGAACCTGCCACAACGGCAGGATGAAGAATACCGTAATCGATGGATAGGCAGAAATGAACGATATTCTTAAAAAAATCATGCCTGTATTTGCTAATCTGATGAAAAATAAGAAAACTTTATGTTCTTTACGCATTATTTGAAAAAAAAAAATATCTTAAAGTCAACACTTTGCTCGGGCAAGAAAAATTGAACACCACTTAAATACAAAGTGAGGCTTTTTTTTTAATCGTCAAAAAGTGATGAAAAAGTAACTTTGTCTTAGAAGGATTATTTTCTAAAAATATGACCAAAAATGACATCCCAAAGTATATGGCAGACAAATTACAGGATACCCTGTATAGTTGACCATGAGTTAAAACAGAAATTTCTAAATCAAAAGCACATATTTTTAAAGATTGACCTTGCGTCTTATTTATTTTTCAGTGAATTCAAGTCGAACAGGAAACTAAAGACGTATGCCATTGGCTTCTTCACGGCTAGTAGTACTGTAAAGTTTAAGTTAATTGATGTCCCGAAACATAGTAATACTCATACCCTCAGAGTTAAAAAATGTGGAGGCAGTCCTGGTACATAAATGCATAAATGCAAAAAAATTCAAAAACTCCATCTCGTTGCAAAATTTACTACATCGTTTTCATTTGTAATTGTGTCAAACCACTCAAACGACTTGTGGGCAAAAAAATATGCATTTATTTGTCTAGTTCAAAATAAATTGTAGCATCGATTTTAGAAAGACTTTAATCTGTACCAGCCATTATTGCACTTCAACTCAATGCTTCAATGCTTGGAAAGACATCTTGAATCAACTCATTCCGTAGATTTGCATTACAATAAAAATTGCTTGGAAGTGATATTCGGCCTTCAGAATCAAGTGAAATTATTCCATTTCCAATGTCCAATAGTGTCCGTGGCTTAGTGGTTAAGTGTTTTGGCTGCTAAGCAGAACGTCATGGGTTCGAGACCTACTCGTGCTCAAAGTTTTTATTTCATCTTTCTCGGGCATTGCCTTTTGCTAAGAACTGACAAAACTTCCAAGAGTATCAAGAGTATGAAAAAGTGCTTCTCAACTTTGCCGTTCGGAATCGGCGTTAAATTGTAGGTGCCCTAAATTCACAGAATTATTGATTAGAGTAAGCCACTTAGGCATTGGCTCTTCAAAATCTTTTGCGCCACTCTCTCTTTAATGTCCAATAATTGGCCAATGTAAGTTTCTTGAAAAAGAAGTTTTTAAACGATTCCATTCGTCTGCAGCAGTTGACCGTGGTATAATCGACAAAGTTTGTCCTCAGCAACAAAAAGATTCAGAGCTCCAAATTCTTCAAGTTGCGGTTAAAGGCTTCAAGTAAATTTTTCTGCGCCATTGTGCTCTCATCCCACACAAATATTCGGCCATTACCAACTTTTTTGAAACATTGTAATGTCAGTTTTATGTCTAATAATGTGCTCACAACTCCAGAAGAAGAAAGAGCCAACTCTTTTTTTAATTTCAGATCATATTGATGCTAAAATTGATGATAACAAAAATGATTTCGCCATTCCACCGGGTGCATCACAAAAATATACACCACCACTCAGACTGATCACACCTTGCATATCTAATGGTGTCATACACATAAGTACTTTTGTTGATCGTTTAACTTCGGCTCAATAGTTTGGGCAAATATTATGAATGGAATGCAATTTTATTATTGTCCTTAACGTAATATTGTTGTCGAGCAACCAATTCTATTGTGGCAATGCTTTATTCGCAAAACGGTTTTTTGGTAAGCAACTGGCACATTTCAATTTGAAAGCATCCAATTCCCCATCAGATTGGATTTTGCAATGGCTATTGACTCAAAGCTAAATAATGTCTGTTTGTGGCTTAAATTTGAGCACACCATGTTTTTCATTCAGACAATAACTATACGTGGAATACCTCCAGTTCGTTAGTGTTGATTAAATTTTATTAATGACACATTCCATCAACATTCAAAACGTTATTAATAACAAATAACAATATAATTATTATTATTATTATTATTTATTAACAAGTAATTAAAATTACATGGTAATGCACCAAGTGTGAG
This sequence comes from Sphaerophoria rueppellii, assembly GCA_920937365.1. Lineage (NCBI taxonomy): Eukaryota > Metazoa > Arthropoda > Insecta > Diptera > Syrphidae > Sphaerophoria > Sphaerophoria rueppellii. The sequence continues at coordinate 36,463,803 of CAKKXW010000002.1, forward strand.
CCTAGCTGCTGGGACTATTAACAAATACGTACCCACTAAAAATAAATAAGATATACATACATATTTTCATACTCTAGAAATTTCATATATCAAAACAACGTTTGCCGGGTCACCTAGTTCAAATATAATTTCCTAGGTTCACTGACATTATTTTTTTTTCGACGAAAAATAATATTTGTCAAATATTTTTTTTCTTCACTGACATTTTTTTTTGATTTTTTTATTGAAAAAAAAAAATATTTCACACAATTTTCAAACTAAATTGAGTGTTTGTATATTGATCAGTTTTTTTTTTTTGTAGTGCGAAATACAAAATGTTTAACATTTTATAACAATGGAACCATTTGTGATTTGAAAAGTATACATTTTATTTTTGCTAAACCTTCTACCCTAAAACCTCTTGCATTAAGAGAATAAATTAGAAAAATAGGTCAACCAGTGTGCCCGGTTAGCGAACGAACACAAAGATTAGGCTGTTCTTAGATTCATAACTCCACAGAAGGCATGATGTTTCAACTTTTAAGGTTATCCAACGAATTAAATATTCATAAGCGATTGTTATTGTTCAAATGTCCTTCATAGTAAATCAAATCGTTGCGTTGTGCGTTTTCAGTGATGTTCATTCGAAATGTTGATAATAATAATTTCCACACATTGAAAAGTCGGCTTAAACGCTTCAACATAAGCCCCTTGTTTAAAATATGATATGACAATAAAACAAACCAAAACCGCTGCCGTCAGCCGCTGTGTAACTGAGAGGGTAATTAACATTCAATTATGTATTTATTTTATTTTATTAATTGAACATATTTTTGTTTCATGTGTTTATTTTGTTTTTTTCATTAAATTTACGTATGGAAAATCATATATTTGTAAAAAAAACATGATTTTGTATTTATTTTCAATGAACACATGAGCATGAGCAACTGAACTTCAATTTTATAGGTTTTGGCATGGTTTGGTTTTGGCGTGAGGTAGCAAATACAGAAACCAATTTACAGCCTTTTGTTTGTTATTTTTTAATTTCCTGTAATTAAAAAAACTTTAAATATACTCTTCCAACTATAACAACAAATATTCAATCATTTTTAAATGCGTATGTATCTTTTAATGACAATTTTCGAACATTTTTTAATTGGAAATATTTGCTCTGACGAAGGTTTATTATTTTTCTATAGAAGTGAAAAGGTGGTGGTGAATTAAGAAGAATGCAAATAAATTAACTCGGGCAGTTTTTTATACACGTTTTTGTTTTATTATTTCGGAGGTCAAATTATAAACACGTGAATATTTTAAATTAATTAAATATATATTTAAAAGCAAATACTTAAATAGTGCTCGTGGTTTTTTAAAACCTATAAATATGTATCTTACTTTCAGTACGGAATTTGACATCAATTTAACATTTTTAAACGTCAGTTATTTTAATTTTTTAATTATTACGTCTTGTCTAAATCAGATCTCTATACAAAACCATGAACTCTGTACATTTCTTGTGGGCTTTTGAGCGGGAAAGGGAAATTCAAAATGTAAAATGATACAGTTTCAAAGAAGTTTTTCAGATCATTGGACTTTCTCACTGTTTTGTTCAATCATGAACGGTCAACTTAGCTGTGGTATTTTTTTGAGTTTTTTTTTTTCAATCCAGATTCTGAATCGTTGGGAATCTTTTTATGTCTATATGAAAACAAAATATAGTCCTTAGTTGGAAATAGCTCTTCTCAAGACAGTATGTTCACCAGCGACAAATTTTCACGGTGAAAGAAGTTTTTCTTGTCTTGTCTAAGTCAAAAAAAATATTTAAGTTACGATTGCACTTACTTCGTTCTAAGGTCAAGCAAACGCTGATAAATTATCAGCTTAAGAAATATCTTCAAGAACCAAAGCTTGTTAATGACCGGCAGTACGACTTTCGTAGCAATAGATCCACTCGTGATTTAATGGTTTATATCATCGAACAGTGGAACGAATGTTTACATCGATTGGGAGAAAAAAGGTGTATTGTGCTTGATTGGCACCAAGCTATCTTTTCGAAAACGCGTGCTTTCGGTATCGATGAATCCCTCCTTCGGTGGATTAGAAACTTTTTTTCGAACCGTTCTATATACGTTGTATTAGACGGGTTCAATTCTGAAACCCACAACATAAGCACTACGCTGGTATGCCCCAGATGTCTGTTTTGTTCCTAACCCCATACCTAAAATTAAACATTTTTTTTTTCTATTTTATTATTTTTTAATTAGTTTGTTAGTTTTTTTTGCAACCTTTAGAATTCAACGTATTCAATAAATAAATAAGTAAATCACCTTCCTGATTTTTATGAACGATCTCTTGTCTGGTAACTTCATATTGACGATCTTGACCTTTAGTCTTTCATATTCGTTCCCAAACTCACAGCCCTTCTCTTCAGATGTGGAACTGCAACGGCAAAATATGATAAGCTTCTTGTTTGGTTGAAGGGGGTTTACCCTTTGCCACTGTCCATGAATGCATTTGCATCAGTGAAATTGAACATCTCGATATTCTTGTTATGTATACATGGCCGACTATATCTTGTTGAACGATCACATACGCGATGTCACCAAGAACTCCCACAAAATGTTTAGGTTTCTTTAAGACGATGAAAGAAATTTGTTTCCCCTTATATAAAACATTCATAAATATATAGGTTCCAAGCTTGAATACAACTCCCACATTTTGGCCGGTGCTCCAAGGACGTACTTAAGTCTTGTGGACAGTATCAAGAACAGAACATTGAAAATGATCATAGCATCGCTGATTCATTTACGTCACTTACGATATTTTAACGGTATATGCTCTAGTTCTAGTGAAATAGCCAGTTGCATTCCTCAATACCCATCAGTTCACCCTCAGACCAATTTCGGACGTATTGTCATGTACAGAGAATCGTTCTTTAGCCGTACTAAGCGAATGCGGAACTCAGAAGGAGTATTCAGCAGTTCAAGACCAATGCTAACTGACACCTCATCTTAAACATTTGAATGATTAGATCGATTATTATCGATTAAGGCTCAAACCTTCTACTACTGTCACTACGATAATTAGTATTCGAATGAATAGTACTCGAATTTAAAAGAATTCAAATGAAAAGAATTCGAGTTAATTAATTATTAATTTATTCGAATGACGATTCTTTTAATTCAAATGAAAATAACTCGAATGACGATTATTAGTACTCGAATAAAACAAACGCGACTGACGATTATATTAATTCGAATGAAAATAACTCGAATGACAATTATAAGTATTTGAAAAATTAACTCGATTGACGGTTATTAGTATTCGAATGAAAAGATTAAAACGTTTTTCATTGCGTAGTTAAGTACACATTTTTATATAATTGTGATTAAGAACACAGCTTGATAAACTATTATATTTGTTTTCTTTTACTATATTAATTAAGTTCTGATTAGTTACCAGCCACTTAAATTAACTGCCAGTTAAATCCTCATGTTAGTGAGTATTGTATTTCACATCAATAATTCTAATAAATTTGTTTCGTGTAAAAAAGTTTTGACAAAAATGAAATCTAAGGAATAGGCTGAAGTATTTGCCTAATTTTTTTTATCAGAGTCGCAACCCTCAGTTCCATTTTTCGACGTGTCGAAAAGAAATATTCATTTTATTAGAAAAAAAGAAAATTATATACGAATCCTTTCTTTTCAGACTTTTAAGTCTGCTAACTGCCAGTTAACTACTTTATCACGCACTTCATCCACCCTATTAGTTACTTGACACTTTAACTACTATTTAGCTCTATCTAGTAGCTAAGCTAGGACTTTCCTTGTATATTGTGAAACAGAGGCTAAGTCATTTAAAAACCCCTCGCAGGTGGCCATGGTTCAGAGGATAGAGTAGTTGATTGCTAAGCCGAATGCTACGGGTTCAAGCCCCAGCTTCGGCAGCATTCTTTTTCTACAAAAATCGCCAGCTTATCTGAGGCCACCTGTGCGATGATATGAGACAATTAAAATCTGTGTCTCCTCCTCTGTGCCACGTAGGTTTATGTTATGTGTTCTCCCCTTCTATGTATCTATCTGTCTCGCTCTGTTGTATTAATGTCTTGTTCTGTCCCAGCCGATGGTCTGAGTCACCAGTGCTGCTATATGTCTGTAGTTCGTTACATTAATGTGCGAAGTACTGTGAAGTCAATGTCAATGTCAATGTCATTTAAAAATCGGTATCTCAAAAAAATAAATATTTAACTTCTACTTCATTAAGTAGGTACAGGAATCTACACAACTTATATAATTTGTCTATGTGCATAAATACATCATACAGGTCTCTTTATACAGCAAACATGAGCATAATTATTATACATTATACCAAAATATTGACCAAGTTCTACCATTGAGAACTTCTTTGAGCACACACGATGTAATTCTCTTTTACATTCACCTTTTTTTCATAAAACACAAAAATAGAAGAATTCCGTCAGCGCCAAAAATTATATGTAAACACACGGAATTTCAAAAGAATCCCCAAAGAGCTTAAGCGACCCACAAAGCCAAACGAATTTGACTTTCACACTCAACCTTTTCTGTATGTAAAGGAAAGGTTTTGTGCTTAACTCACAAGATTCTAACAAAATGAGGCTTCCGATGCGATGCCCACCTTTAATTCTAAATTATGATATTTTTCCTTTTCTAAAAAAACTAATTCTCAGCTGCACGAACTATCCACAGGGGTTACGTTATAAAAGAGAGGCGAAACGAAAGCTAACTACACAAACCGCATGCCATTTGAAAATGCTGAAAAATTTTGCACTGGGGCTTCGGTCATTTGGAAATCCTCTAAATAAATTGCAAGATTACATATTAGAATAAAATAAAATCGAAAGTTCGTACAGTTGGTTGCTGGGTAGGACTAGTCGTCCATTATGAGTCATGAGATTGTGCTCTTTCTGAATGATAAAATCTGAGGATATAACAGTGTACAGCTTAAACTTGCCCCATAAGGGGATATGTGTACTGTACGTACACCACAAATACCACTGCTGCCGCCGCTAACATCAACACAGTCACCGAACGGTTAGGGGAGTACGGGGAAGACAAAGCATCCATAAAACGACGATGAACGACCTGTGTGTGAAAGTTGTTAGAATTCAGGAACTCACTGGGAAGGGAATGTGAACAGGATATAAATAATTGAAATTGTGTGCATGTGGTAGAGAAATCCTTCTAGACTAATTGTCTTGATGAGCTTGACTACAAACTACTTTTTATCACATCTTTTAGTTTTAGCCACCATATTGGAAAAGGATTAATTCTATGTCTTTTCCTTTAAAGAGAAAAAAACCGATGCCTCTTTGATGCTGATTACAATTTACAAAATGTGAGACGTAGAAAATTGTAAAAAAAAAACAAAAGAAAAATGCATTATCCTTTAAAGACAGTTATGGATAAAAATTATCAGAAAATTTCTTCATTAAATCACCCAGCAACCTTTATGTACCCATATCCTTCTTGCCATGTTGTTTGCTGCTTAAATGTTTTGCTGGAATGGGGGAAGGGGTGGTTAAGGGTGGATTTAGTAGACCACGTTTCACTATAAATATCGTGGTGGGTGCGCATGTCCTGGAAGGTGGTCAATGAACGACATTTAATTCAATATGATGCTTGCAGGAAGTGTTGTTGTTATGTGTTTTTGGGAACAAACATCTGTTTTTGCCAATTTCCAACTGGATATTGGAAGAATAGCACTTAATTGAACTAAAAACAAAAATGTATCGTAAATTGGAATGCATCGTCCTTTTAAAGGGGTATTTATATACCGCTTAGGAGACGCTTGGAATATTGGAATACCCCTTCGTGTCTGCAAATATCGTAGCTTTCCAGGACAAGGAAAAAAGGAGAAAGACATACAAGTTGTATGTATAGCAGGTGGATTGTGGTTTAATAGACGGTGCTGGGTGAAGTGTTGAATGCCGCATCATTGAGGTATGGTAAAATATATTGATTGATAGGATTTTTGAATGGATGGCGTAAGTTTTGAGTGTTTTTTTTTTCTGTTTTTTGCGTTTCGGATTAAGGTAGGTAAGGGTTAAGGGATTCTGAACGGACAAAATGCAAAAACCATCTCTTTTCTTAGGAATAATATCTGAGAAAGATAACCAGATGCAGTGGCGTAGATAGGGGGGGATCAGGGGGGTATATCCCCCCCATTGCGATCGATAATTGTTCAACATAACCAGTTCCAAACGAGTTAAAGACACGCACTCTGTCATTAGTATCTACTATTATTATTATTATTATTATTATTATTATTATTATTATTTTATTTGAATATATTTATATTTACAATTTGAAAATCAAAATAATATATGGACATGGCAAGATTGCCGTTTGCCAGAAAATAACATTTGCTTAAAAAAAAATAATAAAATAATTAATTGGTAGATTTTCATAAGATTTCATGTTTTACAAAAAATATAATTTGTTGTTTTACATTCTCACACAGAAAAGAAGTAAATGATTTGGATAACTATTGATTTTTGCGTTTTAGTTAACGTTCGTATAAATTCATATTACAAAATGTTTTAGAAAATAAATATTTAAAAAAAGAAAAAGAAAATTAAAAGGTTGAGAAGCTTCTTCGATAGTTTAAAGCATGGTCACAGAACATAAAGAGATTTGTCCACCCAACGGATAATTAGGATAATTAGTATCTACTACTCACAGAATTCCTAGAGACCTTGTCAAATGTATATTCTATAACTAAATTCTATGCGGAAACAGCCAAATTTCCAATGAAGTGATATTATTAAAAATATGTCTATTTCAATAACAGTTTGACAAGCCTCAGATGTTTACTTTTTGCAGCATCTTTTGAATGGTATGGCTTCTCTAGCTATTCATCACGAAATACCTATAACAGCAGACGAGGTTATAAGTGTTCTATCTAAAAAGAACAGAAAAGTCGATTTTATTTTGTGATATACCTATCTATTTATGTATGTACTAGCCGGCCTGCGGGACGTTGAACTCGCATTCCATTTTTGCTTTTTTGGAGTATTTAGAATTGATAACAGAATAGTAGCATTAGGTACAATTTTCATTCACATAATATGACTGCTCTGGCCTTTTATATTTTTGTGGGCGAAACGACTTTACAAAAGATCACCACATAATCGAATGCATATTTTACGATCCTAAAGAACAAAAAATAGTTTTGGGATAAAAAAAAAAACTTCTAATCCATTTTAATGAATTGAATCTGAATAGAAGTAGAATTCTAGGTTTTAGATGTCAATTTGCAACCTTCTCTTCTTAAGAAACAAAATTTCTCCCTCCTATGTATTTTCTACCGATTGACTTTTGTTGAGAACGTTCTTTGTTGCAATAGGTAGACTGAGTCATAAGCATATTAAAAAAAAAAGCTTTCGAAAGGATAAAATGTCTTATTTAACATCTTAAGGTTAATTTGGCCGATGGCACAATTATTTGGCAAAAATATTTTGATAGCATTATTTATCCTACATATCAATGTCAACTGGGATTTTACCTAACTATGGAATGGTCGTTTTCTATTTCAACTCGCGTATGTGTCAATAATGTCAATGGGCCTTACTAATAATCAAATTTAGTGAATAGTTAAATGAAAATCTCCAGGTTTCAGAAACATCACATACCAATAACGAATTTAGTCTCCAGTTTAGTCACTAGCAAAACGTCAAAATTTAATGCACGGAAATCCATCTCTAAGCTGTGCACTAATATCACATCTGAAGGCAAGTGTTTCTGTGGTGCTATTTTATGGTACACAAATAAGTATTAAATGTTCTGAAATTGTTCATAGTATTTTTTCGATTTCTATTGGTATTTTCATTACGTCCCACTTTTTTTGGTTCAAAAGAAGTAAAAATTGTATTTATTTATTTTTTAATGGATTTGTGCCGGCCGTTTGTCAAATTTGCCATAAGCCGTACTTATCTATGTGGTTCATTAAAATATAAATTACAATAACTACACGAGATCCTCCTATTTATCGGTTAAACTTTTAATGACCCAACACCTAGTTTTTACTCTGGCGGGTAGGAGGATCTCTCATAACCGAAAAAGAGAAAGTAGTGAAAGGAAAAGATACATATGCACGAGACACAAAAATAAGCAAGATAGGGAAGGTCAGATCATAAAGGGACAATTAGACACGTCTAATGTTTAATATTGGAATATGTTTTTAAGTTATATTTTCAAATGAAATCAGCAAGAAAAACATTCAAAATTCAATTCAAACATTCAAAATTCAATTTCTTTATTGTTAAAATTGTTGTTGTATTTCACATAGAAATTATATTTTAGCAGAGATAGAACCGAAGATAAAGCACAAAAACACGACTATTAAAAAATAAAGAAATGAAAAAAGCTTTTCAACACTTTAAATAAATTGATGTACTATAGGTGCTGACAACAAAGTAGTGTTGAAAAAGGATACGGCAATACTTAACAAGAAGTAAGGTAGCACTGATCAGTTATAACAAGATTGGAATCCTACCCACGTTTTACCCTCCAAATACCACAAAACTTATTTTTTTCATACACATACTCTTGCAGCAAACTTGCTTCTTATTATGCAGGCAACTGTATCATTATTAGAATAAAACGCATACTATTGCAGCTAACCTGCTTGAACTCATTTTTCAAAATATTTATTGTTTCAGCTCGTGAAAAAATATTTGTCACTCATTTGACATTTATTTGACAATTACTTGATGGAAATTGTAGTAGACTTAAAGAAAATGTGTAGATTTGTTAACGAGAAGGTTAAATAGTTTATTGGTAGGATTCTGTTTAAGCTCTACACTTTATTTTAACTTTACGTTTTACTAATAGTCGACTTTAGTGTCTGATTATTAGTAAGGCCCAATAACTAATCTAAATAGCCAATTCAGAGTGATATTTTGTAGTTAACGCATTATCAACAGGTAGCGTGGCCGAGCGGTCTAAGGCGCTGGTTTAAGGCACCAGTCTCCTCGGAGGCGTGGGTTCGAATCCCACCGCTGCCAAGTGATATTTTTGTTCAGTTGTACAATTTAGTTTATGTGAAAGAAATAAAATAATATCAAAAACTGTACTAGTATCGATATCGGTTAGGTATAGTCATTTAAACCAAATGCTACAATAAAACGCACATCAAAGTCCAAATCAAAAGATATTTTTATCTGACAATAATAATTCATTTTTGATTACTTTTTACGTGCAACTGGCGTAGATATGTGGCATGTGTACGTACATGTATCTGCATAATGTTTTGTAGGCTTAGTAAAAGTTTTAGAAAACGTGTTTATTTGATTAATCAGCATAACAACAGTAAAATGAAAACCAGCAAAATATAATTAAAAAAAAAAAATATTAAACATAAATCATGGGTCATGAATGCTTTCAGATTTTGTTAGATTTTTTAAAAGTTTTTTTCCATTCCTTTTTAGAAATCGCTTAGCCGATTTCGCTGAAAACTTATTCATTTCTGAATCGCACCGAATGAGACCAATATAATGTCAATACTTTAAGTAGTTTGCGAAATAATCGAGCAAAAAATGCCACGCACAAACCCACTGATACTGAAAAAGAGACTTGACAAGAGAGCATATCATTACTTAATAATATGCTGACTGTGCTTAAATAATTAATTTTTGTTTATAATTTTTTTTTTTCAATTAACCCAAGAAATAAGACAAAAATTAATTCTTTATTGCAAAGCCTTTAAGAAGATGTATTTCGAAATATTTTGATAAGTTTGTCGTTACCAAACATTATTTTCTCTCTTTTAAATATTTACTTCGTTAGCAACCGCTCACGTCATCGTCTGTACGGTGTCGGAGAATCACGCAAAAACTACTAAACCGATCATCATTAAACTTTGTACATATATTCTTGGAGGTATGAGAAGTAACATTAGGATACTTGCCGGAGAGTATTCCAGACTGAAACGTGACATCCGCCGTTACAGATTTGGATTTTCCAGTTTAGGTAAAAAAGATCTTTTAATTCCAAAATAAAATGTGTTTGATCGTAGTTTTTTTTTTTTCAAAATATTTTGATTACTATATGTGTTGAAATAATAAAGAGATTTAAAATAAATATCGATTCATAAGACAAATTGCTTATCAAAAAAAAAAGAATTTTAATCATTATTTGTTGGTACAAAAAAAATAATTTTCTCCAATATAGGAATGTTAAAAAAAAAATCTTATTTTTTTTAAATCACATTGAAAAGGTGCGAATTTTGGCGATTTTGACGTTTTTGACGTTTTTAAGTCGTAACGCTAATAAATAATCCTACTTACTTAAGGTGGCACTATACAGTGTGGACTTGGGTCCTTATCAACAGTCTCCGCCAGCCAGCTCGGTCCTTAGCTAGCTGTCTCCAGTTTTGCACTCTTAGTTAATTGAAGCCCTCTTCGACTTGTGTGTGCCACCTGAGTCACAGTCTTCCTCTCTTTCTACGTCCCTAGGAAATAGTGTCGAAGGCTTTCCGGGCTCTTAATGACCGAGCCATCCATGTCGTTGTACAACCCGTAAAGTTCGCTGTTGTATCTTCTTCTCCATTCCCCATCAACACACACGGCTCCAAAAAAGATGATTCAAAGAACATTCCTCTCGAAACAGCCTGAAACACCTACATCTGATTTTATCAAGGTTCATGTTTCTGCATCATATAGCAGGAGAGGGATGATGAGGGAGTTATGCAGTTTTACCTTAGTTACTCGGTAGAGGGCTTACCCACTCAATTGCTTTCTTATCCCAAAGAAACAGCGACGATTAGCAAGAGATCTGACATCACGGCGCTGCTGATGGTGTGGTTCCCGTGTTAAAAGCAGAGACTAGCAGACAAACTCCTCTACTACTTCGAAGTTGTATGCGGGTATTGTGACGCGGCGGTGTTGGGTGTCCTTCCTCGAAAACAGCATATACTTCGTTTTTCTATCATTTATACCGCTTAACCCATTTTTGAAGTACAACAGACTTTTGGAAGATAGTGCCTCTGATGTTGACGGTGGAGTTTTGTACTATCTTCTCCAGAACGATGTGAAAGCAGAACATTTCATCGCCTTTTCTGAATCTTTTTTTTGACATAAAAAGGTTCAGTAAGCTCGTTGCCAACTTTGATGATGCAGCGTGAGATCTCCATCGTCACTTTGTACAAGCGAATGAGCTTGGCAGGGGTGCCACAACTAGACACAACTTTATACAGATCGTATCTGAAGATGCTGTCATACGCAAAATCTATGAAAAGTTTGTGGGTATGGATTTGGAGTTCATAGGTTTTTTCCAGGATCTACCGCAAAGTGAAAATTTGGTCGATGGTTGACTTTCCTGGTCTAAAGCCACATTACCTAACTGAAATTGTGCTCCAATAATGCCCTAGAAATATTTTTTGGCTACCCATTAACATACCTTAATCATTACGATACAACCAATCGCTTCACAATACCATTCGAAAAACACGGTTTTTTTCCGGAACATTGTTTAAAAAGACATTAAAAATCGACAAAAAATAAAATTTAAATAAAATATACCTCCAAAATTCATTTTCAAACTGTAATAAATTAAGCTTAGGAGTTTTTACTGATTTTGATTTAAAGTCATAAATATTCCATTCCTACTCATATTGAGTGTTTTTCATTGAAACCACGAAAATATCTCCGCTTAAACTAACTTTGAACTGTTTAAAACAATCTATTGACAAATAGTATATTTTCATTGCATTGATAAATAAGATCTTCCAAACTATTGTTGCATTTTATGCTGAAATTGTCATAATTTTCATGCATAAAAAAAAATGTACTACATTCACATTTTTTTGTAGTGTCCGTAGCTTATTGGTTTGGTACGTTGGCTTCTAAGCCGAACGTGTCGTGGGTTCGAGTCCTACTCGTGTCCATAGTTTTTATTTCATCTTTCACGCGCACTGCCTCTTGCGAAGAACTGACAAAACTTCCAAGAGTATCATATGTCTTGATAAGTGCTTCTCAACTTTGCCGTTCGGAATCGGCGTTAAATTGTAGGTCCCATCAATTCTTCATACGCAGCTAGGGAATTTTTGATGAGAGTAAGCCACTTAGGCCTTGGCTCTTCAAGCGCTGTCGCGCCACTATATATTATAAAGTGTTTTTCAATAAGGACGCAACAAATAAATAAAACAAAAACGGTTTTGGATATCAATGAACATTTTTATTTCTGTGGAAGTACATTTGATGCCATTATGTATGAAATTCGATTTCTTTTGCATGGCTACCACGGGCACGCTTGCAGAAGTCCAGACGCTGAACCCAATTTTCGACGGTTTTCAAGCATAAATCGGCCGATACTGCTGCAATTTCACGTTCGATATTCGTACGAAGTTCATCAATCGTCG
>CAKKXW010000002.1:36486447-36496458 GCA_920937365.1 Sphaerophoria rueppellii
GCACGAAATCAATGAATTTCGATTAAAAACAACTTACCACATTGCTGATCCTTCCTAACTCACTTTGTCTGCATTACGGTCGCAACTCATTATTCTGTCAATTAGGGCAAAAGTCTGAACAAGCTTCGACTTTCTCTTAAAGTTCATTGTCTCAGATAAATAATTTTCATATTTTGCCGGGTTGCTTATTAATTTTCCGTTAAAATTAAGAAATACGAATGTAAACTACTCTCCGAGGACATTCATTTAAATTATACCTCCGGGCGGTAGCGTTGGCGATAATAAATAGCATAGTGATTTATATTCAGTCCCGTCGAGGCAATGAGCAAAACGACATCACAGTGTCATCATGCACTCTCATACAGCTATAATCTTAAAGTTTTGCAACAGAGAAGCGAAGGAACGACCAACGACACCGAGACACAACACAGAGTATCCCACACTGTCAGTTCTCTGAATAATGCTGAAAATATTTTAATTGAAGTCCTTGTTAAGCCATTAAGAGGCATTATCCTGAATCGCTGTGTATCGCTCTGTGCCGCCACCGGCTATGGCCTGGCCATTCTGTCTTCCGAGGTATTCGCATACATAGCAGCTGATAAGTAGATCCAGAAAGTGCCTCTGCAACAATTTCCATCTTTTCGCGTTGATGCCGTCATAAGAAATTAATCTCGTTAATTAAAATGCTGGACAGGCAACATAATAAGCTTTTCTCTGCGCCATCGTCCGTATCGTCGTCGTCTTGCTGACACTGCACTGCTGTGAAGGACAGCAATACGGAATTTTGATAATTTGGAACTGTATTTGCAGTTTGATTCAATTCTTGTGTGGAGTCCAAATTAGAAATTCTTAAAACCCCTTAAGGTTAAATTGAGTCTATAAATTCAACAAGTCAAATGACATTTACAAACATACGGTGATATATTGAACAATCAACTCAAAAAAAAAGTAAACTAAAAAACACTTTGTCTCTAAGGACATTAATATTTCTTTCTTTTCTTTAAATTAAAATAAATAATCGACACTTTTGATTTTGTTCACAGTAAAAAAAACTTCAGTAGAAGACAAGAAACAACTTTTACTGGAACACGACAACTAGTCGACTGACTAAATAAACTTAACATAGAACAAGCAAGAACTTACTTAATACTTAAAACTAACAAACAATAATCAAAGCATCGTTTAGTGCTTTCGAAAGAAAACATTGATCTCTCCAAGATTATCTTTAAAGAAGATGATTGTGGAAAGAAAGAATGAGCTCTCGTTGTCCATTTAATATTATACTTCCGTCATTTATGTGATTCATACGGCAAGAAGTGACTAAGACTCTAATCTCTTATACTTGTACTAAACTTATACTAATACTTAATGGGAAGGTACAGGTGTTAAGAAAAGACAATATAAAGTTATATGACAATATCCTTAATGAAGATTATACTTTGTGTATTTCTTCTTACTTCAAGCGTTTTTAAATTAATAAGTGCACATCTGGAAGTATAACTCGGCATATCTCCAGCCCAGTACAAATTTTGAAGTGTGAACCTCGTGAATCTTTTCTGAATTTGCTTGACTCTTTGAATTCCATTCGCATAAAATGGACACCAAAGGAAGAACCAATGAATTAAACAAGGTTTTAAGTGTGTACACATCTTTAAAATATTTTGAGTTTGGTTTTAGAAAGCCAAGCATTGAATTACCTTTAGAGACAGTAATATGCGCTTTGAAATTAAATTTAAAATCCACAAATACACCAAGATCTTTCTCTATTTCTTAAAAGTACCTTTTGGTTGAATTTATATGAATAAGTGATGATGTTATGCGATCTAATGGCACTAAAAATCTTTTATTTGAAGAAATTCAATTCCAAGTGATTAATTACTCCAATCAAGAAAGAGATCAATTTCCATCTGAAAACTGGAACAATCATTTATAGAACGAATAGAATTAAATATTTTAACATCGTCGGCGTATATCAAACAGTGTGATTTGAGAAAGGTTGAAGGCGAATCATTAACAAATAGAAGAAAAAGCAATGGGCCTAGATGGCTACCTTGTGGAAGACCTGAAACAACATTAATTGGACTTGAATAATGCCTACTCATATCAACAATTTGCTTTCTATTAGTTTAATATAAGTCTAACCATATAAGAAAACGACTATCACAGCCTAATATTTTCAGTTTATGAATCAGTAACTTGTGGTGGACTCGGTCAAATGTTTTGATAAAATCCGTATAAAGAACATCAACTTGATATCCTTTTTCAATTTCATTTAAGCAAAAATTTGTGAAAAGGCAGAGATTTGTGGTCGGTGAGCGATTTTAAACAAAACCATGTTGATGTAGCGATAAAAAGTTTTTCACAGAAGAATAGAGCTTATCAGTGATGATCTTTTCTAAAAGTGTTGGAATAGCTGAGAGCTTCGAAATCGGCCTATAGTTTTTAATTGATTGCTTGGAACCACTCTTAAGGATTAGGTTAATATACGATATTTTCCATTCGTCCAAAAACACTATTGACGAGAAAGATTGGTTAAACAGAACCGTCAGAGGAAAACAAATAGATGAGCAACATCTTTTCCTGCTTTTTTGGAACCATCGATTTCGTATAAGGCTTTTGAAACTTCAACAATGGATAGTTGAGGAAGCAAAAAACTGATGTAGGGATCGAAATTTGAAAACTTGGTCCTTTGATCTTCGATAGAGTCTATATTGTAAGAAGCTTTAAAAAATTTTGCAAAAAGATTGCAAAAGATTGTAAGTCATTAGATTTTTTATCTTCATATTCCATCGACTGAGGGAATTGCGAAACATTTTTGCGCTTCGAATTCATAAAAATCCAAAATGATTTACTATTTTCTTTTATCTTAGATTTACTTGCGCTTATGTATTGCCTATATAAAAAGCGGTTAAGAAATTCTAATTCTTTTCTGAGCTGGCGAAAGCGATCTCCATCAAATTTAGACCTGTTAATTTATAACGCTTGAAAGCTTTGTTTTTAACATTCTCCAAATTCTTTAACCTTTTATTTTGTCATGGTAGCTTGAATGTCTTCTTATTTTTTTTACGTTACGATCTATGCCTTCGAAAAGAATACTTTTGAAAATAGTGTACATGTCTACGAGGGAGTCATTGTGAAGAATACTTTTCCAATCAAATGTATTGTAGAAGTTATTCAATGTAATGAAATCGACATTGACAAAGTAAAATTTTCTCTCTTCAATGGGAATAACAAATGTGCATATTCATAAAAATCTAGAATTTATTTCAAATGCAATATTATGAACAGAATTATTTAATAACGGAAACTGGAAGCACCAATCGATTTCACCAAGGTTGAAATCCCCTTATACACAAGAGTATTGACCAATCGTCAATCCACTAACTAAAGCCAAATTATTTGAAATGTCATTAGAATATACTTCTATAGCTTACAATAAAATAGAGATCCTTAAGGCGAAGACCTTTAGAGGTTACAAAAACACATATTTGCTCGACATCATCAGAATCATTTGATAATTTGCATTGTTTACTGCTGATCAGCACACCTCCACCTCGGTCCATACCTGTTGAAGGGAAAGTGTGGATTGAACCAAGTTTCAACAATAACGATGACGTTGAACTCATGAAGTGACGACGAGGTGAATAATAGATGAGATTTTGTACCTCCAGCATTTTGGAAGTAAAGATGCAGTTGCGATAGAGATGGTGTTGAATTATTAAGTTGATATTTGACCTTATTTGTTGTCCCAGCAACTCTATTTATTATTTCACCTTGGAATTTTCGCCTTTCTTTGGAAAATTTACAAATATTTTGATTTGGACATTAACAGGCCAAATAGTTGGATCTAAGGCCATGTCGAAAATGTTGTCAGGAATCCCTAACTTAAAGTTGATAAACCGAAAGGAAGTAGAGTCAACGTATTTTTTAATTAGCTTAGTGCAAAGAGCTTTTGGGGATATTTAGTTTAACAGCATCATAATCCATAACATTATCTTCTGTGAAATTGGTGTCCAAACGGGATAGGTGCAGGAAGCGCAGCAGTACCAAAAATTGTTTTTTCATGGCGATGACCATTTTTCTTTTTCCTGTGATCAGAATTTTCAGAAATAACTTTCCCGATCGTTGTTTCGTTCGCAACATCGGCAACAACTTCAACATCAACATTCAAAACAGCATCATGAGCCGCTCCAGCGGAATCACTTACATCATCAACACCATTAGAAACAGCAACACCATCATGATCCCTCATAACTACAATAATAGGGTCAGCATCGTTAGCAGCAGCAGCATCGATAACAGCAGCAACGGCAACTCCATCAACAATGATAGTCTCCGGTTTATTTAAATCGTCCGAATTTGATTTGCATGCATCAGTTGCAGTTCTATCAGTACTAGCGGATGCACAAATTTTATCAGCCGGCTTTTGAAGTCGATGCTTTTGAAGCTTGCCTTTTTAAGGCTGTTATATGTTTGAATCGAAACACCAGCGAAATTCCTGCCCGAAGTTTGAAATATGTGTAACATGTGGCTTAATTGCTATGTCCGTTGGCCACTGCGGGTTCAAATCCGTCCAAAAAAGAAAGGGGCATTGATGATAAAAAAAAAAGAAACTTCAAACTAACCCCGTACCAATCTCACATTTTTTTCAAGGCTGCATTTATTAAAACAACAATACATGGAATTCTGGAACCAAGAACCAATTATTTTCTTCTTCTTCGTCAGCATCTTCCCCTTAACACTAGTGATCCACGTGAGGGGTTCTTTCCGAAAAAAGCAGCAAATCGATTCGCCTATCTGTAGCTAGCTGAGCTGGTGTTCATTTTTTCACTAGAGGTATCGAACCGTTGTTGGTGGTATGACGTTGTCTTTTTGACAGTAAGGTTCTTAGGGTCTCTTCTTTGTACGTTGCACCTTCATTCAAACTGCCGTTCATTGACTCTTAATCTTTTTCAAAAAAAATAAATAAATAAATAGAGTGAAGGGACCAGCAATTTGCCGCCAAAATGAGGTGCATGTTAAACTGTTCTGTCATCTCTTGGCTTGATAAGGAACCGTGGACTATAAGAGAGTTTGTTGCGACAGGCACGAGAGATTTGAGAGTGGCGTGGCTGTCCGCGAAGATACGTATATCATTTGAGCCAAGATAGTGCCTCTTTTTATCTTTTATCGCCATTACTTCTGCCTGGAACACACTACTATATGATAAACTGAGAATCAGTTGTTTCGAGTAGATACCACTTTCAACGCCGTAGTCGGTCTTTGAACTGTTTGTAAAGAAGTGTATCGTGTTTTCTTCCAGAGGTCCTCCTTCTTCCCAAAAGGATCTTGAAGGGATGGATATGGAAGTAATTATCGAATACCATTTTGGGGTATAGTCCATGGTGATCTGGGATAGATCTGAAATTGTTTAAGATGGTGGTATGACCAATGTGTAATTGGCTGCCACCATTTTGAAGAAGATGTCAAGAGGTGTTAGGTTGAGAAGTACTCCTAAAGCTGCTGTTGATGTTGAGTGAATTACTTCCGTGATACACATACAATCTTGTACAGTGCAGTCCACCGTACGAAAACTCCATAAGTGAGTGAAACGGTTGATTACCGAAGTGTGTATCAAGTGGGTTATTTTTGGTAAGAAGTGACATGCCTTTTTCAGTCATCAATAATTGATTTCCTATTTAGTTTTTTGTCTAAAATGAGGCATAAATATTTGGCTTGGTCGGAAAAGCTTAGGGGAAATTCTTTAGTCGTGGGCTGCTTTGAGAAATTTTGTACCTTCTCGTAAAGATTACTAGTTCCGTTGTATGTGGATTGACGTCCAGGCCAAAATGCTTTGGACAATTAGTTAGCCTGTTAAAGGCAATTTTGTAAGAGTTCCGAGAGAACTTAAAGGCGTTTCCCAGATACAGATATTGTAACGTCGTGTGGTCGGCATAGGCAATCACCTTGAAACCCTCTGTTTCCAATGATGTTAGGAGGTCGTTTACTAGCATGTTCCATAAAAGAGGTGAAAGGACCCCAATTTGAGGGTACTGAGAATCACAGATCTGGTTTTAGTAAGACTTCTCATACTTTGAAGTTACTGTTCTGCTACTTAACGTGAGACTATTAGATCAATGAGTGATTTATCTATTTGAAGCTTATATGAGGGCTTAGATGCCCGCTATTCTTTTAAAGACACCTTCTCCTGGCTGGCAAAAAGCGGATTCAAGTATAGGTAAATACTAGTGTGCCTCATGGGTCCATACCGTCTCCAGCACTCTTTCATATTTTCTTATACAATCTCCCGCCTGAAACTACAAACCTACCTTCATTTTTTGCTGCTGAAAGTGTTTCAGCGAAAACTAACATAATTTCAATAAAACGCTGTCCCTCCACTCTGTCAATCCGGCCTCAATCAAACTCCAATTTTCGCAATCAAAACCAATCTCAACCTTTCATACCAAATAAAATTTATTCGTTATCGAAAATATCAATAGAAATCCCAGTGATAGGTTATCTTCTCACATTGCATGTCATAAATTTTAATTGAAAATAACTTTAGAAATTAAAAATTCCAATTTTGCTGCCTGAGATATTTCCAAAATTTGTGTATTTTAGAAATTTCCACTTCCACTGCGCTACGCTGTCTGCCGCGATGATGCTGTCGATGTCGACCTACAAAAACAATCGAAGAATCTCTATTTTATCGCTTTTGCGTTGAGTATTTAAACGAAAAACAAACACATTCCGAAGGGAAAGCAAAAACATTGACAGACATCAACCAGCCTACAACGGTATAGCTGAACCAGAAACAGAAACCATCCACGAGCTCAAAGCATTCATCAAAATTAAGTATTAATTTGAAATTCATCCGCGTTCATTGGCGATGTGAGTTGTGAACGCGTTGTAGACATTGTTTGCCTGTTGGGGTAACGGTATAAAATTTCCGGACAAACAGCAATTTGTCGCAATATCTGTTATATCAGAAAAAGCGAGCAAAAAACGTGGTGCGGTGGTCTGCGGCGGCGGCGGGCGGCGCAAAATTGAGTCTACGCTTAAAAGTTTGCGAAAAAGGACCACCAAGCTGTGTGTTTAACGTATCGGATGGTGTTGAACAGGGTATCGCCCAATTATTATCAATATTCGATTATGTGTTCGATTAGGTTGTTTCGGTTGCTTTGTTTGTTCGCAAATTGATTTGTGTGTTCTGAAGTTAGTTTTTGTTGTTCTTTTTGGAATCTTTCGAGACTTTCAAAATTTAATTTAAATCATTCCTTTTCCTGTCTTGGGGGTCTCAGTAAACAAAGAACCGCGTTATTTACATCTTCTATGGTAACAGCCTTTTTTGATTAGATTTTGTTGAGGTTTTAAAGATCTGCAAGTCCATTGAACACTTTCCAATTTACCCATTTCTTTTCTGTCAGATTATCTCGCGAAACAGAAGTCCCGTGGGCGAGTACGAAAACTTCCATATTGCTCCTTTGGTTATTGGGTTCTAGAATTTATGTGAATGGGGTTGATGTTGGATGGTGATGTCGATGTCGACATCGTCATCAATGGAATTGCCACCTCGCAGCATTCTGAAATCTCAACAACTACAAATCCATGCAAATCCATTCATCGAACCAATTGTCTTTTGCCATTCTGTGAGCCGATGAAACTTTCTCATATCATGTCGCCTCCCAACGTACTTCTATATTTGCAATAATTTTACAGTCCCGAACTTCTACCAGCAGTCGGGCATCATGATGTATAATGCTCGGGACAGAAGCTCGACGTTCTATTGTTAGAGCCCCTTATAACTATATGAATAGCCAACCAGAGCCAGCCCAAGCACCGAACCAAAGCCACAGAATAATTTCAAGCTGAAGAACCGCATCGCACTGCAATATGCAATATTCTCTGTTCACTGTAGATACAGCCCCAAGGCTATGAAAGTTTACAACAAAAGATCAGCGGAACGGGGTTATGGAGATGTTGGCATTGGCGTTCGTTCTCTGGTGGTTCGTTGACATCTTCAGCAATCAACTTCACGTGATGCTGAATCAATTTCAGTGTTGTGCATTGCTCCTTGCAAACTTTTATATTAAACAACATCAAAGCGCCCCCAGCTATCTATTTCAATGAAGTGAAACTTTCGCACTATACGATTGCATCCATCCAAAAGAGGAAGGCGCAGGCAAGCGATTACAATTGCATGCCATGTATAGAAGACCATCTCACGCGTTTTCGATTTTCTGAGCGGCCATTGTATATAAAGGAGCAGACATCATATCATCCTCATCATTGTCATTCATTCATATTTCTCGATTTACCAGATTTCCGATTAAATTGACGCACTTTCTGTGACACGAGGTGGGTTGAGAGAGGGCGTCGAGTTTATTTGAATAAAACATTGGCAAGTCCTTTTCGAAACAAAAGCTACTGAACGTTACATACTTCTCTGGCATGCAATTGAACGACATTATCTTCAATGAAATACCATGTTGCTGTCACTAAGAAACTACATTCACTGTTTGATCGGGATGTATGGAACTGGATGTCTGCATTAACATCTGATATATTTTTGCTCATTTCCTGAATTTCCTTTCTTTTTTTTCATGAATGCAAAATCCGGATGTGTGCCCTTTTGTTCACTCATTAAGCATTCATTCTATACAGTAAGGGAATGAAATTTGCAAACGTTTAAAATCTGCTTTTCAATTGTTATTTTTTTTTGATTCCAAGAAAAAATGGGATAGTGGTTGCTGTACCTAGCATAAGCATATACTTGTTAGTACAAAACAAAATCGAGTGCGAGTATCCTTTACAGGCGATTAAAGTAAAACTTATTCTTCTCATGTTTTGGTCGTTTTAAGCTTTCTAACTTGCAAGTCATGCAATATATAATTGTAATTGTACAACGCAACGGTTGACACAGAAAATTGTGACTTATATCGGTTTGATATTGCGGGAAAATGTTTGCGAATAACTTGCATGTATTTCATTTTGGTGGACAGAGATGTATCATTCGATGGGTTTTGGAAGATTTTTTTTTTTTCTGAAAGAATCCATTTCACTAAATTCTACATTTTTGATAGATCTCAATATTCTAAGCTTATTCCTGAGAGCCAAACTCAATTCCGAGCTCTGGTTGCCAGTGCAATATATTTGCATCAGAAGATAGTCTTCCTATGTGATTACAATAACCTACAAAAAAATATTTTTTGGTCATGACACGGTTACTAGACCTAGGAGATAGTTTTGGTTTTCAGTGACTGATAGAAGAGCACACAGACCTTTGTTCTCGTGCATTAATTGACATAGGCTTTTTGAGAAAATGGAAATGCAAAATGTCGTTGAAAACAATGATTTGCTTAAAAAAATTTTTCGTTTGAAAATTTATCCATAACTAATTTTTTACTTTCTTTCTATCCTGGCGACTTTCCCGAAAAATGTTTCTTAAATATATACATAAACCATGCCCGGATAAGCTATAAGTATAGATTCCTACATTCTATGTATATATATATATAAATGTTGTGCTGGTTTGTGTACGCTCGAAAAACTCAACAACCGTTTGACCGATTTTCTTAATTGTTGTTTTAAACAAAAGAGGAATATGGGTAGAAGGTTGTTAACAAACAAAATGTTAACTATTCAAATCACAAACTGTGCAAATGTTAAAAAATAATGTTTTTCTCACTTCGGCAAAATATATCAATATAGCTACGAATATTCGATTTCGTCAAATATTTTTATTTTTAGATTTTAGTATCAAAAATAAAATGTCAGTGAAGAAAAATATTATTTGTCAAATATTGTTTTTCATCGACAATAGCTGCGTTTTATTATCACCATGATCCAGATCAGATCATTGATTTATATGTGTAACAACAACAAAATGAGATCCTGCTTTTCCCTTGGATCAATTTTTGTGATCCAAAAATTAGTTCTTCTTTCGATATAACTATATAAAACGGCTTCACTCTTTTTGTAATAAAAAATTGTAAACGTGTCAAACACTAAACTTATCAATTGTAAAACAAA
>CAKKXW010000002.1:36510069-36520427 GCA_920937365.1 Sphaerophoria rueppellii
AAATCGTATGGTGGCTACCCTAAATTTTGATCTTAAGGCAAAAATAAAAAAATTGGGATATGACTTTTTGCTCAAACCTCTAAGTTTCAAATTTGAAGTCAATCGGACCAGTAGTTAAGCCTGTAGATGCCTGTAAGCTTTCCGACAGACAGACAGACGGAATCGCCGGACCCACTTTTTTCGACTTCTCTATCATCGTAATATCATATCTCATCCTCATCTCAAATTTTTTTTTTTACGAATTCAATACTTGCCATATATTCTATATGTCGCAAGTAAAAATGGTGGGTATCGATTTGGAGTTCATAGGTTTTTTTTCCAGGATATGCCGCAAAGTGAAAATTTAGTCAATGGTTGACTTTCCTCTCCCTTTTTCAGGATCGGGCAAACAATGCCGAGGTTCCATTCATCGGGCAAGCATTCTTCCGACAATATCTTACAGATGATTTGGTACATGCTTCTTTCTAGATCGTCGCTTGCTGCTTTAAGGATCTCGATAGATTGAACATCTTCTTCAGCGGCTTTTTTGGATTTCAGCCGAGATATTGCTGTTTTCACTTCTTCAAAGTCATGGTTCACGGAATTGCCTGAAGACGTGATTTTGTTCGTCTCCGCCGTTATACAGTCTATAGAATTGGTTTTTCCATATCCTTATAGCATCTCCTCCGATTCAGGCAATGTTGCCACTGGCCGTCGTTACTTGATGTTTTCGGCATATGACTGCTTAAGAGGTTACTTGACACTTGATCAGAGAAAGAACTGCCGGTCTCTTGTGATTGTAGTTGCTACGACGAGGTAGTGGTTTGATTCGATATTGGCTCCTCGGAAAGTTCAAGCATCTGGAATGCTAGACAAGTCCTTTCAGTCGATCATATGTGGGAATCACATCAGCCTGTTCTGTTGGCGGAGGTGGTGGCGTGCAGGCTGTGCTTTTCGACTGTTCAACCAAAAATGTTCTTTTTCTCCTAGTTAAAGTCACCGAGGGCAGTTTTACTGTCATAGCTAGGACATTGCTCATACATTTTGTCAAGGAGCTCGTAGAACTCGTCCTTGCTGTTGTCTTTTTTCACTTCTGTGGGGGCATGTGCCCATATTAGGCTAATGTTGCCAAAATTTGCCAAGCTCAAGACATTTTGCGTGAATCTGCTTCCCACGAGTTATCCGCATCCAAAAGGCGCCCATTCTTATTTCGGTATAGTGGTATATTCGTTTTTTAAGTACGGTCTCTCTAAACCCACTGAAACTGTGTCTATTTAGGTAACAATTGGATCAAAAGAAGTCAAATATGGACACATAAAATCTTATATGTTCGAAAACTATTCCATTTATTCTCATAATATTATGTCGTTTGATTTTCAATTGTATTGAGTCTACACATGGCAAAATTAAAGCACTGTTCATAACAAGAATGTCCTATTTTTATCTTATTCAAAAATCAACAAGTAAATTCCTAGCAAAATCAGAAGTCTACAAAATAATTTTCTGTTCAAATTTTCAATTGAATGTTATCGATATCAAAATATGTCTGCTCGTAAATCAAAGTTCACTTATCAAAGATTTGAAAGAAACATTCTGTCCAACTTCATTGGCTATTCTTCTTCTTCTGTATGAAAACCTGACACAAAACAAAATTTCCAATGAAAAGAAACTAATCACAAACAGCAACTAATCTCAAAATCAGCCGCCGATATATTAATTCCGACGAAGTCAGCAATATCTCGTGGTGGTTCTGTCATCAAATTCTGATTTCTTCCCCTTTAACAGATTTCTAAGGAATCCAAGATGCAAGTTGAAATTCAACTCAAACACAAAAAGTCCCAGAAAAAAATATAAAATCCTGTAAGTTTGAATCCCCCCCCGCGCCATCAAAATGAGAATTCAAAGAAAGCCAGAGAACCACACCTGAAATAATTTTGCTGATTCTACAGAACAGAAGTAAGTATATATGACTACCCGTTCCCAAGCACAATTCCACAATATTAAAGATTTGGTTGCAGTGAAAGAATCCCAAGGAAGGGTATTATAACTTCCTATGGGAGAGCTAGAGAGCATAGACATTAAAATTTACAATCACTCGGTCAAGTGAAACGGAAACTGGGCAGGAAATTATTCCAGAAACGTTCTTAGAGAAATCGTGGTCAACTGATGCGTTCGCCTTTCTCTGTCTTTCCCAACAGCCCTACGTACACATTTTGTGGTTAAGAAAAGCTTCCTTTCAGCACATTTTAGAGAATTTTCCTCAAATTTTATGTTCAAACGTGTGTTAGCTTTTTTCAACTTTGTCTGTTTTTAGTTTTCGATCTTTTCATATCGCTGGTATTGTCGTTTAGGATTCGGGTCCTGGCCGGTCAACTACAATTTCCAATTGCAATCCCATTGCTGGCATTCATCATCATCGAAGTCCATGGTCATCGGGTTGGTCGTTGTATTCGTCGTCACATTCGACGAAAATGAAATGAAATTTTCCGAAACGTGCTGGAAACTGGATGACAGGGAGTTAGGGAAATTGAGAATAGTATTCCAGGTCGGAGGTCCTTTTGTGAGAATTAAATCAAATAGCTTATAAGTTCAGGTTGAGAAGGCAACAATATTTATCTACAGACACTTCCGGTTAGCCGCAGACGTCTTTGGTTTTTTGAAAGATCAATTGTATTTATATCGGAGAGAAGTGGACCTAAATTGATTTTGAAACTTTGTTTTCTTATATTTTTTGTTTGTCTTGACCAACCTCAGTCCTCCTTTCCTTTTTCCTGACGATGAATTCATAGAAAGTACCTGACTTCGAAGACCAAATCCATTCCAAATCACCGCTACAGCCGCCGCCATCGTCACCATTGCATCATGGTTTCTTTAGTAGGAAATTTTCAGTATTTTACTGACGCTGCAAATTTTTGAACATACCAGCAATTGAAATGAGCCAAAAGTGGTCCAGTCACCGGCATTGGACGATAGAAATAGAAAAGCAGTAATTGCCACTTAAGATGAACATTTTATGGTGACCACCAGGAATTCTTAAATTATTTCCCATACATGGACAGTCTGTGGGAACTAAAAAGAGAGAGTTGGATCTTTGAAAATTATTTCTGGAGTCTATTTTCGTTATGATTGAAAAAAAAATTGAATCATATCTTTCTCTGCGAGACGTGGCCGAAATGTGAAGGTGTCTTTGGCATGATTCTTGGAGATAATAAACACTTGATTTAAACGCTATGTTTGTGATGATAAGGTGAAAATTAATTGAATAGGAGCCAAGACTTTTATCAGTTAAAAGATATGAAGCCAAAAGAACCTACATTATAGTACGGATACATCTTCCCTTGTAGTGGCTACAATATTGAAATTTTTTTTTGCTTATATTTCTACTATCGGAACACATAGTACCTACATACAGGTTCTTTCATTCGTCTAAATTTAACACACAGAACGATACATTTTAAATGAAAATATGAACATTTTAAGGTTGAAGTCACCAAAACATGAATTAATGTGACCAGGAAATTTCTGATATAATTCTGTTGCCTGTTGCCTTGCTGGATTCACATATATAGTCTTATACAAGATCTCCAATCCCTGGTCAACCGTTACTGGTTATGTATTATTATTGAACGATATCTTTCCAAAACGACGATAACCGTCGATAACTGGCCTAACGACAGACTTCGCTAACCCTTTTAATCCCTTCAGATTTTTTAACAATTGCTTACGTTGTGGTTTGATTATGACGGCATTTAAGTGTTAACGCGTTATTCGAATGCAAAGCGATCTATTTTCGTAAATGACAAGCATTCAACTACGGTAAGACACTCCAAATTACAGCGCTGCTAAGGTAGCTTGTAGGCACTTTAAACAGAAATAAGATTATCATGTACTTTTTCTTCCCCTTAAACAATTCAACCATAATACCCGCGCTTCCAGGAATGCCCATCAGTTAACCCTCAAGCCCATCTTCGGACGTACTCTTAAGTATAGAGAATCGTTCTTTAGTAGTGCCTTTAGTAGTACGGCTAAAGAATGTGGAATTCCCTTCCACACTCTGTCTTTCCCAGTCATTGCATTGTACAACGACACTTACTTATAAATTCTTCTTTTCTTTATGCGCTCACTGTGTCTCTGGCATAATAAGGGTATAAAAATCCCCTTTAGTGTGTGCAAATTATAATAAAAAAAAACACTGCTTAACGATTTATACTTTGAATGTACAAGTTTTGATTTATCGACAAATCAGCAGAAAACCAAAATTATGACAAATGGCGATATGAATACAATTAGCATTGACAATAATATACTTGAATGTATTTAGGACAAGGCATGCATATCTAGTCAAAATGATTCCTTCAAAAATAATGAAATGATGGATGTAGAGCATCGAATAAAAAACTTCTGGAATGTTACCAATGTGTCCTTGACCTAGATATTTAGATTTAGATTTAGATTAACGCGATCTTAATGATCTAACTTTGTATTTAATTATTTGCTTGTAAATGTATTACAATTTTACTATATTTTTATTATAAACATATTAAAAATTTAATTGTTCAAAAACCCAAGTCTGTTTGACTAGCCAGTAAGAAATTGAAGGTTGGAATTCAAAATGGAAGTCCAGATAGTAACCATTACTTTAATGTTACCATGCTAACATTTTCATTCACAACCGCTGCAAGGGTCAATAGCCTAACTTATCATCTTTAAGACGTTCGTCATTTGATAATCTTATGATTATCAAATCCAGACTTCTAAATAATGGAAACACGTCGTCGATTCACTTCCACAATGCTTTACAAAAAATGTGCACAACTGGGTCGTACGAACTTGCTCCTGCATGCTAAAACCAAATATTTATGATTACTTTTATGTTTCAAAAATTGCAAAAAGTAGTGTTAAAATAAGAGATATACTATAAGCAATTCTGATTACACTCCTATGCACTTAAATATTTACTTGAAATAAATAAATATAATGTTTTTTCATTAAAAATTTGATGACTTAAAATAGGAGAGCCGGCTGCACTTAGCTCACAAAAAAAAAAAAACTCAACATATAAAAATAATTAGAATTTATTAAAAAATTAAAATTTGAAAATGTACCTCGTAAATACATTTAATTCCAAAAATTTAAATGCCAAACAAATTAAAACCTTATTCTTGACTAGCTAACCCTCGGGACGTTGTCCTCGCTCTTAAGGAGTTTTTAATGGTAAATAAAAGGTTGAGCTGTGTAGCCATCCCGTCACTTAACAGATTCGACTAAATTCAAGAAGAAGCAACGGGTAGTATAATTACTTACAACCTCTCCACCAATTTTGAGCCAAACCGGACCAACCGTTCTTAGAAGGCAGGAAGCTAAAAACAAATACAAAGAAAAATGGTTTCGGGACCATAACCCGGTAACCAGACTTGGCAAATAGTGTGACAGATATATCTGAAATGCGCTGTATCAGCCCACATTTTTCTTTAAAATTTCACTGGAATACCAACAGTTTAATTGCTTTGAGCAATTTAATAGAAAACTGTTTCTTTTAACCATTTCTACGAAGGGGGTTTCATTTGTTTCATATTTTTTTTTTTGACTTGTTATTGTCAACATTGTTGATTCAATTACTCAATTAGACCCTTCGCGTCAAAATAATAAGTAAATAGAGCACGACCGACAGAACCAGTGTTGCCGGAAGTGCAGATTTATGTGCATTGTGCAGATTTTCCATGCGTCCCCAGACTTTGGAAAACCCGTGAATCTACACTGCAGATTTTTCGCACTCATGGCTTAAGAACAAAATTACATGTTTATATTAATTTTTTTTTTTCATCTTTATTAATTTCCAACTAATCAAAAGCACCGTATTACATTCAGTTCAATTTTCACCAACAAATATTTGAACGGAGTGAATGCTGTCATCTAGTTAGAAAAACTCACAATGTATGCGGTGTTCTTAATTTATTCAATTTTTTATTTAGAACTCTGCAGTGCAGTTTTTTTTTTGGTGATTGTACATTTTTTAAACAATTTTATGGTAACACTGCTCAGAACCCATCCAAAAATCGAAAAAGGGGCATGCCTAAAAACTTATGAAGAAAACAAAAGGCCTAAGACATGGAACAATTCAAAACCGGGAGGCCTGCCGACACGCGACGTTTCCTGAGGTCAACCCGGCCAACTTACATGTGGAGTCATAATGGTAGCATCCGAGATCATGATTTTGTCGCAAATGGAGAAGAACAGAAAAAGAAAATGTACCCTTCTTCATATGTATTATGCGGGGAGCCCCCATACAAAAATTGCGCAGCCTTCTTGCCTTCGCTTCTTTTTTGGTGTCGCCTTCGTCCTTGTACAGAAAATAGTAAACTTTTAAGTAAAATTGTTTTCGTATATTGATCAGTTGGTGTTCGTATATTGATCAGTTTTTTTTTGTAGTGCGAAATTCAAAATTTTTAAGATTTTTTAACAATTGAACCATTTGTGATTTGAAAAGTATACATTTTATTTTTGCTAAACCTTCTACCTTAAAAACCTCTTGCATGTAGGGAAAAAAATTAGGAAAATCGGTCAACCAGTGTGCCCGGTTAGCGAACGAACACAAAAATTAGGCTGTTCTTTAATATATATAGATACACATAGTCCTCTTAATGCCCCATAAGCTCATAGATATAGTATACATGCATTGCCTTTCTCTGCGCCTTTGATGAGGTGTTAGTGAACTGAATTGCTGTGTAGAATTTATGACTAGAGTCCTTTGAAGGATAAACCATCATCGGAAGAACGAACGATAAAGGTTACTGATAATATACAAAAAAAAAAAATAGATACGAACGCAAAAGCCATGATGTGAATGCTAATTTCTAACGACTTGGTAAAAGTTACGTTGGTCTTTGAATTGAGTTACGAAATGTTTGATACACCGACAACTTTGTGTCGCACTGCCAGTAATAAATAGCTTGTCAAAGGTAGAAGACAGGATGAGTCTTATTTGGCAATATTTTAATACATAACTTCATTGGGGTCTTGTAAGGACGTTTGTTTTGCGATGTTAAATAGGGGAGGGGTCTTAGGACTTGAATTTCTCTATTAATATGGAATAAGGACCTTACTATCCCTTAAGGCAATTAAAATTATAAAATGCTTTCGAAAACGACCCCCAAACTTTCCAAGCCTCCTTGAATTTTGAATCGTTTAAATTCTCTTGCCTGTACACCAATTAAAACCTTTCTTTCTCACAAAAGCTGATATTTTAAGTACGACATCAACTTGCTTGTTCAAACACACACAAATCAAAAATTGTTTAAACTTTTATTTACTTCAAAATGAAACAAGATTGATCCGACGACAAAGTTCGTAGTTTCAGTTTTTTTTCTTCTTGTGTTTTTCGGGACAATTAAAATTCTCCATGATGTAGTGGCTTCTGTTGAAACAAATTGGAAGGCAGGTCGACCGCTCTTACTCTTAAGAAAAAAACTCCAAAAATTTTGTATCCCTTTTTCGACTTGTGTAACCCAAAAATGGTAATAATCAAAGTTGCACAAGTTTTGCCATATGCAAAACAACACGGTGACGCACGGTTCCTTCAACAAGGACGACGAGTCAAATTTACGTGCATGGCATAAATGTTGAAACTTTATCCTTAAGATGGATTTCAGCTTCAAATTAATAGCCACCACAGCAGATACAACACACAACTTTATGCAAGTGCACCAGGGACGGTTCTTGAAGCCCTGATACTTATTAAAACATCGAATAAACAAGTTAATTGAGGAGAAAAGCACATAATCCAGAACACTCTTGTTTCGTTTTGTAATTTTTTCAACTTTCCCCTTTCTCAAAAACATATGAATTTTTATAATCAACCGCCCTTTAAAAAAGAGGGCCAAGACTTCCCTCCTTTCATGGCCTTCCTCAAAAAAGAATAAAACTCGCAGAAAAGCACCACCATCGAGATCCATACAACTTTATCCACAAAGCCATACAAATACATGCGTGTTATAGGTAGTTCGAGTAAGTGACGACTTTATTGGAATCATAAAATTAAGAGAGTAAATATATGAAATGCTCCAAGTGGTTGTTTATTGTTTAACGACACAGCGGGGAGTCGGTTGCAGATCGACCGCAACCGTTGAAAAGGGTTTCTGCGAGTTCAGGAGAACTATCTTGACTTTGGAGTTTTTGGCAAGAGAATCAAAAAAAAAAAGGAAAGTAAACCAAAAATTGTTGCAGTGAGGTCGTTAAAATTTTTGGGAAACTGAATGTTTATGTTTGCACCCCAAATTGATTCTCTTTTGGGCAAAATTTTTTCCGCTCGCTTCGCTCGCAATCTAACCAAATTGATCTTGAATATTTTTTATCATTATATCCCCATCCTCAATCGAAATAATAAAAAGATGCTCAGAATGAATCATTGAAATGCAATGCTAATTTTCTATGCATAACAGGATGTGTAAATGTGTAGTATATATTCATATAGAACGAAACAGTAAAAGCTTAGAAAAATTATTTGCTCGACAACTAAAACAAGCTATGATATTAATAAAAAAGATCGGCCGCTTTTTCATTATTTTCAGAGTGTTGAGAACTGAATTCGGTATGACTGAGTTTCTGAATGTTAATGGTCATTTGATTAAAAACAAAAAATCAGAGTCTTAAAAATTCGATTACTGAATGACTATATATGAAATTTATTTTAATTTTACGCTCAGTACTTGAATTCTTATTTAAGTTTGTCTCGGGTAATATGGCAGTTCATTTCACGTTCGAAGAGAATTAGAACCAATAAATCATTAAGGACTTTAATTCCCACCGTACATGGGAACTAACCACACTTTTCAAAAGTGGACCAAATCCTCACTTGGAGGAAACTAAATCCCTCAGTATAGTTAGTTCCCGTGGAGTTATTTCCCTCAACCGCTCGGAATAAGCAACAAAAAATAAAAAATAGATTTCACTCGCGCGCCGTAAGCTGAGGTCACAATTCCATGAGAAATGTTGACGTACTTTCGACTCATTTACATGGGTTATAAGTTCATAATCGATTTATGAAGTTTTGAGCCACCTAAGTGGGTCAAGAGTCCTTTACGGACTTATGACTTACGAACTTATGACACTGCGCCGTTAACATTTTTGAAACTGTGAAATTTTGCAAATAATCAAAAAATTGTTCTCCATCATTTACTCTTCAAAATACTTTTTTTTTCTTTTAAATGGAGCACTTATCACATGCACTTTTTCATAAACAACTGATACACAGATCATGAAAGAGATGTTCTTCACATTTAAACAACAGTTATTGTTAAGCATATTGGTGCAATTGAGAGTAAATCTCTGTTTAAGAGCTTGCTAACAGCGGTAAAAAGGGGTCTTATTTCCAAGTTGGCATGGAAACCAGGCCGTATTTCAAGTTTTCTTATGCGTTTTGTAAATGCGGCTTTATTTCCATAATGCAATTGAAATAAAGCCCACCGGGTGTTCTTTCACGTCACCCCATACAACTATTCAAAAAGCCATACAAATACATGCGTGTAATAGTTCGAGTAAGTGAAGACTTTAGTGGAATAATAAAATGCAACAGTGGAAATAA
The DNA here is from genome assembly GCA_920937365.1 of Sphaerophoria rueppellii. Classification (NCBI taxonomy): domain Eukaryota; kingdom Metazoa; phylum Arthropoda; class Insecta; order Diptera; family Syrphidae; genus Sphaerophoria; species Sphaerophoria rueppellii. The sequence goes on from CAKKXW010000002.1 coordinate 36,519,629, forward strand.
ATGAAATGCTCCAAGTGGGTGTTTATTGTTCACCGACACCGCGGGGAGTCGGTTGTGGATCGACCGCAACCGTCGCAAAGGGTTTCTGCGAGTTCGGGAAAACTTTCTTGAGTTTGGAATTTTTGGCAAGAGAATAAAAAAAAGAGTTTAAACCAAATATTTTTGCAATGAGATCGTTAAAATTGTTTTATGCTTGCAATCAAGTTAAAGGCACTTATCATAATGTGGTCAGAATTTTTAAGTTGATTGCTGTGAGGATTAACGATAAAGAGGTTTTATACGGGTGGTTGATGAAAGTTGTTAGCTTAAACTTTAAATTAGTATTATTCGTTTATAAAATCAACACAGCCAAATTAATAAACACAGAATATGGAATGATTTTCTGTTAACTAATAGGAAATTATTATTGATAAAATAAAATTTCTCTTAACTGACGTTTACTACCTTATACCGCCGCCGCACAGTTGTCCAAAATGACTTATCTCGTTGCAAAAATCATAACTTTTGAACGGATTGAGGTAGCGGTACAATTTTTTTTTTAATTTTAAGGAAATTTCCAGGGCTGTTACACCAATAAATTTCAAGAAAATTATTTCACAGGGTGTTTCGGAATCATCGGCCGAAAACAGATTTTCTCAAAAAACTAAATTTATAGAAAAAAAGAATTGAAGTAAAACCTTAAAAATTGTCTTTTGTTTTCGCCATATTCCATCATTTGCAGTCAATTCTCTTTAAAATAAAATAGTTATTATTAAAGGATAATCAATTGTCTTTTAGTAAGGTATAAGACACAAATAAT
>CAKKXW010000002.1:36533358-36545661 GCA_920937365.1 Sphaerophoria rueppellii
ATTGCTTTATTTGGTTGAAGTTTTGATAGCTTCAGTTTAGAGGTGAGAGATAATCAAATATCAAAGGGTTGATTACTTTAGTTTGGGTTTCAGGCAACATCAAGGGTAACGAAAAAAACATATTATTTTTAACAATCGAAATGGTATTTTCTATTATTTTTACATTGTTTAACGTTGTTTCTATTTTTATATCAAAGGATCGAAACGTCAAAAAGACACCAACCGACCAAAGACAATAATGCCAAGATAACGAATAAGTATAAAAAGCAAACAGCAAACACCAAAAAGTCAAGGGATCAAAAGACTAAAAGAGCTACAGCCATAAGCCAAAAGAGACCAGTAGGCAAACATCTGCCCGAAGAATGGAACCTCAGCATCGTCCCTGAAGAAGGAAGATCCTCTACTGCGCCAACTACTCTTTGCCGTTATCATGTGAACGTCTGAAGTCTGAACAATATGGCTCCAGACCGGTAAGTCAACCATGGACTCTGGAACAGAGCTATGAACTCCAAATCGACACCCACCGTCTTTTTATCAAAGGTAAGACTATTTAACACGCTTATCATTCCAGTCATGCTGTATGGTGCGGCTGTAGGGACGGAGCTGGCTGGCGGATACTGTAGGTTGAGACCCAAGTCGAAAATGGACTGAAGTGCCCCTTTAAGTAAGTAAGACCTATAGAACAAAGAGCCACGATACTAAAAGCCCAGAAGATGAAAACCATGGCCCAAAAGAAGAAAGGTCTAAGAGACAAATAATGCACCTACTTGTAATGTTAAAGTTTAACGGTGGCAAATGGCACAACTTAAGAAATTACCGATGTGCTGGGGACGCTCATTGAAGAGTCCGGTGGATTCCCACTGTAATACATTGTCATAGTATCAAAGGGACTGATGATCTTCATTCTTTGGCTTATCTTGTTTTTTTTTTTTTAACTTCTATTTACCTTTCTTCTTTTGATTTCATTGATTTACCGTTAAGCTTGCCGAAGAATAGTGAATTTTTGTTTGTCAACCGCTTTTTCATCAAGAATGTCTTCACCACGTCTTCAGTCAAATGTTCAACGCAAATTTTCGAACATAAGTTCAAAAACGAAGTAGAAATTGAGACAAAATAAATCCTTCAATCAAAGAATGTAAAAATGTGTTCAAGCTCAACTAATGCAATTTATTTGTTTGCTTAGTTTAGTTTGTCTTTTGCCTTTGCGCGTATATTTTCCGCTTTTTAAGAAATTCCATTTCAAGAAAAAAAAAATCTCTCCTTTTAGCCAATATCCGTATTCTTCAAAGAGGCGAACAAAAAATCTCCATCGAACAAGGATCAGATGATGAAAGTTGAATGGCATAATACTGCGCCACCATCCAATCCATCTAAAGCAGTTTTAAGCACACCTCCACACCATTAGCATCATTTATATTCCCTCGACCATATTTTATCCAAAAATAAGCACAGCAATGGATGGGATAAGATTTAAGAATTTGTTTTTCGAAGCGGAGGTGGACGGAACGATTATATCTCATCGATAAAACTTATTTCATAATAGGCAAACGTGCACGTAGGATTAATAGAATAACAGAATATTATAAACCCCTGTAGTATCAAGACAACAGACTGCCGATCAACATGAAGACCCTTAATCCTGGAGGCCGATGGTAATATTATTTGCACCTTCAGCAGTGAATTTAATAATAATTATTATGACCAATTATATATTTGCTGGGTGAAGCGATAATAGTTGCATGTTATAACGTCTTCGTTTTTGGGAACGACTTCCTGTCTGTCTGTCCTTAGGGACATTAACAACAATTTTACAATACTAGACATCGGTAATCAACTCTCTGTAATATCAATGCACTTTGTTGTAATGAAGCAGAACTGCTATTGTTCAAAATGTCGGGAATGGTCGAAACGAATTGAGTAAAACGGTTCGGGCGACAGCAATGTTGGTCCTCCTATTAACAATTTCAAAAGGACGTCACTGAACCGTCATCTCATTATTTCATGCTTAAACCGATGACAATGTTATTAAACAGCTTAACTATTGATGTTAATGCCTTTTGTGTTAATCGCGGTAAGACGGCGGGCAAATATAATTCGGATTTGATTACATCATAGAAGTTTGAATTGAAACTAAAGTTGTATTGGTAGGTATTCTTACGAATGATCTCAGAAGACTTGAGGAAAATTTGTTAAAGACGAATCAGCAAATAAGTTTGATTTTTAGTCAAAGCAAAAGTTGTGTCCACTTATTACTGTTTAGCAAGGTTGAAAAAAAAACATGTTTTTTTTTCAAACAAAAAAAACATGTGTTTAAAACAGTTTGGTATACTGTTTTTTTTTTTACTTTGTTTAAAACATGTTTTAAACCCTTTTTCAAACATTATCTCTTCTCTATATATATAAAAATCGATGTGTGTTTGTTTGTCTATAAGAGACTCCGAAAATGCCCAACAGATTTTGTGATGATTTCTGTGAAAAAAAAATTGGAGAAACCTCATGGAAGAGTGGGAAAACTGGAAAAACCAAACAAAGGTCGGAAATTAGATTTTTTTGCTTGGAATTTTTTGGTTCAAAATAGGTTTTCGAATGGAAAAATAGAAAGTTCTTGATGTAAAACTTGGACTCATTGGTTTTCAAATGGAAAATTACATGAAATTGTGGATGCATTGGTTTTCAAGTAGAAAAATGTAAAATTTCAAATGGAAAACAGAAAAATTTCAAAATGGCTTTTCGAACGAAACTCGGATAGATAACGATGTTGAAGATGTATTGGTTTTCAAATGGAAAATTGGAAAATTTCAAAACAGGTTTCGTTTTCAAGTGGAGAACTGGGAAATTTCAACATAGGCCTTGGAACGAAAAACTCATTAGTTTTCAAAGAGAAAACTGCATGTAATTGTAGGTGCATTGGTTTTCAAATGAAAAACTGGAAAATTTCGAAGTTTTCAAATGGAAAAAAAATGATGAAAAAATACGAAATTTCTTTTTTTTTCACGGGGAAAAATGAATAATTTTGGATTGGGAACTCGAAAAACTCTGAGAGAGCACGAAGAACTTCAAGATCTAAAATAATGTTTTTGCATAGAATTTTAGTTGCATTATTGGTATGTTTTTATATCCTTTAGCGACTCTTAATCCACTCAATCCTCAATGCATTTCTTCTTTTGCTCTTCATTGTAGAGCCATTAATAAAAAAAAATGGGAGAGTCTAACGAGAAAGTCAGAAAAAAAGGGGGGACAGTTGAAAGCTGCAAGGAATTTTGATTTTTGTAAAACAGTCAAAACACACCGGAAGAACGAAAATTTGTTGAATTTTCAACGAAATTTTAAATAATGAATGTTGAATGTTAGTTGTAAAGCTTGGTAAAATTCAAATATAATATGAAGTTCTGTATTTCAATTGGATTCAAGCAAATCACATTGCATTTTAGGAATATCTTTGTTAATTGTAATTAGTCTAAAGTTGCTCTGAGGGGTGGCGAGACGAAGTTCGCAGGGTCGGCTAGTATAATATTAAACAAAAAAAATACTCATTAAAGTTTACTAAATATTTGAACATTTTTATTCAATCATAATTCAATCACGACGCCGCGCCGACGTTGTCTTTGATATGTTGTGCCTTGCTATTACTAGTTGCTACTTTTCGCTCGCAGCTACAGTTATTTTGGAAAGACCAACTGGATTCTTTGCTAAGGCGAGTGCAGTTGACTCGCAGGTCGCAGCTCGTAGCTCGCATATTGCATATTGGGTTGGGACCGAGATCAGTGAATTTTTATTTTTGACTAAAGGTAAGGGTGAAGGCGAATGGGAATGGACCAACAACGACGCCGACGTTGTCTTTCTTTGATATGTTAGTTATGAGATGACTTGCTACTTTTCGGTTGCAGCTTCAGTTATTTTGGACCTACCGATGTTGTTGGCGTAAAACTAAAGACTATGAATTCTTTGCTTAGGCGTCTGGGCGAGTGCATTTAAATCCTTCAAATAGGACCGATGAGGCGACGAGACGACTTAGCAAATAAGGTATATAAGAAAAGAAGAACGCAATATCAAAGAAAACAACCAAATTTAAAACGTCCGAAGAGCAATGATGACTTGTTTTTTTTTTTATGTGTTTTAAACAGTTTAAAACAGATTGTTTTTAATTATGTTTTAAACAAAATGTTTTTTTATGAGGTGTTTTACACAGTGTTTTAAACATTTGTTTAAAACAAATGTTTAAAACATTGCCAGCCCTGCTGTTTAGTCCTTGATGTGTTTTGTTTTTCTGGATAAACATCGTGTTGTATGGCGTACTATTTCCGTTTGAACCATTCGATTTCGTCGCATGCAACTGAATAGAAACCTCCTTTTTTCGAACGTACCCATTTACCACTTAGAGAACCCATCAATGTTGGATAGTTTTTTGTAAGTGTTTTACCTGAATACAGCTGGTTCAAGAACACTACAATTGACGACCTAACACAGGCGTGTTTTTTTGCACGCGTTAATACAACAATAAATTTCTATATCCGCTTAGTTAGCTAGCGGCGATTATTTTTCACGCTTATGAAATAAGCGGATATAAAAACAATGCTACCATATACCTTTTTCAATGAATTTTCAACAATTCATTCCGAAATTCATTCGAAATTCATTTCATTTATTTATTACCCAAGCAAGCTATGCTTTTGCTGTTGTTATATTTCAAATCAAAGGAAACCATTAGGCTACTTTTGTATTTTCCATGCCTTCGTATCTCTTTCTCTATCCAGATAAGGGTTCGGACTTCAGATTAAATTTTTCGAAGTAAATGCAGAAAAAAACTGAAGTAGATCCAAAATTTTCGAAGCAGATTTAGGAAATAAAAAAAAAACAAATTTTCGAAATAAAAATTATTAACAGAAGTTTATTTGGTATAGCAATAACAGTATTAGATAATATATAACATCAATAAATAAAGATTTCTTTAAAAAATATATATTAACATAACATATTATCAGACTTAAAAACTCTTTTACAAAAATAGTAAAGATCTCAGTGGCCAATTGTGATTACCTCTTCGAGAGATAACACGGTCCGGAAACTTTTCAAGTACAAGATCGATGTTTTCATTGCTTGTGTGGCACGTAGCGCCGCTTTGTTGAAAGTAAACGTTGTCCAGATCAATACCATCCAATTCGGGCCATTCATTAATCATTTCTCGATAGCGCAATCCATTGACCGTAACTGTTCCTCCAGCCTCATTTTCGAAAAAGTAAGGTCCAATGACCCCGCCGGACCATAAACCGCCTCAGATGCGACAGTTTTGCTCGTTGACGTAGTCTCCGAGGTGGAAATGGGCCTCATCAGTCAAGATGATTTTTCGATGATTTTTCGGATCATTTTAATGCCTTTCAAGGACCCAATCAGCAAAGACACGACATTGTTGATGATCAGACGGTTTGAGTTCTTGTGTTAACTGAACTTTATAACCCTTAAGACCCAAGTCTTTATGCAAAATACGGTGTAATGACGTTTGTGGAAATCCTAATTCTAAAGAACGACGAGGAATGGACAAACTTGGATTTTATTCAACACTTTGGGCTACAACAGCAATATTCTCAGTGTTTTTGAACAACGTGCACGGGTTTTATTCTTCACATCACTAACTTATCCCAACATCTCGAATTTGTCCACCAATTTCTGTATTGTTGTCCGAAAAGGTGCTTCACGGCGACCCAAGAATGTTTTAGTTTCACGAACCGTCTCTGCCAAATTTTCACCATTTTTATAATGAATTTTGATAATTTCAATGCGTTGTTGAAGTGTGTATCGTTCCATTTTTATTAATGGCTTAGTTTTTACTTGTCAAATGCCAAAACAAAGGAGAATAGAAGTGTGAAATTTGAAGTGTTGGATGACAGCATCAAAAGTGACAACTACCGAAATAGCGGGCTATTCAAAATAACACCTCTTATTGGAAAACCCTTTAGAATACCAAAATCTAGGCAAATCGTTTTGCTCTAATCTCAAAACACAAGCACACATAATGGAAGAAGGTAGAAGCAAATAAGATCAAATGCGTTCAAAGAGTAATGCGTAATAAAGAGTGATCAGCGCTGTCTTTTAATATGTTGGTTAAGAATTTCTTCCAAAGTGAAGTAGATCCTAAAAAAGAGAAGTAGGGAAGTAGATAGATTTTTATTTTTAAAATCGAAGTAGATCTACTTCGATCGAAGTAAAGTCCGAACGCTGATCCAGATCTCTTTTCTTCATTCTCTTGGTTTTCATCTTTGAGCAAGAGATTTTTCTGTTCTCTGGTGAAAAAATTCCCGCTGACGTTGCTCTTCTTTCTCCTCTCGTTTACATATCATCAACTTGTGATGTCAAATTGCTAAAACAAAAAATTTGTCGTTTTTTTGTGCACTGTTCATTTTAAGCGTATATACAGGTGCAAAAAAACACGCCTTATTGCTCTTTTTTTGCTATTACAATAAAAACATTCCGATAAAAGTTTCGCCTTCTAATATCAAATTCGTCAAAGGTCTGAACATAAAAGCTTCGCTTAAATTCGTCAACTCACAAAAACATATTCTCATATAATATTTATATTTACTCGATATTTCAGCCAAAGCTTAAGTTATAAAAATAAAGGTTTTGCAAATATGAACTAAATTGAATTGGATTCAACCAATTCAGTACTCAATTTTTATAAACCAATAAACTATTACTCGCCCACAGACCATCTATATTTTAATTTGTTTTTGCAGAAAAAATGTATCACACATGAGTGGCAACAAGGCTTAAAGTAAGAAGAAAAAAAAAATTGCTTGCACATCACGACCAATTTGTGTTAATGGAAAGCATTTTAGCATATTACAACCATAAAATATAACCGAAACCGATCCAATAAATAAAACTTTTACTCCGAATGAATTAAAATAACACTCATGTCATGACATAGAGATGTTCGACCCTTCGACACACACACACACACACAAACCGGTCTATTAAAATAAAAAAATAGATTTGTTGTTTGAAGCTAAACGGAAACGGATAAACGAGCATCGCCGCACCGAGGCGAGTAGACAGTTAAGTGATAAAACGAAAGGGGGTCCATAGAAACTGCCAATAATCTTAAAAGGGGAATAAAATTCAGAATTTCCAATAACGAAGGGTGAACGGACAAGACTGAAGGCTAAATTACTATAGGGGAGGGGGTCTTTAAAAACAACATAATTTGTTTCGTTGGGATATGAGAAAATACATGAATACTTAGTTTGTTTTTATTATAATGATGACGATGTGTAGGAAGTTGTGAGACCGCAAATAAGACTGATAGTTAATGAATTTTGCATCTAACCTTTTTTGTGACTGGGTCTAAGAAAATTCATTGAAATGTTTGTTCTTCAAATTTTTCTAACTGTCTTGGAAATCTAAACTGATGAACACCACCAGGTAGAAAATTTCGATTTATTTCCTTTTTCGCAATAATTGTAAGCAAAGACTTTGAAGATGCTTCGACCAAGGCTTTCAATTTTATATTCCATTGGCTACAATGCCACTCCGATCAGTAATTTATTTACCATTAGTTTTGCTTTTCATGTTATCTTTTTTATTTGATTCGAAACATAATTTTCGGAACAACTTTTTAAGCCATGATTTAGGTGGTAATGAAAGTATATTGAGTAAACTATTATTTGACCAATAAAGATTCGTAATCGAATACTTTCGAATAATTCATTCGGGAATAGCTTGTCCATTTGCAATTTAAATTGTAATTGGATAAACGAAATAAATGTGTAACAAAATTTACAGAATTGACCTCCAACTGCTTTCTGATATTTTGTTGACGTTCTGTTTTTTTTTAGATTACTTGATTTGCACCTTTCTTCTTCTATACAAGACGGCATATTATACAAAACCACAAACTAAGGAATAAAAGAATGAAAAACCAGCAAAAAATTTTGCTGCTAGATGAGAATGTTAAAAGCGTACCAAATTGTTCTCGGCTAGTTCAATAATCTTCGGTCAGCCCAACATTAGCTAGATAGTTGAATGATGCCAAGTAGATTGAGCATCATTTTTAGTAGTTTGTTTTGACAAACCTGCAATTTTTTTTCTATGAGCTTATGCGGCTTTTTTCAAAACGGGACATTCATATAAAAGTATTGTGTTTTCAGTCATACTAATATTATAAAGAGGAAAGATTTGTATTTTTGTATGTTTGTTACGACTTAACTCAAAAGCTACCGATCTATATTTAGCTATATTTTTTTACTAGCTGACATACCAAACGCTGTCGAATTAAAAAAATTCTTTCACCTATAAAAACGAGAACATTCCGGAGTAACATATGCCATATTTTATTACAATCTGCCCCAGACAACGCTGCTTTGCCATATAAAAGATAATCTTCGAGAATTTTAATCTTCTTTCCGATTAAATTGTCAGTTTTATGGAGTTTTATAGAGTGGGTGTGCAGCAAATTTTGCAAAACAATTAATCCGTATTGGAAACGGGCTAATGCAAATTGATGTATCTTGGCCATATATCACATTGCCAGCAAATTTCTGTAGGATCACAGAAAGCATAGTCGAATTGATAGAAATAGTTTTCCCAAACATTGCACAAAACGTCAAAAATCATCAGTGGCTCAGTACTAAGTTAAACAGCAATACCAGGAACTTGACTATTCAGAATGGTATTCACGGTGAAACAACAACTTTATAAGTCCACGGATACGAAGCCGGAGCAACGGGGAAACGAGTAGCGGAGTACTTGGTAGCGGGGGTGAAGGGTATCGGGGGGGAGGAGGGGGGGGGGAATATAAGAAATAATTTATAAATAGTAACTCTGTTAAGTGACGGGAAAACTGCACACCCAAGCTTTAAGTTACCCCTACCAATTTCTTAAAAGCGAGTACAACAAGTTCAGAATAAAGAGGTTCCACTAATGAGCTACTGAGTACTGACTTGAAGTCTCTCTTATCTCCTTTAATTTTTTTTGTGCACAAACTTTATACAAATATCTTCAGGTTCGAATAGCGTGGGAAAGCGTCGGTCACCAAGCTACCAGCAGCCATACTAATTAATGCTACATGGCAAGTAAAACTTATTTTTGTTTATATTAGCAAATGTGCAAAGAGGGGTAGGTGTGTACCCGCGGCATAGTTTTAGCGTTGGGCAGTAATATACTCGTATATAGTGTTGGTTCGAATCATATTCGCGTCTAAAGTGTTTTTATTTAATCCTGCATGGGTAGGGATACTCTTCTTGCGAAGTACTAACTGGTTTCTAAGAATGTCATCTGTCGCTGAAAAAAAGCTTCTCAACTGTAGGGTCGTGTACAACCCTCTTCTGATGTTTCACTCTATGATTTTTGGAATTTTGTTTTTGACCATTTCTGAAAATCAATTTCAATAAGATCTTCATAAATTTAATAGATGATGTCATTACGAAAGGCAACCACAATTTCGAGCTCAGGCTACCACAGGAAATTCTTCATATACCAGATTATTAGTAGCTGAGATGAGAATTTAGCTATCAGGCCTCAAACATCTTTTTGGTTTTCGGTGGCTGACGATCAGGCTTCCGAAGAAATTTGAAATCAATGACACATTTTCAAAGCCATTTATTTTTGAAGCACAACTTGCTTATACGGAAATGGGAAGTTGTTTCGAGTTTTAACGTCATGATACATATCGAAGCAAGTAAGGAGTGGACGATGCTTGATTTTCTCAAAAACCGTTATTTTTATTATTTCATCATAAATTATTATGCGTATTAAATAGTATAGAAACTATAATGAACTATATCTTGTACAACTGCGTAGAAAAGATGTATACTTGTTTCTGTCAAAAATTTAAGTACGAAAACCAATTTTTTTAAATTGTATTAGTATCTATTTGAGAAAACAATAAAGATAATTCAGAAAATGTAAAAGCATGTTTCTGCACATAAAAACGTTGTTTCTTTAAAAATATTTTTTTTTGTTAAAGTAAGTTAAATTTTTAGTTAATTAAAGTTAAAAAGTTTTGGCTAAGCGGGGGACATAGTTCATACCCTCCAAACCGTTTTTTTTGTCTTGTCTTTAGCAAGCCTACCTCCTCTAGATCTTTTTTGTTTTGACTTTGATTTTACCAAAATCCTATTGAATAGCACCCAGTTCTGAGTAATACGTAAAAAAACAAATACATATATGTGGAGAAATGTAGAAGAAGATTCAAGAAAATACCCTACCCAACCGTATCCAATGAGTGGAAGGAGAAGATGAATGTGTAAAATGACCAGAAAAGACCAATCTAGACCAGACACCAAAGCGCTTCATATTTATTACTCTAGTAAATGCAGCTCCTCAAACCAAGGTCCTTTTAATGATTGGCAGAAGGAAAAGTAGCTAACAATGTTTGTCGTTCGAAATGTCTCTTTTCTTAGGAATATGAAATTTTTAATTTTATTACAAGAATCAAATTTATGTTTCATATCAGGAAAAAAGTAAATTTTAACACTATGCTAAGTTTTGAAAATTTACATACAAACATAATTAATAAAAAATAGAAAAATAAAGCGAACGTGCTTAACATTGTTTTCCAAAATCATAATAGCGCAGCATTAACATATTCACTTTATGCATATAGAGGCAATTTCAAAAGTTCTTTGTCGGTTTAAGTGAGTGCACTTGGCACACATCTAATTCAATTCAAGATTTTTGAGGCCAAATAGATATATGCAAACGAAAAAAAATTAAAACCAAAAATCGCAAGAGTGTTTGCATTTATTTCCATTTACCCAACTCATCCAAAAAATAACCATTAAATTCCAGCGAAGATAACACATAAAGCTATAGTTTATATAGTTGTTGCTGGCCCCTCTTTTTACATGCAGTTCTAGCCATCTGCATATTCGTCTAAAAATTGATTAATAGAAAATTGAGTGGCTGTAGATTGAAGTGGAGTCGTCCTTGCTGGCCTCAAAGCAATCTACCCATTCAACTACTAAACTACTGACGGTATAATTTATGGATTGAACGTTTCTGAGTTCTGACCCAAAACTACACACAATTCAAATAACGAATTCGAATAGCTTGGACTATTTCGTTTGTTATTGTCGTCGGAAGTCCTCGTCATCCTCGAAATGGATATGCAAGTGGATTAAGCAACCCTTTCCCAGCGTACCCCCTTCCGATTGAATTTCGACATCATCGTCACAGCGAAAAAAAGCTTTCTAGTCAGATTTGAATAAACCGTTCCAAAATGAACTAGCAGATCGATCAAAAATACACTACCTCACCCCTGATTCGACACACATACACACACTCATCATAAGAACCAGATTGATAGATCCATACTTTTTGAATTGTCCTTTGTGAATTGGTGGGGCGTGAATTTCAATAATACCGCTGTGAATTGTTGCTAGAGTACGGAGCGCAACGAATGTTGGCTAAATTCTATGGCAATGATGTCGAATGCTATTGAAAACAAGAACGAAAAAATAAACGAAATCGTCGAAATCTCGAGCACTAAGTGAATTTTCCAATTCAAAGAATGAAAAAAAGGAAACTCGGACGACGAGCGACGATTGACACACAGATGGAATGCGAGAGAGTGGGCTTTTGTCTATTATGTCCTTTAAGGACGAAAAGTAAATGGCGTGATGACAACGGTGGCAGATTTGTATTTTTCATGGATTTTTCACGGAATCAGTTAGGAAGCGCGTTTTTGAATTGAGATGGAAATATGATTAGTTTGTACATATTTTATTACTAACTATGCACTTCCACGTACTTGTACAAGCCTGGTAGAACCCTTATGTCTTTCAACTCATAGATGGTTTGATATGGGAACTGGGAACCTTTTTTTAGTTTGATAGTAGCTCTTAACAATTACGGGCATCCTACTTCAAAATAAATAAACAATGCTGGCCAAACCAGAATCTTTAGATCCAACAACTGAAGGTTAGCATTGCGCATTGCTTACAGCCCTAAAAAAATATTTGGTTGTGAAACCACATTCTATAAATTTGTCATTTAAACTTCATACATTATTAAATTCATGAAAGGCCAGCTCAATTTATAGCCCGCTCACAAATATAAAACATCGTAAAGCCTGAAAGATAGACGCAGACGATTTTCTTTGGTTCGAATTTTTATAGAGGAGGACAGAAACGAAATAAAATTAAGGAAGTGGATATGCAAATATATATGTGTAAAGGATATTGGAGGGAAATTTTATCTTCATTCTCGGTTACCGTTTCGTTTTCATTACGCTATAGGTTGGTACATATATTGGTATAGTTGAATCATGCAACTTGACACCGCTCCCCCCCCCCCCCGGTTATAGGA
>CAKKXW010000002.1:36578634-36693632 GCA_920937365.1 Sphaerophoria rueppellii
AAGTGCATCTTCGCCAAACTCAAATTTAACACCTTTCTTCAAAGTATTTGTGATTGGTGCCGCAAGTCCTGAATAATTATTCACAAATCTACGGTACCAACCAGAAAGCCCAAGAAATCGCCTTACCTGACGAACGCTTGTAGGAACTGGAAACTCTGTGATCGCTGAAATCTTTTCTGAGTTGGTCTTCAAACATCCCTCACCCACAACATACCCAAGATAATCCAACTCTTTGAAACAAAACTTCGACTTTTCTAAATTAATAGTAAGCCCCGCTTGTTTCAGTCGCGCAGCAACTATCTTGAGCATCCTTATATGCTCTTCGAAAGTAGGGGTAGCAATTAACAAGTCATCAACGTAAGGAAAAACATTTTCTCTATACTGGTGCGGTATGACCTTGTCAATTAATTTACACATGCGCTGTGAAGCGTTGCATAAACCAAATGGCATGACAGTAAATTGGAGAAGAGGCAGCCCCGGAATAGTAAAAGCAGTCTTTTCCTTTGAACTTTCATCCAACGGTATTTGCCAAAAGGCGTCTTTCAAATCCACACTCGAAAAGAAATGTGACTTTGAAAGCCGACTTAGCAAGCCTTCTATATTTGGAACCGGACCAGCATATTTCTTTGTAACGGAATTGACCTTCCTAAAGTCTAGACAGAGTCTGTGTTTGCCGTTTGACTTCTTGACTAAAACCACAGGAGAGCTCCAAGCACTAGTGCTTTCTTCAATTACGCCCAATTGAAACATGCGGTCTACCTCCTCATATAGAAGCTTTTGTACCGCCGGAGAAACAGGATAGTGCCTTTGCTTGATGGGAACTGCGTCACCAGTGTCAATGTGGTGACTCTCACAATTTGTCCGTCCTAGGCCATGAACCGCATAAGATGGAAACAATGTTTTCGCTTCCTCTAACATTGCTAACTGCTCCGATGCCAATTGATGAGCATTTGGGTTCATTTGAATGGTTTGGGTAGTCTGAAGATTTAACTCAGAAATTATTTGAGGAGCAACGTTAAACAGCTTCCAAAAATCGACCCCCAGGTAAAGTTTCTGATCTAAGGTTGGAACTATAAACAGGCGCATTTCTTTTTTCAATCCCTTATACTCAACTTCTAGAAACGCAGAGCCAACGATGTCCTGGCTCTGTCCGCTTGCTGTCTTCACATGTAACAATAGCTTTTTGAATGGAATTTGGTTCTTCTGAAGGAATTCTAAGGCACCAAGACCGAGACAGCTTATTGAGGCTCCCGAGTCAAGAAGACCAAGGACACTCTCATTACATATTTTAACATTTGCATACGGTCTTGGGTCTTCAGAATTTAGAAATACTGTCGCCGATATGGCCCTATAATCTTCCTTTTTGTCAGCAAAGCGTTTTCGAAGTTTTAGGATTTTTTTAGAACAAACTTGTTGTTTGTTTTCATTGTCGTTAAATATTCGAGAGCGCACCTGTTCATAATTTAACAACCTTTCGTGTAGTGTTTTGTGCAGTATGGATTCGTTTGATTGTGGAGATGTATTTGTGTTAAATTGTCTGGATGTAGTAGTGTTTCCTTTGTTTTGTGTTTGTGTTTCTCTTTTGAGTATTTGTATTGGATTGTCAAGTCCTATGTCAGCTCTCGTCCTTATTGTCTTGTCATCTACTGTGTCCTGAATGGATTTCCCGGTCTTCCTACTTGAGAGCAATTGTTCCGGGGATTCGAATTGCTCGACCTGGTGTTTTCCGAACATGAACACCGAAAAGATGTTACATCCGGTCGGCCACATTTGTAGCAAAATAGAGCCCTTTTGGAATTTGGACATTCGCGAAAAGTGTGCCCTGGACCCCTGCAGTTCCAACATTCAAGGACCTTTTTTCGCTGATTTAATTCCGGACATTCTACAGCTTCGATACCATGTCCGTAACCATCGTCAACGTTGTCAAAGTCGAGCTCATTCACCCTTCTACGGAAATGCTGTTGGTTTTGCTCCGAAATTTGTCGCTGTCTGAAGTGCTCAGTATTATATTTTTCAATATTGCGGCAGGTGTAGACCATCTCTGGTAGGCTTACAGTTCTGAACGTTAGAAGCTTACTACCGATGTCGGGTCGAACATTTTGACGAAGCAGGAAGATTAGACGATCAGGACCTCTCGGTATTCGCAATTTTGCATTGAGGTTCAATATATCTGAGTAAAAATTGTCAAAAGACTCGTTTGAACCCTGTTTTCGATCATCTAGTTTCCTACCTAGCTCGTCATCGGTTTCCAAACAGCCATAGTGGTCAATAAAGGCAAGTCTAAAATTCATCCAGTCTTGTTTGTTATGCGTCTTTAAATGTCCCCAGTACCAGTTTGTCACGTTACCGTCTATAAAATGGTGAAAGTTACGGAAGATCTCTTCCCATTCCACACCGTAAGATGCCTGCAGATGCTCCAATCGGAATAAAAAGTCTTCCACCCCCATGTCTTTATTGTTAAATTTTAATCCCCATTTATGGAAATCGTGCGTCTGTTTGTGTCCTCTAACTTGGTTATGTGTGTGTGTAGTATTTTGAATGAAGTTGTGTTGTCTTGGTATGTCGTTATCGTATCGGTGTAAGTTTTCTGGTGTTGTGTTCTGTGGTGTTGGCTGTTCAAATGATGCATGTATTGTAGAGTTATCTATGGAAGGAATCACCATCTGACTAACGATTTCCCTCATTTCACCCCGAAAAAAATTCCTCTCTCTCTCTGCCCTTGCGTCTAGAGACTTTAAAAGATTCACATTCTGATTTTCTATTGTATCTAACACAATTCTCTCAATGCGTGAATCGAGATCTGCCATAGGATCTTTGATCGGTTGTGTAGACAACGGTGTCGAAGTGGAAGCTGGTTTGGTCTTGTCTGGAGTTTTATTAATATTTAAATTGAATTTTGGAAACGGCAATGGTTCCTTATGAAAAGAAAAAGGATTTGACAAAGTTCTCAAATCTGCATGAGCTTTAAAGAGTGCTCTCCTTGGGCTAAAAGATAAATTTGACCCTGTTGGGTACTCATTACCCTTGTTCTGGGCTAAATACAAGTCCTTACTAGAACCCGGTAAATCGGTCATATTGATTGTTATACTTTTTGTTTTAACAATTCATTTACATACTGGAGTGATCAGTGACAACAAAAATAAGGTCCAAACAAATGAGTTCCGCTTGTGCATTGGAAAGGTTTTCGGTTCATCAGTTTCAGTTTCTAACCTGACACGAGCTATGGCACCTTCAAGGTTAGATGTTGCAACAGGCAGTCAAGTATTTTAAACACTTGACCCGGCCAACAGATAACAAGTCAGCACCATAGCGATATCAAATTAGAAACTGACTGTACAAGAAATTTACAAGGGTGTGTCTATCGCAGCTGACGAAAAGGTGTAACAACTACCTCTCCCGGACAACAGCCACACGACCCTGCAAACTCTTACACATGTCGAGAAAGTCAAAAGCAATTAAGTCAGGAGAAAACAACTAACCAAAGACATTTGATTTTCTCTATCTTCTCGCAACCCTTAGAAACTTAGATACTCTGCAGCAAGCAACAAAGACTTTACCCTCTATTGCAGGACAAGGAACCTAAAGAATCTTGAGTTATGAAAAAGAATAAAGGAATTTCAGATCCATTTCAAAACATGTAAAGAAAATTACTTGAAAAAGACTTAAATCGCGAGAAAAAAAAAAGAAACTAATTATGAAACGACAAGATAAAACCCCAAAAGAAAATTAAAATTGAAGCAAAAAAAAAAAAAATTTTATACGTGAGCAATTCCCTAGGACACAAACTTTGCCCTTAAAGAAAATTGCCCCACGTTGGGCGCCATCTGTAACGGTATAAAAGTATTTTAACCCTTCCACCCAGTAGGTACAGATCCTACCTGCAAAGCTCGGGAGGAAGGGTGTCCAGTCAGGCTAGGACGGGTGGCATGCTGGCTTGCTTGCTTAGCTCGTCGGATGTGGGGGTGGGTTCTTTGTCCAGCCTGACCAGACTACCGTGTATATTCCATGCCATCTATTACATCAAAAAAAGTTAACACGCGAAAATAACAACAAAAATCAAATGAAAACAAACTAGGAGCTGAAAAAAAAGAAACGGACTAACACACGAAGAAGAAAAGAACAGAACAAATTTAAAACAAACTACTTTAACCGCGGAATGATTTGAAATGAATTGAAATGATTTTGAAATTCCTTACTAAATCCCCTACTAAACTTACCAAATACACGGGCGCCTTAGATGTTAACGGCACCCTTGAGCAACCCGCCCCATTGCCAATCTCAGGTCTGAGATGACACCTTGGCTGCCGCGCGCTCAGAAATATGCGACAGCCCCTACATTGAATAAACTCACCTGCGGATACTCACTTAAGGCATCCCCTATTTCTGTCCGTCACCAATCACTCCATTTGTTGGAAGTTTAAAATTTCATATTAAATCAAGGAAACAAAAAAAATCATCAATGAATTCATTCTTCTTCAAAGAATTTTATTTTGAAATATGTTTGTAATAATATAAGTATATCCTAATGATTATGTTTATGATAAAGAAAAGAGAAAAAAAGAAAAAGAACTAGCAAAACACTCGATTTCCAAATAACCTGGCAATGCTTATTTTATTTGATACATATTGGAATTTAAAACTAAAGTTCATTGCCTTTTGGCCTACATTTAAATTTGCTCGAAACAAAATGAAATTAAAAACAAAACAAGTAAGGAAAATCCGAGCTTACTCACTCAAACAAAATAAAACAAAAAAAAAATGTCATATATTTTCATAAATACTATGAAAGAATGAATTACCTCGTAACTTGTAAGTATTTGTATCAATCCACCGACGAGTGCGCACTTGTCTGCTTGAAAAGATTTACTTTTTCTTCTTTTTGTTTTGATTCTAAATAACACACTACAAAGTTTATGAAATTGTTTGAATGAACAATTACGGACTACACTAATACACATAAACTTATTGAATGAATATTGAAAGAATATGAAAATGAGAAAGAAACAAACAATTAGGATATATTTATGAATGTATAGGTTTGAGAAAAGAAAAGAAAAGAAAGAATTACAAATTGAGTAAAAAAAAAAAGACAACAAAAATCAAATTAGGTGAGAGAGATTTAAAAAAAAAAATAACAAAACAGAGAAAAAAAAAAAACAACAAGAGAACAACACACAAATGAATCTTCACTGTTCACTTCATTTTTTTTTTTTCTAGTTTCTTGACCAGTACCAGCATCCAGCTCCAGCCTCAAGGTATTAATTTTTGTCACTAGCAATTATATGTCCATAATTTTTTTGGTACTTAAAAGTTGTCACAGACAAACACCAGATACATTTTTATTGAATTGAAGTTATCTTTATTTTCTTATACTCCTTTTTTATTATTATTGAGGCACACACATATATTATATTATGTTTTTTTCTTTAAATTTAGATTGAACTTTTGCACTTTTTTAGAGCAATTAAGGGAAGTTATCAATTTATAGTTCAGTTTTTCCTCTTTAGCCTTTTATTTATAGTTTTTAAATCTTTGGTTTACTAATTTATTCATTTCTTTTTTTTTTTGTTTTTTTTTTTTTTTTTTTTCTGATTATACGATATGGGATCGGGTAATTTAAGATTTTTTTATGCACATGCACGCTATCATTTCTTTATTTATTTTTTTTCCTCTTTTTTTTTTCAGCCTTGCACGACCTTTTCTATGTGCCTCGAAAATTCGAACTCCCTCTCTTTTTTATTTTTCCTCGGCAACTCGTTTATCAGAGACGAGCGATTCTTTTTCTAAAAAAAAAAAAACATAGTGCCGACTTTCAAAGTGGCGATCCTACAAGAGCAAACCCTTTCTTTTAAGGAAAAAGGGCAATAAAGAGAGAGTGAAAAAATAAAGGAACCTAAAGCTCATGCGATAATAAAAATGGAGAAAAGGGAAAAAGAGTAAATACAAAAAAAAAAAACAAAATAATAACAAACAAAATAAAGAGAGCAAACGAACATATATACAAGAAACTGCCAAAAGTTTTTTTTTTATAAGCTTGATTAGACGAATGAGCATTTGAGTTTGAATATGAAATCAAATTTAAGGGAACTGGTGTCGAACACGTACTACAGATTAAAACAATTTTAAAGATTTAAAACAAAAGCAAAACTTCATTTAAAACTTAAAAATGGATTAAAATAACTAAAACTTAAAACGAATTAAAATAAATAAAACTTAGGAATAAATACCACAGAGGGAGTTAGTGTTAAAGCTTAACAGTAAGGAAATTGTCTAGAATATCATTTAAAATAAGTTAGATATAAAAGAGGTTTGAAAACCTATGTAGAGTAGTATCACAGCTGATCACAAAGAGTATGGATATTCTCTATAAAGGTTTTAGATTTAAGAGAGATCGATACTAATTAAATGTAAATTTTAAATAAACTTAAATAAAAGATGGAACTACATTTTCGAATTCCGCTTATTATTATTTAATGCTTGACATGAATTATTGAAGGATCTGTTTGTGCAAAAGGGGGGCGTGCGATGCATTCGACAGGCAGTGAGTAAATTCGAATAATTTATTCAACTTTGCATTAGGGGCTAATGTAATAGTATTTGCGAGACATTAGCCAAGGATGGTCCGGTTTTTAAATAACTCGACTGAGGGTGGGTTCGCATTTTAAACTTTCACCATCTCATGATTTCCAAACATGCATTCAGATTAAAGAACACAACTTCATATCTGGTTTTAATTTGTGAGTTCGATTAGAAAGGTGTATGGTTAATTATTTATAAACAAAATAGGCATGTAAATTTAACGGGTCCGGTAGCAGTGCAAGATCCCACGACTATCCGTCGAGCTAGAGTCGCGCGTTCACAAGCATGCCTGCCGCACTTACCTACCAGGACAACCTATCCTACGTCTTATTGAACCTTAAGAGGGTCCTGTTCTCTTTTTGTGTCAGTGGGAAATGTATCCGATGGTATCTTAGGATAGGGTCAACTAGACCGTTACAAGCGATTACTCCTGTTTGTATATTTTCCAGAAGAGAAAATATATACAAAATAAATGGTATTTTATCTGATCGGAGAGAAGCCTCGGTCGGATGAGAATACCCATATTTTGAAGAAATATACTCCCAAGCCAAATATAAATAGGCAGTTCTTAAATAAAGCCTCCCCACAAAAATTAATAATGAGTGCTTACTAGAACAAACCTCTGGGACAAACACTCTACCGAAGCGAAGTAAGAACTGATTTTTGTTGATGACGATACCTCCAACTGTGCATTTTTCTGGCGACGTTGGGTGTGAATCGTATCACACCCAAGTCATTATCATGTGTTGTTGGCTGTCGCATGTCGCTTCGGTATAATTGTGTTGTTGCTTCAGTGTTTTGTTTCTCATTGTTAAGTTCTGATTTTCGGCTGTTTGTTCTCTTTTTTTTTCCTTTTCCGAAGGTTGGATCTACGTAGGTAATGAGGCGCTTGTCCTTCTTTTAAACGTTTTCGGTTTTCGTGGTAGGTACGCTCCCGAATTTCGTTGAGCAAAATCGATTTATTGTAACGCTTCGTTACAGGGTTTTGGAAGAATTTTTTATTCTGTCCAAAATTATTCGAAAAGCATGAAAATTCAAACCAGTTCATATTTCTCATTATCCTAAGCGTATTCCTGAAAACCAAACTCTAGCTCCAAACTCTGGTTGCCAAATTATTAACATTAGAAGATAGTATCATTATGGGGATACAATAAGCTAAAGACAAAAACCCAAAAATATGGTTTTTGATCATTACTCAGTAACTAAACCTCGCATGTAGTTTTGGAATTCAGTGAATGACAGAGGGCAAACAGACCTTTGTTCTCGTGCATCATTTGATATAGGTTTGCTGGAAGAATTCACAGATCTGGCGATTTGAATTGCTGAAATTTTCAGAAGGCAGAAATCGAAAAAACTTAAAATATCCCTTTTTATAAATGTACTAGCAAAACCCCTGCCCGCTTCGCAGGGCTTCGGGCCACAACGGTTCGGAAATTAGAGATAGGCAGGATGAAGAATAAGGTAATCGATGGATAGGCAGAAATGAACAATATTCTTGAAAAATCATGCCTGTATTCGCTAATCTGACGAAAAATATATTCGTTTTTCAATTCTTTTTCATAATTTTTTTAGTTAATTTACCCATTAAACATATCTTCCCCAAATTTAGCTCCCTGAAAAGAGGTAAGGTAATTAGGATTTTGACAGCAAGCCAGGTGTAGGCATAAGTATGCTTTTAACCCTCTTCAGAATTGTAAAATGTTATAAATTTTCTTAAAACTAACAATTATTGGGATATTATAAAGTGCTGCAATAAAAATATTGACAAAAAAGAACCTAAATTCGATGTTCTAAGCTGTTTTAGATTTTCCCAAGTATTATAAAATGTATGGGTTTTTGTTTATCAATGAGATTTTATTTGCTAATTTTTTTGTTCATAAGGTAAAAATAAGAAAACTTTATGTTCGTAATGCGTAAATTATTTGAAAAAAAAAAATATCTTAAAGTCAACACTTTGCTCTCGCAAGAAAAATTGAACACCACTTAAATACAAAGTTAGCCTTTTTTTTAAACGTCAAAAAGTGATGAAAAAGTAACTTTGTCTTAGAAGGATTATTTTCTAAGAATATGTCCAAGAATCACATCCCAAACTATATGGCAGACAAATTACAGGATACCCTGTATAGTTGACAGAAATTTCTAAACCAAAACCACATATTTTTGCGTCTCATTTATTTTTCAGGGAATTCAAGTCGAACAGGAAACTAAAGACGTATGCCATTGACTTCTTCAAGGCTAGTCTTGTAGTACTGTAAAGTTTAAGTTGATTGATGTCCCGAAACAAAGTAATGCTCATACCATCAGAGTTAAAAAATGTGGAGGCAGTCCTGGTACATAAATGCATAAATGCAAAAAATTCAAAAACTCCGTCTCGTTGTAAATTTACTACATCGTTTTCATTTGTAATTGTGTCAAACCACTCAAACGACTTTTGTGCAAAAAATTATGCATTTATTTGTCTAGTTCAAAATAAGTTGTTGCATCGATTTTAGAAAGACTTTAATCTGTACCAGCCATTATTGCACTTCAACTCAACGCTTCAATGCTTGGAAAGACATCTTGAATCAACTCATTCCGTGGATTTGATACATAAAATTGTTTGGAAGTGAAATTCGGCTTCAGAATCAGTGAAATTATTCCATTTCCAATGTCCAATAGTGTCCGTGGCTTAGTGGTTAGGTGCGTTGGCTGCTAAGCAGAACGGCTTGGGTTCGAGACCTACTCGTGCCCAAAGTTTTTTATTTCATCTTTCTCGGGCATTGCCTTTTGCGAAGAACTGACAAAACTTCCAAGAGTATCAAGAGTATGAAAAAGTGCTTCTTAACTTTGCCGTTCGGAATCGGCGTTAAATTGTAGGTGCCCTAAATTCTTCACACGCACCCAGAGAATTTTGATGAGAGTAAGCCACTAGGCCTTGGCTCTTCAAGATCTGTCGCGCCACTTCTCTCTTTAATGTCCAATAATTGGCCAATGTAAGTTCCCTGAAATAGAAGTTTTTAAACGACTCCATTCGTCTGCAGCAGTTGACCGTGGTATAATCGACTAAGTTTGTCCTCAGAAACAAAAAGATTCAGAGCTCCAAATTCTTCAAGTTGCGGTTAAAGGCTTCAAGTAAATTTTGTGCGCCATTGTGCTCTCATCCCACACAAATATTCGGCCATTACCAACTTTTTTGAAATATTGTAATGTCATTTTTATGTCTAATAATGTGCTCACAACTCCAGAAGAAGAAAGAGCCAACTCTTTTTTTAATTTCAGATCATATTGATGCTAAATTAATGATAACAAAAATGATTTCCCCATTCCACCGGTGCATCACAAAAATTATATACCACCACTCAGACTGATCACACCTTGCTATCTAATGGTGTCATACACATAGGTACTTTTGTTGATCGTTAAACTTCGGCTCAATAGTTTGCGCAAATATTCTGAATCGAATGCAATTTTATTATTGTCCTTAACGTAGTATTGTTGTCGAGCAACCAATTCAATTGTGGCAATGCTTTATTCGCAAAACGGTTTTTGTAAGCAACTGGCACATTTCAATTTGAAAGCATTCAATTCCTCATCAGATTGGCATTTGCAATGACTATTGACTCAAAGCTAAATAATGTCTGTTTGTGGTTAAATTTGAGCACAACATGTTTTTCATTCAGACAATAATTATACGTGGAATACCTCCAGTTCGTTAGTGTTGATTAAATTTTATTAATGACACATTCCATCAACATTCAAAACGTTATAAATAACAAATAACAATATAATTAACAAATACGTACCCACTAAAAATAAATAAGATATACATATGTACATATTTTCATACTCTAGAAATTTCATATATCAAAACAACAGTTTGCCGGGTCAGCTAGTTCAAATATAATTTCCTAGTTTCACTGACATTTTTTTTTGTCGAAGAAAAATTATATTTGTCAAATATTTTTTTTCTTCACTGACATTTTTTTTTTTGATTTTTTATTGAAAAAAAAAAAAATATTTGACAAAATTTTCAAACTAAATTGAGTGTTCGTATATTGATCAGTTTTTTTTTTTGTAGTGCGAAATACAAAATTTTTAACATTTTTAACAATTGAACCATTTGTGATTTGAAAAGTATACATTTTATTTTTGCTAAACCTTCTACTCCTAAAACCTCTTGCATTTAGAGAAAAAATTAGGAAAATTGGTCAGCCAGTGTGCCCGGTTAGCGAACGAACACAAAAATTAGGCTGTTCTTTTATATATATAATAGAAGATAGATTAATTGTAAGCTTAATTTACATGAGTGTATATCTTTAGTATTTAATTTTATTTTAAACATTTAAGCATAGATTTTGAACTGCGTATAACTAATGGAACAATTTCAAGAGAATCCTTTTTTGTTATTACTTCCACGCTACTTCAATGTGCAATTATTTTATATAACTATACTAAAGTTAATAAAAGAATTAAAATCATAAAAGAACAAAAAATTTAATTCAAATTCGTAGAGCAAAGTAAATGAAGCATGCAAGTCGCAATGGCTACGCAAATTTGGTTAAACGTTTTCAACTTTGTCATCATCGTACCCGAGTCCGTTCCATAAATGCCAAAGTCCTTTTTCGAGTATAAAGGTTAGCAGGGTCTGTCTATATCAAGCTTGATGATGATGATGGCGGCGGAGCCCTGAAGTCTGTTGCTTGCTTGGAAATTGATTTCAATGGCACCAGCATAACATGGAAATGATTTTATTAAAATGCGTTACACATCAAGAGTGTTGGTATTGACGTTCGCCGGTTGGAGAAAAAAAAACCCTTCCCCTTTGTTCGAGAATAAATTTGATATTATATATATTTTCCACCGTTAATAAATCAATTAATTTAATTGAATTGCGTCGCTTGGTGCATCAGTCCTGTCGAACGTTTTTTCTGTAAAAAATTTCCCATATATAGAAGAGTCGAATGTCGGGACAAAACCATTAAATATCGCGCAGAGCTGCTGCAAGCAGTACCTATACATATACACCTAACCTGATGACGTAAATTAAATTTTATTCGAAAATGGTGCAAACGATTCCTGTGCCCCATGATTTTTCATCACACAAAATTGCTTTTTATTCTTCAATAATATTTTCATGAAACAGTCAATTTATTCGCCTAAAGGTGAAGTAGCCCGATCTCCTAGCCCTCGTTGGGTTTTTATATTCCACTAATTTCACTGTCGTAAATGTTAAACGTGTGCACGATGGACAAGACGACGCAAAATGTTGTTAACGAAGTTGCTGGATGGAGTCTAAGAGTGGTGAACGGTTAAAATAATAGGCGAACGTGATGTGTCGGACAGGTTAATAGATATGTGTCTATGAAATTCAGTTTGAATTGGCCTCAATTTTGTTAATGGTAAATTGTTCAGTAATTTCAATTTATCGTGTACATTATGTGAATAGCTACTTGATATCCCTTAGTTGTTTTTTTTTTTTTTTTGGAAAATTGCGAAACTCAAAGATACAGATAGGACATTTGCTCCATATATTGCATAAGAGACGCAATCAATGAGGGACTAGCTCTGCTCTTGAATGAGCAAGTACGAAATACCGATCAGAAAAAGCCGCTGAAGCAGGCGGCTAAGGTGTGCAACTGTACAAAACACTGATCTGGTAGTTGTTTTTGTTAAGAGTATGATGCATAAGATTACCTGCAAAACATGGTCGAATAAATACTATCATATTTGATTCATATAGTTTTTGATGCATAATAAATCGTATTTGATTTGTATTTATTCATTTTTAATTCTTGTCCACTCGAACCCATCTGAATTTGTTCGAGAGTAATATTCCAAAAGTAGTTCTCTTTCCTACGTCTTTTGTTGAACATATTAGTTTTACACATATGAAACATTCTGATTTTTCTTGGTCTTTCAAATGTTAATGTTAAGCTTCCAAGTCGTAACGCTTACGATATATACTCGGGTGTGTTCCATGGATTCGTAATATTTCTTTAGGCTTTAAGAGGATGCAAGAAATTGTTCTCTCTTTCTGATATAACCCACAGTATTTAAAGAGGTTTTAAGGTGATTAGTTGAGTCATTTACGAAACTTCAACACCATCATATTGTCTCAAGTCTCACGCTTCTATACCGCTCCTTTTAACAGTGAAGAGGAGATCTCGTTACCGTCTTACTTAGATCAATGTAATGTAGACCAATTGCATTGTGGAACCTTGAAACATTGTAACTTCTTGAGAGAAATGAAAATATCTATGAGTTCAATGGATGATGTATCAATTTAGAGGGCCTTTTAAGTTTCAACTGGTTGCTTCCTGGAAGTTTACATAG
Source organism: Sphaerophoria rueppellii (assembly GCA_920937365.1). Lineage (NCBI taxonomy): Eukaryota > Metazoa > Arthropoda > Insecta > Diptera > Syrphidae > Sphaerophoria > Sphaerophoria rueppellii. Next base: position 36,591,526 of record CAKKXW010000002.1, read on the forward strand.
TCCTTCAAGCTCATTTGAAGAAGTATTTGCCTTTTTCTGGTGCGAAATAGTATTGCAGAGTGACAGAGAAAGTCTGCACTATCGTCGTTGCCATTTTAGTCACCGCTGCTTCTGAAAATTTTTCTCAGAGTCCCATTTGCTTTTAATGGTATCCGAGAAGGTTAAGTACCATTTAGAATACTGATATGAGATCTAAAAGGGGATTTGTTTAAAAGGTAGTAACACAGAATTCTAGCATTTCTCTTATTTTTAATCTCATCTCTTCATTTCTCTCGACAGGATTCTCTAGTTACACTAAAGCAAAACACAAAGAATCCTGAGCTTTTTTTTCCATCGGAAAGGGTCCTTTGCATTCATTCTTCAGTCGTCGAAACCAAGCGCTCTTGCATCCAGTATTTGTACTGGAGGTCCGGTTTTCCTGATGGGCCTTCTCTAAAACCTAGGGGCTGCGAAGAGAAGAATATTTTACCTATGCGTTGTCATCTATCCGCTCGATATTGTCGGTCGATATGTCGTCGTCCTTTTCTTGGCTTTCTGGACTACATCCACATCTTGATACAGCTCGTACGCGGTTGAACTTTCTTCTCTTTTCGCCAACGTCGCATACAGGACCGAAAATCCGTCGAACAATTTTTCTTTCGAAAGTGCCATATCCTCTTTTTTATTTATCTATACTAATATATAAAGTGAGACTTTTGTTTGTATGTCGGTTGTATGTTTGTAGTCGATAAACTCACAAAAAAACAAAAATCTCACTTTATAAATGATGGACAATTGCTCTTCTATGCATTGATTGTGCAGTAGGAGGTTCTGAAAATAAAAGAAATAATTATTAAGAGCAAAAAACATTGATTTCAATTTACTTACTCGGAAATTTTTGTTTTTAAATTCAGGCAAACTGACAGCCGACATCAGTTTTTTGAAATGTCTCTCCATTTTCATTTCATTTCATTTCCTATTCATTCTTTTGTTTTATATTTAAGGCTGAACTCCTACTTAAGCTTTTACACCAAGACAATGTTTACACGCGAATTCTTGGGTAAGATTTTCTGTACAAAAGAAAATTTTAACATCGATATTAAAAAAAGCATAGATTTAGAGCCTTCAATCTCTGTGCATGTACATTTCGCATTTGATATTAGGTACATACATTTGAGTCTCGGTCAAAATTAGGCCTGTGTCGTTCGGGATTGATTTCGTTCATCGTTTTCGGATGCTCACGGACAACTGGAAAATTTCAAACCAAATAGTTTTCGTTGATGAACGTTATGAAAAGGACAAAATTGCATATACAACTTGGGTCATCTGGAAAACTGGAAAATTTCAAAATCGGTTTTCGAATTGTAGAAATAGAAAGATCTTTATGAAAAAACTCGGAAACCTCCATTGATTTTTAACGGGAAAATTGCATGTAATTGCAGGTGCATTGGTTTTCAAATGGAAAACTGGAAAATTTCAAAATGGGTTTTTCGAATTGAAAATAGAAAGTTCTTGATGAAAAAACTCGGAAACTCATTGGTTTTTAAAGGGAAAATTGCATGTGTGGCGACCAGCGACAAACTGACCAGCGAACAGCGACAAACGAACAGCTCAGCAAACAGATAATTTACCAACAAATGCTACGCTGGTTGAGTGTCAGAATTCATCGAACACTTGCTGTCATCATTTGTCATCGCCCATGTGCTTTTTGCCTGTCACTAGAATTTTACTTTTCGACGAAACCAGTCGCCAATTCAACCGCCTTCTGCGAAACTAAAATTCTTAAATACTTTAATTGTTAATTAGATTTAATAAAGTAATATTATTAGAAGAACCTTCTTTCATTTGTTAAAGACAATTCCTCTAAACATGTAATTGCAGGTACATTGGTTTTCAAATGGAAAACTGGAAACTTTCAAAATGGGTTTTCTAATGGAAAATAGAAAGTTCTTGATGAAAATCTCGGAAACCTCATTGCTTTTCATAGAAAAAATTATTAATTTTGTATTGCGAATTCGCAAGATTCAGCGAGAGCACGAAGATAATAATAATAATTCTAAGGTTGCTTTGAAAGGTGCGAGACGAGGGTCGCAGGTCGGCTAGTATTATAATCCAGCATTCAGCGCCACAGAATAGAGCAGTGAAGTTTATGTGAACTCATTTACTACCTTGAAATTTCTGTTATCAGCAATTTTGTCCTATTGCTGCTTGGTACAATCAATCATGAGAAGTGATATAGTGATATTGCTTACTGCCATTCCCAGTTCTTCGTTAGGGTTCTAATTTATAAGATTTGTGGAATTCTCCAATGCTTGCCATCATCCAAACCAGGGATGTCTTTCTTCAAAATTCTCCCCGAAACTATTCGACTACAAATCCAAAGCGTTGCTAGGCCAAGCTCACGGAGATCGGAGATCATGCCATAAAAACTCAAAGCAGCTCTCCCCGAAGCTGTTAACCCTATAATCAAAGCTTGATCTCGTTGCGCCCCGGGTTTGTTGGGCTAACAGCTTTGGGTAAAGGTAGTTGAACTCTGTTTTAATCAAAATTCCACAAGTATCAAGGTTGCAGGTGGGAAGTGTCCAGACCTTACATAATAATGAATTGCTATTATTCATATGTATGAATCACTTGATTCATCTAAAATTTAAAGGATTCATTGTGAATGAGATTTGATTCATCATGAGTCACATTTGAATCACCATTTAATTTTAATTAGGCTATCTTTTTTTCTATAACCTTAACACTTGTTTACCTTATTAATAATGTTTCTGAAAATTATACTATTATACCAACTCAGTTGATGAATAATGCCCGGATTAGAATTTATCAAGATTTTGTAATGCAAACAGTCAACAGAAAAAAAAAACTATTTTGAGACAGAGCCGGGAAAATATGTTTACTTAGGCACATATGCCGCAGTTTCCACAAAATTTGCATTAAAGGATTTCGAGATGTTTGCTCTTTTGTTATTCTAAATACCGCCATACAGTTACATGCAGCACACATTAACATAGCAACGAGAAGTTGGTACAAACCGACATCGCATCAGCATAATCATCATCGTTCATCAGATGCTCAAGAATGTTCATTAAATTCAAGTACCCCCTTGTCTCGCAAACTCCAATTTCGACAATTCCTTAAAACAGCAGCTATTCGTGTATAGTTTAGTTAAGCAGTTGCAAGTCTTCAGTTAAAACGTCGATATAACAACAAAATTTTGTTCACCTCTCATCTCTTTCTTGTTTTGACTGCCAAAGAGTTTTCTGTAACGATACAGCAGCAGGGGAGCACGCTGTCGAAGCAAACAGGCCCGACAGCAACACCAGAAGCAATGGCAGCAGAGCTATTTTCGAGTTCAAAAGTTGAATGATGGGTACGTCGAGCTAGAGACATAAATATTTAAATCCGAACAAAATAATTTCATATCAACTCACAATAACAACAAGGATAACACTCAAATTTCGTTCTCCTCTTGAGTCTCATTTTGGCATTTCGCTGACTATAGCCCAACTGCTCTGGTTATAATCCCTGTAAAACATCAGCAAGCCTTCAATGCTCGAAAAGCTACCAAGTTCTGGATCTGGATCTCAACAGGATTCTGGGAACGAAAGGCTGTCTTGTATGTAAATTTATTGAATGCTCCGATTAGTATATTTATTTATACCTGAGGGCATTTTGTGAAGGACCTTTCAGTTTTACTTCTCGATGTGGGTTGTGTGTGTCTGACGTGTGAGGGTGAAGATTATCGATACTCACTTTCCATCCTCATCTACTCAGTTCTTCGACTCGATAAAAGGATAAACAATTTGCCAGCAGCAACATTTAGTAAATTGCTCACATAAATGTATACAAAAACAACAAGAAATGGCGATGAACTTCAACTATCACCATTAGGTAAGTAAGCAGGGAGTGATTTGCTTTGGAACTCAGTTTGAAAGAGCTTGAAGTTGGAGGAGACCGATAGACACAACGCGTTTGAATATCAATATGGATGAGAGCATGGGGATTACGAATGAGGTCCTGGAATCTTGGATCTCGGATCACCCATGGGAGAGCTGTAATCTGACCTGAATGTGAGTTCTATATCTTTGTGTTGTGTACACGGAGGCTTCGAGAGTACACATGATATTTGTGTATTTGGGGATTAAGGGAACAGCATTTATGGATGTAACTTATAGTGTCTGAGATGACGATTGGGGCTCTTTTTGTGTCAGTGTGTCCAGCAGTTGTCTTTTTATTTTAATTGAGTTAAACGAGGGTCAGAAGCGATTAAGAATCCACTTTGTATGTCATTTTGAAGATTAAAGACTCGGCTATCAGTGGACTTCCGCTTTTGATTGACAAATTAATCATGAGAACAACAATGTTGTTGATATTAGAATGTTCTTCCGTGGGTCCGTGGTTTTTCGATTGTTCAAGGGATTTCATGTTAAATATCAGCCAAGGCCTTTTTCAACACAGACTTTGAATACTAAAAATAACTGGTGAAAAGGGAGAAAAAAAGTTAAATTTCGAAGAATGAAGACAAGACTTACAGCTTAATTAATGAAAACACCTCAAGGACTTTGTGATAGAGTTTTGTGCTTAAGTTAAATTGCCTTGAATTCATCTTTATCTCATTATCCTGTGCGAACAAAAGTTAATCTAGGTACTCGTTTTTTTTTTTTACTTTCTCATTAAAAATGCTGAAGAAAAATTTCTTATTCGCATATTGTACTCAATCTTTGGGCTGTATCGTTGCGTGAGTCGTCCTTTTTACAGAAGCCATGTCTTGAAACTTGTTCCTTTTTTTGTATAAACTTAAAGGGAAATACGCCTGAAACTATTTTTCTTTTCGATTAAATTACTTTTGAGCGTTCTTCTTTGAAGCGCTTGGAATGAGTTTTGAAGGTAGACAGAAGTTGTATATTGACTTGTAGCTTTGTAAATCTTCTTGTTACGAGTTTTTGAATAAATATCTAATTATGGAGGTTCTGTTGTTTTTTATGTAGCTATTTGAAATGGTGACCATGAAAAGTTGTTAAGGCAATTATTATGATGGGCACGTATTATCTTTATTTGTTTGTGTTTGTTTTTGTATGGTCACTGGTTATCATTTAACTGCCGAAAACGGAGGTTTTCAGGTAGACAAGATTTTTCTTCAGTACGGCCTGTCCCGCCTGTAAGGCCCTGTTCGTCTCTTCCGTCCGCGTGTCCTGTCCGTTGTTTTCCATCAATCGTGTCCCGTCCGTCTCGTGTTATTCCAATTTTTACCTTTCTGAGCCGGTCGATGTGGATGTAAGGCCCGTATAACTCGTCGTTGTATCTCCTTCTCCACTTTCCAACGATGCATACTGGGCCGAACATAACTCGATGAATCTTTCTCTCAAAGCAACCCATAAGGTTCTTCATTCTTACCAATGTCCATGTCTCCCCCATACAGCAGGACTGGGTTAGTAAAGGTGCTGTACTGGGCTTCCGTGGTTCTTTGATAGAGGGCTTAGATGCCTTTTTAGCCCGAAGAAACAGCGATTGCCAAGAGTAATTCTACCACTGGTGTTGACTTCTGAATGGCTCACAATTGTTTCAAGTACGATGTTGAGGAGGTAGCACGATAGCAAATTGCCTTGTTGCAAGCCTTTCTTGACATTAAAGAGCAGCACGAATTCTTCACAGGAATCCGGCACAAGTGAACGAGTTTGGAATCCCTGCTGAGACGTGAAATGGCTCTATAACATAGCACGTCTCTATTAACGCTATCAAAGGCGACTTTAAAATCGAAAAAAAAAATAGTGTGTATCGCTTTGGTGTTCCTTGGTTTTTTTTTTTTTAAAATCTATCGGTGTGTGAAAATTTATTCGATCAGGGGCCGATCAGGTCGTTGGAAAATGGTTCTAGGCGATCACACAAGATAGCTGACAAAATTTTTACACCATGTTGAGAAGATCCCTGGTGTTTGCATTTTTCAGGATATTTCCTTTCTTGTATATATATGGCAAACTATGTCAAGTTTCCATCCATTGGGCATACTTTATTCAGACCATATATTAAGCAGATGAGTGTATGATCTTCATCAGATCATGTCAAGCTGCTTTAAACAATTTGGCAGCCTTATGCGATTTGAGTGTTGAGATGGCTGTTTTTATATATGGTAGCTCGGGTGGACAGATATTTTGGTCATAATCGTCAAGAAAGAATGAATTGGTATGTTTTTAAGTAGAATTGTGGGCATTTTTGCCGTTTAGCAGCTTGAAAAATTGATTCTTCCAAATCCTCAGCACCGTTCAGGTTTCTCGTACTATATCTATACTCCGTATTCATCACGTCACGCTCTATATTTTGGTTAATATCCTTGTGTTAATTGTTTCACCTTTTTATAGAATTTTCTGATTTTAACCCTGTCTTAGCCTCTTCTTCTGTTTATAAACATCGAAATAAAGCTATTACGCCAAAAGGAAGTATACGCCAGAGTGAACTGTTTCTATACGTGTACACGCATCAAACATTTTTTTCTTCCTAATTTTTGTTAACTAGAAACGGTGTTAATATTTAATATCAAAATATCCTTCCTGTCCTATTTTAATAAATTAAAAGTATCTGAAATTAAGTACATTTGGCTTTCCTATGAAACAGCTTCATCATATTTTACTTGATGAAATCAAGCTTTACAAAAAAATAGTCATTTTATTTCAATAAATTACACAATTTGACAAACAGTTACCCTTATGGGATATGCCTCATTAGTTATTCAGATTCTGGCATGCATGTTAACAAGTACATCCATAAATGATACAACCATAAAAACAATTCCAAAATCAAAATATCGACATGCGACAGTAATATTCATTTTGATTGTGTGTGCATGTGCAATGGGCAACGAAATTCCAATGCATAAACGCAACGAACAGTTCACTCTTAATTGTCATGGAATCAAAACAGTTTAACGAAAAATTGTGACATTTCCAAATAATTTATAAGCTGTACACATTTACTCCTTTTTGATATGGCTGCAGCAACCAACTCTCACACAATCATCCATCGGGGTCCGTTGAGAATAAACGGAAAGGACAAATGTCAGAGAATTACTCAAATTGATTGAATTTATACATCGGGGCTTCGGGCTGACATATCTGTCAATGAAAATTGACTAAAGGCGCAGAGGGCCAACAATTGCTCTGGTATTGACGGGCAGCGGCACGGCGCGGCGTGTCGGCCAACAGTATTAAAAGAAAGGGTATGGAGTGTTCTAAACTGATTTGTGGGTTCAACAGCTCCAGCGAATTGGCTGCAATTAAGATGTCAATCGAAATGAAACTGGTTCAAATACGACAGCCTAAACACGTGTCAATAAGTTGACAGAAAGATAATCAATGAAACTTGATTAAATGGGGTCTTGTTAGCAGTTGTTGGTTGTTTTGAATTCAAATCTGCAGTTAAAAATTAAAACTAGTTCTTGAAAAATGGGTTTTATTTCACCACTACCAAGTTTCATTTTTGTAAAAAAGCTAAAGTATGTATTTATCAAAACTCAACAGCTTTCTGAAACTGCTGAAAAACACACCAAACAATGCACAAAAGAGAGAAAAAAATATTGTGCGACTGGAAGCTTGATATTGGGCTACCAGAACGAGCACAATTTCAGGAGGAAGGAACTCGTTCAACTCAATAAAATATCCTAGAGGAGCAAACGGTTATAGTGGCGCATACACAACTACATAAACCCAAATATACACAGACGTAAAAATGCGGAATCTCTAATTACAAAACTTTTTTAATAAAACCCATTTTTTGTTGTTGTTTTATTTTTGTTTTTGTCGGTTCTACCACCCTTTTGACAGTATACGAAGAGGTCCTTTCAACGTTTCCGTATTTTACAAGAAGAAAGATGCTTACTGCATTTACAGATCTTTCTGCATAGATACACCAGAACAGAGAACGGAACCGAGACCATCAAAAGCCAAGAATTTTGTTTTTTTTTTTCCGTCGAAAGCGAGAATAAAAGAGAGCGATAGATAGGAGCTAGAAAAATAATAATAATAAATTCTATTTGAGTGTCAAAAGTTTTCTGTTCGGTTGTGCTTCGATGCAGTTAACGAAAGGACCTGCAGCGCACCCAATAACCGTTGATGAGGTGATCTATTGTAAAAGTTTCATTTAGTTTTTGTTCTTTTTTTCTTATTTCGGTCTGCTTCAAACAGAATTGTAGGGACTGGGATTAAGTATCACGAAATTCCGGAAAGAATTGTATTTATATTTATATTGTATTACCGTAGGGGTGATGGGGTGAAAGTATTTAACAAGAGTGTTAAGTGATTTCAATCCAAAGTCTTGCCTTGAGAAAAGTAGCAGATTACTATAGATAGACTATTGGTGACGGTCAGAGTTGATTTAAAATCAAGAAACGTACCTTAGGGCCAATGAAGTTATTTTGGTCTGTGAAGTTTGTGGACATGTTATACATTCATATGAGTGAAAATATATTGGGATATGTGGTTTGATGTTGGTACTGCGAAGCTATGTGTCATGATAATGTCAAAAGTATCAGGGAACAGACCTCAGAAGAATGTCTGTTGCTTATTGACCTTAGATTGAAAGTTATTTCCATCAATTAAGAAAAAACAGGAATACTGTGCACTTTGAGTATCTTTTCCGTTCACCCATGACAAAAAAGACTGTTTTACACTTTGAACGATTTGCTGTGGAAGGATTCCAAGTAGACATATTTAAACTTCCTCCAAGTGAAATCTGCCTATGGTGACGTTTGATCCAAGAAGTCGATGGTGGGTGTCCCTCGTTGATAGATATTATTAACTTTATCTAAAACCTCATGAACCGCTAAGCCTATTTTATGTGTCTCCGTCTCAAGACTCACAAACGCTTCGGCACTGAGATTGCGCTATGTTCCTTCAACCTGCCTAAATTTGTAACGAAGCATTACATGCTTTCATATGAGCCATACAAAATACCGAGTTTCTGTTGAACGAAAAGTGAATAGACAAGTTTTTGCATTTAACCTTATAATTCACTCTTTCATTATAAGGCATAAAGCAAAACAAATTATAAGTAAATTTTACATTCACATTCCTATAATTCACACTTAGAAGTAGAGAATTTCGGTGACGTGATAATAACGCCCGACGAAATAAGGCCCCATCTTAAAAGGGCCTTATTTCCATGCTGAAATTGAAATAACACCCGGCGGGCCTTATTTCAATTGCATTATGGAAATAAAGCCGCATTTTACATGGAAATAAGGCCGCATTTACAAAAAACATAAGAAAACTTGAAATAGGGCCTGGTTTCCATGCCAACTTGGAAATAAGACCTCTTTTTACCGCTGTTAGCAAGCTCTTAAACAGAGATTTACTCTCAATTGCACCAATATGCTTAACAATAACTGTTGTTTAAATGTGAAGAACATCTCTTTCATGATTTGTGAATCAGTTGTTTATGAAAAAGTGCAGTGATAAGTGCTCCATTTAAAAGAAAAAAAAAGTGTTTTGAAGAGTTAATGATGGAGAACAATTTTTTGATTATTTACAAAATTTCAAAAGTTTTAACGGCGCAGTGTCATTCATTCTGAGCATCTTTTTTTATTTCGATTGAGCATGAGGATATAATGATAAGAAAGATTCAAGATCGATTTGATTTGATTGCGAGCGAAGCGAGCTGAAAAAATTTTGCCCAAAAGAGAATCAATTTGGGTTGTGAAAATAAAAAAAATCGCGCGAATTTTTTATTTTCACAACCCAAATTGATTCTCTTTTGGGCAAAATTTTTTCCACTCGCTTTGCATTCTTGTGCTTATAGGATGCCCTACTCCCACCGAACTTTGACATCCCATTGTGCAGAAGAACGTTTAATTCTTAAAAGTTAAATAGATTACTTTTACCAACTAAAAGGGTCGATAAAGAAAAATGTGGACATTTTTTGTTTGACCATCAACAAGAAAAAATTAATATTCAAACGAGCAGTTCAAACAGCAATAAGAAAAAATTAATTTTGTGCCTCTCTTGCAAGCATATTGTGTCAAAGGAAAGCGAAATATTTTGTCTTAATTCTATTTCGTATCATAATAGGTTCATAAATTATTGTTTTTTTTTTAGTCTAAGAAAAATTATAAATTTTTGCCATATCTATTAACATTTGTTTTCTAACAACTTATGGCTCTTTTTTTTGCTGATTTTTGACTCACTTACGTGGTTATAAGTTCATAATCGATTTATGAGCTTTGACCCAACTAAGTGGGTCAAAAGTCTTTAAGGACTTATGACCTACGGACTTATGACACTGCGCCAATTTTAACTCTCAAAAACTGAGCTTCAAAAGTGATTTACCTTTGAAAACTTTTTAGCATTGTATTTTGAAACTCAGTTTTTTGAGAGTTAAAATTTTTGAAAACTCAACTATGAACTCGATTTTGAGGCGATTTGAAGACTTTGCAACTAATCAAAAAAATCGAGGCTTAGCTTAACTAAAACAGAAAACGAAATAAGGCCCCACGGCTTTATTTCGTTCTTGCAATGGAAATAAGACCCCCAACCCTGGTAAGGGTCTTATTTCCATAAGAAATGGAAAGAAGGCGAGAATTTCATATGCGGGTCAGTTCTTTAGTAGACACTTAGAATTTTACACCCCTTTTATCTTCTGCTTTAAGTTGTCATTTGGACTTTTAATACGAAATTAGTGTTTTTGGTCGTCTCAACCTCCACGCCGACCGTTAAGCACAGTCGTCATTTCACAGTTGAATTTCGCTCCACTAGTGGCCTCCTGAGTGCCAGCATGAGCCTTATATAAACCTGCCAAGCCAATTTTTGGACAATTCGCAAAATTTTATGTTCCTCAAAGCTATTAAATTTGATGAGTGAAAAGTGAAAAGTGAAAGTCTTAAGCTTTTATTCGAAAAAGCATAGACGGAGTAGAGACAAGAAGCTATCGCAACCGAATTAATTTCTTCGGGTTAACCAACGTTAATTTTGAAGAGTGTTTTCGCCTGTTTAGGCATTGAAGTTGGTTTTGCACAAAATTGGGTTGATGTTAAGCCATATAAGCCGAAGTCATGCTTTGTCAGTAGAAAATCAACTTCTTCTGTGCTTACTCTGGCGGCGAAGTGGTTCGTTAGGAATTTTGGAAGAACTCTTCCTCTTCCTTAGGCTTGGAGGAAGAAATACACTGGTTTCGTCTGTAGTTCATATTAGTTATATAACGAATGTAAAAAGATGATAAGTTGTTTTGTGGAATGGGACCCAGATCTTTTGCCTACCGTGCTGAATGCCATCAGGGGCTTTAAACTTAAACGTACGTACGTACGTCGATCCCCCTGAAATAACCTGTATTGGTCGAGAATTAGTTTATGAGCTCAGAAAGACCTATCATTAAAGTTTCGTGCTTTCCTAAATAGACCTTTGCAAGGCCAGTGAACGAAACTTCAGCGGGAAAACGAAAATCTTGAGAACTATATATGCAGATGAAAGATGCAGCAGACACACTCATTCATTTTCTAACTGAACTTGACATTGAAGTTATGCACACAAGGTTTATGGTTTAAACTAAACCAATGTTCGATCAATAACATTTATTCACTTTAACCTAAGTGTGAAGTGTAAGCCTTGCCCTATGGGGATTAAACTGGTGTGATTAAATTCGAAGTTTGTGCCATTTCAAGGTTTAAGCTCACATTTAAAATCACATTTTCAATTTGTAAAATGAACTCCATCAAATTTCAAGCTTTCCTTATCTACACATCGACAACAATTTTGACAAAAATATCATTCAACACAACATAATTCTGCAGACTGCGAAAAGTAACGAACTTTGCCAAAGCATAAACATTTAATATACACAAACAGACTTTCTTTCCCAAGCTCACTATTGTTATTGTAATTATGATAATCACAAAAGCTCCAAAAAATTGTGGGAATCGTAAATCGCCTGATGGAAGCAAACGAAGTTTAATTATATACGTGGACGTAGCTCTCAGAGAAAAAAACACACAAAACACAAGGGAAATAATCACTTAAACTTCCTCTCTCGTCAATACCTGCAATATAATTAAATGAATCTTCAACTCCAACTCCTCGATAGGTATACACTAAAGTATGGATATATATCTATTGACAACCTAGACAACTTCAGCAAGAGAAATAAAATCTCGATACTCCAAACAAGGAAGAACATCTTATCCTTTATTTTTGTTTGCCAAAGTCTAGCGTATCCATCATCATGAATCAATATCATAAGCAAAAAGTAATTCCTACCTTCCAACTTCTTTTTCGTCGTTTTTGTACTCCGATGATGGACTCGCACTTTGCTCAGACTTCGTTAAGACTTCAATGCAAGCCACAAACTTCAGAAACAAATTAATTTCAATATTGTCTATTTATTTTTTTTTATTGTCTATTTACAAACAAAAACTTCCCAAAATATGAAAAAGCAACGACGAAAAATGTTCTTAATAAAATCCCTATCAATCCACTTGCATTAATACAGCGGTTTTTTCATTCATCTTGACGGCCATCATTTTGTCAGTCCATCGTTTTTCTTGGAGAAGGATAAATGTGTATGTGTATGTCCTTTCTCTCATTTCAAACATTTTCGGGTGTTTCGGTAGACAGTGAGCCAGCTCCAAACACACCAGCGGAAGCAATAGTTCAATTTAAAACAAAAAGCCGTAGACCACAATACCGATGCAATTTCTTTTCTCGTGTATACTTACTCCAAAGATAAATACACAACAAAAATATGTTGCGAATATCGTTTGGATTTCCGCATGCACTTGGGTCACCCTGTCATAATAGAAAATAAGAATATAAAATAGAAACGTCAAAGACAAGTTTCGAAGTCAACTGCATGACCGGAAACTTATGTTAAAATCTGAATGCCATAGCTCAATCGTCTTCACATTTCTCGAAGTCGTTCTTTCTTGGCGTAGCTTTCATCCTGTGTAGATCACAAAGTTCAGGTAACTATCTCTTACAAAATCAAGCCCCAAAAAATTTGTCATCATCATCGTCATTCACTTTAGCAATCCGCCTAATTTTTACCCAACGCCCAACAAACAAAATGCAAAACAAGGATTAGACTACAAAAAAGAACAAACGAATTGCCATAGAGCTTGGAGGGCGTCACGCTGACCAAGCGCCACAACAGGTACTATTCCTTTTTTTTATATTGTTCCTTGATTCGTCCTAATCATCCTGTCCGACCAGCCCGTCTTTTGAAACAAGGAATTTATATCCACCCTGTCGATGAGCCCATTTACGTGCAAATAGTTGGATTAAATTGGATAACGTGCGATCTCTTCAATTCACTGGAATCATTGATAAATCCAACGAGACACGTGTCACGGCCAATTCGCCACCCTGATCTTCGCGGAGAAAGAGCGACGATCCTCTCGTACTCGAAAGAGACCCAAAACCTAACCCACCACGACCGCTAATTGCAAGGCGACCAATTGTCTAGCACTTGCACGAAACCCAAAACTAGCTCAGTCGTCATCTTGTTATCAACCGGTCCGCATCTCGGTCTACCACCGTTATCGTTGTTGTATCGTGTGCAAAGAGTCGTGTGGATGTATCAGCCCGAGTCGTCGACGTGGATGGTAGGAGCGCGACGCGTGTGTGTCGATAGGGTGGGTGAGTTGACCCCCAGGAGAAGCCCGAGAAAGCATTTTTCTTTTATTTTAGTGATAAAGCATCATACCTATTATTTACCTACTTGGTTATCAGAAAAAGAATTCATTTTCTTAGCATTAATTTTTTTTGTTTCAAACAATTTTTGTCTCTTATAGCATAGGTGTTAATTAAAAAAAAAAGTGTGAATTTAAAATAAGAAAGAAGCAAGATAGTGGAAAGAAAAGAGAAGTGTAAGCGTGGGTAGCAGGAGAAAGACATTGAATAAGAAGTACAGGAAGCGGTGTTAGCTACATGTACAGTGTACGTGAGTGAAGCAACAAAAATGTCTGATGATGTCCATTTTTAGAGTATGTGCTGTCAATTTTTAGGGTATGTGCTGTCAAACTTTGACTGTGTTGTCAGTCGAGTTCAGGGGTATATTATTTCTGTTCGTGATGGTAAGGCGCTGCAATTCGTTGAGTTCCCGTAGTGTGCACGGTTGCTTTGAATAGTTCTTCCATCGTGTTTCGAAACGTTTTTATTTGTTGGTTGTATAACAATAGGCGTAATAAACGTGATGAATTACGGATGAAAAATCAAGAAAATGTACTGGAAAAAAAATTAAACATTAAAAACCGTGCAGTGCATCTTTAGTGTTAAAACACCATGCTTCCTAAAAAAAGAATTCTATGGAGTGTGGTCATAACAGCATAAGTCAATTTTTTTCGAAAATGAGTTAAGTATGCAGAAGTATTTAAAAAAAAATCTATTTTCGTTTGGTCTTAACAACATAACTCTATGTAAATTAGTTATAGAGATATTCACTGATCCTAACCACACTTAACTGTTTTTTCTAAAATAATGTTTGGTCATAACGACATAACTCGACTTGTGTTGTTGTGACCAATAAAAAATGTTTGATTTTTTAAGTAAGTGTTTGGTCAAAACAGCACAACTCAAGAAACTGAGTGCTTTTTTGAAACTAATCGTATAGTAGGCATGAAGGAATAGCTGGAAGAGGGATAAATGAAATTGCTTCATGCATTTTTCTGCACTTGATTGATTAATTAAAACAAAAAAATCAATAAAAACTTTAAATTCCTTGCTCGTTCCTTTTTTTTAATAATCAGCCCTATCGTCGTATCCGTTCGGAGAAACTTACGATCGTAGAAAAGTTCCGATCGTAACATTTATTTTGTTCATCGCATCCGTTTCGTATCTAAAGGAAATATTGACGTATAATAACGCATGTCGTTCCGCAAATGTTCCGACACAATTTAGCTGTCGGATCAATCGAAGACGCATACAAAAAATAATCGCTATGAATCGCATTGCGTTCGTTAAATGTTTGCTTTACGCATGAAATCGTGATGCGTTACTCTCAGTTTGAAATTTCAACGCAAATTTGAATTTTTTTCTGAGGTATGTACGATTTAACAATCGGAACCGTTAGGACGACACTAAATTCGTGTGTTTGGCATTTCATTGCAGGAACATCATCTGTCACCAACAGCATGGTTTCATGCAGAAACTTTCTACTGTCACAAATCTTCTTGTTTTTATAAATCACTTTAAAATGTGGTCAGGAAATCGATTGCGTCTATACAGATTTTTCGAAAGCCTTCGACCAACTCTCTCACGTCACCATAAAATTCAAACTAAATGCATATTTCATCACTTGGATATCCTCTTATCTCGAGAATAGGTCTTACCAAGTAAAATTCAGGCATTCTATCTCTAAGTCATTTTTTGCTAATTCGGGAGTTCCGCAGGGTAGCCACCTAGGACCTCTACTTTTTAATTAAGCTATAAATGATGCCCCGTTATGTGTTCGTAATAGCGAAATCCTCATCTTCGCAAATGATATGAAGATTTACAAAAACATCTGTTCTAGTAATGACCACATTCTTCTACAAGATGACATTAATAGTTTTGCATTGTGGTGTGAGAAAAATAGTTTAAACCTAAATCCAATAAAATTTCAAACAATGACCTTTTCAAGGAAGCGTGCACCGTCTTCATATGACTACGCTTCCTCACAGCACATTCTAACCCGTGTAACTTCCGTAAGAGATCTTGGAGTTTTCTTAACCCCTAAATTAGATTTTTCTGTGCACATTAACAACATCGTGAATAAAGCAAACTCAATGCTTGGATTTATAAAGCGTTGGTCAAAGGAGTTCCGCGATCCAAATATAACCCGCGCTTTATATTATTGCTTTGTTCGTTCTCACTTATTATACGCTTCACAAGTTTGGTCACCTCAGTACAATATTCATATTGAGAGGCTAGAATCTGTTCAACGAAATTTTACTCGTTTTGCCTTGAAAGGTATTCTAATTCTATGGAGTGATCCTTTGAATGTCCCCTCTTATGAAAACCGTTTGCTAACTCTCCAAATGGAAACATTGTCAAGTAGACGAAATAACAATGACATGGTATTCTTCCATCAAGTTATTACTGGTGTAACAGATGCACCGGAATTACTTGGCGCTATATCTTTCAACCATCGGGGTGGCGGTTATAATTTTCGTAGGAAGCACTTGGTACATGAACCAAAACATCGTACCAACTATGGTTTCTATGAGCCCTTGACACGTATGAGTAGGCTTTCAAACTGCAACTCAGACTTATTTGATTTAAATATAAGTAAGAATAAATTAAAGTCTTTGCTCAAGACCAGTGTTATACACATTTAAATGTTTCTCTGTTTACTTAATGTTTGTAATTATTAGTTATGTATTAATCTTGTTTTGTTACTGTCTTGTTTTTGTTTCATCCATGTGAGTGTTTGTTATGTAATGTTTGCTTACTAACAACTAACACTGCACTAAGTGATGAGTCGGTGGTATAACATAGTCTACTATGTTGGTCGTAAGACTGTGCTTGCTATAAGCTCTCTTCGACCAATTCTGACAGTTTAAAAAAAAAATCGGATAGAATTTTGTTACGATCGGATACGACGATAGGGCTGAAAGTGTTTTATTAAGTGTTTACTTATTGTATTTTGTTAGTAACGTGAAATAAATTTGTTTTCTAATAAGAAAAACGTAGTTTTAAAACTTATCTCAGTATTGGTATTAAAGACACAACTCGAAGTAATCTTTTTGGGTAAAACAACATATCTCACTAAAAATAAATAAACAAGCTTGAATATTAATTTTTTTTATTTTATTCGTGTAAATATTATTATTTGAAACAGAATTGCATCCAAACAAATAATTATTTAATAAAACTGGATTTGGAGGAATTTTTTTAACATTGAAACGCATTTTGACTTACTTTGTTATGACCAAACTCCATAGAATTGAGCTTGAAAAAAATAAGTTTGAAGCAAAATCGATGATCTTGATTTAATCAAATTTTGCTTGGCGCCCCTGAGATTAACTATTCAACTGCAGACCAGCCCTGTTGTAATGCGTTTGTGTTTGTGAAACTCACACTACTTAGAAAATTGCTTCAATTCTTGTTCATAAGACCCCTTCCTGTACTTCTTATTCAATGAGAAAGACGATACAGTTTCGCGAGTGTCAATCAAAAATCTTAACCTACCTTTACAGCTACAACGGAGAAAGGAATTGTGCACAATTGTCTGGACCGTAAGTGGTGAGTTCGATTATACGTTTTAGCATAATACATAATAATTGGTACTGCATTCCTCGTATGCGTGAGTCCGAGTGGGACATAATAAGCCTTTGTCGTTTCGCTCTTTGTTTATCGCACACTTTCTTTCTTAAGCTATCAAAGTGAATGAAACTGAATTTAAATAATTTGAACTAGAATAATAAGAAACAGCTAAACGCTCCCTTTGCGAGCGAGGCTTTGAAGCCCGATGAACATCTCTCGTCTGCAAGACAAACAACAATACAAGTGAAAGTGTCTGTCCTACGTCCTCTGTATATGGAAATCTAGGCATGTAAATAAGATCTTTTGTTCGCGATCACTTACTCTCTGAACAAGAACCTCGCCCCCCGACGTTCCTAGCCGCGCACTGCCGCCAGCATGCCTAGTTCGGTTCAGATTGAGTAGTATAACAAGCTGATCACTTTTCAAAAACACGCAACACATACCATTCCAATACTCTGAAAATTCCTAAATAATCGACAAGCAGATAAATAATCGAAAATCAAGAACCGCACTTGACTTGATCTTCTTTTGAATTAATTCAGTCCTTCAAATAAAATCCCTTCCACACCATGGAATGAGATGGAGAAGTTACAAAAGTAAAAAATCAAGACAAACATCCTTCAGGAGATGAAAAAAAAAAAATACGAAAATTTACAGCGCTCGGGAAGATAAAATTTCCAAGAAGACAATAAAGCCAGCAAGAAAATAAACATAAAAGTCCTAGAAGCCGAAAAGAAAAAAATAAAATATGAAAGACGACAAAATATAAAAAAAAGAACCCTCACGCAAAAGAATTTCAAATTAGCTTAAAGGTCATTTTGGAAATTTTCGAAATTAATTATTCAGAATGGCGACCGACGCACGGTCAGGAACCAGAAACTTTGATGGACAGAAGACAGTTGAACGTTATACCAATTTATTAGACAATTTGACAAACAATGGACAACTATTAATAATGTAGTCGTCTTCGTCACCTGGGTTCGGAATGAATTTTGGTGTTCGTCTTTATTTTTGAGTGGATTTTAAAGGATGCTGGTCCTAATAAGTACAACTTTTCTGAGTGCGTAGGAAGAACAATTTAACACCGATTCCGAACGGCAAAGTTGAGAAGATCTTTCATGACAGATTGATATTCTTGGAAGTTTTGTCAGTTCTTGAAATAAAAACTTTATGGGCACGAGTATGACTCGAACCCACGACGTTCTGCTTAGCAGCCAACGCAACTAACCACAAAGCCACGGACACTACATTGTTTTCAATTATTACCTATATTTTTATTATGTTAACATATTCTTATAATTTGTTTGTGTTTATAAATAAAAAAGGAAAATAAAACAAAGTAGAATGTTTTTATTTAAAAAAGCCAGAATTTTGAAAAGCAGAATTTAAAAAACAGAATTTTGGTAACCACAATTCAAAAAAAGCTGAATTTTAATAATCTGAGTTTTAGATAAAAAAAGCAGAATTTTAAAAAGCAGAAATGTGAAACCAGAATTTTGACCCGCCAAAGAGGAGATTTGCTTTCAACTAGATTGTGTGAGAGTTGAAAGTAGTCAACAATGACAGATTCAAGTCCAACTTCAACTAAGGCAGTGATATTAGGTCAAAAATATTTAAAATATCGGTAGGAGAAGGTGAGACAAGATACGTTACGTCGATGATCAAGCTACGTGAATGAATCAGCAATCATCTTAAATGCTCTGTTCTGGATACTGTACTGTCACTGGAGTACCAGCCCCAACGTGGGAGTTGTACTCAAGCTTAGGAAGTATAATATATGTTTTATTGATGGTAGCCAGATCAGAAGAGGAAACAAATTTCTTCCATTGTCTTAAAGAAACCTAAACATCTTTTGACCTTTTTGGCGACATTGCATATCATGATCGTTCCACAAGATGTGGTCGTTGATGCATATGCCGAGAATATCGAGATGTTCGGTTTACAAGAAAGCAGAAGTTCCTTATTCCCCATTGTAAATTGCTGTTTAAGTTAGAGTTTAAAGAGCTTATCACATTTTGCCGTTCCAATTCTACATCCGAAGAGGAGGCATGTGAGTTTGGGAACGAATATGAAAAGCTATGTACTTTGGTCAGCGAAACAATAATAAGTTATCAGACGAGAGATCATTGATACAAATCAGGAAGACGGTTGCGGACAAAATAGATCCCTAGGGCACACCAGCGTTTATGTTGTGGGTTTCAGACTTGCATTCGTCTAATAGAACTTATATAAAACGGTTCGAAGGAAATTTTGTAATCCAACGGAGGTGGGATTTATTGATACCGAGAGCACGTGTTTTCGAAAAGAAAGACTCTTGCCAATCAAGTACAAGAATACTTTTTTCTCCAAACCGGTGTAAGCATTCGTTCCATTCTATGTTCGGTGAGATAAACCATCAAATCACGTGTGGAAAAATTGCTGCGAAAACAGTGTGAGCTTTTTTCCTAAAGATGTTTCTTAATCTGATTATTATTTATCAGCGTTTCCGTGAAGATAGACAGAAGGGACGTTAGTGCAACTAAAATTACACTTATGGCTCACACACAGATAACAATTTACAAACATTTATAAAATTCCAAGTTCTTACAAAAACTTTATACTCCCTTTTTTGTAAGCGAAATCATCGATCGTGATGTCATCGGGTCCGATTCAGATGCACAAAACAACTTAATCATATTTTTCTTGACTAGAGGACGACCTTAAATAGTTTTTTTTTTACCGTTTTTAGAAAAGAGAGAAGAACTATATCCAAGTTAGGACATATATTTTGCAAACTCCGTTTTCATAGACATAAAAAGATTCCCAACGATTCAGAACCTGCGACAGAACCTACAGCTTATTTTGAGGGTTCGTGGTTGAACAAAACAGTGAGGAACAAGTTTCAATGATCTGAAACACTTCTTTGAAACTGTGTCATTTTACATTACGAATTTTAAGCTCAAAAGCCAACAAGAAATGAATATGCTTCATGGTTTTGTAGAGATCTGATTTAGACAAGACAAAAAAAATTAAAAATAACTGACATTTGACTTTCATTCACACTGAATAAATCGAAGTTCGTTTAAAAATGTTAAATTGATGTCCAATTTGTACTGAAAGTAAGATTTCTTAGCTCTTAGGAGGAAACCTACTTATGATTTCACTAAAAAAGATAAAAGAAATTACGTTCCGTTGAATCAAAGAAGAAGTTGTATATTTTTCGAGAGTCATAAAAACTATTTTTTAAATTTTTTTCTTATAGAAAATTTAACCTACTTTTTGAACTCGCCTAAAAACCCAACTCCTAATCTTGCGTTGTTTCTTAATAATTCCAAGCAACAATCTCTCTTTTGTGATTCTGTTGTGTGTACTGTACATGTACATAGAAGAGTACATCGCTTGTTGAATAATATGGCTTTTCAACTATTTGCCTTACAATTTTTAAGCGAATAAATCAGTCCCTCAATGCGCTTTACGCTATGCCTAATGCCTATATACTGCTGCAAACTACACAAATATTTTCCCTGAAAGAATAAAAAAATGGAAATAATGGAACAATATTGACCCACATACTTTTTATGAAAAGACCATTATCAAAAACAAGGTGATAATAATTTATTCATATTTAACATTTTTATTTTCTGTTTTATGAAAAAAAAGACAAAATAGGCCTATAAAGCTGATTGCTTGATTTTTATTCCTACTGTTGACAACCCTTTTAGAAAACAATAATTCATTTCTTTTAATTAAGGATTAAAACTTAATTTTGGGTTAGTAAAATTATTTTCATCATCGTAGTGTCCGTAGCTTAGTGGTTAGGTGTGTTGGCTGCTAAGCAAAACGTCGTGGGTTCGAATCCTAATCGCTCCCATAGTTTTTATTCCATCTTTCACGGGCACTGCCTCTTGCGAAGAACTGACAAAACTTCCAAGAGTATCAATCTGTCATGAAAAAGTGCTTCTCAACTTTGCCGTTCGGAATCGGCCTAAATTGTAGGTCCCCTCAATTCTTTATACGCACCTAGAGAATTGTTGATGAGAGCAAGCCACTGAAGCCTTGGCTCTTCAAGAGCTGTCGCGCCACTCAATTTATTTTTTTATTTTCATCGATTCGAATTATATCTCTACCAATTTATAGATTTTAAAACATCACGAGCACTGTTTAAGTATTTGCTCCTTAATTGAATCGTTTATTTTCAAAACATGACATGTCCACATTTCTCTGAAAACGTTTTTTATTTTTTATATTTTTTTTGGGAAGAAGCACGTTGACTTTTTTAAAATCCGTAACGAACGGAATACAGCAAGATGTCTTAAGACCTAGGTTTTTCTGTTTTTATTTAAGTTAAAATCCCACGCAAACATAAAATAATTAGTTTTTTTTTCGTTTCCTGAAAAATTTTAAAATGTGGACATGTCATGTTTTGAAAATAAACGATTCAATTTATATATAAATAATTTAAAATATTCTCGTGTTTATAATTTGACCTCAGAATTAATAAAACAAAAACGTGTATAAAAAACTGACCGAGTTAATTAATTTGCATTCTTCTTAAACATTTTCATTTTGCCCACCTTTTCACTTCTAATAAAAAAATAATAAAATCATTAATTGCTTTTGGTGGGACCAATCATCGTCAGAGCAAATAATTATGCCCATCAAGTTAGCACTACCAATTTAGAATTTTCAAAAAGTAATTATGCAATTAATTGTCGTAAATTTGTCGTGAAACAAAAAAATTTGTCGCGTACTTATTTTAAAAGTTAGCCCCTGGTAGTGCTTACTTGATGCGAAAGTTAGCACTCCCACTCCAGTTTAGCTAAACTGGGCATCCACACCGAAAAAAAAGTATGTGAATAAATGTCGTGAGTTGGCATTAAATTTATTTCAAAAATGTATTAAGGAGAAAAAATTTCATATGGTAGTGCTAGGTTAGAAAATTTTCGAAAATCATCCCATATTCATAAACTAAGGGCGCGACAAATTTTTTTAATCAATATTTTGATTTATCTTTTCGATATTTATTGTATTATAACAAAATATATTGTAGTGTTGAGCAAAAAGTTGGAAAAATTGAGAATTTAGAAAAATTTCCCTAACACGAGGTAATATTTAGTGATTGCAGAAAGGTATTTTTTTTCCTTCGCTTCTTTTCAGCGACAAAAACCTGACAGTTATCCGAATACTTAGTTTTCGGTTTGGATGTCCAGTTTAGCTTATCTGGGGTGGTAGTGCTAACTTTCGCATCAAGTTAGCACTACCAGGGGCTAACTTTAAAAATAAGTACGCAACAATTTTTTTTGTTTCACGACAAATTTACCACAAATTCACTACAGTTAATTGCATAATTACTTTTTGAAAATTCCAAAGTAGTAGTGCTAACTTGATGGGCATCAAATAATTTCAAGTCAAAAATATTCGATTATTTTAAAATAGTCATACATAGATACAAACGCATTTCAAAATGAATTTATTTGTTGTTATAGTTGTAAGAGTATATTTAAAGTTTTATTAATTACAGGAAATTAAAAAATAACATACACAAGGCTGTAAATTGGTTTCTATATTTGATGCCTCACGCATGCCAAAACCTATAGAAATGAAGCTCGGTTGCTCATGCTCATGTATTCAAAGAAGATAAATACAAAATCCATATACATATATGATATAAACATAAATTTAATGAAAAAAAAAAACAAAATAAACACATGAAACAAAAACATGATCAATTAATAAAATAAAATACATAGGTACTTACATAATTGAATGTTAATTACCCTCTCATTACACAGCGGCTGACGGCAGCGGTTTTGGTTTGTTTTACTGTCATACTTATCATATTTTAAGCTAGGGGCTTATGTTGAAGCGTTTAAGCCGACTTTTCAATGTGTGAAAATTATTACTATCAACATTGCGAATGAATATCACTGAAAACATACATCGCATCGGTTTGATTTACTACGAGGGACACTTTAACAATAACAATCGCTTATGAATATTAAATTTGTTGGAAAACCTTACCTACCAAGTTAATGCGTCATGCCTTCTGTGGAGTTATTAATATAATATTTAAGGTAAAAAGATAAAATGAAAATCTATACATATATATAAAAGAACAGTCGCTAACTGGACACACTGGTTGACCGATTTTCCTAATTTTTTCTCTAAATGCAAGAAGTTTTAGGGTAGAAGGTTTAGCAAAATAAAATGTATACTTTCAAATCACAAATGGTTCAATTGTTAAAAAATGTTAAAAATTTTGTATTTCGCAATACAAAAAAAACTGATCAATCTACGAACACTTAATTTAGTTTGAAAATTTTGTCAAATATTTTTTTTTTCAATGAAAAAATCAAAAAAAATATGTCAGTGATGAAAAAAAAAATATTTGACAAATATAATTTTTCTTCGACAAAAAAAATGTCAGTGAACCTAGGAAATTATATTTGAACTAGCTGACCCGGCAAACGTTTTTGATATATGAAATTTCTAGAGTATGAAAATATGTATGTATTATCTTATTTATTTTTAGTGGGTACGTATTTGTTAATTATATTGTTTATTTGTTATTTATAACGTTTTGAATGTTGATGGAATGTGTCATTAATAAAATTTAATCAACACTAACGAACTGGAGGTATTCCACGTATAATTATTGTCTGAATGAAAAACATGGTGTGCTCAAATTTAAGCCACAAACAGACATTATTTAGCTTTGAGTCAATAGTCATTGCAAATGCAATCTGATGGGGAATTGAATGCTTTCAAATTGAAATGTGCCAGTTGCTTACGAAAAAACCGTTTTGCGAATAAAGCATTGCCACAATTGAATTGGTTGCTCGACAACAATACTACGTTAAGGACAATAATAAAATTGCATTGGATTCAGAATATTTGCGCAAACTATTGAGCCGAAGTTAAACGATCAACAAAAGTACCTATGTGTATGACACCATTAGATATGCAAGGTGTGATCAGTCTGAGTGGTGGTATATATTTTTTGTGATGCACCCGGTGGAATGGGGAAATCATTTTTGGTATCATTAATTTTAGCAATCAATAAACTCTCTTCTTCTGGAGTTGTGAGCACATTATTAGACATAAAACTGACATTACAATATTTCAAAAAAATTGGTAATGGCCGAATATTTGTGTGGGATGAGAGCACAATGGCGCACAAAAATTTACTTGAAGCCTTTAACCGCAACTTGAAGAATTTGGAGCTCTGAATCTTTTTGTTTCTGAGGACAAACTTTGTCGATTATACCACGGTCAACTGCTGCAGACGAATGGAGTCGTTTAAAAACTTCTATTTCAGGAAACTTACATTGGCCAATTATTGGACATTAAAGAGAGAGTGGCGCGACAGATCTTGAAGAGCCAAGGCCTAAGTGGCTTACTCTCATCAATAATTCTCTGGGTGCGTGTGAAGAATTTAGGGCACCTACAATTTAACGCCGATTCCGAACGGCAAAGTTGAGAAGCACTTTTTCATACTCTTGATACTCTTGGAAGTTTTGTCAGTTCTTCGCAAAAGGCAATGCCCGAGAAAGATGAAATAAAAAACTTTGGGCACGAGTAGGTCTCGAACCCACGACGTTCTGCTTAGCAGCCAACGCACCTAACCACTAAGCCACGGACACTATTGGACATTGGAAATGGAATAATTTCACTTGATTCTGAAGGCCGAATTTCACTTCCAAACAATTTTTATTGTAATGCAAATCCACGGAATGAGTTGATTCAAGATGTCTTTCCAAGCATTGAAGCATTGAGTTGAAGTGCAATAATGGCTGGTACAGATTAAAGTCTTTCTAAAATCGATGCAACAATTTATTTTGAACTAGACAAATAAAAGCATAATTTTTGCCACAAGTCGTTTGAGTGGTTTGACACAATTACAAATGAAAACAATGTAGTAAATTTTACAACGAGACGGAGTTTTTGAATTGTTTGCATTTATGCATAGTACTTAACCAGACTGCCTCCACATTTTTTAACTCTGATGGTATGAGCATTGCAATGTTTCGGGACATCAATCAACTTAAACTTTAGACAAGGTCAATCTTTAAAAATATGTGGTTTTGATTTAGAAATTTCTGTGTTTCCTCATGGTCATGGGTATCCTGTTATTTGTCTGCCATATACTTTGGGATGTGATTCTTGGTCATATTCTTCGAAAATAATCCTTCTAAGACAAAGTTACTTTTTCATCACTTTTTGACGATTAAAAAAAAGGCTAACTTTGTATTTAAGTGGTGTTCAATTTTTCTTGCCCGAGCAAAGTGTTGACTTTAAGATATTTTTTTTTTTTTCAAATAATGCGTAAAGAACATAAAGTTTTCTTATTTTTACCTTATGAACAAAAAATTAGCAAATAAAATCTCATTGATAAACAAAAACCCATACATTTTATAATACTTGGGAAAATCTAAAACAGCTTAGAACATCGAATTTAGGTTTTTTTTGTCAATATTTTTATTGCAGCACTTTATAATATCCCAATAATTGTTAGTTTTAAGAAAATTTATAACATTGTGCAATCCTGAAGAGGGTTAAAAGCATACTTATGCCTATACCTGGCTTGCTGTCAAAATCCTAATTACCTTACCTCTTCTCAGGGAGCTAAATTTGGGGAAGATATGTTTAATGGGTAAATTAACTAAAAAATTATGTAAAAGAATTGAAAAACGAATAGATTATTCATCAGATTAGCAAATACAGGCATGATTTTTTAAGAATATTGTTCATTTCTGCCTATCCATCGATCTTCATCCTGCCAATCTCTAACTTCAGAACCGTTGTGGGCCGAAGCCCTGCGAAGCGGGCAGGGGTTTTGCTAGTTTAGTTATAACACATTAAAGATTCTTTGTGTTCTCGACTCTCGATTCTCGACAAACCCCTTCACCTTCAAAATGTCCTCAGAGATTAAGTATGGGAGTACCGACGCTTTAGCAATGACTGTGAATGCACCTTGCTTCCTATTAGGACATTTTGTTTGAACAAAAAAAACACATGTTTGAGCATATCTCTCAGTTTTGGGCAGGGCGGCTCACCAAATTGCGCCCTGTGCAAGATTTTCAAAAAGCGCCTTTATACATTATATATAGCAAATACATACTCACACACAACACACACTGAACACACATAATAAGCCCTTTCACATTACAGGGGGTAGACTTTCAATGCTGTTTTTTATTGAGATATCCCCTGCTTCTACCGAACTTTCAAATAATGGTTCAATTGACGTGCCTGACTTTAACCATTTTCTAAAAATTTTCCATGATATAAAATTTTCTGAGTGGGAAAAACTAATCTCACTGACTTTTTAAAATTGTCCTTAAATTGGCCAGTCGGAACTACCTTTGCTTGATAAATCATAAAAAGTTTTTTTTTTGCAAATAACAAGCAGCAGAAACAAAACACAGAGTCCTTTGATTTTGAATAAATCACCAAGTCCTCGGAACTACCTTCCCATTGGCGTACTCAATGTGCGTACAAAGCTTGCCACTGAAAATTTTCAATTATTTTTCTTTGGAAACGGGTGATCGCTAACTTGCTTTGGTCCCCGTAGAACTATTTTCTTAATCAATTCATCTGTTAGCATTGTCCAATAATTAGGATCATCAGAATCTTCCTGCAGTACTACAACAGAAACCTCATCCCCTGGTCCCACTGTACTTCCCACCTCCACCTTACGACACAATTTCCTGCATGTACCTCAGAGACTATATTTCCTACATGTACATCATCGATATTAAAATGTTACTTACAGCTCCATGTTCTTCGCTGCGTTTTAAAAACTGTCGTGAAATGTATGCTTTTTGTTTATTTTATTTTAGCCTCAACAAGCTTTCTCTTTTTCCTAAATTCTGCCCCCAAAGGCTTTTTTCTGTCCATACTGAACGCACAAATAGAAAAAACACATACTCAAATATAAAATATTATCAAATTTAATATCTAATTATTATTATGAATTAACACTCTTTAACACTGCCACAAACGCGTCACATCAGACTTCTTTAAATGATCAATTGATTTATGAATTGAAACAATTTGCACTAGACTAGAGTCTATCAAAAAGGGACAATCAATCCAAAATAGTCCGGTATAAACCGTCATTCTAAGAAGATTGTGCACACTAGACAAGACAGTGTATGTAAAATGCCCACACGCTCTTACCCACCCATAATGATATCAAGTGCATACGTTTTTTTTGGCATAGCTTTTTCCATGTAATGGTCACCGTTCACAGTTTAAAAAATAAAACTCTCCAGCACATTAGGTGAAGGTTCGATTTCCTTTCAGTAAATCTGAAGAATATGTATTCGAAAAACGTTAATTTTCTGAGTATATTTTGAAGATAGACTATAAAAAACAAAATTTTACTTGCAAAACAAAACGAGCATACTGACTTTCGATTTTGATTCATGTATGTGAGTTACATATGAATGTGTACAGGCAGAGAAAGGATATGCGAAGATCCTCAAGGATTTGTATATAAAAATAAAGGAAAACGAACTTGCGAATGATCTCTTTTTCCTTATTTCTTTTTGCAATGGGGCAATTATATAATGGGACCGTGTCGCGACAAGAGATCGAAACAATGTTTAACGAATTTTAAAATTCTTCACTTCAATTGTGCAGTGTTTCATTTAACAAAAAAACAAATGAAAGTGTAGTGTAAAGTACCTAAACAGTGTAAGAATCAACGAAAAACATTAAAATATTTGATATTAAAAAACAAAATATATAGGTAAGTCATTAATAGAAAGGTTAATTTATTGTCCACTTAACTGAATATATAAAGGGCCTTCTTTACATTCGTTTTAATGAAGGAATTTCCAATCATAAATGAGTCGTAAAAAAGATTCATATCCGTGTCACGTTACCCAATGGTTCTGATCCAAATCGAATCATAAATGAATTCATATCGGATGTTTTCTTCACTTTTAAGAATTATTATGATTCATTTTCGAAGGGAAATGTTTGCTGGGTAGTCAACGCAACGTAAACCATACATACATAATAATTTGTTTTAAATATTTTTTCCATGTAATAGTCACGCAATTCAAAGTTTACAAAATAAAACAAATTTTGTTTGCTTTTTTATGACAGTTTAGAGTGTGTCTGTGTATGCCTTCTGTATTCGATTAGTTAGTTTTTTGTTGTTGTTTTTAGAATTTGAGTTTTTGACCCAGTGTGCAGATGAAAATTTCGCACTGATGAGGTCGAGCCTGTGTGTATGCTTTATATTTTCAGATTTGTTTGTTGTTGTTTTTATAATGTGAATTTTCGGAGCGAGCGTGCAAGATTTAAAATTCGCACCGATGAGGTCGAGGGGTATGTTGCTTTCTGTTTTCAGATTTTTTGTTTTTTTTTTGTGTTGTTGTTTTTAGAATGTAAATTTTGGGACCCAGCGTGCAAGATTTAAAATTCGCACCGAGGGGGTCGAGGGTATGTTGCTTTCTGTTTTCAGATTTTTTGTTTTTTTTTTTGTATGTTGTTGTTTTTAGAATGTAAATTTTGGGACCCAGCGTGCAAGATTTAAAATTCGCACCGATGGGGTCGAGGGGTATGTTGCTTTTCTGTTTCCAGATTTTTTTGTTTTTTTTTTTTTGTTGTTGTTTTTAGAATGTAAATTTTGGGACCAGCGTGCAAGATTTAAAATTCGCACGATGAGGTCGAGGGGGTATGTTGCTTTCTGTATTCAGATTTGTTTGTTCGTTTTTGTTGTTGTTTTTAGAATGTGAATTTTGGGGCCCAGTGTGCAAGATTTAAAGTTCGCACCGATGAGTCGAGGGGGGTGTAGGTATGCTTTCTGTAATCAGATTATTTTTTTTTTCTTGTTGTTGTTTTTTTAGAGTGTGAGTTTTTTCATGGAATGTGTAAGTATAAAAAATTCGCACTGATGCGGTATTGAGGTGAAGTGGATGTTTTCTGTGTTAAGTTTTGTTATGTTTTTTTCTGCTGTAGGTAGTACGATGGGGTTGGAATATTTTCCGATGAGAATAATGGAAATTATATGAATAGGGTGCAAGAACATTGCGCAGCTGCGATGCCGCCTCAAATTCGCGCCCTGTGCATTTGCACATCTTGCACATAGGTTGGTCCGGCCCTGGTTTTGGGAACCATTTAGTAACAGGATTATTCATTAGCTGTTTTCTTTAGAGGTATAGAATTCAAAGTGTCAGCAAAATTAAAACTGGCGGCCATTTTGCCAGCTGTCAAGTGATTTTCTTTAATTTTGATTTGACGTTTTTTAATGTGAATAGACTCACCTCTGAACAACGTTTCAAAATTGTAGACATTTATTTTTTAAACTGCCGTGTTTCGTTTCATCAGCACCATTGTTTCATGGTGCAGGTACCCATCAGAAAAACAAGTTTTATCAATTTTTGAGATGCTGAGCCTATAAATTTCACAACTATTCTATGTAAAAAAGAACCAGCAGTATATTTATTTAAAATAAACCTATATTAAAAAAGAAACTAAACTAAAGTTGTCTTTTTAAAATGAAAAAGTTGCGTTAGCTGAACCCTGTTGCAAAACCTTAAGAAAAAACTTTTGTATAATTATAAATCTCAATTATTGTAAATTTAAGTTCAGATTAATCCTCTTTACAGAAATTTAAAGCCTTGTAAACTGAATAAATAAAAATTATTGAGCTATTAAATTTGGAATTTGCTTTCGCAACACAGACCGACGAAAATATTCTTCCGGACCACCCGCATAATTGTCTCGTTTTGTCTGTTTGGCAATAATGCATGTGACTACCAATTGTAAGCCCATTTTATCAGCCATTTCCTTAGCTGCTGTTAATATGCTACCAAATCTTGTTACGGAATTATACGCATTTTAACAATTTCTTCGTACAGATGGTTGGCATATTCTACAAAGCTTGTAGACAAATCCATTTTGACAGCTTTGTTACCCATCTCCTTACTTTATATCATCTCTGGCGTAGACGCGATATGCTAGTTTGATACGCTACACGGCGACTATAGAGTTGGCGAACATCATTTCTTAATTCGTACGTGTTGTATTGATTCTTTAAAGTGTCTGTGAGGATGTGTCAAAAAGAGAAGGTCATAATGCTAAAGGCTATTTTATAGAAAAAATGGGATTTGCTTGCGAACATCTCCCTACATGCGACAAACGAAACCGAAGAAAATGAGAAATTCGAAAATTTTTTGCAACAGCGAACCTTTTATGAAGAATTTAAGGCGAGCACTAGGGTTTTCTTTAAGTGTGTGTGATTTGGTTTGGCTATGATGAAGTTTTTTTTCATTTTCGTAGATTTTGTTCGCAATCCTCATTAGATTCGAATCGACCGATAGCAATGTATTTGCGAGCAGATAAACGAATGTTTGGGTGCCGTGCAATAACGCCGAGCGAAATAACGCCGAATTTTTAAAATTCGGCCTTATTTTCACTTTGCCAAAGTGAAATAACGCGAATTTTTAGCGTTCGGCTTATTTCAATTTGGCAAAGTGATATAACGCCAAATGCCAATTGAGAAATAAGGCCGAATGATAGAAAACAAAGAAGCCGGTTCAATTTACTTTTGCAAAGAGCAATTTAGCTGTGCTTAACGACAAAAGTCCCGAATGTAAAAAAGGTGTTTACCTTTAATGAGAATAAATTAATTATTTGTACTTGTCAATATTATGTACAAATAATAAATGGTCCATGGTACATAAAAAAGAAAAGAAATTCTTTAAATTCCTGTATACACATTCGACAAAATGTAGGTAAACACATTTTATTTTTCAAATTGTTTGTCGTTTCGCTCGCTACCATTTGTACTATTATAATATTTTTTATTTTTATTTGTCAAATTCTCAAAAGAACCTTGATGATGTACATAGATGTACATACCAAGGTATTAGTTCTATACTTTTAAATTTCAAATCAATACTGAAACTTTTTACTTCACGTGACTTCTTTTAACTGAGCGTGTCTTGCAAGAATCAAGGAATATAAACGGAAACGGAAATACATTTCTATACATGATATTGTCAACTTTAAAAAAAAAAATGTAATATAAATGTGAGCAGGTAAATTATTATGTTAACAATGTGAATCTCATTGTTTTGGCAGACATTTTTTTTAAATATTCGACATATGTTTCACAGTGACAGCTAATCTATTTCTCAGACATTTTTTCATGAAACAAATTTTTTGTTTCACCACTTATTTTTTTTTGTCACAAGGAGCTGTATACTAGGCTTAAAGTATAAAAAGTGTTAGTAAAAATGATAGCAAAATCACATAATAATTAGATTTGAGACTGAGATACATTAACCATTTCGCATAAGACCCAAAGTGAAATAACGCCGAATCGGCATTATTTCACTTTCCCATAGTGAAATAAGACCAAATGCTAAAATTCGGCGTTATTTCACTTTAGCAAAGTGAAATAAGCCGAATTTCAGAATTCGGCTTATTTCGCGACGGCGTATGTTGCACGGCATAAAAAAACCGAATGTTTGTATATTTTCGTTGCAGGTCCCGTTATTTGGGAATTGGGACCCACCACCTCGTCGCAAATTAATTAAAAAATTTTCCGTTTAACCATAGTTTTGAGCCTTTGAATTGGGAAATTAATTATATCTATCTGTGCCGGTTTTTTTTTTATCTTTTTAAATAATAGATGGATATTTGCTTATCTGCACATTTCTGATATTTCTTCGGAGGGGGTATTAACCCTAAATTACCCCCTGCGCCCCTGCTTGCGCACTGGTTCTCTCATGTAATCTTCATATCATCTATAATAGGTCGATGAATCGAAGACATCATTTAAGATTCTAAATTACAAAGGATCTTCTCCTCAACAAACGTTTTCAACTGTTCAACAATCTCCTAAAGAACATCAGAACTTATTAGAAGATCTCCTTCACCAAATTAACAAAATCGAAAAGAAAACATGTTTCAACATACTGAGCTGTTGTCCGGATCTTTATGCTGCCTTAGTTTCAATACAAAGACGTGCAGAGGGTTATTAAGACATGCCGTTATACTTTCAACGGTGCACCTTCAGATGATGTATAGTTTCAACAATTGCGAAATAAACTTCATAGTTGCAGTCTTTGAAGAGCTTACTAGCCGATCATCATCAAAAACTCATCCGATGTTTGCCAAGGCATATACAATCATGTGCAACTGTCTATACACAATTTTTTCCAGTATTAAGTACCTAAGAAACGTTTCGCCTGCTGTTAAACAGCCACCGTGCTGGCTTCCATGTGCGAAGTATACTCGAGCAGATGTGCTGGTGTCGGCATTCAATATACGAAAACACGATATCAGAAAACTCACTATCTATTGAATATTGAGTTGGAGTTTTATCAGCGTTTGTGCATGACCCGGCTAGAGAAGGCCATAGCATAGCCACCGCAGCAAGCACAGCAACAAATCAAATAACCAGAACCGGAATCGAAATTTGATGCGAATCCTTTTGTAAGTTTCTTATTTATACAACTTTCCCTTAAATTCGTCCATTTTGTCTCTCATCGTCTCGTTCGTCTGTCGCGACGACGTCTGCCATCCTGTAGTTGTTGAACTCGTTGGGCGTTCGTTACTGCTTCCACTTCTCATTGGTGCTGTCGTCATCTTTTTCGAAATTCTGATTCTCAACGCACATTTTGTTTACGGTTGATGTAATTTGTTTTCAATAGTCCAATTTGGTCTAGGATGTTTTTTATTATTCTCTGTATGTTTGATTTCGATGCTTGTGTGTTTTCTTTCTCGTGCTTCCCTTTTGGAATAGGAAAGTATATTCCCAAAAATGTTTTATATTCAATTATTTTTCAATTCGATCGTGCCTCAACTTGCAGTTTTCAGAGTGAAAAAATAAAATAAAATGATATATGGCCTAATGTATTGCCTTTAGCTTCAGCTTTCAAAAGAACAATGCGGTTGATGTAGATGTTCTTGTATGAAGATACCAAACAACTGATGAAACTACTTTAGGCCCTAAGTCCACTTAATCTACATCG
This sequence comes from Sphaerophoria rueppellii, assembly GCA_920937365.1. Classification (NCBI taxonomy): domain Eukaryota; kingdom Metazoa; phylum Arthropoda; class Insecta; order Diptera; family Syrphidae; genus Sphaerophoria; species Sphaerophoria rueppellii. The sequence goes on from CAKKXW010000002.1 coordinate 36,624,707, forward strand.
ACAATACGACGTAATACAAATTACGGCTTGCATTATTTTGGTATCTTTGGGTCATAACTGTCTGCAACAACATGAAATGAGGCCTTCTTAGTCTGCTTTTACACGATTGCCTCACGACTCACTCGCTCACATGAGTGCGGAAAAAGAAAGCGATGTGTGAAAATATGAATCCAAAAAAAATTTTCCGGTGAGTCTCCGGGAACACAATAAAAAAAAAAAAAATTTTTAGTAGACTCCACTTTGGACGTTTCATTTATATCTCCAAATCGTTTATGAATTGCCTGTTTCTTTTCTTCGATTTTTCCTTGTGCTAGGAAAACACCTCGGTTTGTTGTGAAAACCAGAGCGGAGTTTCAGACAAATCAGAATTCAAGGCCAACGAGAAGGAGCACTCCTCAAACCAAACACAAACATTAATTGTCAAATTTGAGACAGGGCACCAAGTGTAAGCGTTGCTCAGCGATAAAAATTTATAAGGAAATTAAAGTGAGTTGAGTTGACCAATGTAATCGGGACTATTGTGCAAATGTTCTTTAATTATCATTCATGATAGAATCTCATTTATATTTACCTCTTCATGGTAAAAGTTCATTTCCCTCCGGTTCACTTTAATTCCATGGAGATTCTCAAAATGTCCTTCATTCACCCACTCGCTCTCAGACCATGAGTCGGGTTTGCTTATAGAGTCCTGTTTTGAACAACCCACAATCGACCGTACCAGCCATCGAAATCATTGATTGCTCTGGGATCGGAATCAGAATGTGATGACTGGCTTCGTTGCTTGGTTGATGCTTACTACAACTCCTCCAAACGACTTCGAGTCATCTCAAACTCAGACGAAAAAAAAACTTTATTTCTCATTCAAATTGTTGGCAAAAGATTCCACACAGCCTCTTACTGATGCTCGCTGACAAACGACCAGGACAATTACAGAAATGGATTGTGAACAACCACGGCAACGATAAAAAGTTTTTCCTTTAAGAAAATGTCGAAATTGGAAAAAAGGAGAACACAAATTTTTATAAGTATGTATTTGAAGGACTTTAATTGGGATGAAATTTCCGATATGCCAATAATGTTCCTGCTGTCGTTTTGTTGTTCTGTTCTTTACGCGAATCAAAGGAAACATTCAAAGCCCAAGCCCAAGCCCATGCCTAACAACTTCAACTCTGTAGGTCCTAGAGCGATACATTGCATTAGCATGGATGACAGTTAAGTAAATGTCTGTGACAACACCAAAAGCATCCAAACTAAGGACAAACTTAGCAACTGTGTGGAGATGGGGAAACGCGAAGGACTATAAAATTTCTATTGTTTTGGCTTTGTATTTTGATTAGAGTGGCCCTTTAAATTCAGAAACTCCTTTCAAACATTCGTTTTTAATTTTCAATTGCGACACATAAGGTCCTTTTATGCCAATTTTTGCATTTGAGATTTTGATCAAACTAACAATCGATACTTGAAAAGTCTACAAAAGTCGGTCCAAAATATTGAATTCATCTTTCGCTTTTAAATGCGTTGAAATTGAACTCATTTACAGAAACAAGATGAATTCATAGTTTTTGGTTATCATTTCTAAACCAAGTTTTTTTTAACTAAAAATAAACAACGAGTGAATTTTCTTATAAATATCTCTACAATTTTTCTTAAACTTTCACATACACATTTTTTTCCCAACTGTTTTTTTTTTTTTTTTTTAGTTTGAAAACTTATTTTCATAGATATTGCTCCAAAACGGTACCTTCATAGAACCAATCTATATTAAGTCTGAAAATAAAACATTTATTGCTTGGAAATAAACAGAAATAAAAGTGTGCACGATGGTTGCACGAACCTGCTCCTGCGTCCCAAAACTTAACTCACTAAAACATTAAGAAATAAAAACATGCAATTAAAATTCATTAAGAAAATAATTATAATTGAATATGTTACATCAAACACACATCTAAAAAAAATTAATGCCATAAATTTCATTTAAAAATTGTTGATTTTTAAAAATAGTTCCGTTGTTTTTATTTAAACTGTTATTTAAATATTTGAATGAATAATTTTTTATATTAAAAATGTCCTAAGGATAATCAGGTATGCAGTATTAAGAACATGTAAATATACCTTTTGATGTGTCATGGATATTTAGACGATCTTCTTTTAGTACCAAAGCTCATAACCAACAATTGCCAGGACCATCTGGTTTACGAATGCAGTCTTTCGCGGTCTTTGGATACATTTCAATCTGCAATAACCATGACGGCCGTCCAAACCATAAGAGCAGCAACGCATCAGTGCATCATTACACAAGTTAACGGGAAAGAATCTTTGATGCTACGTCATTCAATCGGCGATAATCGTCGCAAAACCTCGTCGAGCATCTTTCTTTTGTTACCATTACAATTGGTGAAGCCCAAGGGCTCTTAGATGGCTCAATGATGTTGGCGCAAGCATGTTATCGCTACTTTTTCGTGATTGCCTCCAGTTTTGCCAGTGGCAGTCTTCGTGGAAGCTTGGTTTGATAGGTTTTGCTGACCCAACATTAATTCAGTGGTTGTGCGACATTGGTTCGACCAAGATCATCAGGTCCACTATAAAACACGTCCCTATGGAACTCGGTTAAGAAGAACGTTCCACATTTCTATTTTTATTTCGGTCCATTTCACAGTTGGATCTCACAACAAGTCTTCTAAGTAAGCGTCGGCAACTTATTCCACTCTTTTGGGGCTTGAGCTGTTGGGGACTATACTCAACTGCTTCAAAAGTCCAGATAGAGAAATTCCTGTGTTAGTAATTGCATTAGTCTTCAGGTTCGCAACACAAACCATTTACAGTCCCATTTTTGTTGTTATATTTATTGCGATTTACTCACAAGAATTCCTCGAGGTTAGATCATTTCCAGAGGGATAAGCTAAACCTCTGACGACGTGTTTCCGCTGTAGTCGTTAAACACAAATGCTGTTGCTCGCGGTTGTATAAGGTTAGCACTCGACTCCTAAAGAACAAATCGTCTCTAACCAGAAGATCTGTTTTCTATCGGTGTTAAGAGGGATTTTGTTCTGACCGATCGACGAATATATTTTGAAAAGTCCAACACGCTTTTAGAGCCGTCAGTAGATCAATTCCCAAGAAAAAACCTTGGCTCTGCCTGGCAAAGGAAAGTCAACAAACCACTTACATCTGCTTGATCTGGTAAGTCCGACTGTAACTGTCGTTCGCCACACTTGTGAAATTTGAAAGTCATCCCACACAGGTTTTGACTCACTATGGTTCTCAGAAAAAAAGATGTTAGAGCAGTTACTGTATCGGAGTGAGTGCGAGGTTTGTGCGGCGCAGACAGGCCCAAAAAGCAAAAACTAGGGCGGGAACTACACATTTTCTACCTTTCTGGTGAGCCGTTCCAAAGAGTTGCAGTGGACATTTGGGACCTCTTCTCCCAAACCATCCAGAGGGAAACAAATACGTATTGTTTTTATGGATTATTTTTAACTAAACTGTGTCAGAGCTTTCCCTCTTTCAGATCAGACTGCTGCAGACACTTGTTACTCGCAACCTTGTGTAGAAGATGTGTTCAGCCGATTTGGAATTCCCATTGAAATTACGATTCTGACCAGGGGGAGAAATTTTAGAAGCGGAGGTGTTCAGAATGTTATGGAAATTTGTGGGTCCTCACAAAACCAGGACAATGCCCTTGCAATCCCCAGGTCAGACGTGTTTGGTGGAACGAATGAATCGAACCGGTGTGTGCATTATCTATCAACGTTTGTTAATGAAATGCAGGACAATTTTGATGACTTTTCTCCCGCCTTTTTGTTAACTGGCGTACAGATCACGCACAGCAGGACACAATCAAACAATCCCTTGTTACGATGCTATTTGGCAGGCGCGATGCGTTTAAACACACAATACCCCCCACTTATTGTTTGGAGTTCCACCAGGGGAGGTTACCACTCGTTTGGATATGTCAAAGCAGTTACAGGAGCAAACTAAATGAAGTACCATGTTGCGTCGGAGATGAGAATGTTTAGTAACGGGCTACCAGGATTGAAGAACTGGTCCGAACATTAGTTCTCATGTCTGCCACGGTTTGAGGTTGAAGCATCGCGCTCTTGGTTTCCACAATCCAGAAGAAGGTTTCGCGTATCCCAAACTTCAATTCTTGAGTGGAACGCCCATACCGGTCATGGAATTTGATTACTGACGTCACCATCAAATTCAGAGAAAACCTAGAGTCAAGCCCGAATTGTAACCATCGATCGTTTAGACGAGTATCGCGGAAAGCAGTGGTGGACGGTTGGCCATTAGAGGTAAGGTTGTTGGTGGAGGTGGTTTATTTCCCGGGGTCGTATCTTTATCGTTCGTTTTACAGTTCACTCATACCCCATACGAATAAACCCCACAAATTCCCACCATCGTCCTGCTACTGACAAATGAAACAATATTGAATTTTCAACCCGTGGCAGCAAAACTTAACAGGGAAAACATTAGATTCAAAATTCCCAGATGCAAGATCAGTACACACGAGCTTCTAAACACGATATTTTTATGAAAATTAATGCGAAAAAAACATGATTTTTTCCAAGACAACGTTTATCGCTAAACCCTTCCACGAGCGGGAAGATATGAAACAGGTATCAGTTAGCGTTTTTCTTCTGAGGGAATTATTTCCCTTTTCTTTTCAAATTTTAAAATAATGTTGTGACCGCGCATTTTGAAATAAGAGTGACCTAAAGTCGATTTGTAACATTCAAGTACACGCTTCAGGGTTGTGTTTAATCTTATTTCATTTATATTTGTGATCGGTTCCAAACATTTAAGGACTATTTGTTACAAATAGGTTATTATAACAACACAAATATCATTTTTAATTATTTTTCTTCTTTCTTAACCAAAAAGCGAAATCTAAAATTTCTAAACAAAAATAAAAACAATGAAATAAGACTACTGTTTTGTATACCTCGGCGTGAGCCAAAACATTTTCACAATTCTTTATTGACTTCCCCTGTTGGAAAATTTTTACTGAACGACTAACATTAGATATGCATTTAATTGTTTTTTAGTTTTCCTAAAATAAGATTTTGTTGTTATGAGGGCCATTCTAACATTTAATCTCTGCACTGCATTGCGCTTGCGGTTCATGCCATAAAAATTTTCCAATGTACCGAATGAATGTCCTTTTCTAAAAGAAAATTATTTTCTTAGAATTGAATGTAATTTAATTTTGAATTGGCAATTGTTGGTCTTAATATTTTTCTATCTTTGTTTCGATTTCTTCATGGGACACTCAAAACAAACCCACACTGATGGGCAAATGACGAAGAAGAGATATTTTCAAAGCAGGGCATTATTTTCTTTATTTTTTCTAAATGTTTTTGTTTTTTTGTTTTTTTTTTTAAGTATAAAAAGAAATAAAGAATAAAATTAAATAAAAGCAAACATCTCAAACGGAATAAGGAAAAACGGAACTAGTTTCCGATTGATGATAAATGTTGTAGGATGAATGACGTGCGTCGATGATGACAGCGAGAATTTTTGTTTACAATGTTCACTGTTCTTATGCTAGCTGATGGGCGGCGCAATCGATTTTAATTACATCAGAGAGTTTTTATTTCCAACAAGGAAAGGACAGTCAAATTGTAATGGATTTTAATTTCTGAACTTTGATATTATATTCGATTGTGAGGAATGTAATTTTAAAAGGGCGGCGGTGGATGAGACATTTAAGTCTTAGAAACGAAGGGGACGAATTGAGGACATTAAAAGGGTTTCCATTTTCTTCTAGATTAGTTTTGGCGAAGAGTGTCATGGAATGAAGAAATAACGGTTGTGTTCATAGTAAAGTTTAACATGAAAAAGAGAAATTACCAACTTTAATATCGAATAAAAATGCGCTATTTAAACGTTTATAAAAGATTGAACCACTTTATTACAATTTGAATCCGAAAACCTTTACACCTCGGAATTGAAAGTTACATGAAAGTCAGCTGTAAGATTCTTATGAACTTAAAGGTTGTTGACTTATGTTATCAATTTGCGCAGACTGGAATAATCGACTTAATATTAATACATCGACATTCTATTCATGTTTGCAAAGTGCATAGCTATAAAATACCTAATTGATTTATACCTTCTATTTAATATTAACATATAATTATTAAACTTTTCAATATTAAGAACGAGATAACTATTATTTGAATATTAGATTGCAAATCTAGTCTGCACAGTTTTGCAGTTTAAGTTTTGACAATTTAAAAACTTTACTTGAGCATGTTCCCTTCTTCTTTTTATTTTGATTAATTGAAATTTTGTATGTTTTTAAATTAAATTAAATTATGAGTTTAATATAGAAATGTGGTTAAACATTTGTTTTCTTGGTCGTTGAGATTGTAACCCCTTTTGGATTGACTTGAATAGCTTCTCAACGACTCAGTAAAACAATATTTCACATTTCCATCAAATAGTATTTTTAAAGTGATTCATTAAATAAAAAAAATTGATATAAAAATAATCTGTTGGGGATCACACGGTAATTAATCTGAACAGTACTGGGTCAGATTGTTTTGTGTTCTTTCTGAATATTTCCTTTACCCTCGTCCTCAAATTGCTGGTTTGTTCGATTGTAAATCACCCCGGGGTGCTCTGGTGCTTGTCACACTGTGAACAATAGCTGTCAAAAAACTGAACAATTTCTTTGGGTTTGGTTTAACATCGAACGGTTAGTGGTGTTTTGTTTTTTTTTTTTCTTTTGTTGTATAGTACGGCTGATTCGAACAGCTCCGAATTCTCGCCCCCAAATAAACTTGAGGGGATTCAGAGCGCTCTCGGTGCGAGCCACAGAGGAGGTATACCTAGAGTCGCAACTCAAGGCATTTTACTCTCTTTCGACTAAAAAAATTAAATTTGATAAAATATACTACCCAATGTAAATGTATAGGCTTTTCAATGCATTTCAAATGGGAGGCCGAACCAATACATTTGCAATGGGTAGGCCTGTGTGCTGGGCTCAATAAGGTGAAAAGCCTAGGCTCAATTTTAAAAGCCTGCGCTCAAAATTCAAAAATAATTGTCATTTAAATTCAAAAATTTGAAAATAAAAAATAATTGTATGAAATTCATGTTTTAAGTATTTAAATAACAGTAAAAAGTGCAGTGCATAGTTTTCTTTGCTTTTTAAATGGAATTCAACTAAGAGTTACGAATAAATAACTAAAAAAACACATTTAAACACGTTGGCAGAGTTTATTTCACCCCCAAAACAGTGCGGTCATGTCCTTATTAAATTTTTTTTCACCTCTTTCACAGATTCATGGACACGAAAAATAAGAGTAAATTGAGAGACTCACCACAATATTTTTTGGACAGTGATTTTTTAAAAAAGAGAACGAGTTGCGACTCTAGGTAAATAGATTCTCTATGGTGCGAGCACTGAATACGCATCGAGCATGGTGGAAATGTACCGGGTCGACAAGGAGACGACATCGAACAGCTTAGCAGCGTTGCCAGATGCCCCGATTTATCGTATTTCTCCCGATTTTTAAAGCTATTTACGATTGCCCGATTTTGTCTCTAAAAATTGGGTTTTCTCCAGATTTTTAACTCATCTAAGTATGTGCATAACTTTACCTTAACATCTTTACTTTTTTCATAGAAAAACTAAAAACTTTATTTAAAAGTTGGCAGCACCTCACTTAAATTTTCCTTTTGTATTTGAATACCGGATGTCCCTAATAAAAATTGTTTCACTAACCACATTCATCATATCCTGACTCAGGTATCGTTTTGTTAAGTTGTAAAACTGAAAAAGAAATTTTTGGATTTTGCAAGAAAAAACCGTGTTTTCTTTGTTTTGTTTAAGAAAAACTATATACAAGTTTACATACGCAACTCGCTTATTTGGTTATCGTGTTACTACAAAAGATTTAAGTTGACTTAAGTCCTTGAGAGAATCTTAAATTTTTCAAAGACATCGGTCACAACGACTTAAGTCATGTTGAGACCTTAATACCAAACCAAGTATGCATTTTTCTAACTTATTGCTTTAAGACCAAGTTGTTTCCAATAGGAAGGACTCAAGTCCTTAGTACCAAACAAAAGAGAAAAAAAAACTTAGTTAAACCCAATCAAAAACCCAAAACAAGATTTTTTTTACTTAAGACCTTACTACTCAACGTCAAAGAAATATCCAGTTGTTGGTTAAAATCTATTGTTTCATTCACTATTGTCCAGTTATACTTATTTACTAACTTACTTACTTATGGTGGCGCTACAGTCCATGTTGGACCAGAGCCTCACCCAACAAACTTCTCTAGCCAGCTCGGACCCTGACTAGCTGTCTCCAGTTACGCACGTCAAGTTTGTTCAGGTCCTCTTCCACCTCTTCCATTCGCTTATCATGACCCAACCATCTAAGTCGTTGGACCTTCACTTTTCTGGCTAGGCCAGTGTCGCTGTACAGCTCGTACAGTTCTTGGTTGAATCTTCGTCTCCATTCTCCATTAACGCAGACAGGACCAGAAATCACTCGAAGAATTTTCCTCTTAAAGCAGCCCAAAGCTTTTCATCAGATGTTGTCATGGTCCATATGAAAGGAGCAGCGATTGGCAAGAGTGATTCTTCGTTTGATTTCAGCGCTGGTATTGTTGTCTGAGTTGATAGCGGATCCCAGGAAGACAAAGTTCTTAACTAGTTATACAGTTTATATATGTGCCATGTGCACACCGAAAAATTTTTAAATTCATTTCAATTTTACCCAGACAAGTAAAGACATGAGATAAAGTGGAAAGATTTTCAAAAAAATACATGAGTAACAAACTTAAATATTAAGACATAAAAAATGGATAATAAAAAAGAAAAATGAAATAATACAGTTCTCTTTCTTTAAAATTCAACTGAGTCGTGCGGTGTTTGATCAAAGAAATTATATCGTCGTTTCCAAATATTCATTTTGTATGTCAGCTTAAGTTTTGAGCGATCTGCGTTCTAGGCTTAACCAACATTTAAATTCACAGGACAACGAGTGTTGGAAGTAAAAACTTACAATTGTTTTCAATATTTTACTTCTTGCTCTACAGCAGAATACATTTCAACCTACTTTATTCATCAAGCAATTGTCAAATTTAACCAAGGGGGAACAATTTAAACTAATTCAGACACGGCCTTATGCTTCTTTTCCGGTGTTTATACATATCAGAGTGAATTTTTGTGAGTTTGAAGCTGGGAAGTATAACTTCAATCGCATGTACTGTTTATACACACATTTTTTCTTTTAACTGATTCCCAGATTTTTTCAGATTTTTGACACTGCAGCTCAGTGCGAAATCATTATTTTTAATTATTTTTATTTTTTATCAAATATCAAAATCAAAAGCGATATGAGCGAATCAATATGGTTGACAGTTCCTTTGAACAAGGAACAAAATTTGAGCAGCACACCTATCAACACACTCCTTATGCTTATGCACACAATGTCCTAGAGGTGCCTTATATGTATAGGTACATGTATCATATTAATTGGATTTTCAATTATAGATGCAGAGATTGCAGTGCAAGACGCGGCCACCACTGATGAGGAAGGGGTAGAAGTTGTGTGGAGTATAGGCATTGGGGATCCTTGAGTGAAAACGATGTTCTGCGAACCGATGAATTGTTTATATGCATCATCAGTCAGGAGCGGGTTCATCTTCTGTATATTAAAGAGTTCTTGTCGAGTTTCTTGTAGGCATACACATAGAGTATATCATCTATATGACAATGTCGACGAGAAGTGTGCTGTGCACGTAAGGTACAAGAAAGGTATTGTTAAATAGTCCTTTGTGTAATATCATCACGTCATGTTGGTACATCTAGTCGGGACCACCCCGCGCCATAAGTCGATACCTTGGCAATTCATGTTGGCAGGTGTGCAAATTATTAGTTATTCTGCTGCAATCTCCCTCCATTCATTGATATGCTCACATATTGCTCAGCTCATACACGTAGGTACATAACTATTGATGGAGGTGTTCTTAACGATACAAATATTGTGGTTCTGGTTCTTGGCTGGTTGGTAACGTCACTCTGACATATTGCTGATGAATTCTTCTTTTTTGTTATGCCTGTTTAGTAATTCAATATTTTGAAGACGCAGGGTTAATTAGGAAAATTGTTATCGTTCTTAAATGTTCATTAGAAAAATTGGCAATTTTTAGTATTTTAATTAGATTGACATGTTCAAATTATCGTTCGTTTTAATGAAGTATTAAGAATTGTGTTCAAATATGTTGATGATGTGGTTTGATTCACTGAAGCGAAAACTGCAATTAAAAGTGTGGCTTATTGTTTTCAGACCAATCAGCTCAAGGAGAATAGAAATATGTGCAAATTATTATCAAGAAATTAGAAAATTACATATCTTTTCGAGAACTAACGAATGGTAGAGCTTAAAGGCTGAACTACATAGAAACACAAAGTGTAAAAAGTACAAAAAAGTATTCGTATTCGTATTGAGAACTTTGTGCACAGTGAAAGCTCGATCAGAGTCAAGCTTTTGTTCACGCTTACTTTATAAAAATGAGAGGAAGATATTCAGATATGCATTTGTAGAAGCAGTACAAAACAAAACTTCCACTGTTTTGTACTTTTTGGCAATTTATGTTCCGATGTAGTTCAGGGTTAAGGATGAAAAATGAAACAACAACTGCAAAGAAAATGATTGGATCTTAGCCAAATTTTGCATCAGTGCGAAAAATTTTATTCACAGGAATAAGCTTTACTCAGTAAAACAAGACAAATGAAACAAAGAATTATTTTTGAAAATATCTGTTTTTTGGACTTAGTCCTAGTTATCTTTTGAAGCTGGAGCATCAATTTTTATATATTCTTCATGGCGGTGATTATCTCTCCACTTGTTTTTTGACCAAGAAGGAACAAAATGAATGAAGTCGATTGTTTAGACAGTAACAGGAGACACTTATCAAAGCAGACAAGCGAAAAGCTGCGTTCAGAAGTGAAAAGTTGACAACAGTCTTCCGATTCGGAATGCATACCATATACCATTCCTGGACGCTACCTCTTGCATCGTTTTTTCAAAAGATTGTCAAGAAACGCTATTTATTTTTTGTTCTCCCTTCGCCTCGTTTTTATTTAGCTTCAACGAAGACCGTCTAGATTACCTAGTAGACTCCATTATTCACTTAAAAAAAACCCTTTCTTACCATTTCTTTTATTACACAAAAGAAACAACAAAGACTCTCATATGAAAAAAACGTCTAAAGCATTTGTCGTCATCGGCTTTAAGCATTGACCTAGTCAAGATGCCCCAAAATCTCATAACAACTGCCTTTCAAAACACCCTTGACAGCCATTCTTACAAATTAACAAATCCAATCGAAGAATAGGCTGTTGTGGGTGTCGTTGTTTGGCATTAAAAAAAAGAGGGACCAAAATTCCATTTACTATCCCCCCATCCAGTCGAACTGGACTGAACCAGCCAGCCATTATTAACACGCCATCAGAAAACACAAAACCGTTTTAATTACTTTCCAAGAAAATATTGAGTTTCGTTTGCCTTGCATAAGCCGGATATGGCTTTAAGACCACAGCGACATTACCCGCACAACGAACGAACCACCCAAAAGCACTTTCCAAACGAAGCAGAATAAAATTTTGTCGTCAACAACTCCTGTGTCTGTCTTGTCCCGCCCCATCGCATCGCCCTCATCTCATTTCGAATTCTAGTACCATGTCAAACATTAACTTTCAAACACGTCACGTCAAAAAGCCATTCTAACAACAATTCTAAATACTGCCTCTTTCCTACTATACGCAGCCCAGCTCCGGCCCCTGAGGAAGATTTGTCGCATTAACGTTAATAGACCAAGAGATAATTTCGAAATTATTTTCTTAAGATGAGCGCGCATTTGTCGAATCATGTGCCCATTAGACTGTATGGAAAACTTGAATGTTCAAACTCCTAAATCTCCAAACAGCATACTTATATTGTTTCGCAATTTGAACCCGCCACCGCGCATAAATGCACATACATAATTGGAACGGGAATCAGGAGGGAGGCCATCATCAAGCAAGAACCGGAGCCAATCAAAAATATGAGCTATTTTGAAAAGTTTGCTCATAAATTTCTCAATTATCTTGCAATAATTGGCCTTAATTACGCATCCATGCGGAGGCTACAAGTTTTCGGGTTCATACTTAAGAAAAAATAACCATGAGGCGTCGTCGTCGGTAGAGACCATCCATCTCTCTCTGCCAGTATCAATGGCTTCAGCACCTCTTCCGATTGAGGCAGTAAGACGAAGACACAAAACGAACGTCTCCGTGACTCTTGCGTCCCCTAAATGTGAAAGGTGTCCTTTTTTGCTTCTCATTTTCTTCGATAAAATTTCATGATAAAGGCATTTGCCAACTCATTGTTTACTAATCATTGGAAATAGAGTTTTTCCAACTGTATTGTTTTCTCCGTTTGTGGGTCTTCTCGGGTGGGCTAGGCGGTAGATTCGACAGTAAACAATTAATCACAACGATGACTTGAAGATCCTCGGAAGCAGGTAGTAGCCTAGTCTAGCTTGTCGAAATGCAGATGTTTGACGTGCGATAAAAGTTTTCCTGGATTTCAAATGTATTCTGGTTGAGTTGTTTCAATATGCGTTCGTTCTTTTTTTTCTCTCACCGCGGCCTCTCATTCTCTTCGTGGAAGAGGGTTCGGTTTTGGGGGCGAAACGGTTGTAATTTAGACTTTTAGCTTTGAACGAAAAGCAATCAAAACGAGGGTGAACTTGTTGCTAATTGTTTAATTGGAAATAAGGTTCTAGTTTTGGGTTGTGGAATTGTGGAGAATATCTGAAATTTTCTTGTACAGGTTATTAAAGTTTATGAGGAAAACCGATTAAGCTTGTGTGGAAATTGTTTGCTTCAGATTGTTGAGATTTGAATTTAAAAGCTGGACAAACAGTATAACTACATCAACAAACAAAAATTTTAAAGAGGGTGATGATTGAAAGGAAACCCTGAGCCAATAGGTTTATTTGAGTTAAGTTTGCTTATTGGAACATACCAAAAATTTGTGTTTGAAATTTGAAATTTGTTTAATTCTAACTCATTTGGGGCTATTCGGCGAAATCTTTTATTCTTTTATTCTGTTATTCTGCTATGAATTCCCATACAAAAATTTAAGTTGTCAAAAAATTCTTTTATGAATAACAGAATTGGTATTCGGCAAGCCAAATCTGTTATTAAATCTGTTGAAGAAATCTGTTGTGAACTGTCAAAAATTCGAACATACTGAAAATCTTTACAAATCGCCTATTTGGTATTCAGCAAGCCAAAATCTTTTAAGAAATCTGTTAAAAATTATAAAAGAATAAAAGACAACTTTTCGGGACTTTTATGATAAAAGATTTCAATAAGTTCAACGTTTTCAGTTAAATATTGCATTTCAGCTTAGTTGATAAATTCTTTAATCTTAAAATTTGAAGCGTGAATGACACAGCTCGCTCATAGGTACACAAAATTGTTATATTTTATGTTTTAAGTAATGGTTTCGGCTAAAAGGGAAAGTGTTACCTGCAGTGTATTTAAAATATTTGATAACAAGTTTGTACGTATCGACAATTAAGATGGTCCGAAGAGTTCTGCAAGATCTGTTGGTGTTTATTCAGACAGAATGGTCGTTTAACATTAAAGCAAAGTATATAAGGGAACATTGTGCATGGAAAAAACCAGTATAAACGGAGTGCATGTTTTGGTATGAACATTTTTAACTTACAAAGATAAAAAATGTTATTTACGAACAATTTACTAACAGATAACAAGGGGAGACGATTTTTATGAAATTGATTCGGAAATTAGCGCAACTCTTACTTATGTAATGGAGATTTGCAGTGTAGGGACTAGGGACCAGAGATGGCTGAATTGCTTAGAACCCCGATCGGTTAGAACCAATATGAAACGGGTTGTCGAAGAGCTCTCGATCATTGAAAGCATTGTTGCTAACTTGTACGAGCAAGGGTCACACACAACACCCAGCAGCGATTCAATCCACTAAATCCATATCAGTAATTCGGAACGAATTGTTATTTTTACGTCGGTTGAGTTTTCAAATATGTCCATGAGTAAAATATGAATTTATTTTAACTAAGAATAAATAGATACTTTATTTTAATTTATTATATTCATCATACATGCATTTAAGTTAAGAAAAAAGTTATTGCATTGATTGAATTGATCCACCATCTGTCGCTGAAATCGCTAGCCAGCACTTGTAGTCTCTCCCTGAAGGATCCCTTCTTTGAACTTTGGTGTACCACTTAGGAGCATTTTCGAGCATTTTAGTGACATCCTCACACATTCTTTCTTTACCACATCTTCTCAACCATCGAAGTTGCGGTTCTGGGACGAAATTAAACACTCGAAAAAGTCCTCTGAAATAATTCAAAGTTTAAGCAAGTTGGAAAGATTTTGTTTTTGTTTAATGCATACCCGAAGAGAATACCATTCCATTCTGTTGCATTTTACCAAAAATACGTAGTTCTGACATGCGCATAAGAACAAATTACGTCCCTATGGGTTCTTTGAGATTCCGCAAAAACGGAATATACCGTAGGGCTTCTATGGATCGGCTATTTCGAACTTTTTTCACATTCACCATCACCAAATCGAACGATATTTAATCTTCTCATCGTAACCAGGTCAACGGATACTGCAACAAGAATATTGTGTCTAATTTTCATCCCGATTCCAACTGGATTCAATTCACATAATTTCTCCTGGACATTTCTGGCGCCTCCAAGGAGAAACAGCGCGTTCAGGACGAGAGCAATGTGAACGCATGTTTACGGTTATTTCTCAGTTTTGAGATGGAATTCAATTGCAGCTTCAAATTGTCCAGTAAGCGCAAGAATCCTGGAAGTACAGATGATGCTGTTCGCCGGCATTGAATGTTTCTCGCCGTATTTTTCCGAATTCATTGTTTGCAACCGGTTCATGTTAATGAGATGTTGTTCGTTTATGTCGCTACTGGCAATAAATGCAATGGACCTGAAAGAAGGAAGTCTGCAGTTGGATAAACAAATCCCTTACCAATACTTACAGCTTTTTTTTTTAAATGGATCAGTGGAGTTCTGATTTTATTACAGCTTGAGTTGACCTTCAAATACTAAGACTAAATTTTTTGTTCGGGTTTGTTGATTTTCTCTTCAATTACTTGAACGAAATTTTCATGACGGGATTCCTTGTCGTGCTTGCGTTTCTTGTAGATCATTTCGATGTTGTCGAGTTTCTTTTTCAGGGGTCGCTTGCGGCTGTTAGTGACGGATTTCTTGATGTTGGCCATGTCGATTCGTTTGAAGTCTTCGGTGAAAATTCGTGTCAGGGCGAGTTCTTGGGCGGTTTGTTTTTCATTTAGAAGTCTTACTTCCTTCGGAAGCTTTTGTTTCTTTTGTTTGGGTTCGATTGTTGGCTTTTCATATTTCACTTCTTCATCCGTTCTTCGTTCTTGTGAAGTCCAATTGATAGAAGAACAAAACCACTTTCTTGTTCTTGTAATTCGCCAAGGAGATTTCAGGAAACTGGCCATTCAAAACAGCAGTTCCGGAAAATGCAGGGGCTGGTTTCTGGAAAGAGGGCATCTTCATATAAAATAGATAAATTAAAACTGAATTGAATTGAAATTAAACTTACCATCAGTCTTGGATATCCATATTCTTCACAAATTCATTCACCAAGTCAGTTCAGACTGACAAATCACAAACAATTTATTTGGGTAACAGCTGATAAATGACAGATGTCTCATAACAGATTTCTTTTTCGAAAAATTCATAACAGAATTTTATAAAAGTTCGAAGTACTGAATACCAATTATAAAAGATCTTTTATTTCTAAATCTTTTATGATTCATAACAGAAAATTCATAACAGAATAACAGAAATTGCAGAATAGCCCCAATTGTCGAGTTTCGGACTTTCATTTTTACAAGATTTTTAAACGGTGTGAATTATTAGTTCAGCGTATTTATTGAATCACGAGTGTGATCTGATCCTGGAGATCAGATCTTGAAAAATGTAAAGCTGCTTCTATCATCGCAAATTTCTCTAGTATTAATTCGAGTTTGGTAGATGTTTTGCATTCCGATGTGAAGTTGCCCTAACGACATTTTTGTTCAACGTACAGATTAATGTATGTGTGTATTTTTTGAAGGGAAAAAGTTTTTACCTATGTAAATTGAAGAAAATGAAGATTTTTTCTTTAGATTTGATGAAATGTAGTTTGGAAAGTGGCACACAGAGTACGGTTTTTTATTGAAATTATACGTCCAAACGTTTCAACTTGTGTGCGGAAGTAAGAACTTATTGTTATTGGATCACAAAAGTTTGTTCTAATGTGAATAAGCAGGATTTCATTTTGTTGTTGTTACACAATATTAATCAATGATCTGATTTGGATTCTTTATGTTGGTGATAATTAAAAACGCAGGCTATTATAGTGTGGTTAGTAACCTGGATCTTAAAAGAAGGGGAAAATAAATAAATGCTGTAAACGCGTAACGACTGTTCAGAGTTAAGAAATGTGTGCCATTTTATTTGATTTTAATATAAGTGTGATAGAGTACTCAGTTCGTTGCGTTATGTCCACTCACTTATGACCTTCAAGTGTCAAGTGTTGGATACCACTAATGAAGGTAAACTCATGATAGTGTAACTAGAGACTTAAATGCAATTTCGTGTGCTATCTGAAATGAAGTTGAGGAGAGGCATATTTTTGGTGTCGCGATCGTTTTGCCTCAGTTCACTCGGTATTATTCGAAGTAGGGTTTGCGTGCCTGAGTAGTTATATTCTTCTATTGGGCTGTCATTGGAAGGTTGTTGGGACTGTTTGCTCTCTTCTCGCTCGTCTATACAGCTTTTTACTGATCGTCATTGATGTGTGAGACCCCGATAGCCTCAAAGCATGTCTACCTATGAGACAGGAGTCCTCGTTTGACTCCATTTGTAGTGCTTACGTTTTGCTTTAGCTGCTCAGGGTGATCAAAGCTTGTTGGACCCTTTCAGGGTCTATGCTTGGCCCTTATTTGTTTGAGTGGTGCCGTGCACGGATGGTCCATATTGAACTAAACAGAAGCATGAATTGATTAACGTCGAGCACCTAGTGAAATTAAGCCTTATGTGACGTGTGACCACTCTCACACAGGTGTCTTTATAAGTGTTGACATCACCTGATTGATCCACCAGCTACAAAAGCACACCTCAACTTTCAAAAGAAAGAAGCGGGTACCCTGCAACCAGATTCACACCAGTACCAATTGAATTAGTCCAGCAGCCTTATTCACTCCCAAGTAAACAATTTATCTTGCTTATAAGGTCGCGATTCCTGAAGATATTCAGAAGCAATAGCTTCTATAGTGTTATTTTAAGACTTATTTAAGGATGATTGTTTTTATTTTGCTTGAATAAGACCTTTTGTAATTTACTTATAACAGTCTGCAATTCGATAACACAGATAAGGCCTCCTTGTGCAAATTATAATAAACTGCTTGCACGAGATTGATTTACCGAAATCCCATAAGGCCTTTTCGTGAAAGCGCATTTAAAATAGCTAGTATAAGGCCTTATTTTTGTTTACTTACAACAGTCTGCAATTTGATAGCACAGATAAGGCC
Source organism: Sphaerophoria rueppellii (assembly GCA_920937365.1). Lineage (NCBI taxonomy): Eukaryota > Metazoa > Arthropoda > Insecta > Diptera > Syrphidae > Sphaerophoria > Sphaerophoria rueppellii. The sequence goes on from CAKKXW010000002.1 coordinate 36,642,342, forward strand.
TCCTTGTGCAAATTATAACAAACTGCTTGCGCAAGATTGATTTACGAAATCCCATAAGGCCTTTTCGTGAAAGCGCATTTAAAATAGCTAGTATAAGGCCTTATTTTTGTTTACTTACAACAGTCTGCAATTTGATAGCACAGATAAGGCCTCCTTGTGCAAATTATAACAAACTGCTTGCGCAAGATTGATTTACCGAAATCCCATAAGGCCTTTTCGTGAAAGCGCATTTAAAATAGCTAGTATAAGGCCTTATTTTTGTTTACTTACAACAGTCTGCAATTTGATAGCACAGATAAGGCCTCCTTGTGCAAATTATAACAAACTGCTTGCGCAAGATTGATTTACCGAAATCCCATAAGGCCTTTTCGTGAAAGCGCATTTAAAATAGCTAGTATAAGACCTTATTTTTGTTTACTTACAAAAGTTTGCAATTTGATAACACAGATAAGACCTCCTTGTGCAAATTATATAGTTATAGCTCTCTTAAAAGGTTGACACTTTAAGGAATGTCGGACTACCCCAGTTCAAAACCCATGTTTTTTGTGTCTTCTTTTTTTATTGAATGGAAAAACTAGTATTCCATGTCCATCGTTATTTGAATAAAAATGTTGGTGTATCGTTATTACCTGAGCTTGTACTGTAATTAATCTGTATTTTTTTTTTTTTGAGAAATAAATTAATTTATTTTCTGAAGGTTTTCTTAGTAAGCTCTTACAATAAAAAGATAGATTCCCTTAAATCCCAAACTTTTTTCCTACGTTGTTCAAAGATCTTATTCATACTTCTATGCGTATACCACACATATTTTAATTCAGTTTTAATGCTGCCAACTTAACCAACTTAACGAAAAGCTTTGTTCATCATCAATCTGAACATAATTAAACAATTTTATTCATTAATATGTCATAATTGTTTCATAACTCTTAAAGTTTGACATGAAACAACTAGTTTTAAATGTGCTATCCCTTACGTACAAGTTACTTTAGCACAATGGATGAATGGTCGACTGACACGCTGAGGGTCCCAAGTTCAAATCCGGTAGGAAGTCTGTAATGTTTCTTTCACATATTCTGTATAATCGAGATACGCTCAACATCTTACAATTTTCAGGAAGCAGAAAAACAAAATAGTCGGATACATAAAAATAGGAAAAAAACAAAAACAAATTCATAATTTTAATTTTTCCTTGTTTCTTCGAATAACTTCCGTAAGACTTTACAATAACCTTTTTGAGAAAACATATGAGAAACTATTGCTTGTTTAAATAAATTGATGTAAGACCTTATTTATATACCCTTTGAGAAGCTATTGCTTCTTTAAATTAATTGTTATAAGACCTTGTAGAGATTTCATCCGAGAAGCTATTACTTCCTTAAATAAATTGATTTAAGGCCTTGTCATAATTGATTTAAGGAAACAATGGCTTGCATAACTTGCGCCAAACGTATTTGTGTAAGGTTTTATACAAGCCATATACAAATCAAGAAATAGCTTCGCTTAAGCCTTATACAAGTTAAATTGTTACTTGGGGATCTTGGTTTTGATTCTAGACTACTATTCAGGCAAAACGGAACTGCACTCAACCCTCGTTTACCGAAAGAAGAGCCGTTGTCCGGTCACGGAAACTGCACTCAACTTTCAGTCACCGAAAAGAAGAGCCGTAACCGCGATTTGCGAACAGCAGCTGAGGCCAAACTCAGACAACCACAACCCCCGCGAAGGTCCATCCCACTAGTGAGTTGGCAAAGTCCTCACTACCCGCGTACCCAATTGCCCCTGGGTGAGGGGTTGGTGTCACATTTTGGTCTGTATAACCATTCGTTATACAGACATTGTTTCATTTTTGTGATACTTTTGAATTTGCAGCTGTTTTCAACTGGCGGATGAGGGACACCGCTCCCCTCTGTCAAGTATTCCACTTTGATGAGGATGAACAGCCATAGAGTGATCACAGGGCGTTCTATTTCATTAACGTTATCACAAACATCTCAGAGCACCACTTGAAGGTGTAGGTCAGCACGTTCACTTACTGGGGATATGTACTCGGAAACATGTTTCCTTCTAAAATTTTCCAGGTCCCATGATTTGTTGACATCTCCTATGAACTAAACCAGCATAATTGGCTGTTAATTCTCATTCAAATGTGTATCAACTGCCGTAATTGAATCGCGATTGTATGGCTTTAATTCACATTCACATAGAGAAAATTAAAGCCATAAAATGTTGTTGAGCTCTGAAAAACCCGGGGAGCCAGGGGGTTGCAGTTTAGCAGAATAGGTACAGCTTTAGAGAAACGCGGAGTATCAGTGTATAATATTAGTCTGGTAGGCCACCTGACCAAAAATGTGTTCCATCAAATGATCTCGAGAGACTTCAGAATATTTTCTTATGTAGAACAAGAGGAGTCTTCTACAGTCTGAGCGCGCTGGACATTTTCCTTGGATATTTCTGCTGAAATTAGAAAACATTGTGTGAATTCGTTTTTTTCAGTATGTCATTGTTGAAATCGTTGTTGTGTTTTAAATAATATTAATTGTCAAAAATATCTCACTGAATTTGTATATAAATTTTGTGTTCACACATATAATCGTCTTCAAGTTTGATGGACCTTTGTGTTCACCAGTTGCGAGAATTTGTGTATTTAACGTCAAGAATATCCTTCAGCTCTCGTTCTAGTTCGAGGAGTTTCGAAACAAAAAACAGCAAAACTTATTTACTTTGAGACGTGTAAAATTAATTTGAATAAATTTGATATGATTGAGTGCGAAAGATTGCTCAAAATATATTATATTCAATATGCATAATTATTAAAGATTATGTATTAAGCAGTTGTATTTTTATGTTTGCAAAAGATAACTCTTTTATATAGTTATGCTGCATGTGTTCAGTCTGATGGGTCGCTTAATGTTCAAGTGTTTTGTTTTTGACCAACGTTAATTTGAGAAAGGCTTAGGTGTTTGAGTGTTTGAATGGAAAAATTTAACACCAGGCAGTCGATACACTATTGAGAAGTACGTAGAGAGTAGTTTTAAAGTTTGGGTTTTATGTGGCAACGCTCAGCAAGAACAAATCTTTTCCTCCAACTTCGTAAGTGTGCTTAGAATTGGTTCTAGTTTTAGGTGAATGATGAGTTGCTAGTGAATGTTGTAATTTTGGTATTACTAGTTCTTGTTGGTTTTTGGGTCTGAGTTTTTTTTTTTGACAAAGGGAACTGAACATGACTGAAATTTTTAAATTTTGTGCTGCCAATTTGCCGACTGTATCATGTGATAGTTTATTTTGGTGTTTGGTTTGATCATTTCACATATTCCAAGCCACCAGAGCTCACCTTTCAAAAGAGAATAGAGTCGTGTGAACGAAAGATTTTACCCATTTTGTTTATGCGATGGATGAAACTCACCTTTGCTTGCATGTTATACTAATTCAATACTAACATAATGGTGACGGTATCTGAGAGTAGGTGATAATTCCCTAGGTAAGTATATTTTCATTGCCACTTATTGTCACTGGATGCTCGCGTTTCTTGTTTGCATTGGCCACCACGGGTACGCTTGTCGCAGAAGTTCCAGCCGGCTTGCAACCCAACAATTTTCGGACGGTTTTCAAGCAGAAATCGGCAAATACTGCTGCAATTTCAGCGTTCGCTTTCGATATCGTAACGATGTTCATCATATCGTCGTCTGGCTTGGTTGGCATACTGCCACAGATTTGAGCATCGCATCACAGGAAATATGTCTTAACGGCGTTATAAATCGCATGAACGAGTGCGGCCAATTCTATCAGGTCTATTTCGTGGCGATTTAATGCGCTCATCGCGAACTTCGTTCTCTAATAATTTCGATGTGTGTGGCCGCTGTCGGAACATCGTTGGCACCGTATCCTGTTGAAGACTCACCAATATCGTCCCAAGAGTGGTCCGTAATCAATCCATTTCATTCTAAAAATAATCGTGTTTGCATTGAAGTCTGGGTAGTCGAGTCCCATTGTCACTGTAAACGTGCTGGTCTTTGATCTTCTAAAACACATATGAGAGAGAGGATTCCAGAATATTGTGTATGTAGCATTTACTAAATTAACCCCTTATGGGGATACCATAGAAATGTTTGTCATTTATTTATTCAGTACAGAATATTAAGTGCACATCCAACATTCGACATACGAGACCATACACCTCGACTTTCAAGTGTAGACATTATTTAAAAAAATTGAAAATTCCCTCTGTACAAGTACAATGAATAGTTGGATGCTTAAGTAAATAAATTATAATGCAGAAATGCAGCCCTTTGTCACATTCGTCAACTATCCTCAACAGAGCTAGGCACATGCCAGATTGCACAATTCTATATCTACTATCTCAAACAAAAAATCAAAACTGCTGTGAGGTGAGTATAATGTATAATGTATGTAAGTATGTATGAAGAATCTTTAAAACATCTTTGTTTGCAGAAAATTCTCTAGATACCCGAAATTACGTTTATCTACTCCAATGCAGAAATTAGAATAAAGGGCACATATGGAGGTTTGTCGTGTTCGTCTCGTCTCTTGAGCCTGGTGCTTGTCTGTGGCTCTTGTCCTGTCCAGCTGCAAATTGCATTGTTTCTCAAAATAAAGTTTGCACAAACCCACAAGAGGAGGCAGAGAAGACCTTAAAGCAGCAGTAGCAGAAGCATACAAAATCGTACCAAGCGATGGTGGTTATTGTAGGTAATGGGAGGGCGCGAGAGGGAAACACTAACTAGAAATTTTGGCATTTCCTTTGAAAAACTGTGTGACACAGTAATTCCAACAAAACATTCACGCATGGGATAGCAAGATTACTGTTAGAGTTTGGAGACGATGACGAAGCAACGATGCATGGCGACAAGAATTCCTGCTTAACAAAGCTTTATCACTTGAGTGTCAAGGGCCGAAAGAGAGGGGATCCTTTGGTCGCCCATGTGCACTCACAATATTTGCTTGAAAATTTGATAAAAAGCAGGCAGCCTCTCTAATGTTTATGCTGTTGTTTTGCAATATGTTGGTATGCAGCGCAGACAGGGCTGGGCTTTGATCAGAATTTGTACAGTTTATGTTAAATAGTCATTTGAGATAAGGCTTGTAAGTAATTTCCAAATCAAATAAACTTTCAAAAGTTTTCGGTGGAATTTTCCAAAGCAGAAAATAATAAGTATACGCCATACGTTATTTTTTCTTCACGTTTAGTATTAATAAACAGGAATACAAAATACGGTCCTGTTTGGAGTCAAAAAGAGATTCTTGTCATTTCGAAACCACATCACTCATTGCAGTTTTTAAGATAAATGTTTGTTGAAGCCCTTCGGCCCTCCGTGGGTTGTATACTTGAGAAACAGATTTTTCATCCTGTGCACATTCAACCTCCTCCTGTTTGCCACCCTTAGTTCCTTGCAACAGCATGTCATGTGCCGCAACATGTATGAACACCAACTCCAATAGGATCTGCATCCTATTGTTGGTGTCGATAATGCTGCTCTTAAAGATGTCGTCAAGTCGTTCCTTATCGTCACTATTTACATTGTTAGAGCATAGATGCCAATGCCGATGCCGATGCTGTTATCATTGTCATCATTCCATCGTCATTATTGTCATAGAATCCTTGCATAGTGTGCTGTGGAATGTGCCGCTTCTTTATTCGCTATACACAGCCCAGTGCTGCCATCCTTGTGTACAATTTTATTCTGATCTTGGCCAGTGCGTACGTGTGTGTGCTACCCATATCTCTATCGATGTTATCTCAATGTCTTATAAGTGCAAGCAGAGTTTATTTGAATCCCATAACAGAGCATAGTTTTAGAAAACACTTCCATCGCCATCGCATTAAAATGAAGGGACAAGGGAAATTCTTTTCAAAAAACTCAAAAACTGAGGATATGGGAAGGTGTTTAAGTTTGTTGCCTACGATACCTTATCTATCAGTCAACCTTTAGCCTTAGCAGGAGCGAGCTCTTCAACACCCGTGTCGTTCGGTCGGTCGCCTTCTATCCAGCAAGAGATAGACAGATTGAACATAGTTCGAGGAATTAATTTGAAGCCTTCTAATATGAAGATATCTTTTCGTATATATAAATACATATATGTATATCAATTGCAAAATATAAATATGGCATTGTTTGAAATTTTGCGGGATGTTTTCCATGTTGTTGTTGTGTCGAGGGTTCAAATGAACGACACAATAGCAGAAAAGACTATAACAAAATACAATGAGGAGTATAGAGTGGTGGAGAGGGAAAAATGGAAATCCCTGAATGGGTTACTATGTGACTTGGCCAGATATTTTAAATACAATATGTGGTCGAGGGTAGGTGCCTATTGTTCGAAATTAAACCACAAATTGGAATCGTTTAAGTTATCTTTGAGAAGGTATGGAAAACAGATTACAAGATACAATGTGGGGAATCAATTTAAGCCTTAAAGTCAAAACGAACTTGCTGGGTAGCTAGCTGGTATATAAAAGGGTTAAGATACAAGTACAAACAACAACAACAACTTAAATGATTTGTTATGTGAGTTAAAATTACTAAAACATTTAATGGATGGAAGAAGAGTGTGGTTTTGTGTGCTTTTGACACAAATAAATTGGATAATTTGGGTTGTTTCCTCAAGAGATTTTGTTTTTAGAAATATGTTAACGAGACACTGAGAGGGAACTGCTTGACTTGAATTGAATTTTGGTTAAAGAAAAATTTTTAATAAATCATAATGAAGTTTTTTTCTATGCACAAGTTTAATTGCCGTTAGTATGAAATTTAAGCACTTTTGTGCATAGTACATGAAAGTTAATCACAGTTCGTTAGTAGGCCGAAATTCCGCAGTTTAATATTGATTCACTTGGGTGTAATTATAATAGTCCATAACCATTACCCACATAAGAAGTCGAAAAAATTTGAAAAATGCCTGTAAAATACTTGTCCGTTTTAATTGGAATTTTGGTCCATTGTATATGGACTTAGGCCATAACGAATAGATCGGGCGCGCTGGATAGAATTTAGTTAGAAAAAATATGAGAACCTTATTCTTTGAATAGTTTTGAACTTCAAAGAGCTTAACATTTTTGATTCTATGCATGTTGCCACGAGATTTATGGTGTTTAAATACCATATTGTTAGACTGACCATCTTTTTTCGGCTATTTAATGTAACAAATTTAAGTCGGACACATCAAATAAAAAATCTTGTAATTTGTAAGATTATTAACATAGAACTGACAAAGCTAACAAAAGTGTATTTTTACATGCAAAAGTTCTTCTCAACTCAGCCATTTGGAATCGGTTTCAAAATGAAAGCCCGCTTTTCTGCCCACAATCTCGTTAAGGCCCTAACTACATTTTCATACTTTTGAGTTATAGAGGAAAACACTAAATCACTTACCGCAACCTAAAAACACAAATTAAAAAATTAAAAAAAAAAATGTTTAAAGCTTAATGTGTGCATTAGTTTTACTAATAACTTTATTTTACAAATCAAGACTTATGTAGAAAATAACGTAGATATGGCTTTAAGGCGTTTAAAAGATATATTTAAAAAGCCCTATGTGCACCAATTTGCACGAAGTTCTTATTAAAATTCTTTGTTCTGAATGAAATTAAATGAAAAATGAAGTAAATACTTTTATTTAAGTTAACAATGCTTTTGTTCATTTAGTAGGAAAAACGTTTTCTAACATTTTATACTTATTGTTAATCTAAATTTAGTTCAACCTCAGTGACGGGAAGATTGTTCCAGAAAATTTTTCAATGATTGTCGTTTGATTTTATTTTAATATACAATAAGATAAGATCCCAAGACTTGTTGCTTTTGAAAATCCGCTCAACACCATACCTGTAGTTTAGATGTTGTAGTATTTGTAGTTTGCTCCACATATTCTGTTAAAGCTTAATTTTAAGTTTTTCTCGATCATTTTCAATCGCAGGTGAATCGGTACTGTTATATTTCGGAAAATAGTCGCGATCCATTTCAAATGATGATGTATATTTTTTAATTGTTTATTCATCAGTTCGATTTTTGCTCGTTGGTTTATATTCAACGCTAAATTAACAACCAATCTAGCCCTGTTCATGTTTAATCACGTTTTGTCACTCACGAACTCAATACAAATCAAAAACAATTTTTCAAACTTATAAAAGAAATTTACACCGTAATGCACGTATAACTGATTTCAAATGGAAGCTAATTTGTCCTCTCTAACTTAAAAGGAATTCAATTTGGTAATCCAGGCTGATTTATGAGAAACCGCTAAAAATTTAAAAATTTACTTACAACGCATATCGATAAAAAAGCCCTATCCGTCACATAGGGCTTTTCAAAAAATGTCTGGGGTCAATTTTCTACATGCAGTAGTTTATAAAAAGCCCTATGAGGTAGTTAGGGCTTTTTAAACAATTTGTCCTCATGATTTGTACTTAGGGCTTTTGAAAATTTGACTTTTCTGCTTTATTTGAAGCTTGAGACTCAAGAAATAAATACGAAAAAATCAGAGCAACTGTCCTTAATCCAAATATGCAAAAAAATTAAAATCGAAAATTTTGTAGTTAGGGCCTTTACGAGATTATGGGCAGTTTTGCCTTCAACAGTTTTGTCGTTCCAAACAACAGTTTTTTCTACAAAATGTGGAGCCTAAGTGCGCAGTTAGAATATAACATTTCTTTTTATTTAACTATTCTAAAAGACATAAAACGTTTAAATAGGTAATTCGTCCACTACGACGTATACTTACTTTTTCGTTTATACAAATAATTCTAATCAAACATTTAATTTTTAAAAACATAGGAACTCAAATAAAATTACATAAATTCAGAAAACAAATTAACCATTGGGTACTATGATATATTTTCAACTGACTATCTAGGAGCAACATCATAGCGCAAGGTTGAGAGAAAGTGAGAAAATGGAAAAGAACCAATCAGAACAGCTGCCGGCAACATGGGCTTTCTTTTTCTTTGGTGTCTCATGTCAAAGAATTTGAATTTAATTGGTGGCCCTTACATTTTGCATACTCAACTTTTTTAGCGCTTTCAGGTCCGTCTGCAGAAGAAACTAACTCCATAGAATCACGAAATCGAACTATTGTAATCCTTACACTACCCTGATTAAGTAGGTCGAGCTATAACTTAAACTGCTCAAATGCAACAGAGCCTATTTAAGGGTTTTTGGCTTGTTGAATACAATAACATTACTTCGAAATTGGTGCTGTTTGAGATGTTAGCTTTCAAGCATTCAATCAAAGATCCGATTTGATTGTTTGGCTGAGGCACTCAGAAAAGTCCCCAGTTTGTTAGCTGAGGTGAATTCAGAGATAACATTATTACGAGTTTTATCAAATCTACCTCGAAGTAGACGCGATGAAGATGAATAATATTTAGTCTGGTAGACTCCAGTCAGTGGGTTCGACATCTACAAAGCTCGTATGAGCAAATTCCTTTGTGATGCAATTCATGTAAGGAGACAGTGTGCACAACACAATTGTCCTAGAAGGGTGACGTAGATCAGGACAAATGAAGTCTTGAAATGTGAAATTTGATGGTATCGCAACTGGATCCTGGCTTGGACGCAGATTAGGGCAAAAACCTACTCAGCCAAGCCAACGATGTTGACGATGATGATAAAATAAATTTATTGTATTTATCATAATCAGATTCTTTCAGACTTTGTGATGGTTAATTTTCAATAGCTGATGTGAATTCGTCGGAATCCAAGGTCTGCCTGACGAAAGCACACTCTGTTTTTAAAGAAATTACTTAACTCAACAATGTTAAAAGAAAACAGAAAATAGTTTGGATGGAAGTTTTAAAATGTTAGTAATCACGTATCAAACGAAAACTTGATAAGTGAACTTGTAAATTTTAATCCAAATGTAATGATGGCTTATCTATTGCACAAATAAGATAACACACGATCTTTATATTTATCCATTTTTTTTTATTTAAATCGAAAGACTCTCGGCAGACACCTTCAACTGAAAACTAGTGCGAATTACAACACTTATTAATACAATACAACCACTACCACCAGTAGCCACATTAAACTCTTTTACATTCATTCTTTTTTTTATCTCATTCTACTGTCAGCTGCACAAACTATTTTTTTTAATACTGTTTTATTATCTTTTATGATTTAAAATATTCAAAAGCCGCGTTTTTTCACTACACAGTAGCCAGCACAGTAATCAATCTCTATCGCCGGCATACCTGTCATTTGTTTACGGGCCTTTTTATCGACTGCAATCCAGGAGGGTCATTCCGTATCTCGACATCGATCGACTCGCTTCACGTAACTCTGAAAATCACTATCGTCCAGACGATATCGTTTTTTCAGATCGACATTTGCTTTCCGTATCTCGACTATCGTCAAGACGATATCGTCAAAACGATGGAATTTGAAAATTCAAAATGTAAAACTTGTAAACTGTAAATTGAAATATAGCAACTCACTGTAATTTATGTATCAAATTTGTTTTGTGTTGTGTTTTTAAAGTGCATCGAAATATTTCGACGAATGAATTTACTTACGTTAGAAAACCAAAATAATGAGAATGACAAAAAAAAAAAACAAATCATAAAAATGCGAAGACAACTAAGGGATAAATCGAACCTATTTGATCAAAAGCCAACAAATGAACAAACAAACAACAAGTTAGGATCAGAGGAGTTCCAATAAATAGAAAATACAAGGCATGTTCACTTTTGAATCCGAATGCCAAAATAGAATTTTACGCGTTTAATTGTTTATGTTGAAGAAAGGTTAGTACTTACTTAATCACATTTCCACACTTATAAATTATGTGAATAATTGTTTTTTATTTAAAAAAAAGTTGAATTGAGACATAGATGTTTGAATTTTTTGTTCATTAAATTCTTTTCGATTAAAAAAAATCCCGAGGAAAAAAAATGTCATTTTGTTGGACACAGCTATTTCAAATTGTCTTTTTTGACAAGCCGATGACATTCCATTCACAGTTTGAGAGTTTTAGTAGCTTTCAAAATGTAGAGGCAAAAACGATGGACGAGACGATGACGATCAACTTACGTGAACGACAATCGATCAACTTTCGTCGACGACAATCGTTTGGACGATAGTCGTTTTCAAAGTTACGGATTGACCCTCCAGATTAATGTTGTTTCCCAAGGGAAATATTGCTATAACACTTTTACATGTGAGAACTTGGCGTTTTTTTAGATCTCATTACTTTTGGTGACTGACTTTTTACACAGTATTGGTCGCACATAAGAGAACTTGGATATTTTGTTTTTACATTTTATGCTGTTTTTCTGATTTCACATTTTTACGGAAGCATGAACTATGAAATACACTAAATAAGCTAGCAATTTAGAAGCCTTAAGCTCTGTATCCATTGTGAAACCACTAAAAAAAGTTACTCATGTTATGAGCTTAAGCAAACCACAATTCTAAATTTCAACATCCTACGACCATTTTAGTTGCAACCACGCTACTTTAATGATGGTTTCAATTTACTTTTCTTATTTACTTTTTTTTATTCAAACTATATTTTTTTTATTTGGGTCTTATGTCCCACTTTCAGGAAAAAAAAACTGGGACTTATCATGACCCACTTGGGTGGGACTTAAATCCCAAACTAAAAAGGCCCAAACAAAAAAGTTTATGTCCCTGGGACTTATGAATGGCTGATTTGGCTCGATCTTGATCGTGAAAAAGTGACTGATTTCGAGCAGTCGTACATCGCGCAAAAAATCAGCAATCAGTGCAAGCATTACGAAGGATTGAACTCAGTTTATTAATTCGATTGTTGAAGTTTTCGCGGTCAATGTCGAATAGATACCCCTATTTTTCGCATCGCTTATATAAGGCTGACTATCATACTGTTCCTGAGTTGTAAATCTATCTTCGATACTAATCTTTGCGCCGAGAAAAAAAAACATTGTTCACAGTATCGCAATGTACAATTTGTATTCCATTCAAATAAATCGCATAGAAATTCAAACTTTTTGTTTCTGGAGGTTTATATGAGGCGCGGCGAAGTTCGCTGGGTCTATGTATATGTTGTTGTCTTAGTTGATGTAAATTGCAAATCCATTTGTTATAGTCCGAGCGGTATGGCTGTTAACTGTTTTATAGCCTGAGTGTACAATGTTGTATTTTTGTGACTTAATTTTTGGTGGCTGGTTGAGTGTTGAGAAGATATATTTTCAATGATCATGTTACTTCATTATAAAGTTTGGAATCTGTTAGTAAGTATGAAGAACAATATCATTCAAATGACCACCTCGGTGTCAAATCGCATGGTCTTGTCAGCCAATTTACGTCGCCAAACGTGAAATTACGCGACTAGGAAATTTTCACGCAACAAAGCCATAAATGTTCGAATCGTGTGGCTTGTTGCCCTTTTTTTTTGGAACCACATATCGTCCAAGTAATCATTTTTAATAAGAGCCGGCTGAAAAAAAAATTTTTATCATTCGACCAAATCGCTCCGAATTGACTGATACCGTCCTGCGGACCAATGACAACTTTCGACCATACAGCACACCAAACAGTCACACTTTCTTCAATTACTTGGGTACTACGGTATTTGATATGTTTGTCTACATACCTAACCACCGAGTGAGAAATGTGCTTCATCATTAAAGAAAATATTGTTCAAAAAATCAGCGTTTCTGTAGTGTTAACACTCGATGTGCGATTGTTAAGCGAATCATTTTAGTTAGTAACAAACATTCAACTAAAATATGACACTTCAGATAACAGTTTAGCGTGACACGTATCAAATTCCAGCTTTAACAACATGCCACAACGTATTGAATGACTCTATATGATCCTACTCAATCTCTTCATTGAGAAATACTATAAAATACAAACATTTTACACAACCCGATCTGGAAAAAGTGAACAATGCTGTCCCAAAATTAACATTTTATTACATAAGGCGTCTATATTTCCAGTACTTCAAAATTAAGCTAATGTACCGACACCACATCGTAATAAAAAGGAAAAGTTCTTATTAATTTAGCTCGCACTAAGTCACACCAGTCATAAGTTTTATAAAACTCTCGTATCCGTTTGTATAGGTATGTGACCTTCCTACTCGATTATAATCTCATAACTGTACACGATTCCATATTATTTCCAGAATACTTAATTCAAGTTGATTATAACTGTGACTCCAAGTCCCAAATGAGAAAGCATCAAAGCACTTTCCAACACCCTGATACCCCGATACCTGAGCCTGAAAATATCAGCTCCTTAATCATGTCGTTTTGCAAGGGCTGCGGTTTGTTCAATCTGCCGCGAGGTGTCAATTTACTCCTTGAGTGTGTGTTCGAGTCAACAAAATGCCACACACATTGAAATGCATATTAATTAAAAATTATATTCTCATATATTGTATGAATTTTGGGTGTATGCCATCTTCAGCCAGGACAAACAACAAATAAGGGAACAAACAAAAAAATATGAGCAGCCTTCCGGAATCCATCGGGATCAATTTTAAATTCACATCACGTTGTAATCGTCACTGCCATCCCGCTACCGCAAACGACTTTGCGTCGTCCTCACCTAAGTACACTGCCGCCGCATCACACGTGTACCTGCCACTGATAACGTTACTTATGACGACGACGAGATAACCTCTCCCAGATTGGTTTACATGGGAATTATGTGTCATTCCACTTAGGATGATTATCCTTAACGCGGAAGCATAAATCAACACCAACTCCGTCATGGCCTGTCAGTTTCAGTTGCATCCATATTCTGTCTGTGGTCTCTTTTCCCGGTGTGCTTTCATAACATGCGAGATGTTTACCCGATTCAGGATTATCCTTGTTCTCTCTATCCTATATGCAGTGTGCACACAAAAAGGACCAGACATACGATTTGAAAAAGTCTAAACATTTTTCTGCCAACACCGGATATTGCAATGGTTTTCATAAAAGCTTTTTGCTCTCGGTGGTAATCTTTAAAATGTAACTGGACACTGGAAAAGTGTCAAAACTTAACGGAAGTAAGCGTAAATAACATAATTATAGGTTAGACCAAGCCTTACAAAACACACACACACACACACATTCTCTGAGAAGGAAAACCTAGTAAAACTACAAAACTATGTAACATCCCTATTCACATCTATCCGAAAAAAGCATTTCACGTCATCATCCAGATCCAGCTTTTGAATAGAAGCAGGAAGGATTATAGTAGAGCGAATGCTTTTGAACTTCGTAGAATGATCATATAAGAGGGGACCTAACACCCAACCCCCCGACCGACGGATAACCGACACACGACAAGTGCAGGGATGTTAAATGAAAAATCCTTAAAAACGAACGAACGAAATGAATGGCAAAAGGACTTGTAGGCGTTAGGTTGGCATTTACCCAGTGGCGTATTAACCTTAAGGCAAACTAGGCATGTGCCAAGGAGCGCGAGGCAACAAAGGGGCGCACAGATGCATTTTTACAAGTGATTTGACAAGTAAAGCAAACTTATGAACTCGAACCTCAGTAGCCACTTATGTTATCTTAAAATAAAAATCGGTCATGAACACTTACACTCTAAAAAAATAGTAATTTAACTACAATAAATGTTTAAAGTTTTTCAACACCGGTTGAATTTTTGCTACAATTATTGTAGCATCGAAATGAAATCTTAGTAATTTTCAACATTTGCTGAAAGTTAAGCATTTTTTTTTGAAAATTAATCAAATTTAGAATTTTTGTTTAGATTTTCAACATATTTAAACATTTTTTGATAAAAATTAAGCATCGCTGTTGAAAATTCATATCTTTTTGTTGGGAAATCAATAGATTGCTTAAAATTAAGAGTGGTGATGAATTTTCAACACCGTATTTTCTTACGAGAAATCATTTTTTTTGAAAATTAAACATTTTTGCTTAAAAATCGTTTAAGTTTGTACAATATAAATCAAATATCTGAAAAAAAAAGACAATAGAAAAATTCAACATCCCAGATCGTATTTTTACAGATATCGTTTTTCTCTCTTTCAACAGTTTTGGCTTAATTTAAATTGATCGTTTTCATTATCTCGTAATAATGTTGAATTTTCAATGTGCATTTTAACAAACAATATCTATCAGTCGTGAATTAGTGTTTTAAGAGTGCGGTTGTGCGATTATTAAAAAAAAAAAAAAAACAAAAAGTGAAAATAGTGAGGTGAGTGAAATATTTATATTATTCTAGTTATTATTATTATTATTATTATTATTATTATTATCATTATTATTATTACTAGGTATCTTATTTAGTTTTTTGTGTCACTTATTTCCACGATAAATGCAACAACCACTTGGTTTCATTCTGTATTGCTATTTTATTTAACATGGAATTTCTTTTGCAATGTTAAATACAATAATAATACGGAATTAAACCAAGCCATTGTGGTATTTATCGTGGAAATATGTGATATTCAACATTTCTGTTGAAAATTCAACATTTCTGTTGGAAATTCAACATTGCTGTTGGAAATTAAACATTTCTGTTGGAAATTCAACATTTCTGTTGGAAATTCAACATTTCTGTTGGAAATTAAACATTTCTGTTGGAAATTCAACATTTCTGTTGGAAATTAAACATTTCTGTTGGAAATTCAACCTTTTTTAGAAAAAATCATAATTTTGTGTTGAATTATCAACTAAATTCTTTAATAATTACAAGTGTTTTTAATTTTCTACAATAATTGACATTTCTCTTTAAAATATATGTCTATATTCTCTTGTGACAGCGAGAAAATTGCAACTGGATGATGGTCATGGTCTCTCATTTACATTTCGTTAGACTCAGTTAAGTATAAGATCTCCTCCTCAAAGTTTGTTTTTTTTTTATAAGTATTGGCTTTAGATTTTCGTTATAACATAACTAAATAACCTTATATCTTATCCTAATGTAAATTATTTTAATTTTAATTGACATAAACCCATGCTTTTCTTTTTTCTTTTATTTACAGACATGCAGCTCATCATTTTTTTTTTTATTAAACTACCTTTTTTTTTGTTAATAAAACAGTGTTTATGTATTTTAAGTTTTTAAGGAACTATTGAAAGAAAAAAATAAATAAAAATATATTTTTTTTTGAATACATATTTAATCTTTCTTTTTTTCATGATAGCTTTTAAGAATGAAATTCAATTTCGTGGGATGATTGTTTCGAAGAATGAAGTAAAAAAAAAAAAAATTTGGAATTTTTTTTTCACATGTTTTAAACGTTTATGTTGAATACTAAATGTGGCTGTGAATAAATTTGTTTAATTTTCCTGAATTTTCATTTTTTTGCTGAAAAAGCAGCTTTTTATGTTGAATATTCAGGTTTCTTATTTCAATCTTAAGCATTTGTGCTGAAAAATAGGGTTAATTTGTTGAAAAATCAACTACGGTTGATTAATTTTAAGCAAACTTTTAGGTATAAATTTTAGAATATGTTTATCTTTCAACAACTATGTTGAATTCTTATCATTTTATGTTGAATTTCTGATTCAATTTTGATTGGTATTAAACATTTTTGTTTAATATTCAACAGATAATGTTGAATTTTAATGAATTAAAAATTAGTTTTCAGCAAACTTCAATTAAAATTCAACAAGTATGCTTAAAAGCCTACAATACTTCCTGCATTTGGTATGCAATAGTGTTGAAAATTAAGTAAAGTTGTTGAAAAGTCAGACTTTTTTGTTGAAATATCAGCAAAACGAGTTGAATATCAAAAATAAAAGCTTAATTTTCTACATATATTGTTTATTTTTACACTTATTTGTTGAAAAAGTTACGATTTTTTCTTATTTTTGAAGAAAATTGGACATTATTTGTTGATTTTTCAACAAATCCGGAGTACATTTTATATAGATATGTTTAATATTTAGCAAATATTGCTTAAAAACCGACGATCTGGGATTTACGAGCTACGATATACGATCTATGAAAATGCTTGCTTTTTAGTTTGTTGAAAATAAAACAATTGCTTTTTTCGACCAAATGTTGAATAAAAAACAACGAAAATTCGTGTTGAAAATTACTACAATTATTGTAACGGACCAGTTGCATACAATAATTGGAGTAATTTTCAAAAAAAATTTCTTAGAGTGTACAGTGTCAACTAGGTTTGCCAATACGATTCGGCTACTCGATAATCGATTTAGTTTTCTTCTAATTTTTACTTTCGACATGTATGGCAAGTTTGGGATTCGTAAGAAAAAGATCAGATTTTGATCAAATATGACATTACGGTGATAGAGATATTCTGTCTTGTGGTGATTCCGTCCGTCTGTGAACGCTCCTACAGCCTTAACCTCTGGCCCGATTGACTTCAAACTTGAGTACCTAGTCAAATCAAGTGTCCGTCGAGGCCAACCAAACATCATCATTTCTAGAAGTAACTTGTTGTGGAAAGAAGTTCCTTGTCCCCCATTTTAACGCGTTTTTCTAAGGCGCGGTAAAGCGGTTTCGGTCAAACTAAAATACTACTATTTTCTCATATAAGGGCGCCGATGAGATGCTTGCCTATGGCGCCCTCAACGTTAAATCTGCCACTGCATTTACCTTGTACTTATATTTTGCACAAAATAAAGAAGGGAAATTGTGGTAGCCCAGAAAATCCCTTTGACAAGCGGAAATTAAAGTCCTTTTCATGTGATTAAAATTGAAGTACAATTAAACGGTATGAGATTTATGTGAATGCAATTTTCACTCCGAAAACAAGATGGGAGATGCAATATGTGTGAGTTGGTTTGACGGTTGCTAAGTTGTGAAAACGTTTTTTTGTCTCATATCTTGAATTGAAGTATGAAATTGCATTGGCTCTCTTGTTGATATGAGTGCAGAAAAAGGATTCGGTTGTAATTATTGTGGACTTAAAATGTGTGAGAATTTTTTTACAATTATAAATAGGCATACGTGTTGAGTGGGGTAATATGTATTTCATTAATTAACACTTTCAACGACCAACGCCAGATGGAATGGAATGAAGAGAAAATACCGGAGAAATTGTAATTTTTAATTAAAGCGATTTATGGGTTTCTTTTTATGAGATCGGGGCGAATGAGTGTTATTTTTTATTGTTATAATTATATTATTAATTTTATTTTAATGGAAATTCTGAGAACGATTTCATGGTTATTGCGAATAAAATTTCGTGATTGCAATCTTCCGTTTTTAATATTTAAGTGAATGCGTGCGAAGGATGTCTCTCCTTTTAAAATCATAGGTTATTTTGATTATCATACTTCCGAGGAGCGAAATAGACCACTCTACGGTTGAGCAACGCTGGGAAAATTGAAAATTTATTTCTGAAATGGGTGTTGTGTAGTGCGAACTAAAACGAAGCTCCCAACACGCCTGCTGCATGTATTTGATTTGATTTGCCGCTGGCATTTGATACGTGTCAAACGGAAGTGTCATAATATAGATTGTATGTTTGCCATTTACGATAGTAAATCGCTCAACAATCGAACAACGTGTTAAAATTACTAAGACTCTACAAAAGTGGTAGTTCAAACGCGCTTTACGAGATGATTATGGTCGTCATAATCGACCGAGTATGCAAGCAATCGGTAAAATCGTGAAAAAATTCGAAGACAGTGGAGGCGTTCATCGAACGCAACAATTGAAGCCTGCTTACTACTCAAAACACCGTACATACGCTTCTTGAATTTTAAACAATAAGCACTGATTTTTCAAACAACATACTGCAACAAAATTGCAGTATTTAGTGCTCAGAAAACCCAAAAGTGATCAAAGAAGTGACACTGCATCCAGAAAAAAAAGGGACAGTTTGGTGTGCTCAGTGGTCGAAAGGTGGCATTGGCCTGTACGACGGTTACAGTTAATTCGGAGCGATAATCTCGAATGATAACCGATTCTTTTGGCCGGCGATCGAAGACCATGACTTGGACGATATGTGGTTCCAACAAAACGGGGCAACAAGCCATACAACAAGGCCAATTATGGGTTTCTTGCGCGAAGTCGACAAGCCACTCATGCGGTTTAACATCACTAAAGATTTTTTCTGTGGGGCAAAAGACCTTGCATATACGTCTTCTAGATGGATTAAGAAACAACATTTCACAAGTTTTGGTCAAGAAGTGCACAAGTGCGAAATCTCCCGAAGCGGTCATTTGAATGATATTGTTTTTCAAACAAAATGGCATAGTCTAAACTTTATGGTGAAATATAATTTTCATTGAAAATGTGTGTGTTTTATTAAGCTTTACTTTCGAACAAAATGAGGTTTTAAGGAAACCAAATGTAATTGTCGATAAACGACGGACGACGGTGCGGGTGCATGACTTCACAGGTCATTACTTCACATTTGTTGCGGGTTATTATTTCACTTTTTTCGGGTAAAGTTCTGTCCCACACAAATTTGGAAATAGGCCCTAGCTCTTCAAGAGCTGTCGCGCCACTCCATTTATTTATTTTTACTACAAACAATTGTCATTTTGTGCTATTTACTTATACAATATTTGTCCACCAAAAACTGCATTGCTCTGGCACGATTATTTGCAGAGTCTTAAAAACTGATTTTCCAAACGACTAAGTTTCTTAAAATTTTGGAATATGCTTCATTGGGAAATTTAATTATCAAGACTCTGAAAATGATTTTTCAAAATCGCGCAATTTGAAAACTGAGTTATAGAATGACGAAAGAGGTGGTGAAATTATTGCTCACCTTAGTTGGGAAACAATTTCGTATTAAAGGAAATTTTAATGTTGTCAATTTAGTTGATTGTTGAATTTTCAAGGGTAAGGCTGAAAGAAAAAGAAAAATGTATTTCTTCCTTGGGTCTTTTCGTTCTTTGTCTATATAAGTGTGTGGTGAAAACAGTGCTGCAAATGTTGACATGATGAAGCTAGGAGCAAAGCTCGTGCAGTCCAATTACAAACCTATATCTAGACAGCCACTTTAGAGCACGACATATATGCCAAACCACTTTCTATGGCTCTGTGCTTCAAATGTGTAAATGTATAGTATATCAAGAATCAAACTAGATCTATAGACGTGACCCCTGACAACATATCCTTTCATCTATCTGTTGGAAAAAGAGATATTATTTGCACTATTTGCTATAACCTACTCACTTAATTACCTTTTTAAGAAAATGTCTACATGATAAACTGCCCAAAATACAGTTTTACAATTTTCTAAATTTACTTTTCTTGATCTTCATACACCTTCACATTTTGTGCTGCTCCAATTGCTGAAGTGCAGGTCCCAGAACAGTATTTATTCTTCTCCAGCCTGTTTAAAAATCCATTTGAGATAAGGCTTTAGTTTTATAAACTTAACTTATTATGTCCCTCAACATATATCAAATGTTTTGACTAAGTTAAGCCACATTTTCTTATGCAACAGACAAATATTTGTATCATATTAACAAAATACAAATTCCAAGGATCCAAGGATACTTGAGCAATGAACAGATTTATGTACCTGTAAAATTTTTCAGGTATTCCAGTTGACTTTTCATATTAAATAAGAAAAAACAAGCAGAGCCAACAACCCCTAAAGCATACACAGCACTTCAAAGGACATTTGCATTTGTCCATATGTCCGTCTGGTTATAAGAAAAATAAACAACTGTAGTATGTACTTCTTCTTATTATTATTTTATGAAACAACTTCGTCCCTAAATACCCTTCATATACGCGTGGCCTGTTCTCAATGGCAGTCATTTCTTTTCCGGGCGCTTTTATTCTTCACATAACAAAGATCATGTTATGCACGACCAGAGAGAGAAAGACGACATACATATATACACTGACAAAATCATTATCATATCCTTGGTCACATATTCACATATATCCTGCTGATATCCGAGCCCAACGACAACGAGTAAAACTAACAATGGCGCCCAGGACTTCAACAAACATTGTTGGACCATGACGATGATGACGAGGACGACCAACGACGTTTGTCTTGCATCTTTATTAAATTTATATGTACCAGCGACAACGATGGAAGGACAACAAAAGCCGACCAGACCAAGGAGTTCCGAGGAGATGGAGATGAAACGTGGTTATGGTTATATCCTTCAAGGATAGGTAAAAGGAATAATAATTCTTCCCATTCCCAATTCCAAATTCAGCTCGCACAATGAACGTTTGAGATAATAATAAGAAATAGTTTAGGAGTCCCTAACATCAGGATTATGTTCACATATTTCATTATGAGTTATAACCATTCTTCTTAGCGGAGCTGAGACTTTCAGGAAATATAAACGTTGACAAAGTAAGAGATCTAAAAAGGACCTTCGCGTGTGTCGTCCTCAACTCCTCACTTGGCGTCCGTTTTTTTCAAACCATAATTAAAATATCTATTTTTGCAAAACCAATGTCAATGAAGTTTACCAGTGAAATATACACATCGTCCTTGCCTTTTTCCCTTTGCGGAACTTACGGAAGCGAGTTCATTTTGTTTTTTGTGACAACCACGGTTTGGATGAAGTGCTTTGTAACGTGAAGAGGATTTAAAGGACGATACTTCATCAGGTCTTTCACATAACACATGTGCTGTATTTGCTGATGTGCCAGTACACACACAGTACAGTAATTGGAGTTCATTTTGTCTTGCGCCTTTAAGTGACTTCCATAAACACAAAGGGGTCCTTCAGTGTACTCCATTTCTTTTGCATTTTTACAGTGCGCCATCAAAATCACCTCTATGCCATGTTAAAAGACCCCAAAAGCATCGACATTGTGTCGAGTTCTACTTTTGAGGAGGGTGGCATTGTCGTCATCGTCGTCGTCGGTGGTCTTCCATAGTTTGGTGGGGCCCGATGGTAAACTAAAAATTCAAAAAAATACACACAAGAGAAAAACTTGTTGATACAATGTGAACGTTTCCTTGCAGCGTGAATTATATCAATTAAATTTTAATGGTTTCATGGTGTGAACAATCCTCAAATGAAGTGCATTACTGTTCATGTGTTCAAGTCAAGGAGCCTCAGCTGATCGGCAGAGATTGGGAGAATGTGTGAAAGTGTGACATGAAAGGATGTTGTCGTGTAATTTTTTTTTTCTTCCTGAGCTCTCTGTTGTTATTCCTGGATGTGTTACTGGCTCTTGCTGTCGATCTTAATTGAATGGAAATAGCTTCTGGTCTTTGCTAGCAGTGTCCTTTGGCGGTGTCCTTTTTGCATGTTGCAGCCGATAAAGTGTCGAAGGATGGGTACATCCTTTGTACACCATTAAAATTAAATCAGCAAATAATTGATGGTAAAGGGATACAATGTCCTTAACGTTAGTTATAAGTCATGCTATTTTTCTTTTATATTTCTCATTTTTTTGTTTATTTGCAAAACTGAAATATCCCAGGACACTGCTGGCAAATTGAAAATATCCCAGGACACTGCTGGCAATCCAGAGTGACAAGGGGATTCATAAAATATAAAATAAACGAGAAACAATATCTCTTTAATAATAATAAAAATGTGCACGACTGGGTCGTACGAACTTGCTCCTGCATGCTAAAAATATTAATGATTACTTTTGTATGATTTATGATTATATTTTTATGGAATGTGAACATTTTATTTTCTTGGCTAAGATGATTGTTTCAATGTATTAAAATGAATTTTGATTTTGTAAACGTAATGTATGTCCCTTCTACCGACCGACGTCCATTCTCAGCTGAAGAGTTCACAAAAGTATATGTAAATGACAAATACGTTCATATATAAGTACCCAAAGATATTTATTGAGTTTTGTCTTTTGTATGATAGTGAGAAAACGGATTTCCATTTTTTGGCAAGGCTCACTAACATTTGGGTGTAGGATTGAGTTTCAAAAAAAAAAATAATTATAAATTATTTTGTTTCTTCTTCTAACACTGACATTTAGAAAAAAGGTTTTCCCTACACGTTTTTAATTTTGCACCTTCACTTTTTGTGGAAAGTTAATTGCCATGCAACATGCACCAGCTTACACTTAACTCTTAATTAACTTATTAATAATTAGAATTTATTAAAAAAAATTAAAATTTGTAGTTACATTTAATTCGAAAAATGTACATGCCAAACAAATTCAAGCTTTATTTTTTAATTATTGATTTTTTTTTGAAAATCTTGGGAGCCGTTTCTTTTTTAAATTAATTATATACACATTTTTCAAAAACGTCTTAAAATTAATTTGGGTATGCAGTTTATTTCAATGTGGATTTTTAAAATTGATCCGTTATTGAGATACAGAGTTTCGAAAAAAGAAATTAAAAATATTTCTGAATACAAAATATTATTTGTACAATATATGTATACGTACTTTCAAAAAAAAAAACTGATCTTACATTCATTTTTCGAGAAAATCTAATAACAAAAAAACGGTTCTATGGGAGGTACCGTTTTGGAGCAATACAACAATTTTTTTTACATAAAATACTTGAATGTTTAAAAAAGTAAAACACGATTAAGTTTAAAAAAAAATCGTAGGAGTCGTTTTGGAGAAAATTGAAAGATTTGGTTTTTGGCCAAAGAAATCGTATAGTGGCTACCCTAAATTTTGATCTTTAAACAAAAATAAGAAAACTGGGATATGAGTTTTTGCTCAAACCTCTAATTTTCAAATTTGATGTGAATCGGACGAGTAGTTAAGGCCGTAGATGCCTGTAAACTTCCAGACAGACAGACAGACTGTAACGAACGTCCTCGACCGTAGCTGTAATTTTCTCAAAAGCCGATTTCGTAAACCTCCCGTCCTCTCAATTCACCCTTCTGACCTAAGCCACAGGACTTTTAGGCCAAACCGGGCAACTAGACGAGAGGGTGTCTAGGCACTTGCAGCTCAGGCTTAATCCAACTTCCGCTAGCTCATCGCTAAGTGAGGGATCTTTGCTACAAGCCCCAAGACTGGGTTAGGTTAGGTTAGGTTGGAGTGGCTGTCTAGATGTAATTGACTCACTTAGACCTCAAGGGTCCATTGTGATACCACTAATGAGATCACTCATGGGAGAGTAATGAAATTAAACAAACCATTTTGTACTTTTGATGAAGTTAGAAAGACATTTTGTGTTTAATCGTTGCCAGTTCACTGGTATTCTCGAAGAAGGGATTACCGAGATATTTATTCCTTCTATTGGAGAGTGCCGAACATGTACACAGAAGGTGTTGGATTGTTTCCTCCTCCTCCTCGTCCATGCAGCTTCTACAGAAGTCGTTTGCGTAGACCCCAAGCCTCAAGGCATGTCTGCCTATGAGGCAGTGTCCTGTTATGACTCCAGTTGTAGAGCTTATATTTTGTCTGCTCAGTGAAATCAGACCTTTAGACCGTTTCAGGTCTATGCTTGGCCATATTTGTTTGGTTGCTAGGCAGGTGGTACCCTGTGACCATCTAGCATTTGCTGATTCTAGAGCATATTGTTTGAGAAGATATTTGCATGTAGCAAGTGGTGTTCCTATGTTATATGTTTTTGTCTTACATGAGGCAGAAGTGTTCCGTTTTTGGCGAGCTCATCGGCTAAAAAAAAAACTGGTTACATTGTTTAAATATTGCCTGCCTAAGTCTAACCAAAACATTCTCTGCGCCCCGAATTCCGCTTCACACTAGCTGAACGATATCTCAATTTCTGACGTCAATATTAAGTGAGAAGAATTGATGACAATTTCCTCCCTGAGCTCTCCCTTCCCTTTCAACCTGCGCCACTGCTTGCTCTATTTTAACAACGGCCCCTTCACCCAAACGCATGCACTCGATAACATACACGCAGGTATACCTACTATCCCTACTTTCTTCTCATAACCCTACCCATCCCTTCTCTGCTTCTCAAAGCTCAAACACTCATGTCGCTCAAACACTCATGTCAAATCAACCCTACGACCAAAAACAAATAGAGCACCGATCTTCACTTCATCTACCTTAATTTAGCAATATTGGAAACAAGCAATAGGTATTTATAAATTTTATTTGAATTTAGTATGAAACAAGCACAAAATAAGAAACTTAATTTATATTGGCGTATGCAACGCATCAAGAAAAGAATTAAACCTACAGAGTTACTTATCTCATAATCTTTAACAACCTTACGTTTAGGTATGCAATTCAAGTAATTTTCTTTTAAGATTGGAAAAATAACAACGGACTTAACCAGTCACTCAATGTACGTACGACTTACGATATATGTAGGTATTGTACTCTACATGTTTGTACTTGTATCTTCAAAACAGGAGAGATGAGGTACACCACATTCCGCTCTGTCTGCTATTTTAGGTGTGTTAGGGAAAGAAGAAAAAAACACAAATGAAATAATTGAATGCATTTTCAGATTCGATTTTAGTAAGGCTGCTTATGCTTAACTATTTTACTCGAAATTCAAAAGATAAGATAAATAATAAGGTTACTACCGATACTTAATACATAGGTGTTGATGGTAGTCTTGCGACGATGGCTTGATGGGGGTGTCGTGATGGGCTTACGTGGTGATGTTGGGCGGTTTCTATTGCTCCTTGTGGGTAGAAGTAATTGGTTGAGGATATCGGTGGCCTACACGCGTTTTTAGAAATACACGTGGTGAGTGTAGTCTGCCGTGGAACGTGAACTCGAGGATTTGGCAAGCGCTGGTGGTTGGTGGTGGTGGTTTCTTTCGATGTACGATCGACGATGGACTTCTGGTAAAAGTGTCGTGATGGGCTTATATGGAACCTCAACTGAAACAATTCCAGTCGGATCTTCACAGCCAAACGAGGAGTGGCGAGCGCTGGTGGTTGCCGGTGGTGGCAACAGATGGTGTTGTGGGGTGTTATTCCTACTTTTGGTGGTAGCTCTTGGCTGAGGATCAGTGGCCTCCGTGCTTAGAGACGCACGTATTGTGTCTTGTCTGCACGAGGAACGTGAATAGCAAAAAAACTACACCGCATGGATTTTTCCAACTTCTAATTAAGACGAAAAACAGCGCACTTTTCAAAGTAACACTCGGTCTAAATTCAAAACCCAACTGAATTTAATCTTTAACAAGCAAACTTTTCCATCTCGCCATCTTTTTCTTAGATCCCGTTGTTTTCTTTTCCCTTTTTTCTAATTTCTTGCTATAAATTGCAACTCTCTGTTGCTATAATTTATCGTTGACAGTAGGCCTGTTCGCTTACGTGAAAATAATTTGATTGCAGGCTCAAGGTATTGAACGAAATGTTGAGGTTTCTACAAGACGGAATTGCCGGACACACTGTTTTCCACTTCTCTATCATCGTAATGCCATAATATTCTATATGTCGCAAGTAAAAATAATGATAAGGAGGACAACCAAGGCAGGTGGTATTGTTTGGAAGAATGAGTTTAGTGGTTTTGACTCATTTTGAAGTCTGTACAAAAGGACCTGGTGATGAGGAGTACAAAAAAAATCTAACAAAATTGAGTTCGTGATTTCTTTATTATTTGACTTCTTATATGCGATGATATGATTAATCCCGAAAATCGCGCTAAGAATAGAGAATGCAAAAAAATAGGACGCATTCATTTCTAGACAATGATCTAGACTTATATTCAATTATGGATTTGTGATGTAGGAGTCTCACCGAGGGGAGTCCTTATACATTCAATTATTTATTGTTTGCATTTTAAGCCGTAATAATCCAGTAAAATGTCAAAGTTGAAGATGACGATGCTGTTTCTCTCTCCAACTGTTCGGACTTAAGCACTAGAAGGTTTTTTAAATGGTACAGTATCACAGAAGCAGTTGAACAGAGTGTTATAGAATACGTTCATACATGTTCATGAGAAACCTCTGATATCAAAATAATTTGTCGTAAAGTATGATTTTATTGACCCAATACTATCATGAAAGAAATGAAAATTACTAATTTTATTTTACATTTTCTTTACTTTAACTATTTGTAATTCAATTTGTATGCCAATATCCTATTTATTTTTTTTGAAAATATGAGAACAGAGACTTGAATATAAATTTTTAGTTTTAGGGATTGAAGTTTATAAAGTCTCTAAGACTAAAATCTTATATGCAGGTTTCTATTCTAATATATTCCAATTGCAGGTAGGTAAAAGGAGAGAGTCCTCACTATTGAGTAGCAAGTCAGAATAATGCATGTACACAATGATTCAAATCTCTTCGTTTATGAAACAAAATTTGTATGTATGTATATAAGAAAATTGTTTGCATGTCAAAGCAAACATATAATGAAATAGGACATAAATCCAGTTATTTTGTATGGAGTTCTGTCCCAGCAAAACGGGAATAGATTTACTGTCTAATATCCCATCTAAGTGGGACATATTTCCATTTTGGACTTTTGACCCGCGGAGTAATGACCCTGCCCCGCGAGCACACCAAAGCAGCAAAGATTGCAGGAAAGCATGAGTCCTAGTAAGCATTTCCAGCAGGAAAACTAGCTTCGTGTGAGATGGGCTTTATAGAATACCGTTGGCTTTGCTCATTAAAGCCTGCTTTACATGATATGGATTTCCAATATGGACTGTCACTTTTTCCATATACTGCTATTACACGACGACTTATGAGTAGTAACTCTTCTTCGAATTCTCTTTTTGAAATCTTTAATAATCCAGAAGCCTTCTGAAATTGTTGCTAAAATATAACACAGTTTTTTTATATTTTCAATTTAATTCGTAAATTCGTAAACTGCACAGCACACACATCAACGACCAGTCACTTTTTCACTATCATGATTTATCTTATCCCTTCCCGCCTCCGTCATCGAACAAAAAATAATCATCGTCGTCAATTTTAAACTACCGTCATTATCATCCCATCTTCCTGCCACAGTAAAAGAATAATAATAATATCGTGTCGAGATAATATAGTAGAGCATGGAAGCTAGCCTAAAACGTGTTTCCTCCAATTTTAAGAAAGAAGATATTGAAGGACTCTCTTTCTCTCTGAGCTCCTATACAAGACTCGTAGCGTCAGCGTGTCTCTCCTTGTTCTATCGCTACTTTTAGGGTAATTGCTCTAGTGAAAGAGCCAGATGCATTCGCCCTCAAACAATTCGCCCATGATACTCACGCTTCAAGGAATGCCCATCAGTTTACCCTCGAGCCCAACTTTGAACGTACTCTCAAGTATAGGGAATCATTTCTTAGCCGTACTACGCGAATGTGGAAATCTCTTCTACACTCTGTATTTCCCAGTTTTATTGAAAAGAAAAAAAAATTGATTTTGACGTTTCTTTAAAGAGGATAAAAGATTGAAGGTACAAAAAGCACTCACAATCTGTACAGAAAAAATAATTGAACAAAGAATTCTTCAACTTCGTTCTCCATGATTCTCATCTATTTGAGTATCCTTATTCCCTTTCATCGGTTGTTTTTTTTTTTTTTTTGAGAAAAAAAATATTTATAAATCGATATTTCTCCGCCAACCATCGGTGAACAAAGAGAGCTTAGAAAGGAACGTATGCTCCACTAAGGCATTCCTCTTTTTTTTAACAGGCGACATGAAAGAATAATCCGCATAAAAATAACGGTGGTGTCTACAGTTCAATTCTGGGTCCCTATATTTGGAGAATAATAAAAGGTGGAATTTAATAAATAAATAAATCTTGTGAAAGGCATAATCCTCATCTGGGCTCATATCTCCAATGAAGAAAAGGTGAAAACAAAAAAATCAAGTTCTACGAGCTTCTCGAGAGCAATGACATTAAATTTGTTTTTGGATATTTTAATGTCAATCTTGGTAAATAATCGGATGACACAAATACCACCTCCGATAATCGATTCAGGCTGATCGCTTTCACTGCGATGAGAGACGTTATACCATCAACAATTAACCCGTTTCAATCGAAGCATGGTACTTCTTCTCTAGCATGCGAGATATCCGCACATTTATCATTCTCAACATTGGCTCGGATCATCAATTTTTTGTAGACAAGCTATTACTGAATTTTAGAAACGTAGACCTTAGATAAGATCCATTGTGACTTGAGGTGCGAATCTGAAGTCAAATAGCGAGGGATTGAGCTGAAAAGAGACGTTTGTTCGATCGAGGCCTTTTCGCCACCGTAAGAAATGATGTGATAATGGCAGAAGGTGAGTGTATTTTAATTAATTTTAGTAATGCATTTTTGGTGAACAAGGTTTGAATAAAAGCTTCGAATAAAAGATCCGGGGAAGCAATTTTTGGAGAAAATAAAATGTTTGTATTTCTGAGACCATAATCAGAGCCGATTTCCAAGAAGAACCATTGGCCAAAAGAAAAGAAAACAATACTTCGCCAATACTTACACTGCAAACAACTCACACAGTGATTTCATCAACTTGATACAGATCCAGAACAAGTGTGGAACAAGGAAGTCACTCTGCCCGCCTGAAAGGAAGGAAGAAAGAGAGGAAATACCATCAAATTGTGGTGTCTTCCTATTCACATAGCTTGGTGTTGTCACAAATCACTTACTCCGTTTCTCCAAACGTGTCTTTATGCAACATGATTTTCAACTTAGCCACCACATGGTACACAATCAATTCACATTTCAACCGAAAAATGACTTGCCTATCACGTTCCATTCCTCTGTTTATGTTGTCGTTTGTCGTTGCCGTTCTATTCTTCAACTTTACGACCAAACACCAAGGACGTTGGATGCCTGCGTTGATACTCAACTTGCCCCTTAAAAGTCAACCATTTTCTTATTTACCGTCTTGTCTTTGAAAAGGACTTGGTTTCGTTCGAATTACTTAATCTCCAGAACGAGAAAAGCAAATCTCTAGCACTAGCAGAGCCGGCTCTGAGTGCAAACATCCCATACAAACCGCATTTCCGCAAACATCCGTTTACTATTTATCCTGGAGCCGAGCCAAAATTAATTCCAATTTCGGATCCTTAAGTCAACACATACCGCTTGGAATAAAAAAGTTTTTTTTCCCTTTTTTCATTTTATTTTATTTATTTCGGGTTTCGTTTGTTCTTACTTGCTTGCTTGCTCGAACATTATTCCTGGATTGTGTCGTCTTTTAATATAAATGGGAGATGGGTTCGGGCGCTAAAGTATCATTGTGAGGCAGTAGACAAAATGCATCACAAGAGTTTTTGGGATTTTAAGCAGGATTCATTGTTGTCGTCTTTCAAAAACGAGCTGTGAATTACTTATGGAGAAAATGCTAATACTTAATGTTGTGTCTTTGGGAATGAACACTCAACGGGCAAAGAAGATGAATTTCGCCTGTTCTGAAAACAGAGCTAAGTAAAAAAAACTTCAAATGAATATTAAACGACTTTCTTGGAGAAATTCTTCCTTCAAATTTCAAACAAGCTGCTTTTGTTTGAAAGTATATTTTGAGAGCTAGAAAAAACCCTTACGAACCTATCACTTGAACTAGACAAACAAAAACATTTGACATTAAAACAAGTATTTTTTATCATTTTGTCTGTCTTACTCTGCAAAAACTCTTCGGAATGAGAATGAGAATTGAAAAATATAAAAATTCAACTCACTAGAAGAGGTAGTAGGTGGAGTGCTCGATTTAATAAACAAAAACTCCAATTCAATGCAAGGATGACTATAATATCCTCTTGTGGTCCTTTATTCTGATTCGGTATTTCTAAATGGGTCTATTTATTAAGTTTATGTTTTGAAAGTTTACTTAAAGGGGACATACATATCCATTTTGCTTCGTTCGATTCGTCTTTGAGCGTTTTTGAGTGCATTGATCCTTGATAACAATCGGACGTTTTCAAATTGCCTTATATAAGAACTTCTCTTATTTACATACATATTGATAAGATTTCGGTTGCATTTGAGGTTCATAAATCATCTCCTTCAAGTTATAAGCTGCCATATACCTACAGTTTGTCAAGACACCATTGATTGGACTTGTTCCCTTTAATGGGTTCCCAGTTTTCGGAAATATTTAGATAGGATTTAATTAGAATTATGACTTAACTCTGATTTATTGAGGAGGAATTATTTTAATAGTATTTCCAAGAATATTTCAAAGAAGGCCCATTTCATAAAGTGGATAAAGTTATTAAGCACATTAGGATATGTATTTGTTATTAAGAGCAACAACATAGTTGTGATTTTCTTTCGAAAATTGTTTTGTTCGAAGACTTACTTTGAAAACCTTTTATCTTTATCCTTTAGGGCTAAATATAATGAGCGGAAGCAAGCGGAAGCTAGTGTCAGAACCGAACGAAACGCTCGCTTCCGAACTGCCATGTGAACACATTACCCATAATGGACGGATGTGTACGGAAGTATCTTTCAAAATAAAATATTTGTTTTTTTATTTCCAATAATTTGTGAATTTCGGTTGCCATGCAACAAACAAGCAATTTCAAGATATTAATTTCTTAAAATCAACAACAAATCGAGTTCCTCTTCAGCTGTCAAATTTTCGTCCGTAAAAAGCGAAGGGGAGCGCAATTTACGTCCGTAAGCAAAACTGAACGAAAATCGACGAAACGGAGCAATCCTCTATTGCGGGCACAATATAGGAATTCCTTGTATTCGCTCAGTTACGGACGGCTCCGTCCGCTTCATTCCCTTCATTATAGTTAGCCCTTTAGATTCTTTTCACTTTTTGTACAACGGACGGACCACTGACCTCAACTCCGGTTTAGTGGATGTTAGGTGGACGGCCACCTTGAGTACATTTGATCCCCGACCTTATGATTTCTCTGTGGCAGGTCGCGTTTTTGCAATTTTCTCATTTCTTTTTTATTTTATTTCATATAACAAGAAATTTATTAAATAAATTATTCGTATAGTATCTACATATTTTGGTAACGTATACGCCACAGTGACCATTATGTTTGATTGTGTTCTTTTCAATTCAATCAAGTTTCGTTTTTGTTCTGAGTCAAAATAATTGAACAAAATGATTGTACGTTATTTAATGCTGTCATCCAAGAAAACTATTACGAATGGAGTGATCTTATATATTCTACATTCTTGAGGATTTGAGAGAATGAAACAGTACCATAAGATCAACCTCAATAAGCATTTTTTCAATGCTATCCAAGTGCATTGATTTTTACTGTGAAACCAATTGAATTTGAAAAATAAACTTTTGTGCTAATAAGAAAATTAACAATTTACTTCCACAAAAACGTTTACGTTGTCCAAAACCAAGGCATTCAATTAAAAACGTTAACCATTCCTCGACAGCTTTAAGTGCACTTTTCTCATCATGTCGCACCATTTGTCCAACGAGCTCATGTTAACCGCTAAATAAACCTTAACCCGTCATATTTCTATTCTGTGAACACCATAGTCACTGCACTCAAGAAAAAAACGTAAATGTGCACTTTAAGGTACATGACGTGCGAAATCCGAAATGTCTCTGTGAAAAAAAAAAAAAACAATTTTCGCGGAACCCCGTCTCGTTCGTTCTTCACTTATAAAAAGATGCATTTGAAATCAGTGCCCTACAGACTAGACCCTTATATTCTTTCGGATAGTGTTGCCTTCCCGAGAGATATGGGATTTGAAGCACGGGAGGACGAATCAAATAAACCATTCTGACACTGATGAGAGACGAGACAAATCAAAAGGGTTGGGGTCGAAATTCTGTATGGGCCAAAATTCGGATTCCAAAATTCTGTATTCCAAAATTCTGTATTTTAAAATTCTATAAATTCAAAATTCTGTATTCTTAAATTCTGTAAATACAAAATTCTGGAATTCAAAATTCTGTATTCCAAAATTCTGTACTCCTAAATTCTATAAATGAGAAAAGAAAAATTGTTTTGATAATGAAAAAAAGTGCGCACTTTTTTTCATTATCAAAACAATTTTTCTTTTATCATTTACAGAATTCAGAAGTACAGATATTTGATGTTTTCTATGCAGAACCTTGAAGCATAGTTTATAATTCTAACGTAACGGATCTCTCTCCAACTAAATTGCATATGGTTTACATGAATCACATACCTTGATACAACATTTTTCGTTCGACAGCTTAAGTTAAGTGTTATAAGTTAGTCGTGATATATTGAATTCAGAAAAAATGGCAAATATTAAATTATTAAATTATAATAAAGGAAAGAATAAATTGCGTGTCGATGGTTTTATGTTCTACAACGAAAGAACAACGAAAAAAAAACATTTAATTGGGCGTGCGCTAAGCGAATAAAAAATAAATGTTAAGCTCGTGTTGTAACAAAATTGATTGATAATGTGCACACTACAACTAAACAATCGGGTAAATATTCGCATGAGCCATGTGCAAACGAGTGTGATACTGTAGCCGCAAACAATTCAGTCAAGTCCTCAGTTCAAAATAGTGCTTTTAATTCAAGCCAGATTATCCAAAAATCTGTATCTGAAACACCTCATTTTATTAAATTGTTCTACAGGCAATTAAAAAACCTGTTCATAACTGTGAGTTTTAATGTAGAGATTTACAGAATTTCTAAAAGAAGAATAATGGATTTGCAGAATTTTGAAAAAACAGAATTTTGGATTTACAGAATTTTGAAATACAGAATAATAGAAGAGCAGAATAATGGAATACAGAATTATGTTCATACAGAATTTTTTCTTCAGATACAGAATTTTATTCATACAGAATTTTGGAATAAAGAATAACGACCCGTTCCCAAATCAAAATAGTTACAGACTCAACGTCTGAGGTGACAACTCAAGAAGATGCACTCAGTCATTTCTCATACATCCTTTTATATCTCACATTCGATGCTTCTTACATTTTGTGTGATTACTTGGTCTTTGCAAACTTTTAACCTTTTTGTCCTCCGCTTTCTTCACACTTCTCTTTCTTACTACTTTTTATTAAGTAGTTTTTTTGTTCACACATTCACCCAAACATCGTTGTTAGTATGAAATAAGCTCAAAAGAGCTCTCAAGCGCTAAAATATCGGATAAACGTTGCCTTGACGTCAAAAAGGTAAACTCCGAAACATTCTCATCAGTGTTGCTAGTTTGAGACCAGAAAATTGCTACGACCATACATGAACGTTGTGGTGAGAGGACGAGGCAGAAGATGGAGTTTATGATTAAATATCGCCTCAAAGCGAATGCATGCATATACGTCATGCAAGTATTAAGACGTAGTAAGAGATTTGTTGCGTTTCTGTGTAGTTGTTTCTGCTGCAGTAGCTCGCCTTGCTTTGTAGATACAGCTAACAAACGACGCGTTATGCAAAGACATGAAGGAACTTTTAATAGAGCTTTAGTTAGTTTTAAATATTTTAATGGAATAATTAAGAATGCAAAAATTTTCTTTTGATGTTCGTCTACTTTAAGGTTTTCTCATAATATGCTTTTAGTTTTGTTTGTCTTTATAGTTGCTGTTGTTGTTGTCTCTTTTTCTCATGGAGAATGAACTTTTAGTGATAATTATTATGAAGGATAATGAGTACATACATTCTGCGAGTTTTTCGAGAGCAGCGACGACTAATAGGGGAAATAATTGCATTTTTAGTGAATTAGTAAAAGAGTTTGAACATTTTGTTTATTAAGGGTTATGTAGATACTTCTACATGAAACACTTTTAGTTTATATTTTTTCTTACAAATTTAATTTTCTCTTCGGATTTAATGAGCTAAAATTTAGTAAAAAACATATGAGTTCAACGGGAATTATGTATTTGTGAACGAAAATAAAACCTTTAAATGTTTGCAAACAAAATAATAAGCATACGCCCGAGTGAACAACACATGTTAATAGCTCGTTATTTAGATTGCCTGATTGCCTCAATTAACGTAAAAAATGAAAACGCACTTTGCTTTTGGAATTGTTCACAGTTTTTGAAGTTGATAACATGTGGGAATTATAATCCGTTTGCAGCTAATAAAGTCAACGGCAAAAACATAAATTGGTAAATTGGTTTCATTACTGAGAAAATGAATGGTATATTCCGATGATTTGTTGACTCTTACTTAATAGCAAAGGAAGTAGGTATAATTTTTGGTAAAACATGTGTTGATTTTAATTGTCTGAAAAGAAAAACTATCGACCAAATAATTTTATGCATGATGACATTATATTGCATGAAGGTACATAATAAGAAGATATTTTTAAAAATATATTCAAAAAAATTCGTGGAAGTGGTGCGTGACTCCGGATTGGAAAGGTTTCCCATCCGAAAACTTCTTCAGCCGGCTACATCTCCTGTTTCAAACGTCAAGTTAGTTGAGGTCTTCCACCAGCTGAGTTACAGTCTTCGTTTCTTGCGACGCACGTCCGAATTGTATTCAACCAATTTATGGGCAATTGAAGTGTAAATCTTCTGAGTCAATGCATACGTAGACCAACATTA
This sequence comes from Sphaerophoria rueppellii, assembly GCA_920937365.1. Taxonomy (NCBI): domain Eukaryota; kingdom Metazoa; phylum Arthropoda; class Insecta; order Diptera; family Syrphidae; genus Sphaerophoria; species Sphaerophoria rueppellii. Next base: position 36,677,504 of record CAKKXW010000002.1, read on the forward strand.
TAAATGTGTTAAGAAATAACATTTACGTTTCTTTTGTTGCTGTTAGATATACACATTCACTTTTTTTACTAAATATCTTTTTTCAAACAATCATACTCATTGAGTGTTTTGTGAAATCAGTTTTCGTGAAAATATTTTTATTTTTTTATTCTTTCACGTTCTTCCAGTTTAAATAAAACATTATTATAAAGGAACTCTTTTTATTTCCTATTTATTTAATTCCATCAGGTTATGGGCCAAGAAAACGCAGAATAAAGAAGAAGTATATTTGCCTATTTTAATTAAGAATGGATGAAAATAAAAGGTTCAATATAGAAGGGTTGAATAATGCAAACTATTCAACATTACTAATTAAAGAAGGTTTATGGCATACGGTCACCAGCGATAAACCAGTCAAAAAGGGATCAACATGCAGCCGCTGTTGAAAAATGGCAAAAAGAGGATGACCAAGCAAGGGCGCTTATTGATTTGTTGGTGGAAGATGGCCAACTTATAATTCATATGAGGGGTGTTTCTTCAGGAAAGAAAGTATGGTAAGCTCTTAAAGAGGGATGGTGGTAACGCTGAATCTCACATCAACCATATAATGGATCCCATCAATAAGTTGCGAAACCTTGCTGAAGAGGAAATTTCCGAAAGATGGAGTGTTGCTATGGTTCTTAGTAGCTTGCCTAGGAGTTATAACACACTTGTCACTGCACTCGAAGTACGTTCAAACAACGATCTTACTGTTTCTTTAGTTCAAACAAAGTTATTGGAAGAGTATACTGAGGTTCTATTCATCGGGCATGCTTTCCTCCGACCAAATTTTGCAGATGAGCTGGTGCATGCTCCTAACCAAATCATCTCCAGCTGCTTTGTACAGTTCGGCGGCTAGCCCGTCTGCTCCAGCGGCTTGTTCGACTTAAGTTTAGATATCGCTATCTTCACTTCGTCCATGTCGGGTGGGTGGAATTGTTGGCCTTCTGCACCCAAATTGAATGGTTCTGTATTGCTGACGGAGTTTTGGTCGTCATCGCCATTATACAGCTTGGAAAAGTGGTCTTTCCATATCCTCAGCACTGACTGCGGTTCAACTACGATATTCCCATGATGGTCTCTACAGGCCATCAGTTCGGGGTGTATAAGCCTTGGAGGTTTGTTTCACCTTTTTGTAGAACTTTCGAACCTCGTTCCTGTTGTGACATCCCTCTATCTCCTCGATCGCGCGCTTCTCATGCTCCCTTTTTTTATTTCTGAGAAGTTTATGCTCCTCTCTCCTCTTCTGCTCGTAGAGCTCACGAGCTGTCTTTCTTTGCAGCGCCGCTTTATATGCCTCTTGCATGTGCTCGCCGGCATTCATCGTCAAACCAGGGGTTTCGTTGTGGTGGCCGTGTAAACCCTAGCACTTCAGAGGCGACATCTCTGATGGCTGCTTGGCAGTGTTGCCGCTGGTTCTCTATATTTTGTGCTGGCAGCAAAGGACTTCTGAGGAGATTTTCGGAGACACGATCGGAAAAGGATCTAGCAATCTCTTGCGATTGTAGCCGCTTGACGTCGAATTTTCTCCTAGCATTTTCGCGTGTTGGCCTTGATCGGGATATCCGCATTCGTACCTTGGCTACAACAAGGTAGTGGTCCGAGTCGATGTTGGCACCTAGGAATGTGCGGACATCTTGCATGCTAGAGAAGTGTCGTGCGTCGATCGCAATGTGATCAATCTGGTTGACGGTTGATTGGTCAGGAGATTTCCATGTTCCCTTGTGGATATCGAGATGTAGGAATCGCGTACTTGCTACCATTACGTCTCGCCCCGCAGCGAAGTCGATTAGCCTAAATCCGTTATCAGAGGTGGTGTCGTGTAGGCTATGTCGTCCGATTATTCCACCAAAGATTTCTTCTCTACCCAGCTTAGCATTAAAATCTCCAAGGACGATTTTAATGTCATAGCTAGGGCATTGCTCATAGGTCTTGTCGAGGAGCTCGTAGAACCTGTCTTTGGTGTCTTCATCCTTTTCCTCAGTGGGGGCGTGAGCGCAGATGAGGCTAATGTTGGTGAATTTAGCCTTGATACGGATTGTAGTGATGCGCTCATTCACTGAGTTGAAACTCAAGACATTCCTCCTGAATCGAGTCCCAACTACAAATCCACATCCAAATAGACGCTGATTTTATTCCCGGTAGCAGTCGCCGTAGTATATGTCGCAGTTGTTCATCTTACGTAGGCCCGGACCATCCCATCGCATTTCTTGGATGGCAGTTATATCTGCTTTATAGCAGTCAAGGGCTTCCGCTAGTTGTTCGGCTGCACGTGGCCTGTTAAGGGACCTAACATTCCACGTGCAAAACCGAAATTCGTTGTCCTTAAATCGTTTGCGTGGGTCGTCATCATTAATTCCGTCCGTATCCGAGGATTGTTGGTGTTTCGGAACCATTTCTTCTTTATGTGGCCGCCGCCGGGCAGTCACTCCGACGCACGACCCCCAACCTGGAGGGCCAGGTCTTTAGTTTAAATCTAAGACGAAGAGCCGGCCAAACCGCTCCTTATAGGCCTGGGCTGCGAATATGTCGTAGTAGCCCTATAAGGTGTTCACTAAGTAGTTCATCCTGACTGGAACTGTAGACGCCACCGTTGATTCCATCTTGGGAGTTCTTCCGCTGCCGCCTGTTGAAAAGGAGGCATGCCTTAGTGGACGCATACCTCCTCCCCCTCTCTCTCTTTGCTGCCGCCAACAACTTCCCACTGGGGTTGGAACCCAATCTTCGGTCGAAGGTACTAGGCACCCGATGTTCACCACGGGGAGGTGGAGAGTAGGAGTTGATAGACAGAGGTTTCAGTGGACGCTTGTGTCCACTTGAATGCACATATCTACCCTTCGAACATCCGCCCGAATGAACACACATGTTAATAGCTCATCATTTTCGATTGCCTGATTGCCTTAATCAACGTAAAAATGAAAATTCACTTTGCTTTTGGAATTGTTCACAGCTTTTGAAGTTGATAGCATATGGGAATTATAATCCGCTTTGCAGCTAATAAGGTCAACGGTTAAAAACATAAATTGGTAGTAAGCAGTATAAATCCAATTTCTTTACATAATAATAAAATGGTGATTGAATTATCATACTATTTCATTGCTGAGAAAATGAATGGTATATTCCGATGATTTGTTGACACTTAATAGCGCAGGAAGTAAGTAAAATTTTTGGTTAAATACGTGTTGATATTTATTGTCTGAAAGGAAAAACTATCGACCAAATAATTTAACACATGATCACATTATATTGCATGAAGGTACATAGTAAGATGGTATTCCTAAAAATATGTTCAAAATAAAATCGTGGAAGTTGTGCGTGGCTCCGGATCGGAAAGGCTTCTCATGAAAAAACTTCTTCAGCCGGCTACATTTCCATTTTCGAACGTCAAGTTAGTTACTTAGCTAGTGGAAGACCTAAATAGCTAAGTTGCGGTCTTCGTTTCCTGCGACGCACGAGTTATGGAGCTAAGCGAGGTCATCGTCAAACCAAAAGTTAACGATGACACCGCAAAGCTCCAATTCACCAAAACCAGCCGATTCTGAATTTTCCATTTCATGGGAACGGAAATTGCATGAATCAAATTACATTCAATTTCCATTCCACGAAAACTGATTATTGTGTATAAAGTATAATTAAGAATTTTCTATGAATACAATAAAGGAGGTGATTAGTTGTTTGACCACCGAAGTATTCAGTTGTTTTATTTCGGGGACCGAAAACTTTTCGTCACTCACGTCCGTCCGAATTAGATTCATCAAATTAACGGGCAATGCATCCATCTAGGGCATCTAATATTACTGAAGTGTAAATCTTCTGGATTAATGCATATGTTGACCAGTATTATAAGTGTCTTAAAAAATAACGTTCAAGATTTTTTAATTGCTATTAGGTACACACATTTGCTTTGTTACTAAATAACTTTGTTAAATCAAACATACTCATCAAGTGTCTTGCAAAATCAATTTTTGTGAAAATATTTGTTCATTCTTTCTTGTTCTTCAGTTAAAATAAAACATGTATCTAATTTTCTGATTGAAAGGATCTGTTTTTCATTCATCAAAGGACTTAATTCCATCAGTCGCGAGGGAATTATTTCCTCCCTCACCTTAACTAACACTTTAATTCAAGATATATTTTGTTTTGCATTGTCGAAGACCGTTTTGGATTATGTTCTTTCTTGTTGACAGCATTTTTGATGTGTTGCCCTCTTTTCCAATTTTCTTTGAATTATGGGACCATTAGAAAAGGGTCTCCTGCTGCATTCTTTTAACTATATAGCCGTGTTCAAAGACTTGCCTCTGGTGTAGACAAATTTAGTTTACTTAAATGAGGTGAGGTTTTCACACACTACTGAGATTTGACTAATTCAACCTGTTTCTTTCCGAACTTATATATTGCTCAAAAGAGTGCATTTTACTTATGATATCTTACTCGTGTCGCCGTTGTTGTTCTAAATTTGTAGTTTGGAGACATGTTCTTTAAATTTTATCGGAAACAGCTACAGGTTTCAGCTGGTGACTTAAAAGTCAGGTGGACTATTTTACATTGACTTTAACTACTATCTATTTTAAATTTTATTCTTTTTTGCTTTGAGAAGCACTGCTCCATTTTAAATGTCTCTAGTTAAACCGAAAGTCTTGTTGTGCTGTACGTATGGATTCCAGAGCAACAATGCTTCAATTTACGAAAAACATACCAAAAACATAGAATCTATCGAACTTAATTGTAATGACATTGATAACATATGTATACTAGACGATTTTAATCCTGGTCTAAAACTGATAATATGATGATTGCTAATAATTTAAACAAAGATTTTGAAATTCTTTTTATCGATTATATATTTTCACTAGGTCTTTTGCAAATTAATAATGTTGAAAACTCATTAAACAAAATTTTAGATCTTTTTTTTATTAACTGTGATGATTTTAATGTTAATGTTACAAAAGCTCCATTTTCCTTGCTAAACAATTCTATTCATCATTCAGAAACTATGTTTGAAATTTGTACTTATGACTATCCAAATAACCAAGCTTACTCTTCAATTAATAATAAAAGCTTTAATTTCAGTAAAACAAACTTCATTGAACTTGAAAACTACTTATCTTCCGTAAATTGGAATAGTGAATTTATACATCTTGACCTAAGATCTGCTTACGATCGATTCATTGAAATACTTTTTACGGGCTTTGACCAATTTGTTCCTCGAAAACATACATCAAAGTACTCAAAGCCAGCTTGGTACAATAAAAGACTTTCATTTTTAAAAAACAAAAAAATAAAGCGTTTTCGAAGTTTAAAAAAACTAATAACGAGTATGATTATGCAATATATAGTGGGCTGAGAAAGGATTTTTCTGTGCTGAGTAGATTTCTGTATAGAAATTATATTTTTGAAATCGAAAATAATATTAAAATGAACAGTAAATCATTTTGGACTTTCCTTAACTCTAAAAGAAAATCATCAGGAATACCACAAAATGTCAGTTTCAATGGGTTACAATCTTCTGTTGTTGAAACACATTTGGAACTTTTTGCAAGCTTTTTTGAATCTGTTTATTTGAATCGCAACATTTCTTCTTCTGATTTCACATATGTGAGTAATTTGGTTGATATTGGACTGATCAAGTTTAACTACGATGAGGTGCTGTTAGGCCTACAAACTCTTAAATGTGACTCTATGCCTGGTATTGATGGAATTCCATCTATAATCTTGAAAAATTGTCAATCTTCTCTTTGCCTGCCTCTGCTAACAATTTTTAATAAATCGTTATCTGATGGTTATTTTTTACCTGCTTGGAAAGAATCTTTTTTAATTCCGATTTATAAGTCTGGTTCGAAAAATATGGTCGAGAATTATAGAGGTATTTGTAAACTCTCAGCTATTCCAAAGCTCTTAGAGAGCTTGGTCAAATCCAAAATTGAATCTCTGGTAAACAGTTGTCTTTCTGAATCACAACATGGATTTATTTCTGGCCGTTCAACTGTGACGAATTTGGCTGTTTTTTCGTCATTTGTTGTAAATACTCTAGAAAATAAAAGTCAAGTTGACACAGTTTATACCGACTTCAGTAAAGCATTCGACACTGTAAGCCATAGAATTCTTGTCCAAAAACTAAAATGCTTTGGTTTTCATTCAAAACTGCTTGACTGGATATCTTCCTATCTTGTCAATAGAACTCTGCGGGTCTCAATTGATGGCAAGTTTTCTAGAGTTATAGAATGCACGTCAGGAGTTCCTCAAGGAAGCCATTTAGGTCCATTGCTATTCAATGTTTATATAAATGACATCGTTAATGTGATTCGCAATTGTAATTGTCTACTTTATGCGGACGATCTCAAATTATTTTTAAAAATAAATGACACTGATGATTGCAATGATCTTCAAGCTGATCTGAATCGAATTCATGACTGGTGTTCCAAAAATGAACTTAAACTTAATACAAGAAAGTGTTTTACTATATCGTTCTCTAAGTCAGCCTCTGTAATTCAATACAATTATAATCTCGATAAGAACGATATTCAGAGTGTTAATAAAATTAAGGACCTCGGAGTTGTGTTTGATTCTTCTTTTTCGCTAAAGTCTCATATTGATTTTATTTCTCTAAAGGCTAATTCACTTATGGGATTTATTAAAAGAAACACTAAGGATTTTACTGATCCTTATGTATTATTAATACTTTATAATTCATTAGTAAGATCTGTTATTGAGTATGCATCAGTGATTTGGAATCCGTTTTATAAAAACGAAATCGATAGAATTGAAAAAATTCAAAGACGATTCACTAGGTACATATTTTACAAAATGCGATGGGATTTTTACCCAAGCTACAAAGCAAGATGTCAGCTACTTGGATTGACGTCGTTAGAAACACGTAGAAAAGTTCAGGATGCGTTATTCATAAGGGATATTCTATGCCATAAAATAAAAAGCTCAGTCTTGATCTCTTTAATTTCAATAAATATACCCATAAGACCGCTCAGAACTGGAAGGTTCCTTTATCAGCCTACACATCGAACAAATTATGGGAAAAATGAACCAATGTCAAGAGCTGTTTCATCGTTCAATGCACTTTGTTCTTCATTTGATTTTAATATATCTCGAGAAAGCTTTAAAAAAAATCTACTTTCCATTATTGTTATAACTACATAACCGTTTATATGTTAATAATGTTTTCAAAATGTAATAAGTTCAAATATTCAAATGTTATGTTAAAATTATTATTTTATTTAATGTATTTATTAAGTGTATGCAGTCTGTTAGCATTAAGCTTGTAGATTGAAAAATAAAATAAAAAAAAAATAAAATAAAAAAAACACCATAATCGGCGCTTTGGATGGATTCTTCGCAAATTTTCCTTTTCGTTCACTACATTTGATGCTGGCGAAAAAGATCTCCTGAGGAGATAAGTAGACACGCAGTAGTAGGTAGACACTCCTTGCCAAAAGTCTTAGTTAAAGATTTAAAATTGTTCGTTCATATTATTTTTTTGATGGATAATGACTTTAATAAATTAATTTATAAAAAAAAAATAAATAGAGTGGCGCGACAGCTCTTGAAGAGCCAAGGCCTAAGTGGCTTACTCTCATTCAACAGTTCTCTAGGTGCGTGTGAAGAATTGAGGGGACCTACAATTTTACGCCGATTCCGAACGGCAAAGTTGAGAAGCACTTTTTCATGACAGATGATACTCTTGGAAGTTTTGTCAGCTCTTCGCAAGAGGCAGTGTCCGTGAAAGATGAAATAAAAACTTTGGGCCTGAGTAGGATTCGAACCCACGACGTTCTGCTTAGCAGCCAACGCACCTAACCACTAAGCTACGGACACTACAATTAATTTATAAAATATTATAATAAATGATTTTTGCTTAAATTCAACCTCAACTTCAAATCGCAGTTGTATTTTGGAGTTCCAAATTAGCTAGTCGGAATTTGCGGATATTCTGTTAAATAGAATATACGAAAAAAACAGGGCAATTTCTACACTGCCCCTTCTATTTTACTTTTAGCTGCCGCGGTAGTTTTTCGAACCATTCAATGTATCTAACTAGTATTGGACGGATTTTAGTCTCAAACCAACAACAAAAATGCTAATGTGCCTCAGTTCAGGGATCTGTTTTGTCAGCGACGTTTTCTCACACTCTCACTTTTGATCTAATTGCTGCAACGTCTAATGCAATAAATAGTGTCGCTGATTAAAGAAATATTAGATTTTCATATTCATTCCCAGACTTATACAGGGCGATTCACGAGCGTTGTGCCAAAAAGCTAGAGCGTGTAGATTGAGTTGACAAGAAAAAAATCGTACGGGAGGGGGGGGTCTATTCCCCCCGTTTAGCCGGGAGGGGCTATTTTATGAAAAATTAGACTCATTTTATAAAAAAAAATATTAAAAATCAACACTTTGTTGTACCTTTTTGGAAAGCTGTCGTTTGCTGTGAGTTCCTGAACTGGCGTGAAGTGGTAAGGGTGTAATTGTTCCGTTGCATAAACTCTCCATGCTCTAGATAGGGACACTCCGAGCATTGTAGCTACCCTCCTTGTACTAATGGTGGAATTACGTCGGACCGTATCTAAAATTCTTTCCTCTATGATTGTGGGCCCTGCAATTGACCTTTCACTTCTAAGCTTCTAAGCTCTAGCTGTCCGTGCTCTCTTAGACGTCGGCGGATTCTTGAAAACATGCTTCGACTCGGGCACCTTCTATTAGGATATCTTTCAGTGTAAAGTCTTTCAGCTTCTCGATCTCGACCATTAGCTAAACCGTAGCAGAAGTGCATGTCCGCTAACTCTTCTCGAGAGTATGAGTTTGACATTGTTGTGTGTTGATGAGTCAACATTTCAATTAGAAATGGTTGTTTACTAAATATGCGATGCCTTTAATTCACCTTCAGGTCTTTTCGTTCAAGAAAAATTGTGGTTTAATCATCTTAAGCTCCTAGAAGGTAGAACCCTTCACCGGCAGGTGGCCGCGGCCCCCAGGCATAACAAGAAAAATTTCAGGTCAGTTTTCAGTCGTTATCAATGAATAACATGATTAATCCAGGGAAAATCCAATACTTTTCTACTTTATTGAGGCCTCATAAAATTCCAATTACAGAACAAATTTTAAAAGAAAGGTTAAAGTTTCAAAATAAATTATTAAAACTAAAAGTCGAGATACGTTAAAATAAAAACAAAGATTTTCTTAGAAAAAAGTGGTCCGGTTTTTTTTTATTTCTCAAAAACGGAAAGACATTTTTGCATCCGGTTTACTGTTTTCGACTAAAAATTAACAGTGGCGTTGAATTTTTAAAACAAAAATTAGTACTTACATAATGACATAAAATTTGAAAAAACTTAGGTCAAAAATGATTTTTTTTGTTAATTTTGAGTTTGAAAATTAATATTTTTTTAAACTATTCGTTAAAACAATTTAATTTAAAAACAAAATGAAAGAAAATATTTCTGGCGAAGCCGTTGATTTTTAGTATTTATTTTTATAAAATAAGTAAATTTTTCAGAAAACTGAACCTCCCGGATAAACGCGAGGGAATAGACCCTCCCTCCTATACGATATGGGTTAGTGCCTCTACAAAGATGAGAACTGAAAAAGATTGACAATAGAAACTTCGTCGAAGCATTTACGACCTTGGAATACCATCGAAAACTTCTCTTGCCTATAACTCTTTTCTATCACTTCTTTTATGAGTTGTGCTTTTGGAAACTAACTAGTTACAAGAATTCAAGACCAATGTTCATTGGCACTTCTTGTAAGAACCTCTCTCTTTACTGAGACAACTTGTTTGGAAATCATAACTTTAATTTTACCCGAATGTTTTATATAATACCATTGAGTAACCTTGTAAAAAAAGAATACTGTTAACAATAAAAAATAACAACTTTGAACTTGAGTTTCAATCAGCAGAAATATTTTTGAACGTAACATTTTTAATGAATTTTCACCCTTTTCATAGAATTGCTCTTACGCTAATTAAACAGTAATCTATCAAAATATTTGCTTATTTATTTTCTATAGACTTCTTTTTACCTTAAAAAAAAAACCCTTGACGATTTTATAAGTGAACAGAAAAAATACCACGTATACAGAAATTATTATTCACATAAAAAGTATTTGTCATACGCTCGCTTTGTAGATATCCTTCCGGCATAACTTCAACTGTTGTATTAACAGCGATATGAAAATAAAATTTAACGGTCAGCATTCCGGGCAATTCCACATATTTATCATATTATGAATCTATCGTTCAGTCCGACTTCCAAAGGGCAAAAATCCACTTTTTGTTTGAATAATTTTCTATTAAAAATAAAGAAATTTTGTTCAAACAAAATAAAAATATAAAATGTAAAAAAAAAGTACGACATTTCCGAATGAACCGTCGAAAATGCAAATCACACTCGTGTTTACGATAGTTCCTGCCGATAAAGGGGAACATAAATAATGGCAGGAAGGACTCGTTCACCATATAATACACTAACACATCGACTGTTTGCGGTGTTTTCTATTTTCTAACCATCCGTCCATGTTGTAACCTTTCACTTGCAATATCCGATTTATCGATGTTGTAGGAGCTGCCAATCTGGTGGGAGCTTTTTGCTGGAGCTCATGAACTGCGAACATATCTGCAGCTGACATTGCCTGCTGTTGAAATGATGCCTTTGTCCCTTATTCCTTGCCTGTGCCATTTTCCATCCGGATGTAACAAAACAACCATTTCTCCTACCACATTCGAGTCGTTGAGTATTGGCCAAACTAGTGTCTGTCGTTTCGGTCGTAGCGCAAAGTCATGTCCTGATGCTGACGGTTGGTCGGTCCTTTTTTATTTTGGTGTTGGCGTCCTGTCCCTCGGTTCTGGGTGCAACCACTTTGTCGCTTGTAATAGCTGGTCGCCTGTCAACTGGAACAATAACAGTGACAATGTTTTCGGGTAAGTCCTTTATAATGATTTGACGTGAGTGCCAGTGAGACTTCTATTGCCACACAGTGCCATCAGAGATGGTGACGCTTGAAAACGGAAACAGTTTATTTAGGTTTTGATTCCTATCTTTAATTGCAACAGGAAATCAAATGAAAACGCTCCTCTGTGACATGGCCATCCTTGTTTAGAAACCTGTCAGTATGCAGTGGCTGGAGAGCAATATTTCGTACTTTGTGTGTACATTAATTTTAATGTTGTTTGTTATGTCGATGAGCGATAGGGAATCTTATGACATTCTCCACTCTTGCCTTATTTTAGGAAGGATGGTGGTTCTTCATTCAGCCACTGAAAGACTCAAGTCCGTTGATCGGATGAGTGTTTCTGGTGGTGATAGGCTAGATAGGAGGTTAACCGCAATTTTGATTTATTATTAAATGAAGATTGAAGGTCTATAACACCTACAATTTTTGCTCTTGTAAGCGATATTCCGGTATTGAATTCACAATTATTTAAGTTCACATTGAGGGATTTGACCTACACAACGATATTAATTGCGAGGTTTTAATTAAATCAGGACATTCGCTTGTTCAGTTGATGCTATCACTAAAGGTCTTTAAAAGTCAGTCTAAAAATACAATAAGAAGAGAAACAAATTTGAGAAACTTGTTTCTCAATTTGCTCCCCAAACTTGTAACAAGAGTATTTGAAAAACTTCACTTTGCTAGTCTCGAAAGTTACAAAACCAAATCAAAAAAGAAACGTGCCAGTCACTTGAAACTGAAACTTTTAAGCAATGTTGTTCTCTTTTTTCCTTCTTCCTTGTTCAGTTTCAGTTATGCACAAGTTCTTTATTGGTAGTCGGCTTCAAATTCATGCCAGGTACCTTGGAGCAATGCGGTTAATTAATATGTGAAACCCTTTGTGTGTGTAACTGTGTATCCTCTAGATAAATGGTAACGGTATGTTGCTTAAGAGAAAAGAAGTAATTCTCGAAATAATTTAATTACCATCAATAGTAGAGTTGGCCACAGGGACATAGCACTAGACTTTTCTATCGTGCCATCGTCGCCTGCATCAACAATTCAATATCCACGTGTACGTGTGTTCAATAGAAGAAGAATATATTTAAATTCTTTCCACACACTTAGTAATACTGTGACTAGGATTGCTGCAGTATTCAGACATTGCTGATGAATTTGGAAAAAAGCAAACAAATGTTCTTAAGCCAACTTCCACTATTATTCTTCAGAACTGAAAAGTGGTGAGAGTAAGTTAAAAAAGTTCCTTGGTTTTTTTGTTTCGGCTTTGACCTTTGTTAACTTTTAAGTTGGAGATAAAGTTTAAAGGACAATCAGTGATGCCTTTGAAAAACTTTAAAGCTAATGATGAAAGACAAAAGGAAGATTAACCAAATTTAAATCGTCAATCACCCATTGTTTTTTTCCAGCCATCTTAGGATCTTGTCTTTACCAAAAGTATCTCCTCCTCAATTTGAACGTAGTCCAAACTAGTCGATCCTGTGAGGTTTTTGCTTCTCAATTGCTTTCTTAGCCCAGAGAAACAGCGATTAGCAAGAATTATTCTTCGTCTGATCTCATCACTGGTGTTATTGCCCGCGTTTTTAGCGAAGCATACACTCTAAGAAATTTTTGTTGAAAATTACTCCAATTATTGTATGCAACTGGTCCGTTACAATAATTGTAGTAATTTTCAACACGAATTTTCGTTGTTTTTTATTCAACATTCGGTCGAAAAACGCAATTGTTTAATTTTCAACACACTAAAAAATAAGCATTTTCATAGATCGTATATCGTAGCTCGTAAATCCCAGATCGTCGGTTTTTAAGCAATATTTGCTAAATATTAAACATATTTATATAAAATTTACTCCGGATTTGTTGAAAAATCAACAAATAATGTCCAATTTTCTTCAAAAATAAGAAAAAATCGTACCTTTTTCAACAAATAAGTTTAAAAATAAACAATATATGTAGAAAATTAAGCTTTTATTTTTAATATTCAACTCGTTTTGCTGATATTTCAACAAAAAAATCTGACTTTTCAACAACTTTACTTAATTTTCAACATTATTGCACACCTAATGCAGGAAGTATTGTTGGCTTTTAAGCATACCTGTTGATTTTTTATTGAAGTTTGCTGAAAACTAATTTTTAATTCATTAAAATTCAACATTATCTGTTGAACAGAAATGTTTAATACCAATCAAAATTAAGTCAGAAATTCAACATAAAATGATTAGAATTCAACATAGTTGTTGAAAGATAAACATATTCTAAAATTTATTCCCAAAAGTTTGCTTAAAATTAATCAACCGTAGTTGATTTTTCAACAAATTAACCCTATTTTTCAGCACAAATGCTTAAAATTAAAATAAAAACCTGAATATTCAACATAAAAAGCTGCTTTTTCAGCAAAAAAAAAGGAAATTCAGGAAAATTAAACACATTTATTCACAGCCACATTTAGTTTTCAACATAAACGTTTAAAACATGTGAAAAAATTGAATTTCCGATTATTTGTTTGGATGTAAAACAAAATTTATTAAAAAAAAAACTGCATTTACTATAGTATTACTAAACTAAAATGCTGTTTTTTGAATAATATCTTATCAAAATCCATCATTATTGGAAATTCACAATTTTCCTTACATATTTAAAGGATTATTTTAAATACTAAATATGGCTATAAATTTGTTTTATTTTTCTGAATTTCCAATCTTTTTGTTTGTAAAAAGCAAGCTTATTAAGTTGGAATATTCAGGTTTTCATATTTTTGAGCTTTTATTTTTGAAAATAGAATTTGTATTGAGAAATCTATAGCTACAGTACATTAAATGTAAGCCTTTTTGGGAACATATTCTAATAATTGCTAGTATCTTTCAAAATATATGTTGAGTTCTTACCATTTTATACGGGTTGAGTTCTCATCAAAATCAGATTGTTGTCATATAAGCAAACTTCTAGATCCTTATATTGAAAAGAAAAAAAAAAAAAAAACAAGTTAAAGCAATTGAATAACTTCTCTCCGTTGAATTTGAATACAAACCATTAGAAATCCTGGAAAATTAAACTTCATTCTTCGAAACAATCATCCCACAAAATTGAATTTCATTCTTAAAAACTATCATAAGAAAAAGAAAGATTAAATATGTATTTAAAAAAATATAATTTTATTTTTTTTTTTTTTCAATTTAAGGAACTTAAAAGCTAAGAATACATAAACACTGTTTTATTAACAAAAAAAAAGGTAATATAATAAAAAAATAAAAAATGATGAGCTTCATGTCTGTAAATAAAAGAAAAAAATGAAAATTAAAATAATTTACATTAGGATAAGATATAAGGTTATTTAGTTATGTTATAATGAAAGGCCGATACTTATAAAAAACCAACTTTGAGGAGGAGATCTAATACTTAACTGAATTTAACGAAATATAAATGAGACACCATGACCATCATCCAGTTGCAATTTTCTCGCTGTCACAAGAGAATATATACATATATTTTAAAGAGAAATGTCAATTATTGTAGAAAATTTAAAACAACTTGGAATTATTAAAATATTTAGTTGATAATTCAACATAAAATTTTGATTTTTTCTAAAAAAGGTTGAATTTCCAACAGAAATGTTTAATTTTCAACAGAAATGTTGAATTTCCAACAGAAATGTTTAATTTCCAACAGAAATGTTTATTTTCCAACAAAAATGTTTAATTTCCAACAGAAATGTTGAATTTCCAACGGAAATGTTTAATTTCCAACAGAAATGTTTAATTTCCAACAGAAATGTTTAATTTCCAACAGAAATGTTGAATTTCCAACAGCAATGTTGAATTTCCAACAGAAATGTTTAATTTCCAACAGAAATGTTGAATTTCCAACAGCAATGTTGAAAATTATTAAACAATTTAGTTGATAATTCAACATAAAATTATGATTTTTTCTAAAAAAGGTTGAATTTCCAACAGAAATGTTTAATTTTCAACAGAAATGTTGAATTTCCAACAGAAATGTTTAATTTCCAACAGAAATGTTTATTTTCCAACAAAAATGTTTAATTTCCAACAGAAATGTTGAATTTCCAACGGAAATGTTTAATTTCCAACAGAAATGTTTAATTTCCAACAGAAATGTTTAATTTCCAACAGAAATGTTGAATTTCCAACAGCAATGTTGAATTTCCAACAGAAATGTTTGATTTCCAACAGAAATTTTTAATTTCCAACAGAAATGTTGAATTTCCAACAGCAATGTTGAATTTCCAACAGAAATGTTGAATTTTCAACAGAAATGTTGAATGTCACATATTTCCACGGTAAATACCACAATGGCTTGGTTTAATTCCGTATTATTATTGTATTTAACATTGCAAAAGAAATTCCATGTTAAATAAAACAACAATACAGAATTTAACCAAGCGGTTGTTGCATTTATCGTGGAAATAAGTGACGCAAAAAACTAAATAAGATACCTAATAATAATAATAATAATAATAATAATAATAATAATAATAATAATAATAATATAAATATTTCACTCACCTCACTATTTTCACTTTTGTTTTTTTTTTTTTAATAATCGCACAACCGCACTCAAACAACACTTATTCACGACTGATAGATATTGTTTGTTGAAATGAACATTGAAAATTCAACATTATTACGAGATAATGAAAACGATCAATTTAAATTAAACCAAAACTGTTGAAAGAGAGAAAAACGATATCTGTAAAAATACGATCTGGGATGTTGAATTTTTCTATTCTCTTCCTTTTTTCAGATATTTGATTAATATTGAACAAACTTTAACGATTTTAAGCAAAAATGTTTAATTTTCAGAAAAATCTGTTGAATAAGAGAAAAAAAAGATTTCTCGTAAGAAAATACAGTGTTGAAAATTCATCACCCCTCTTAATTTTAAGCAATCTATGATTTCCCAACAAAAAAATATGAATTTTCAACAGCGATGCTTAATTTTCATCGAAAAATGTTTAAATGTGTTGAAAATTAAACAAAAATTCTAAATCTGATTAATTTTCAACAAAAAAATGATTATTTTTTCAGCAAATGTTGAAAATTACTACGATTTCATTTCGATGCTACAATAATTGTAGCAAAATTCAACCGTGTTGAAAAACTTTAAACACTTATTGTAGTAAAATTACTATTTTTTT
>CAKKXW010000002.1:36836683-36847693 GCA_920937365.1 Sphaerophoria rueppellii
TCCAGCACTGACAGCATCTAATTTACAATCGTTGAACAACGAGATTGTCAATAGTTTGACCAAGCCACCGAAGAAGTACAGTAGTTTTGCTAAGAATATTCCTCCGGATCCGATCTACTACAATACCAGCAGTAGTACGCTACAGTTGCAGCAGTCTTGGAACTCAGGCAATACTTCGACGGGTCTCTATAATCCGACATATCAACATTCGACGCCGAATTTAAATGATGGCGAGCATGTTGATGAGTTATATAACAATCGCCCGCCATCAGTTCGATCAAGCTATTCGAATTTTCATGGTGCTAGACCGTTGAGCTCGTATACTCCAACAGTGGCTGAGAATGTATTTGCTGGCATTACTGGTCAACAACAACAACAACAGCAACAACAACAACACCAAATTCAACAACAACAACAAAATCATCAACAGCAGCAAATGCAACAAGCTCAACATCAACATACACATCACCATCATCATCAACATCAACAACAGCCTCAACAACAGCCTCAGCAACAGCAACAACAGCAGCAGCATTCGCCTAGTTTTTCAAGTACTCCACCTCAAAATGTACCATTTTCGAAACGAACCGCATCTAGAGAGAGTATACGATCGATGGCATTTTTGAATAGTGGCCCACCTGCTTATAATTTAAACTATCACACACCTCCCGACTCGGAGACGACAATGTAAATATCACATTTTGGTAGTCTTAGCAATTTTCAAAAAAGAAAAAAAAATAATTGTAATAATTACTGTTGGAAAATCCGTCCAACTGTGTTAGTAAAACTAATAAATATAAGTTAATATGTAATTTTAAGAAATGATATGGTTTGAGTTTGAAATTTCGAAATTATGTTTTAACTTTAAACGCTGTTGGAGACAGATAATAACGGGATTAAAAGTTGAATCCTCAAAATAAACTTAACAAATGTTTTGACATAAATACGGCTAGTAATGCTTCCATTGCAAACTGTGCAAATCACTTGCATAAAATTTTCAAAAAATTTAGTAAACAATACCGATGTTGCCTTACAAAATGAAAAACACATATTTGTTTCAATTGCTATGTAAAATTATACCAAAGTTTATAGAACTACATTCGTTTTTTACCATCATTTTATATGTAAACGAAATTTAAAAGGAAAATACATAAATGTAGTTTAACAAACAAATTTTTTCACAAGCTTAAGCAAAAAAAAACAAGAATATTGTTTAAACAAATTGAAAGAGCTTTAATGTTTTGTGTTTACATCAAAAAAACATTCTTAAAAAATAAGTGTATTTATTTTCATAAATATATTCACATTTACTAAAATCGAAACACAAGGACTTGAAGACTTCTTAGTTAATAAAGTAATATTAAAAAGAAAAACAAAATCAATGTTCATCAATTTAGTTTTTAAAATATTTAACGAAATAAAAACTTAAGGTTAAATGATCACATTGAAATAAACATAACAGTTTTGTGTAATATTTATTTATCTTCGGTCTATCATTTGATTAGCATAGAGGTTAGTAATATGAAAATTGAGGGAAATCAAAATCTCCCAGGCACAGTTTTTAGCTCACAAACGAAACGAACTAAACAAATAAAGTATGAAATTAGCCGAAATGTTAAACTTGGCGGAGTTTTATTTAAAAAAAAAAGTGTAATAGGAAAAGTCTAAACATGTCTTCATAAATGGAAAGTTATCAAACGAAATTACTGCTCAAAATGTAAAGAGCCTATCAGGGAAGAAGTAAACTTACTACCTTAAGGTGCCGCTACAGTCCGTTGTGGACTTGGGCCTCAATCAACAGTCTCCGCCAGCTAGCTCGGTCCTTAGCTAGTCGTCTCCAGTTTTGCACTCCAAGTTGATTGAGGTTCTCTTCAACTTGAGTGCGCCACCTGAGTCACGGTCTTCCTCTCCTCCTACGTCCCTCGGGAATAGTGTCGAAGGCTTTCCGGGCCGGAGCATTGGTGTCCATTCGCTCTAAATGACCGAGCCATCTGAGTCTCTGGACCTTGACCCTTCTGGCTAGGTCCATGTCGTTGTACAACCCGTAAAGTTCGCTGTTGTATCTTATTCGCCATTCCCCTTCAATGCATACGGGGCCAAAGATGACCCGAAGAACTTTCCTCTCGAAACAGCCCAAGGCACTTTCATCCGATTTTGTCAGGGTCCATGCTTCCGCACCATACAGCAGGATTGGAATGATGAGTGTGTTGTACAGTTTCACCTTAGTTGCTCGAGAGAGGGCTTTTCCACTCAATTGCTTTCTTAGCCCAAAGAAACAGCGGTTAGCAAGAGTTATTCTTCGTCAGATCTCGGCACTGGTGTTGCCCGTGTTTGTAGCGGAGCCTAGATAGACAAACTCCTCTACTACCTCGAAATTATATGTGTCTATTGTGACGTTCTGCCCGAGCCGTCGGTGTTGGGTGTCCTTCCTCGAAGACAGCATATACTTCGTTTTTCCCTCATTTACTGCTAGACCCATTTTTGCCGCTTCTGTCTCAATTCTCACAGAGGCGCCATTGACATCACGCTGTGTTCTTCCCATTACATCAATATCATCGGCGTACGCGGGAAGTTGAACAGATTTTTGGAAGATAGTGCCTATGGTGTTGACGTTGGAGTTCTGCACTATCTTCTCAAGAACGATGTTAAAGAAATCGCATGACAGTGCATCGCCTTGTCTGAATCCAGGAAGGAAGGCCTACAATGCCCATATTCGGCGGGCCAAATTTTTACATGACCAAAAATAAAGGCAAAAAATATTGCAATGTCCTAAAGGCAATAGGAATTTGTGGTCATTCGTAAAAATTATAAAGATTTCTTCTTCTTCTTCGGTTCCTGCGCTCGTTGGCAATGACATTCCAGTTGTTAGCTCTCTCGTGAAAGCTAACCTTTTTGCTAGGCAGTTCCCCGCCATCTCTTCGCTCTGGCGGAGAGTGCTATGACTCCGCCTGTTCTTGAGCGCGACAATAATTCCATGGAACAAATCTTCATTCGCACCCTTGCTGTGGCGAGAGTCCTTAACAAATGTTTTGCCTGACATAATTATGGCTATTTATGTGTGTTTGAACAACGATAGCAACTTAGTGGCTAGTAATGCTTCCATTGCAAGTTGTACAAATCACTTGCATAAAAGATCTCAACATACCATAAATCCGCCGGTCCGGATGGTATACATGCTATTGTTCTGAAGAGGTGTTCTTCCACGCTGGCAAAAGCCTTGCATAAGCTTTTCCATTTATCCTATTCGTCTGGCCTCGTTCCGATTTGTCCAGCCAATTCCAAAAAAAGGCGAATCATCTTCTCCCTCCAATTATCTTCTGATTGCACTTACGACCCTTCTTTCTAAGGTCATGGAAACGCTGATAAACTATCAGCTTCTTAATGACCGGCAGTACGGCTTTCGCAGCAACAGGTCTACTGGTGATCTGATGGTGTATCTCACCGAACAGTGGAACAAATCCTTACATATTTTTGGATTTAGTAAGATTGTTGCACTTGATATTTCAAAGGCATTTGATAAAGTCTGGTATCTTGTTCTTTTATCGAAAATGCGTGCTTTTGGTATCGATGAATCCCTACTTCGTTTGATTAGAAACTTTCTTTCGAACAGTCCTATACAACTTGTACTGGACGGGTTCAAGTCTGAAATCCACAAAATAAATGCTGGTGCGCCTCAGGGCTCTGCTTTGTCTCCGACCCTCTTCCTCTTTTTTTTTTTGTTTAATAATTAGCACACACTCAAGGGGTTTTTTATGCCCTTATTATGCCAGAAACACAGTGAGTGCTTTAGGAAATAGGAAAGGGGTTGGAGAAGAGGTGCCGTTGAACATTGGTCTTAAATTCCTGAACATTGCAATGATTTGGGAAGACAGAGTGGGGAAGGGAGTTCCACTTTCGCGTAGTACGGCTAAAGAACGATTCTCTATACTTGAGGGTACGACCGAAGTTGGGCTCAAGGGTGAACTGATGGGCAATCCCGGAGGCGCGGATATTACGGTTGAATATCTTTAGGGGAGGAATGCAACTGGCTATTTCACTAGAGCAAATACCGTTGAAGTAACGGTAGAATAGGGTGAGGCATGAGACATTACGGCGATGTTCGAGAGATGTAAATGACTCAACGATGATCACCAATCATCTTGAATGCTCTTTTTTGGATACTGTCCAGAAGACTTAAGCATGTCACTGGAGCACCAGCCCAGACATGGGAGTTATACTCAAGCTTTGGACGTATGTAGGTTTTGTAGATGATAGCCAGGTCAGAAGGGGAACAAAATTTCTTGCACCGCCTTAAGAAACCCAAACATCTTGCGGCATTTTTGGCGACATCGCATATGTGCTCGCTCCACAAGAGGTGGTCTGTGATGCAGATACCGAGAATCTCGAGATGTTGGGTCTCGTTGATGCAAGTGCCTCTCATGGAGAGTGGCAAGGGGGTACATCTTGCTTCAACAATGCAAGACAGCATTGAATTTTCGAAGGATTGAACTCTACGCGGTTTTTAAATCCCCATTGTACAATGTTGCTTAAGTCAGAGTTTAATGAGCTTACCTTTTTTTTCAGTTGCAGTTCCACATCCGAAGAGGAGGGGTGTGAGTCTGGAAACGAACAAGAAAAGCTAAGGATACTATCGTCAGCGAAACAATTAATTGGATTAGAAGTTACAGACCAGATCATGTGATGTCGACAAAAATGCCGCAAGTTGTGTTTGGGTTTCTTAAAACAGTGGAAACACATTTTTTCCAGTCTGATCTTGCTATTTTCTATAAAACTTATATCCGTCCAAAACTTGAGTACTATTCTCATCTCTGGGCTAGTGCTCCAGCTACTTACTTAAGCTTCTTGGATGGAATACAAAAAAGAGCTGTAAGAATGATTGGTGATAGAGAGATCACTGACCCTTTTAGACCACCGTCGTAACTAAGTGTGTCTCTCCTTGTTCTATCGCTACTTTTACGGTACTTGCTCTAGTCAAGTAGCCATTTGCATTCCTCCCCTCAAACAATTCGCCCGTAATACTCGTGCTTCTAGGAATGCCCATCAGTTTACCCAATGTACACCGACATCTCCTTTCCCACCCCTCCCCTTCTTCCTAATGCTGTGTCTCTGACATAAAAAGGGTATAAAAAATCCCTTGAGTGGGTGCAAATTATAAAAAAAAAAAACTTCCCTTTTTCTCAATCTACTTCGCTTTGTTCCAAATTCTACTTCTTTTCCTGTTGGAACCAATTTTGTGAAATGTTCTTACCCACATTTACAGCCTGAGACGTTTGAAACGAAAAAGAATATAGATTAGTTACATTATTAACTTCCTTTCAATAAGTTAAAGAACTTTCAATGGAAAATCAAAATAAAGTAGAAGACGAATCGAATTCCTTGAAATTTTTGTACTCAATTTATTTGTCCTTAAGATGTATCCGAAAGTTTTTTTTTCTAATCATAATAATACTGATTCAGTAAACAAACTCAAATACTCATTAAAATCACAAATAGTGGAACATTCAGACGAATTATCATAAACTAAAATTTTGCACACAACATGCTCAATGCTCAATACGCATTTAGGTTTTGCGACTCTTCACTTCGACAAACTTTTGCAGCGTCGAAGTCAAACTGTTGATCGCATCGATCTTAATTCTCTCGATTTTCTCCTGCTGAATAAGAGACATTTTATTGAAATGCATCAAGTCACGATGCATCTCCCGTTGCAAGTCAATTTTCTCCCTGTCCATTGTCAACTTCCTTTCGAAATAATCCTTCCACCAGTGTCCATTCAATGTGTTCTGGGCAAAATCATCATTGCCATTTTCATGGGTTATCTCAAGCGGAAGCTCTTCGTGCTGGTGATCGTTGTTGTATTCGAATTTGGTTTTCTTTCTCTCCGGACTGCCACTGCTCTCTTCGAATTCGTCAGCTGACTTGCCATCCATTTGAATTTGTGGTTGCAACATTGCAGTGTCCGGTGGATATTGGGTGTCATCTTGGAATTGGCCACCACTCATGATTGTGTCGCAGATGGCTTTTTTGCCTTGCAAATATTTGAACATTTCTTCGAAGAACTCCCAATGCACATAGCCGGCTAGGAATTTCTTGTTGAGATTTTTATTGTAGGTTATTAGGATGTTGTGCCATTTCTTTTGGACTTTGGCAGCACTGTAACGAAAACCGAGTTTTTGCAATTGTCTGGTTACACAAAGCCAGAGGGCTGTTCTTTTTTGACGTCCTTCGGTGAATTTGTCTTCCATGGGACCACGAATGTGAATAAGAGCTCGTGTAGCTTCGTTGGTCCAGGCTCGTTCATAGGGACTTCGTTCACTGTTCGACGGGTCTTCGAGGACGGAGTCGCCACCGTTTTCATCATGCTCATCGATGTCGTCATCGCTGATTTGGTAGTAATCTGTATGGGTTGAAGAATTGAAAAGTTGAGATTTAGTCTAATAAGTGCAAATGATTACTTATAATTTCAGAAAAAGCAAGATACCTTGGAGTTATTTTGGTTAAGAAACTCAACTGGGGTATAAACATAAAAGAAAGCCATGATTGCACTCTACTCGTGCAATAGGATTCTTTGAAGAAATTGTTGGCCAAATACTAAGATAATCCATGTGGATGCATAAAGCCAGGGTTAGACCAATTCAAATTTACGGCAGTTTGGATTGGTGACAAGCTTTGGAGAAATCCACGAACTTAAAAACCTTTAGTAAAGTACAAAGAATAGCATGCATTAGCACTACGTGGGTGATGAGGACTACCCCAACTGCGGGTTTCGACCCCTAAAGACTTATTTGTTCAAGAATCGGCTGCAAACAGCGCTCTTCGACTCAATCAAACCAACATCTGGAGAACTAGTCAACACGGCCATACCACGATTCTTACAAAATACGTTGCCAACAACGTTTATATAGATTACATGACCCCTTATTTAGATTTCAATAAACACTTTATTACCAGCTTCCCCAATAGAGACGATTGGGAAAACAGTGTCCCCTTTCTTACACTAATGAATCGAACTTTACTTGAGGTTGAGGTGCAGGTTTCTACTCAGAAAATCAACCTTGCCAGTTTATTCACACTTCCCGACCATAGCAGTGTCTTCCATGCCGAGATCTTGGCAGTGAAAAACACTTCTAGTCAAATATCCATGATGGCGATATCACACGCTGAGATAACCTTTTTCATTGATAGCCAAGCAGCAATAAAAGCGATCTCTACCAATCAAATCAAGTCAAAGCTTGTTTCTTGCTGTCGCGAAGAGCGGATTAGTTTGCAAGAGAAGGCTCAGTACTTGATCCCTCTCTCACAAACCAGAACATCAGAACAGAATCCCTTAATGCGAATTAAAACAAAACATTACTAAAAATATCATTCAAAAAGCAAATGATAGGTGAAACCTACTAGAAGCCTGCGGTGGCACCTAATTACGACAAGGAAAACTCCGATAGGATCCCTCATAAGCGTGATAACGGGACATAACCTACTTGGCTACGACAAAAAGAAGATGGGACTTAGCATAACGCACATATGTAAACAAATTTTCAGAAGTTACAATACTTCAGGTTATCAAAAGGGATCTATACATTGATCTGAGTGTGACGGTAACAAAACCAACTGTCAGCCCATATAACCTTACCTAACCTAACCTTGCCTGAGGTCATTATATCGCCACAGACAAGTCTTATTTGACAATAAAAATGCATGAGAATCAATGTGAACGAAATATTTCATTATTTATGGATATCTCAGATAATCTTAAGAAATCTCTAAGCTCTTCACCCTTTACCTCTTGCGGAGTCTTAACAAAAATATGTATTTGTACTAATGCTGTTTCCACTGGCGCTAATCACGAGATGGGATTTAGGGTACTTATTAGTAGATCACAACGTAGAATAATAGTACCTACGTTTAGAATAATTCTATGTTTTAATCTACCCTAAGGCCCATTTGCTGATTCTGAACATAAATTTATGTCCAACTTAAAGTTTTCATTTTTATATGGGACGTTCCGGAATTCGATAAGTTCTACATAAAATCTGCATACTAAAGATGAACTTTATGTAAAACATAAAATTATGTTCCGAATCTGCAAATGGGCCTAAGTCCCAGAAAAGTCGAGATTCGTTCTTAATCTACTTCGCTAAAGGGCTAACTATAATGAACGGAATGCAGCGGACGGAGGCGTCCAGCAAATACAAGGAATACGTATATTGTACCCTAAATAGCGCATTGCTCCGTTCCGTCAATTTTCAATTTTGCTTATGAACGTAAGCTGCGCTCCCTTTCGGTTTTTACGGACAAAAATTTGACAGCTGACTGGTTTTATTGATTTCTCTGAAGAGAAATTCGATTTGTTGTTGATTTCAGGTCAGTGTTGCCAGACTTTTGAACTCGTTTTTCCCTCAGACGGTGCGAAAAATCTCTTTTATCCCACACAGATCTTATAGAAATCCCTCAACTTATCCCTCACATTACCAAAATAAAACATAGTTATAATATAGTTCAAAATATTGTCTTCAATAATTAGCATCAAATGAAATATTGACAATTTGAAATTATAAATGTTAATTCATTTATAGCTGCGTTTTATTATCACAATGATCTAGATCAGATCATTGATTTATATGTGTAACAACAACAAATTGAAATCCTGCTTTTCACTTGGATCAATTTTTGTGATCCAAAAATTAGTTCTTCTTCCGCACACAAGTTGAAACGTTGGCGTATATTTTCAATAAAAACTGTGCTGCCACTTTCACACATTCATCTATCCGGTAATGAAATATTTTTCAATTACATAGCAAAAACTTTCCCCCTAAAAAAACAACATAATAATCGTTCAACAAAATTATCGTAGGGCAACTCCGATCTAATTGTCAGAATGAAAAAATTACAAACACTGCCAAACTTGAAGTAAAAAACAAATTGATGATAGAAGCTGTTTTATTTTCTTGATCTGATCCGAATCAGATCATCGTAATAATAAAACGCAGCTAATAATTTATAAAAAAAAAGAAATAATAGAAAAGTATTTCAGTCCATATATATTTCGATCCAAACATAAAAGTTAATAATTATCATAACAAAAACAAAAATAAATTAAGTTCAAGTTTTAAGTTAATGCATGTTAGGAAAAAAATAAACTTAACAAAAAATCACAGTTGTGTATTGACAAAGGTACCTACATTTTTTTAGGAATACACATTTTTTGAACTATGTATTTTCAACGTACAGCATGTTACATCCTTTGATTGAAACGAAGATCGTAGTAAGCAAACTGAGTTGATAAATTCTGACCCTAACCGATTTCTTTTCTTCGATTTAACATCGCTAATAAGAGAAAAAATTCGTTCCGCTTCCGCAATTTAGTGTGGGAAACTTTCCTAAGTTTGGAAAAATTAATTCGTCGTTAAAACTTTTAATATGTTATAAATTTCGAACCACATTTTGTCGAGAGGCAGTCCTTGTAAATAAACCTTTTTTTCGTCATTTAATAAGACAGGAAGGCCACGAAATTTCTCTATAGTGAGATGTTGTTAGGTGGAACTGGCCTAATGAATCCTCACATTCTTGACTCCAACATTAAGTAGGATCTTTAAAAATAGAAAGTTGCTCTTCCCATTGAAGGTAAAAAAAATCAGCTTTAATAAAAAAAAAAAACACCTTACAAAAGCGGCAATAATTATAAGCAACATATTTTCACCATATATGAAGAACGGCGGCGTCGGAACGGAAGACGGAATGTTCTTGTAAAAATAAAATTTTGGTGAAAATACGTGTTAATCTGTTGAAATTTTTTCACTTATGTGCGTTCAGATAAAAACCAAATTGAACAGATATTTTATAACGAAAAATCCCTTTTTTGGTACTACGAGGTTTAAAAAATCCCTTTTTTCCTTTTAGCTTAGTTTATCCCCTAAAAAGGGATAAATCCCTCGATCTGGCAACACTGTTTCAGGTCGTTAATTTCTTGAAATTGCTTGTTTGTTGTATAGCAACCGAGATTCAAAAATTATTGGAAATAAAAAAACATATATGTATGTGCATATTCATACATATTTTATTTTGAAAGATACTTCCGTTCATTATGGGTAAAGTGTTCACATGGCAGCACGGAAGCGTTGCGTTCGGTTCTGACACTAGCTTCCGCTTTTTCCGCTCATTATCAGGGCTGCCGTTTCAAATTTTCACAGAGGAGTATTTTCAAGTTCTAGAGGGGAGTATTTTGCTATTGAAGGGAGTACACAAACAAACATTTTTTAACAGGGACACTTTTTGATTAGGTAGATGAAAACAAAATCGAGTTTTGACAGCTTTGAATTTACCTCGTGAATGCACATTTTCACTAATGAATCACAATCCATTTTCATCATGAAAATTCTCCAACGGCTTTCTGCCGAAATGCGGAGTCGATGACCAGAAATTCATTCGTATTTCTCACCCTAGTAGACCGGGGGTAGAATCGTGTAAGCTGATTTTTAATAGTTGCCAGTCAAATTCAGGAAAAAAAAGAAGAGATAATTGAGTGTCAACTATCAACTATCAGCTTACATTATTCCAATCCGGCAATAACAAGTCGAGTCCAAAAATTTGAGTCAGTATATTCGTTCTGTAATGTTGCCTTTCGAAGTGCCGAAAAATTTGCTGCCGTTCAGGCGTCCGTAGCAAATGATCGAAATCAGTCAATTCCATGGCGTTCTGAATGGCCAGCGTTATCGCATCATGATTACCGATTATTTTTGGCTCGCATTTGAATTTATATGATGCCTGCGGACTTGCCGTCGTTTAAAAAGCCGTGAAGCTTTCCGTTGTAATGTCTTGCTTATATGACTGAGTTTAAAAACCTGAGCTGAACAATAACGGCCTAACCTTATTACATTCGACTATCAACTATCAACTGTGAGTTAATAGAGAAGAAAAAAAAGGACTTAAACTGACCGTTGATAATTTTTAGTCGAATGTGCTAAGATGGGGGCCAGATGATCCCACTCTTTATGCTTACTTAAAGACCAGTAG
>CAKKXW010000002.1:36878533-36901896 GCA_920937365.1 Sphaerophoria rueppellii
GACAGATGCTTCAATGCTAAACTACCGTACCCGATCACAGCAAATCAAATAAATTTTAATTGAGGTGATGTTTTTTCATAGACACCTCTATCGCAGAGTTCCTCCTAGCCGAACGTAGAGCTCCGCTATGAATACGAAAAAATTATAATCATAAGTCCCGAACGGTGAATTAAAAGAGGCATTGACAAATTCAAATCAATTATTCTGACTTTTGGAATCAGTTGACTAATGACTACTTCAAAATTTAAAATTCGAAACAAATTAAATTTCTACGACGTGTATTCAGAGTAAATTTTAGGTTTTTTTTTTTACTAAAGATGAATTTGATGGCAAGTTTTTTGTATTTCTGTATTTATTCGGTGCAGTCACCATTTACAACATCATAAATTTTTTGATTTTGCGGATCTGCAACATGTAAAAAACAATTTACTCCAAAAAATGAGTGAATTGGATGCCATTTGTTGGCATTTCCAGCCCGGCCATTTTAAATAGAGCTTATTCTATGAAGGTTCAAAAAATTGTGCTTTAACTTTTCTCTTTCTAAAAAAAATGTTTGTGTCTTCCCATAAAAAGTATATTAATGAGGACTGAACTATTTACACAGTTGTTTATAAAGGAAAATTAAGATGAATATGTGGCTAAATTAGTTTTATTTTTTTTAATGTCTCAAAAAAATTGCCACTTTTATTTGTTTTACAGTTTTTTCAACATTTTCCATTGGTCGTGTGGATTGATTCTACAGTTAAAAATTCTGGTATTAGAATTCTTTTCAGAGGGCAGAAAAGTAAGATAATTGAGGTCATTTGGTTATTTCCCGGTTCTTAAGTTAGCAAAAACTAGGTTTTGTTTGTTTGGTTTTTTTTTCTATTCGGCTTGCAAAATATCGATTTAGCTCTATTTTTTCAAATGTGACCTGTTTGGGGGGGGTCATGACCCCCGTGACCCCCCCTTGGATCCGCGCTTGATATGGGAGATGGTCCACATAGTGAACAGAAACCCCACCTATGATAAAAACTTAATACTATGGAGTATATCAACATTTGAATATTTTTTTTGTCGAGAACAATGGGAGATGGGTAAAATAAGCGACCAAAGAATATGAAAAACACTTTGCGAAATCGAATAAACAAAGTAGAATTTTATTATATTACATGATAGTATCATCAAGAATAACGTTATTCATATTGAAAGCTGGTGGTATGAACACGCCTTGACATATTATATGTTCATTACAAACTCGAGCGCTAGGTGGTATGTAAAAGTTATGAGAGGATAGCATGTTAACTTTTATGCTGTTCGGAATTCGAAGTCGTGTCTCATTTAAACAGCCCCTGAAAATGCAGTGTCTTGCAGTATTAGTTGCCCTCGCAAGGCGTGGAGGATTTGGTAAAACTGGAGGAATAGGCAAATTCGCAGGTATATTGTCAGCTTCATTGACGTGATTCCTGGCAGCTCCTACTGCTCTGTTCATCCTTTGCCAACAACTATGACACATGAAGTCATTTTGATCGGTGGCAATCTGTACGGCAGAGGACAGCAAAGAGTGAAGACCCGAACAATTTTTGAATTTATAAATGTATGTCTTACCTCGAGAGGATAAAAAGAATGTTGCCTTATGTATTCCCAAACATAATATCTTGATCGCAGTAAGGTTTGAGTTACTAAATGTCGTCGCTGTCGCAATACAGAATGGTCACATACAACACAAAACTCGCGTCTGTTTTCTTCCATTTTGAGTGTCGCAAGCCAAAAACAATTAGTGAATGAATGAAAAAATATCGTGAAAACTTCCGGCGAAGAAAAGCGAGTGAAAGCTAGTGCTTTTGTTACTACGGATCAAATAAAGAAAGCAATAATGGAATCGGCTAATGCGAAAGTCGATAGTTGAAAGTAAAAAACGATATTTTCGCTCTATAAATCGTCGATTTTGATTATTAATTATCGACTATAGCCTTATCCGATTCCAATCCATAATTTTGGTACTTTGATAGTATCATCAAGATTCATGATATTCCTGTTGACGAACATAAGTATAAAAGCTCCTTAATATCGGACTGCATAAAAGTCACCAAAAGTAATCCGTTTTAATGGAAAAATATTTAAATTAATTTTTTCATTAATTGCAATCTTCGTTGCCATGTACTGCTGGAACCCCATGGTTTACAGATAATAAAATGATGTACTAAAACTAAGCTTTCCAACGATGCATATCTCATTCGTGGACGCTAGGTGCACCAATTTGCCCATTCTCCTTTTTGTTTATAAAAAAGTGAAACAAAGTAATTTATGCAGGAATAATTTTTTATCAGCTTTTATGAAAAAATATGTACTCATTCCACAAGTGGTGGTCACTTGGTCAGTGATGCACATACTGAAAGTACTCATTTTCGATAAAAGAGCAACATGCCCGACTTTATCGAATGCCTTTGAAATATCAATTACTACAATCTTACTTTCTCCAACAGATCACCAGTGGATCTGTTGCTGCGAAAGCCGTACTGCTGGTCTGGTCATAAAGAATTTCGATCTAGATTCTAGAACTTCACACATTCATACTCAAACAGAAACAAATACAAATTTCACATACATGTGTATTTAGACCAAGACGGGTCCCAGTGGCAAATTTCCCAATTTCCACCAAGGAATCAAAATGCGATTCACCAAGGAATGGAAGCTTCACTCATGAATTTGAAGGTGAATCATTTGGTGAAATTTACACAGGGCTGTCATTGGAGTTCACCAAGTGAATTTCTTGGTGAATATGAATCAGTGAAATCATTGAATAAAAGTATGCTGTGTTTTCATTTGTTCTCTAACTCTGATGAAATATTAAATGACAGTTCATTGGTGAACTCATCCATTTTTTGAATGTTGAATTTTCCACTGCTTTTTTCATGAATGAAAAATATTATGAAAAAACAGCTGTCAAATCAAAAACCACCAAATGTAAATATCAAAACAAATTTATTAATTTTTTGTATTGAAATATTTCTGAAAAGAACACAATATGGTTTTAAATAATAATCTGGATCTTCTACTTTTGCTTCAATTTTTTGCCGCTTAACGACTCCTTTTAAGTTGCTCCACATTCCAGATTCCAGAATACTTTTAAAAAATGTTTAGATCCTTAGTTTGATTTCATCTCTATAAATGTCGAAAGTAAATACCTATTTTTATTTGAAGATTACACTCATGTTTTCTCCTGTGCTGTTTATTATTATTAATTCACCGTTAAAAATAACTTACACATTCTACATATCAGCTGTCTTTAACTAAGATTTCGATTGCACTGATTGAACGTAGAACAAAACATATTTTAACGACCGCAGATAAAAATAGTGGAAAAAACCAAAACGTCGTCACCGGTCGTCGCGTACCCTCGATCAATAAAAGTTTAAAGTACACAATGTTTATATACACGGATTTTTGCAGGTCATTTCTACCCTTAAAAGAAAATAAAAAAAAAAAAAAAAAACTATCAGCTGCGCTAGTAGCTAAACAATATTTTTGTTTCTTTTTTGTTCGTTTATTCTTCTCCTTATGAATACAACACACAGTGCTCAATGGCAAATGCGAACTCGTGAAGCTGTGCAGAACTTTTCCTTATTGAAATCACAACGTTTAGGCATGCGAAGAAACGAAAGCGTTAATAGAACAGAGAAATTGTACATATGAAAAAGGGCATTACTTTATTCCTATGAAATCATTTCCTTATTTTTCCTCTTAAAAGTATGGAATGAATTCCTTGCTCTTTTCACCAAAATTTTTCATCGGGGATGAAATTTGCCACTGGGGTATTAATTATTATCATAACTACCACAAAAGCAAACTTTTTAAGGGATGTGGGTATTTCTTATTTATTTTGTGGTTGGTATACCATATCAATAGCTATGTTTAATGTTAACACACTTTCATTGGTCATCTCACTACACACTTTCAAAATCGTGTCTTCAGTGGATTTGTTTACTCGAAATCGAATTGGTTAACGGAAGTGTAATTGTTTTTAATTCATAATTAAACCAATGGTGCCGCAATCTCCCTTTGTAACGGATATCACAAAAAGAAGGAGGTTCTCAGTTCGATTGTATTTTATATTTATTTACGATTCGGGCAGTACCTAGGTACTTCTTTGTTGATCATTTGATTATTTTTCTTTTTGTTTTAGAAAGGGTACTATAAAAGACTCAGTCTTATTTGTACACCATTTGAAATAAATTGAAATTGAAATTGAAATTGAAATTGAAATTGAAGGGTGGTTCTTCATAATGGTCCCATAAAAATTTGGTTTGGTTTGGAAGAGTATCTTCGGAGTGATAAGCAATTAAGAGAGAATAAGTATAAGAAATCTATTACCCTAGCAAAAATGCTTCATAAGCCGGCAAATAAAAGTTAGTATTTTGTAGCTAATTTGTGCCACAAGAATTAATATTGTTGTTCAACGCGTGTTGTTCTTGGAAAAACGCGGTTCTGATAGGGTAATATTGCTTCCCTTTTAATAAAATTTTAAAAAGATTTATACATATACATACATATACACTATAGCTGACCTTGCAGGCTTCGTACTGCCTCAATCGATTAATAAAAGTTCTAGGCTTTGGTATCTCGCTACAACTCTACCCGCTACCCTCTACCCACTACCCTCTACCCGCAAACCGCTATGCGCTACCCCAGTAACCGATACCCGCTATTTCTACCCATACCCGCTACACTGATATCCCGCATCCCACTATCTCCTACCCACTACCCATTACCAACAACCCGTCAACCCGCTTCCCACTATACCCATTACCCACAAACCGTCATCTCGCTTACCGTTACCCGCTAACCACTATTGTTTTGCATTGTTTGCATATGTTTATTTATCTTTTATTATTTAATTTACTTTTCACAATAATAAGCTTCCATGTCACTATCACTACAGCGATCATTAAGAAGTGGCTCTTAAAAAGTAGGAGTAAGTGGTAGGAAGTTGAAAATTAAGGATTGAATGTATTTCTTAATGCCCCACCATACAGAAATTATTATAAAAAAAACTGTCCAAAAAATGCCAAAACAAAATATGTGGATAAGCCTTCCTTAACAATTAGCGGTATAAAAAATAGATATGAACCTATTCTCATACCCAATGAATACACACATAAAATTTCATCAAAATCGGTCAAGTCGTTTCGGAGAAGTATGACCACTAAAACAGTGACAGAAGAATTCTATAAATTAGAGATATTGGAATTAACATTCCCTAAAGAAATTCACTCGAACGTATACCTGTTATTTTTTCAGAGAAGAAAAAAGGAGATGCGCTACCGCGCTTTTTTATTCCAAGAACTAGTTCCTCAGTACTAGCTCATGAAAGTTTCTGCAGGGGTAATACACTTAAAAACGACTTTAATCTCTGTGCCGTCGTTTACCTATTTATAACTTAAAATATAAAAATAATTTTTTGATAAGAAAACCGACTTCCTCTAACAAAAAACTTAAAAAGGGAAAATGCACTGATTACCAATTAATACTTATTTTTATTATATTAATTAGCAACTATTATTATTATTATTATTATTATTTATTAATCTGAACATAAATGTTCAATTTTTTTTTTTTTGTAATTCTGAAGTTGGTGCCAAAACTTATTCTAGGTCTTTACTCATCAAGTGCTTTAGAGGTAAAATCCAGAGGAAATTTTGTTCGCGATAAAACTGAATCGCAGTTATTGTTTTTTTCGCAAAACCAATTTCGTAACAAAATAAATAGTATTACAAACCTTAGATTTTATTTGCCGTTTCTGATATCAATAACAATAAATTCAAGGGAGAATCAATTTAAATCAAATCAATAATGGGAAGTAGGCGCTAGAATCGCTATTGAAAACAATTTATTTAAGAAGTGATTGTTATGCAACATTCAATTTAAGTTAACACTTTTCAACTTTACTCTTGAAAAAAATCTTCAACAACACATTGACTTTCGAATAAAGGAAACAGAATTACGTTATGATTGTTGTTATGGTCTTGACAATGGTTGCTCTTCTCTTCAATGCTACTTCTTGTAAAAGTTGGTCAATAATCAAAGTAGCGTCACTGCCTTCGAAGGAGTTGGTTCTATTATTCTCTTTCACAATTTGGCTATCCATGGCGTATGAGTGTTTTTTTTTTTCTTTTTTAATTTTATTGAATTGAAAAATCACACACAAAATTATTAGAATTGAAACAGTCTTCTTCACGGAATATCTTCAACAGAACTTAAGTCATCAGATCAAAGCAAACATTGGTTTTCAAAT
Source organism: Sphaerophoria rueppellii (assembly GCA_920937365.1). NCBI lineage: Eukaryota > Metazoa > Arthropoda > Insecta > Diptera > Syrphidae > Sphaerophoria > Sphaerophoria rueppellii. Next base: position 36,884,808 of record CAKKXW010000002.1, read on the forward strand.
GCAATCATGTATTTTAAGACTATCAACACCGCCTAGAACTTGTTAATTTCACTATCATGTCTTGTTTTGATTTATTTGACGAGATGCATTTTATCTTATTCAGAAGCTAAGATCTATCAAATGCATTCAAGTTGTCTCTTAGTTTCTCTTAAATTTGAATGTGAGGTAGAGAGATAAATTCATATTGTTGCCAAGCTACATTTTTTACTCAAATAAAAAATAACGGAAAATTGTATATTCAATGAATTCCAAAGTTGTTTTTGACAAACAGCGATAACTTTTATCTGTTTTAATAGGATAATTATTCACTTTCAAATTTAGTAACACTCTTAAATGGAACAACATAAATTAAGAAACACAATATCAGGAAAGCGAAATAATTCTAAAAAATTACGTTATTATTGTTGAAATCGTTTTGACAATAGTCCCTCTCCTTTTCAAAGCCATTCCTTGTAAAATTTGTTCAATTATCAATGCAGCATCGCTGCCCTCAAATGATTCTGTTCCATCAGTATCTTCGGCACCCATGGCGTATGAGTGATATATTGTTTTCTTCTTCTTAAAATCTCAACACAAGATTAATCACTAACTTGAATTATATTAAAATGGTAACTGCATTCGAAACGACAGTCCTTTTAAAGGTTTTGCAATGCTCATCTTTTGTCGCCTAATATTGTTTTTCACTCAAGCGAGTAAACATTGATCTTAGATCATTGGAAAACAAATCAATGCTTGCAGGTGCAAAGCACATAAATTTGTATGTTTTGAAATTATCACTTGGAAACTTGTTAATTTGTATCTAATCATCTTTATCACATAATATTTTTGATGCTTTATTTTTAAATAATTATCTAGGAAACTGCTATCGACTGCTATCAAAACTCTTAGTTAATTGTTGCAAATCCACAAATACAGAGGTTACGTATGTATTTTTAATCATATTTTTTTCGAAACCATTTACATTTTTATACCTGATGAACGTTGTGATTATTTTGATGAACTTATCTCTTCGTTTCACGGAAATTCCTTGAAGAATTTCCTTCAGACAAATACTATTTTGTTCATCTTCCTCTTCCACATTTTTTTGTATTGAACGATGTATTTGGCATGCTAAGGCGTTCAAATTTTGATCTTCCGTAATATTGGCCATTAAAAATTTTAATAAATTTTCCACGAACTTGTACGACAATGAATTGACTACTGAGTTTTTCGTACAATAATATGAACAAAAATAAATTTCAATATTCACTCGATGTTCGAATGTGTATTATGTAAATGCAAACTTTGGCTGGTGTACGATGTTTTGAATGACATCCTAAATTTGTGCTGTATGTAGTTCAATGAACGAAAACAATTCTCAAAACTATCCAAGAGCTAGAAAGTGTAATTTTTAATTTTTTGTTGACAATTTTAAGATCACGATTATTTGTTTAATTTAGTGATTTTCTTGACCGAATACTAGCAAACGTAAACAACATTCATAAATAAGAATTTGTAAACATATTTTCAGCAATAATATTTTTAGTTCTACTTTCTATATCAATATTGTTTTGAAAAACACCGCCAGGATTTTACAATGTTAAAAGTTTTTCATTTAATTGTTGTGCATCGAAAATCGCAAACAAATATTGCTGGCAGTTAAGGTAAATGCGTGGTGCCCAATATTGCTTATTGAAAATTATATGGAGGAATATTGGTGAAACATCTGTTCATTTTGTATGGTAAGCGTGAGAGTAACAACATCCAGGGGCACGCAACAGGGTAGAGTTCTCTCACCGCTACTCTGGGTTCTTGTCATGAACGGCATACTCTCTAAATTGAAATCAAGTGGAGTAAAAAAAATAGCCTACGCTGATGATCTTGCATTACTAGCGACTGGCAAGTTCCTACCCACTAGGCCAAGACTAGTGAACAAACCGAATGTGCCTTCTCGTTGCTAAGTAAATGGACTAGGAACTGTGGTCTGACAGTCAATCCAGCTAAAACAGAACAAGAGCTATTTACTAACAAACGCAAATTACCTGATTTTAAAATAACTTCAATTGAAGTCTTACTTACTTACTTATGGTGGCGCTACAGTCCAGGTCGGACCAGGGCCTCACCCAACAAACTTCTGCAGCCAGCTCGGTCCCTGGCTAACTGTCTCCAGTTTCGCACGGCAAGTTGGTTCACCACCTGTGTGCTCCACCGGAGTCACGGTCTTCCTCTTCTGCGACATCCTTCCGGATTGGATTCGAAGACTCTACGAGCCGGAGCATTATTTTCCATTCGCTCAACATGACCCAACCATCTAAGTCGTTGGACCTTAACTTTTCTGGCTAGGTCAGTGTCGCTGTACAGCTCGTACAGTTCTTGGTTGAATCTTCTCCTCCATTCTCCATTAATGCAGACAGGACCAAAAATCACTCGAAGAATTTTTTCTCTCAAAGCAGCCCAAAGCGTTTTCATCAGATGTTGTCATAGTCCATGTCTCTGCACCATACATGAGCACCGGGATGATGAGGGTTTTGTAGAGTGTCACTTTAGTTGCTCGGGAGAGGATTTTACTACTCAATTGCCTTCTAAGTCCAAAGAAGTAGCGATTGGCAAGAGTGATTCTTCGTTTGATTTCAGCGCTGGTGTTGTTGTCTGAGTTGATAGCGGATCCCAGGTAGACAAAGTCCTTAACTACCTCGAAGTTAAATCTATCTATGTTGACGTTTGCTCCAAGACGTCGATGTTGGTTGTCCTTTCTTGTCGACAGCATTAACTTCGTCCTGCCCTCGTTAACCGCTAGACCCATCTTCCTGGCCTCCGTCTCAAGGCTCACAAACGTTCCACTGACATCACGCTGTGTTCTTCCAATTATGTCAATGTCGTCTGCGTATCCTAGTAGCTGGACGGACTTTTGAAAGATTGTGCCTCTGGTGTTGACATTGGAGCTTTGCACAATCTTTTCTAGAATGATGTTGAAGAAATCGCATGACAGCGCATCGCCTTGTCTATAACCATTTTTGACATCAAAAGCGTACGTTAGGTTTTTTCCGAACATGATGGAACAGCGTGAATTTTCCATTGTCATCTAACACAGACGGATGAGTTTTTCTGGGATGCCAAAACTAGACATTGCTCTATATAGTTGGTCTCTATAGACGCTGTCATACGCGGCCTTGAAATCGAAGAAAAGATTTGAAGTTCTTGGGTCTTCTCCAAGATCTGCCGTACGGTGAATATTTGATCGATGGTGGACTTTCCGGGTCTGAAGCCACACTGATAAGGACCTACCAGGTTGTTGACGAAGGGCGTCAAACGTTCACACAGCACGGCAGACAAGATCTTATAGGCGATGTTAAGGAGACTTATACCTCTGTAGTTGGTGCAGTTCAGGGGATCTCCTTTTTTGAGGATCGGGCATACGATGCTGAGGTTCCATTCATCGGGCATGCTTTCCTCCGACCAAATTTTGCAGATGAGCTGGTGCATGCTCCTAACCAAATCATTTCCGGCTGCTTTGTACAGTTCGGCGGCTAGCCCGTCTGCTCCAGCGGCTTTGTTCGACTTTAGTTTGGATATCGCTATCTTCACTTCGTCCATGTCGGGTGGGTGGAATTGTTGGCCTTCTGCACCCAAATCGAATGGTTCTGTATTGCTGACGGAGTTTTGGTCGTCATCGCCATTATACAGCTTGGAAAAGTGGTCTTTCCATATCCTCAGCACTGACTGCGGTTCAACTACGATATTCCCATGATGGTCTCTACAGGCTTCAGTTCGGGGTGTATAAGCCTTGGAGGTTTCAATTGAAGACTGCCCTCTTAAAATCTCTGATCACGCAAAGTATCTCGGTGTGATCTTAGATAAAAAAAAACTAAACTGGAATCTGAACACCAAAGATAGATTCAAAAAGGCATCGATTGCCTCCTGCAATAGAATTTTCGGGAAAACCTGGGGACCAAACCCTAAAATTATCAGATGGATGTATTCGGCAATAATTAGACCAATACTGACCTATAGTCATTTGGTTTCTTGGAAAGCTTCAAAAAAGAGCACGAACCTGAAAACTTTGACAAAATTTCAAAGACTTGCGTGCACTGGCATTAAGTTATACTCAATCTTATACCCCTAGACCTATTTGTTCAAAAATCTACGGCCAAAAGTGCCCTGAGACTTATTTAAACTGTCTGGAAAAAACAGTTCCATTGGACATGCCCAGATCCTTCATAAAGTTATGGGTCATAGTGCTAAAACATACTATAAAATACCCGAACTTGATTTTCAAAAACCATTTCAGGCTGCCATCATTAGCAGAGAGGAATGGATAGATAACATACCATACTCCAGTGAGTCGTCAAAAGCTATCTATAATGAGCTATGACTCTTAGATGGACACTGGTGTAGGGACAGGCTTCTTTTCTGAATCTCTCAAGTAAACCGCCTTGATTAGGCTGCCAGACTACAATAGCGTCTTCCAAGCGGAGATCCTGGCAATGACAATAGCTGTTAAAAAGGTATCAATGATGGCTATTCCACGAGCTAATATCACCTTTTACATTGATAGCCAAGCGGCAATAAAAGCGATTACTGCAACTGAGGTAAAATCAAAGCTTGTCTCATGCTGCCGCGAAGAGCTTAAGGTTCGTGGCGCACAGCACAACATTAGACTCTGCTGGGTCTTAGGCCACAGCGATAAACCAGGCAACGAGAAAGCCGATGAATTAGCAAGATTATGGTCAACACTTGACGTAACTTAGCACCCCTACCTGTTATTTAAAACAGGAACTTTCTTGACACCTGCGGAACTACAAGAAAGATCTGGCCCTGTTTTAACCAACATATAACAGAAAGAATTATGCAGCTACACAAGGGATCACTTCGATCTCTTGTAAGCATAAGGATAAGCATGATAATCAGTTCAGATGATCTATGCAGAAGAAGCGGTGACGAGGAGGTGCATGAAGACACTTCGCACTTTCTGTGCCACTGTCCCGCACTCTTCCACCAATGAAAGAAATTGCTCGGCAACTATATCTTCGGAAATTTAGAAGAACTCTCTAGTAAACCAGGTACTAACATTCTGAATTTCGTCGAAGCCTCTAAATGGCTTGATTACCTGAACACATAGGATTTTTTTATTAGCTTGAGTAGCAATACTCACGGGTATCACAATGGATCTGTATTGACAACAACTGTCCGCCCCATAACCTAACCTAACTAACCTTTGGTAAGAGTCACGCGTTCACGGTACCCTAGATTATATACGCTTACATTTGCTTATATGTTTGTTTAAATTTCGCGTTAAAATAAAGAAATATAAATGATAACAAGTTAAGCCAAGCGCTTTAATGTATTGCTCATAAAATATTTACAATATCACTTATTGTGTTAGAATTAATTTCTGCTAAATGATCTATTTTAGAAATGTTTTTAAAATAAAATGTAGGATTTTCATGACTCATGACATGAGTAATTAGTATATGTTATCTTTGAGATCTTGTTAATTGTTAATTATTCCATAAAAATATGTGATTAAACCACATTTTTTGGGATCTAGATTTTCTGTCTATTTAGCCGTTTTATAAAAGAAACAAATCCTTATTATGGGAGGGAGAAAAGTCGATGTAGTAACATTTGAATTATTCATTTTTAGAAATTAAAAAATAATGAGGGTACTTACCTCTGTTTTGAAAAGCTCTTATTCCAACCGTTTTGAATGTCAAAATATGAAAAGTTTCGATTTTTACAAAGCATGTTCATTAATGGTGAACATCGGTGTGGCTTATTCTGAAAAGTAAGTTAATACTATTTTAACATCAAATTTAAATGTGTTTCCACGTAAATCGAGTTTAATTTTAATTTTATTCAAGACTTAATACAAAGCGATCTTAAGTTTAATCTTAAAGCTAATTAAAAACTAGTTAACAATGTAATAATAAAAATAATTTAGAGAAATTATTGGGAAGAGGATGGTTAGGTAAGGTGATTGAAAGATTTAGATCGAAAGAGCTTTAGTTGTTAACTTTAACAGTCATTCTTTTGATTGGTTCAATGATATTATTGATAATATATCCGGACAGTCAATAAGGCCATTAATAAGCTGATGGATAAACATAATATCAGCATTGATCCTCATCCTACGCGTTGATAAAGATTGCATCCCAAGTAATTTCAAGTGATCTTCGTAAGCGGGAAGGTTTAAAGGGTCATCCCAGCCTAACCCACGTAGAGCGAACAAAATAAATCTACGTTGTGCTGCTTCTATGCGTTTAATGTGAATGTGGTAATATGGACACCAAACTTGAGAAGAATATTCAAGAATTGGTCGAACGAAAGTTGTGTAAAACGATTTTGTAACGTACGGATCCGAATACTCCTTAGACCAACTCTTAATGAATCCTAGTGTAGAATTAGCCTTATTAATGAGGTTATCAATATGGGAAGTAAAGTGGAGTTGGGTACCTAAATCACTAATTGAAGAGACTATGGTGATGGGTTCATTATTAAAATAATATGTTCCTAGGGTGGACGTTTCATAGAATAGGTTATTGATTGACATTTTGACATTTATTAACATTAAGTTCTAAAAAATTTTGATTACACCAAGTGAAGAACTTATTCAAGTCAATTTGAAGTAATTCAGCATCCTTGAAACATGTTATTTCTTTGTAGAATTTCTTTTCATATTATCAGCGTAAATAAGAAGCTTTAAGTGAGAGAAAATTCGGTCGACGTCATTGGTAAAAAAAATGATTGGGCCAAGGTGTCTACCCTGAGGTACGCCAGAAATAGCTTTGTTTGAGTAGGATATACCCAATCGGAAAATGACCTCATAGCTACGATTGTTTGGATAAGATCGGTTCCAAGAGATAAAGTAAAGTGTAAAATGTAATTTCTCAAGCTTAAACAGGGTTAAGTTATATGATATTTTGTCAAAAGCTTTACTAAAATCAGTGGCAATCGCGTCAATTTCTCGACCTTCTTCTAATGCGCAAACGGAAAAAGTTGTGAAGTCAACAAGGTTCGTGGTGATGGACCTACTCTTAAGAAACCCATGTTGCCTAGGGGAATGATTTGGAAAAAACGTGAATTCATAAATAATGCTTTCAAAGAGTTTGGGGATACAAGAAAACTTTGCAATAGGCCTTTAGTTCTAAATATTGTTTAAGGGCTTTTCTTGTGAACAGGGATTATAAATGACTTCTTCCAAAACTGTGGAAAAACGCTGGTGGAAATCGATAGTTGAAAAAGTTTGGTTAAAGGGAGTGCTTACTGTCAATGCATTTTTTTTTAAACAATTGGTGGAAAACCATCAGTGCCTGTGGAGGAATCGTCTTTTTAAAAGGCCAATCTTATTAATCATTGAGGACACATCAATATTGATTAAAGCAAGGGATGACACAGTATAGCTTTTCATGTAATGAAAAAACGATAGGATCAATTACTTGATTGTAAGAGGTAAAGGCTTGACCAAAAGATTCAGCAAAAAGTTTTGAAATTGTTAGAGAATCATCAGATGACTTATCATTCAACTTAAACACTGAAGGATAATCATAACATTTTATTTTGCTATTAATAAACTGATATTCCAAATATATAACCTTAATATGGGCCATTCGATTAGGGTAGCCCGTCAGATGAGTAAATAAAAAAAAAGAACGGTCACACGGAAATACGTCGGAGGGCGTCAGATTAAGAAATGGTATGTTAAGTTCATCCAGAAAAGCTTTATATTTCCATTGTCTGAAAATTAAAGTGCGGCATAACATTGGAAATGAGTCACAAAGGTGGAAAAAATCGTCACCTTGAAATACTCGAGCTCGGTTGAATTTTTGTTTATTCTAACAAATTATCGGACGTTTTTCATGTGGCAATATAGCTTAAACCATCGATAAAGGATGAAGCGCACAGGTGGTGAGATCAGAGTATTGCCCACTCCACACTTCTATTTCTCTTACTCTCTTGCAACCTACACCCCCATCTAGCTCCATCTTCACAGTGTAAATCAGTGCAATGTGGAAAAAAATCAAAACATATGTTCTGCTAACATTGCTTTGAAGCCTACCGGTGTATAAGATAACCATAATATCTCGACGGTACACAACATGATCTGTAAAAAGACGTTTAGTTACAAAAAGTGGTAACAAGCAACATTTGTCACTCGTTAAAGTCAAAATCGATCCTCAGCAAGGCCACTTACATAACATCTATTATTTTGTCTAAAAATGGTTGGCATGTCGAACGCGGTAGCACTTTTCTTACGTGTAAATATTTCCATGGAGTTGCTACTCTTCTCCACTATATGTACTAATTATACTCTTTGATGGAGGAAGCACGGCTACAATGCTACAGATCATCAGAGAAAGGTAGATAGGAAACTGAGCTGTCAAAATTAATAAAACAATCCTATTAACAATTTTGGAAGATAAAAATGGAGTTAGTAAACATTTTAAACTTAATGTTATTATACCTATAATATAGTTTTATAGTTTTATGTTTAACTTTGATTATTTCTGCTATTTCGTGTTGAAAATGTTTTAAAAATAAATTAAATAGAGAGGCGCGACAGCTCTTAAAGAGCCAAGGCCTAAGTGGCTTACTCTCATCAACAATTCTCTAGGTGCGTATGAAGAATTGAGGGGACCTACAATTTAACGCGACACCGAACGGCAAAGTTGAGAAGCACTTTTTCATGACAGATTATACTCTTGGAAGTTTTGTCAGTTCTTCGCAAGAGGCAGTGCCCGTGAAAGATGAAATAAAAACTATGGGCACAAGTAGGACTCGAACCCACGACGTTCTGCTTAGCAGCCAACGCACCTAACCACTAAGCTACGGTCATATTGCGGTCAAGTCGGCATTTGTTTTTATTTTGTTGCTGAATTTGCAGAAAAATGGCAGGGAGCAAATGTGATGTTTGTTGCTCAATAACTCCAAAAATACTAAATGGATCTAGCTAGATGAAATTTAGCATACAAATAGATTATAGTCTAGAATATCATACTTATATTAATTAATTAAAAAATCTTTGTTTCCCATGTGAAACATTTTTTTTTAAGTTTACAAAGGGCATATATGATTGACATGATTTTTTGCATAGGAAGTGATGGTTAAGGGGTCAGAAAATGACAAAGGCTACTTTTTAACTCGTTTATTGCGAGTAGAGTAACCCCGCGGGCATAGCTAGTTTTAGTTTGCTTTTGATCGTAATATTACTGAAGTGAAAACATTTTGAGATGCGAGTGACCCTTTATTAAATCATTAGATAACAATAATTTGAGTAACGAAATGCTTACATATATCATACGAAAAGTTCAAGGGTTTTACTCTTTCTTAACTTTTCAGTGTTCTTATTTCCGCAAGTTTTTGTACCATGAATAACTACAAGAACAAATAAACTTTTTTTCTCATTTTGTCAACATTTGCTTTTGTGATTTTATTTAAAATAAATTATTATGACCGCACACATGCAGTTATAATTGAGTTCATAAAAGTCGTTGAGCATGTTTAAGGGCATTCATGGGCAACAAAGCCTGCAATTACGAACTCGTCCTCTTTCTTTCTATTTGGACCCGACGCCCCGACAGCAAGTGGTTAATAAGGGTATAAGTATAACCAAGTTAATTCAGCCAACAAAGAAGGATCACACGATTTCTTTGATAAAATTTCAGCATTAATGCTTTTAACTTTGAGGTGATCGAGGATCCTGTGCTCCAACAGACACGATTATAAAAGCCAAAATCAAACGAAGTAGGCCTTCGTACCATAGAGTAGTCTAGGTTAAAGTCTCAAAAAATAGCTACCCGATAGTCCCCTATTACACGTTGACTCACGACTCACGACTCACTTTTGAATTTCATTATACATTTTTATTCACTGAGGCAAGCGCTATTACACGTTGACTCGTGCCCCATGCCTCAAATTTGACAATTATTGTTTGTTTTGTTTTGAATGCTCCTTCTCGTTGGCTTTTGAGTTAAAGTTGAGTAAAATTTATCAAACAAAATAAATAGGATTTTGGAAATGGATTCCGATAATTTATTATCCTCTCCTGTAAAATTTGTCTGAAACTCCTCTCTGGTTTTCAAACAAATCCGATGTTATTTATCCTAGCAACAAGAACATCGAATGGAAAAGAACAGAATAAAACGAATATGAGAAAAATGAAACGTCAAAGTGAGTCTACTAAGTGTGTTATTACACCCAGACTTTTTTCATAGTGCGTGTTTCGTAGATTTTCTTTTGAACACTCATTCCGTCAATCTCGAATTATTACACTCGGATGTTTTTCGGTTGACTGTTTTTGACACTTCTCTTTCATTGTTTTGTTCTCATACACAAACTCAAAGAGTGAAAATTATTTAATAATATTAAATAATAAGCTCTCTATTGAATTGAATCCTTGTTTACTGAAGCACACATGAAATTGATATAAAGCAACTCAAAGAAACAAAGAAAGACGAGAAAAACAAACGTCAAAAAACGTCCAAAAATCTTGAACACACAATTGTGGGGGTTGAGACTTTTTAAAGTATTTCTATTTCACCTACTTTCTCTTTCGCACTTATTTGCGTCGTCCTAAAAACGTCTGAGTGTAATAACACACTAATAATTTGCCCGAGACTCACCGGAAATTTTTTTTTGCATCTCATTTTCTCACATCTGCTTTCTTTTTTGCACTCATGTGAGTCGTGAGTCGTGAGGCATCGTGTAATAGCAGACATATCTCTACTGCGTGTTTTTAAATGTTCGTTACAAATTGTAGTTTGAAATCGGTCAAGTAGTTTTGGAGGAAAGTCAAAAATTTTCAAAATATTTTGTTTTGAAATTAAGATTCTAGCAATTAATCATTAAAACCGTTTGGAGAGAAGGGCAGTGTGAGAAAGATTCCGCTTAAAAATATGAATCCATTCTATTCGTTATGATTTCACAATTTTACAGTTTATGGGAGAGTGCGATTTAAGGACAATTGAAACTGTTATAATTATTTAAAAAAAAATGTCTGGTATCCATTTTAAAGATCAAAATAAATTATTATATCCAAAGTCCCAAAATCATGAGTATTAAGAATTTTGTTAAGAACTCCAACAAAAAAAAAAAATAATCAGATCCTTTTTGACGGTAGGTCACGAGTTCAACAATAATATTTCTTACGGCCCTCAAATTTCAATGACTCAGATTTCCTTACGAGTTCATGGCCCAAACAAAAAATTGCTGATGTTGCCTCAAACGTAAACAAACACAAGCATTTCACTCAGATTCGCTGTTGTAGTAATTTAAATTAAATCAATAGGCGCACGATGTCTCTTCTAATATGTCAATGCGCATGGAGCAGTCAGTTGAATGTCACTTCATTATTTTCATCCCACTCATATTGGTATTTTTGCACCTATCTATATTTATCCCTATTCCAAACATTAAGAAATATTCCTCGTAACGAACCAAATTACATATGTACCTCGTTTGAGAATCGTTCCTTCAAATTTCTTCCGGTGTGTCCGAACGTTCGTTTATCTCCATTTCCTGTTGCTATTGTCTCTTGACTTAAGATTTCATTTTTATTATTTACAGATGTTGATCCAGTGCTGAACAATTTTTTGTCAAGTGTTTGCCAATAAATTTTCGTTTTCGACCCATTATGCAAAAAAAGGCAGGGACGAGAATTTCCTAACAACAATCTATTTAACTGATTTTTACTCATTTTGAAGTTTATTTTTGACAGGTTCGACAGAGTTTCAATTTTTTTTCTCGAGAAGGATTAAATGCTTATCTTCTAGACTTGAATTCCTAGTTTAAAATTTTTGATTTATGGCAGGGAAATAGATTTTATTTTATGCAACACCATGAAAAAGTAAAATATGTATAAATGTATGTATCTCTGATGAAAATCAATTTCTTTTCAAACCAACACTTCCCGTCACCTTCGAACAACTGTTTAAATGGATGTTTGCAAAGTAAAACCGTGTCCGAAAATCTTGGGTTTTCGTGAGCGGTACCACGCAACGAACACACACCGACACCGCACATGCTTTTTAGCTTTCCTTCCTTTGGGGGTGGATTGATTTGATGGACGAATATAAGTAATAAGGTAGAAAAACGTTGCCAGTCTCAGAAATGGTTTTAAAATAAGCGTCTTAAACAAACCTTACATTTCTACGGAATTCTACTTCTTAAAAACATTAAACACTTTAAAAGTGGTAGATATTCAAGCTCTGTTTTTGGTTCATTTTTAAAAATAGGTAACTATAGGTACACAAACATTCATTGTGAAATATTAGCTTTAATAATGAAGACTCATTATTTTGAAATTTTGCCTGGCAGTGCCTTAAAAAGTACCTAAAAAAAAAGGATTGACGTCATGACGTATCAACGTATCAATGAGCTCTACAGCTGATTTTGAGATAATAAATGAATCACGTCCCAAAGCTGTTTTTTGGAGGCTCGTCTTTGAAACACGAGGTATTTTTGTGACGTCATTAAGGAGAATTGTCAAGGGACATGCGTTCTAGAACGTGAGCGCAACTTCTCTTTAAAATACTATTAATAGTTGAAAAGGTTTATAATCGGGTTTAATAAAGTTACAGGCGTTATGTTAGCTTGGTGCTGTAATCATCATTTTCAAAACGTAAGCATTCAAAGGCTTAAGAGGGGAAATGTTAAAAGGTATAAATAGTTGCAAAGAAAAGCTAATTAGAGGGTACAGGCCTTTGAAGTAGACAGTCAAATAAATTAAAAGGGACAAATATTGTTGAACATGCTGTTATGAACTGTCACTTGCAGCCAAGACTCAAATAAGAGAAATAAAACTTTTTAAATAGCTATATATGGGAGTAGGTAAGTGAGATTTTTTGTTAAACGTTGTTTGTGGACTTGTGGTATTTATTTTGCAGTTGGACTTTTTTTTAAGCGTGTGAAACTGAAATGTAACATTCTGTAAATCAGAAAACAGAAACCTGAAACCATAAAAACATTCGAAAACAGTTAACCGGTAATCAGAAAAAATATCGAAAACAAGCCCTGAGAAGCGGACAATTTGAAAAGTATGAAAGTTTGAAATGAAGTTACGACGCCCCTCCCCCTTCGTTACACACCGTAACGTTTATCTGTACCCGCCTCCCCTCTCTCAACGTTACGTAACACTGAAGTGACCATATTTACCCACGTCACAAAAAGTCATGCAGGTAATCGTTTTAATCCTTGGTATAGTTTTAATTGCCTTTGCGGTAATAAATAATACTAAATAAAAAAATGTGCACGACTGGGTCGCACGAACTTGCTCCTGCATGCAAAAACTTAATATTTATGATTACTTTTATGTTCCCAAAATTGCAAAAAGTAGTGTTAAAATAAGAGATATACTTTCAGTAATACTGATTACACTCTTACTTACAGCTTACACTTAACTCACAAAAAAAAAACTCAATATACAGGGTGATTCACGAGCGTTGTGCCAAAAAGCTAGAACGTGTAGGTTGCAATGAGACAAGAAAAAAATCGTACGGGAGGGGGGGGGGTCTATTCCCCTCCGTTTAGCCGGGAGGGGCAATTTTCTGAAAAATTGACTTATTTTATAAAAAATATTATTAAAAATCAACGGCTTCATTTACAACACCGTGTTGTACCTTTTTGAAAAGCCAGAAATATCTTCTTTCATTTTGTTTTTAAATTAAATTGTTTTAACCAATAGTTTAAAAAATATTAATTCTCAAACTCAAAATTTTCAAAAAAAAAAAAAAACAAAAAAATCATTTTTGAACTAAGTTTTTTCAAAATTTTATGTAATTAAGTACTAATTTTGTTTTCAGATTTCAATGCCATTGTTAATTTTTAGTCGAAAACAGAAAACCGGATGCAAAAATGTCTTTTCGTTTTTGAGAAATAAAAAAAACCAGAACCACTTTTTTCTAAAAAAAATCTTTGTTTTTATTTTTACCTATCTCGACTTTTAGTTTTATTAATTTATGAAACATTAACATTATGAAATTTTATGAGGCCTCAATAAAGTAGAAAAGTATTGGATTCTCCATTAATAACGGAATTTAGAAATCGGGGTCCGATCACGGTGTGTCCAACAATACCAAGCCAGACGTTACAGCTAAAGCGGTGTTGCAATTTGTTCTGCTTTTTGTTGTGTGGTGTGGTGTGATGTAAATTGTGAAAGTTAATGACTCCATCCCTGGTAAACTGTGCCTCACTCGTCCAGAAAATCCTTTCAAAATAGTTGCGTTCAGTTTCATCTCTAAGCAGCAATGATCGACAAAATTCTGCTGTGAGTTCCTGAACTGGCGTAAGGGTGTAAGTTTTCCGTTGGAAGCACTCTCCATGCTCTAGATTGGGACACTTCAAGCATTGTAGCTATCCTCCTAGTACTAATGGAGGGATTACGTCTGACCGTATCTAAAATTCTTTCCTCTATGATTGCGGGTCCTGCAATTGACCCTTCACTTATTCTTAGCTCTAGCTGTCCGTGCTCTCTTAGACGTCGGTGGATTCTTGAAAACATGCTACGACTCGGGCACCTTCTATTGGGATATCTTTCAGCGTAAAGTCTTTCAGCTTCTCGATCTCGACCATTAGCTAAACCGTAGCAGAAGTGCATGTCCGCTAAGTCTTCTCGAGAGTATGAGTTTGACATTGTTTAAAATAATTAGAATTTATTAAGAAAATTAAAATTTGAAAATGTACCTCGTAAATACATTAAATTCCAAAAATGTAAATGCCAAACAAATTCAAACCTTATTCTTGATTTATTGAATTTTTTTTTTTGCAAATCGTCGGAGCCGTTTTTTTTTTTTAATTAATTTTTTATATATACATACCTAAAATTTTTCAAAAATGTCTCAAAATTAATTGAATTTTTTTTTGAATACAATATATTATTTGAACAATATATGTATACGTACTTTCAAAAAAAAACTTACGCTGATCGGAATTTCATTTTTCGAGAAAATCTAATAACAAAAAAACGGTTCTATGGGAGGTACCGTTTTGGAGCAATACAATTTTTTTTTTACATAAAAAACATGAACGTTTAAAAAAATTAAACTCGAGGAAGTTAAAAAAAAAATCGCAGGAGCCGTTTTGGAGGAAATTGAAAGTTTTGGTTTTTGGCTAAAAAAATCGTATGGTGGCTACCCTAAATTTAGATCTTAAAACAAAAATAAAAAAACTGGGATATGATTTTTTGGTCAAACCTCAAATTTTCAAATTTGAAGTCAATCGGACCAAGTAGTTAAGGCTGTAGATGCCTGTAAACTTCCCGACAGACAGACAGACGGAATCGCCGGACCCACTTTTTTCGACTTCTCTATCACCGATTTTTTTTTACGAATTCAATACGTGATGTCAGCAGTTGAGTAGACGTGTTTTATTTCGGCTCCTGGTGCTTATCATAATTTTCTCAAATATCACGTTTAATTTGTTCATGGTGTGTATTTTGCAGTGCCTTATTTGCTGAAGAAAACTGACTATAATTTAATGAGCTATATAACTAATTTAATTACTTAATAATTATTAAATACAAGTGGAAATTTCTTCTAAATTTTTTAATAAGTTATAAGAACACAAATGTCAAATAAGATACTTGTGCTCCGATCGAATTCTCTTAAACAAGTGTCTCTCTAGCCCATCTCACCTCGCCCCACTCCACACCTTGCCATTGAAACCTCTTCGAAAAATTCCGCCAAAACCAAAAAAAAACAAAACAATGGAAATCTCAGAGGAAAAGTGTTCAAAGCAAAGTGAATTAATTATTAGTCTGTTATCGTCTAAAATAACTGAATCAGAGCAAAATATATTAAGAAGAATCCAAAGAATTGACTTGGAAATAACATCAATGAAATCTGACATTGCAAAAATTGACGAGCGAGTCACAAAAATCGAAACTACTGTTGCGGATAATAACTCTCTTAAATCTCAAATATCTGAACTTCAATCACTCATTAATGCTCAAGAGAACAAAGCAATCGCATCTGATGCCTTAATGCATAAGGTTCCATACTCTCCTGATGAAAATTTAAAATTTATGTTTAACAACCTCTGTGTTACACTAGACATTAAAGCCTAGAAAATGATTCTGGATTTGAGTTTGAAACAATTAATGAAAATGACATTGTTAAGACTATTTATGCTTTAAAGTCAAACGCTATTGGTGAGGATGGCTTGCCTATTCGTTTTATAAAACTTGTTATCCCCTATTTTATTGGATCCCTAACACATATTATCAATTTTTGTATAACTTCTTCATCTTTTCCCAATAACTGGAAAATCGCAAGAGTATCACCTGTAGCTAAGACGCCAAGAGCCTGTTTACCTGGTGACTTTCGCCCTATTAGCATCCTACCAAGTCTGTCAAAGGTGTTTGAAAAAGTCATGGTGGAACAGATTGTCAATCATCTTGATCGCAACAGTCTTCTTCATCCTTTTCAATCAGGGTTTAGAGCAAATCACAGCTGTTCTACTGCTATGATAAATATCCTGGATGACATAAGACTAAATTTTGATCAAGGTGATCTAAGCATACTCTGTCTGCTAGACTTCTCAAAAGCCTTCGACAGGGTTGACCATCATATTTTATGCAGCAAGTTACGAAATTGGTTTGGATTCACTCGGAGGGCTGTTAATCTAATAAAAGATTACCTTAATTACAGGGTTCAGAGAGTGGTGGTGGGAGGTAATCGATCTGACCTTAAACGAATCAACTCTGGCGTACCGCAAGGATCTATTTTGGGCCCAATTCTTTTCTGTATTTATATAAATGACTTGCCAAGAGTATGTTCAAATGTTTGTATTCATCTCTATGCGGATGATGTTCAGGCCTAATTGAAGACTTAGTCTGTAGAATTAATGAGGACCTTTCTGCCATATATAATTGGGCCCAAGCAAACAGACTTTCATTAAATGCGGCTAAGAGTCAGTTATTACCAATTTCTAAAAGTCGTCTTGATATTGAAGCAATACCGCCAATATTCTTGTCTGATAACAGACTGACATTTGTAGACACAGTCACGACTCTTGGGTTTAAGTTGAATAGCAATTTATCTTGCAATCATCACATTAATTATATTGTTGGCAGAATTTATGCAGGGCTTCGTAAACTATGGCTTTCAGCAAGTATTAC
>CAKKXW010000002.1:36944370-36962359 GCA_920937365.1 Sphaerophoria rueppellii
TGGTTGACGGTTGATTGGTCACAAGCGCGGATCCAAGGGGGGGGGGTCACGCGGGTCATGACCCCCCCCCAAACAGGCCGCATTTGAAAATATAGAGCTAAATCGATATTTTGCAAGCCGAATAGTGTAAATAGTTCAGTCCCCATTAATATATGTACTTTTTATGAGAAGATACAAAGATTTTTTTAGAAAGGGAAAAGTTAAAGCACAATTCTTTGGACCTTCATAGAATAAGCTGTATTTAAAATGGCTGGGCTGGAAATGCCAACAAATGCCACCCAATTCACTGGTTTTCTTGGAGTTAATTGTTTTTTACATGTTGCATATCTGAAAATCAAAAAAATTGATGATGTTTTACGATGACTGCGCCGAATAAAAACAGGAATACAAACAAATTGCTATCAAAATTCATCTTTAGCAAAACAAAACAAAACCTAAAATCTATTTTGAATACACGTCGGAGAAATTTAATTTGTTTTGAATTTCATGTTTCGAAGAAGTCAACTGATTCCGAAAGTCAGAATAATTGATTTGTATTTGGCAATGCCTCTTTTGATTTCGTTCGGGACTTATGATTATAATTTGTTCGTATGATTTGGTACGAGGAACTCTGTGATAGGGGTGTCTATAAAAAAACATCACCTTAATTAAAATTTATTTGATTTGCTCCGATCGAATTGAAGTATCCGTCAAATGAATCCTTGTTTTATCTTCTTACTTTCGCTGTTGATTTTCTGGTTTTAATTTTGTTAATTTCTTTTTTTTTCTATTGCAAAATTCAATAATAACTTTTTTGATTCCAACGACACTGAAATCTACAATGGACTGTTATTCTTTCAATGTTTTAATTGCAAACTGTGAAGTTAGCCACGCTACCATAAAAGGCGCCAAGTCATTTAAAAACACACGAGGAAACGTTTCAGAAGAAAATTCATAATAAAAACATTTATTGGCTAAGATGTTTCTTACAGCCCGATTCTGCAGTTGTGACGAGTCACAAGTCACAAGCGCTTTTGACTGATTTCTTGTGAGGATAGTTGTGACTCGATTACAAATAGGAATTCTGAAATAACACTCACAAGAAAACTGACAACAATATTCAACTCAGCATGGTGAGTCAAAAGGAAAATTGGAAATCAAGCTGTCAAAATGACAATGTCTACTAGTTTACTGCAAGAGTCTGCGTGTTTTTACCAATACTATCTCAGTAAACTTCGACATACCACCTGATTTTGTTGCTTTTTTTCTCATTTATTTATATACACCAGGTAATGGTTAAATAAAATTTCCGGAGGGTAAAACGTAAGTCATTATCCGATCTTCTTTTTTTCTCTGGTTTCACCTGTCTAGTTGAAATCAAAACAATTCATTATTTGTTTTCGAGTTTCTGCTTTCTGAAGAAGTAAGGTAAAAGATATCTTTCTTAGCAGTAAATGAACAGTCATATTGTAAAAAATTTCTCAAACATGGAACCTCAAATCGAAATTTCTAAATAACAGCAATATGTTTCTTGTTACCTGGTCTAAGGCGGGTCACAAATTTGAAAATTTTTGTGACTTTCCCAAGTTGTGACTCTGCACCAGAATACGAAAAAAGTCACAAAAATCATTTCACCTCAACTTGTGACTTGTGTCAGTGAGGGTCCTCAGAATCGGGCTGTTAGTTTTGAGAGTACCTACCTAAATTTTTTATACCCCTAAACAGTTTATAATTGTATATACACAATAAATTTATATATTAATTTAATTAATTTTTTTTTATTAATTGAAGAAATTTGGTTTGCTTTGTTTATTTGGCTATTCTTGGTATTTTTCTTATTTTTAATTTTTTTCTATCCTGTGACCCCCTCCAGAAAAAATTTCTGGATCCGCGATGATTCAATGACTGTGGAAACCGCAACCTGAATTTCATGTCCCGAATCTCATTAAAGCGACGACCGACGACGACGCTAACTGTATGCCAAACTTTTTAAACTTGTGGTTTGTCTGTTTGTTTCCTGTTTGCAAGCTGATGAAAATGTTATTCAAACGAATTTACTGTTAACGGTCCAGCGGATTGTCGATAAAATTATCTCATGATAGATGGAGTGTTTTTGGAATGTTACATATTTCTTTTTTTTTGGCATGACATAGTTCCTCAATAGATTTGACTTATATGGAAATGCTGCATCAGTAGCACTTCCTTTGAGCCAGTTAGTTAGGTACGGTTATGAAAAATAAATTGGAACATATTCCGGTCTGTAATCCAATTGTCAAATGTGTATTTACAAGTTTGGCACTTTTGGATAAAACGGAAAACATTCAACATAGCTGGTTGTTATAGCTCCATAGGAAGACACGTAAATATCTGTTTGTTATTTTGGTTGAGACAATCGTTTTTTAGCTTTATTTTCAGCCAATGTAACGCAAACTTATGCTTTGGGAAACGAATTATTTTGAGATACACTCTTTAAAGCTATCAACAACATCCGACGGAAGAGACATTTTGTGTGAAGCAATGATTTTGAATGTGTGTGCAAGTGTAGCAAATAAGCATTCACGTAATGCGTATATGCACTCAGAAACTGAGTCTTCTTAAATGTTTAATAAAGACTGATGTTAGTCATAATTTTGTGTCATGGTTTTCAGTGACTGATAGAGTACGAATAGACCATTCTTTTTGTGTATCTTTGAATATAGACTACCTGGGAAAATTAGGAGACCTGGCAATTCGAAATCGTGGGAAATTTTTGAAGGCAGAAATCGAAAGAACTTACATTTTGATTATAACACTATAACCGAGTGCTGGAAAAAGTATTGGCTTTCAGGGGCTGATAGAATACTCTTGTAAGCCCTTATTTTGAAGTACCTAACAATTATATAACTGTTTCGAGGAAAATTATGAGTAGGTATAATATCAATTTGCGGAAAAATGTTTGCGAAAAATTAACATTTTTGAAAATATCTCGGATACGAGGCCTTAAGAAAACTTGTTACCCATTTTGATGAATAGACTTTGACATATCATTCGATTGGTTTTGGATGAATTTTTTTCCTGTGTAAAATTTTGGTATATTTTCCGAAAATCATGAAGAAATCTTATAGAAAAGAACATAAGCCAAACACAATTCCGGGCTCTGATTGCGGAGATATTTGCATCCTAAGATATCTTTTCTAAGACCTCGTAGATAGTTTTGGATTTCAGTGGCTGATAGAATGTGAATAGACCTTTGTTTTCGTGTGTTATTTGATATAGTATAGGTACATATGTTGTTGGCGAGTTGTAATTCCTGAATACAACAGTATTTACTATGAACATTTTATAAATATATGTTGGGCCGTTTAGGATTCTATGCAGGGCATACATATATATGTATGTATTAAGGTAAATATGTACATACATAGGAACATATAGAAAAATCGAAGCCATTAGATATTACTTGCAACATATAGAACATATGCAAGTATTGAATTCGTGAAGAAAAAGTTGGGATTTTGATGAGATATGAGATTACGATGATAGAGAAGTGGGTCCGCCGATTGCGTCCGTCTGTCTAGCGCCTTAAAACCACTGGTCCGATTGACATCAAACTTGAAAATTAGAGGTTTGAGCGGAAACCCATATCTCATTTCCTTTTTATTTTTTTCTTAAGATCAAAATTTAGGGTAGCCACTATACATTTTTTTTTGGCCAAAACCAAAAGTTTCAATTTTCTCAAAAACGGCTCTTACGATTTTCTTTAAACTTCCTCGATTTTTTGTTTTTAAACACTGATGTATTATTATGCAAAAAGAAGTAATGTTTGTATTGCTCCAAAACGGTACCCATAGAACCGTTTTTTTTTTTTTTTTTATAAAATTTTCTCGAAAAATAAGAGTCCGTATTTTTTTTTCTGAAAGTAGGCACGTATTCGTTGCCAAATTATATTTTGTTTTCAAAAAAAATTCAAAATTTGTTTCGTATATTTAAAAAAATATTTTAAAACTTGTTTTTTTCAAAATTCTGTATCTCAAAAACGGATCAATATTAAAAAACGAAATTTTTTATAAAATGAATATTTGCATATTATTTAATACTGCATACCCAAATTAATTTTAAGACATTTTCGAAAAAAATTACATATAAGAAAATAATAAAAAAAAACGCTCCTAGGATTTTTTTTTTAATTTGAAAAATCAACAATTTCTTAAGAATGACATCATTTTTTTTTCAGACACTTTAGTTTCGCAATGCTCTTGTTTTTTTATTACATGCCCCTATCCCTCGCCAAGTTGGTTCAGGTTCTCTACCATCTTTGTGTTCCACCTGAGTCGCGGTTCTCCTCTTCTGCGACGTCCTTCCAGGTTGGATTCGAAGACTCTACGAGCCGGAGCATTATTTTCCATTCGCTCAACATGACCCAACATCTAAGCTATGTCGTTGGAACTTAACTTTTCTGGCTAGGTCAGTGTCGCTGTACAGCTCGTACAGTTCCTGGTTGAATCTTCGTCTCCATTCTCCATTTATGCAAACAGGACCAAAAATCTCTCGAAGAATTTTTCTCTCAAAGCAGCCCAAAGCGTTTTGATCAGATGTTGTCATGGTCCATGCCTCTGCAGAATACATCATGCCTCTGCAGAATACATGAGGACTGGGATGATGAGGGTTTTGTAGAGTGTCACTTTAGTTGCTCGGGAGAGAACTTTATTACTTACTGCCTTCTAAGTCCAAAGAAGCAGCGATTGGCAAGAGTGATTCTTCGTTTGATTTCAGCTTTGGTGTTGTTGTCTAAGTTGATAGCGGATCCCAGGTAGGCAAAGACCTTAACTACCTCGAACTGTCTATGTTGACGTTTGCTCCAAGACGTCGATGTTGGTTGTCCTTTCTTGTCGACTGCATTAACTTGGTCTTGTCCTCGTTAACCGCTAGACCCACCTTCCTGGCCTCCGTCTCAAGACTCACAAACGCTCCACTGACATCACGCTGTGTTCTTCCAATTATGTCAATGTCGTCTGCGTATCCTAGTAGCTGGACGGACTTTTGAAAGTGTTTAAGTATATTTTATATTGAAAACACAATGTGTAGTTTTACGGAGAAATCTAAGTATATTTATTTTTATTGAAGTTCTCTAGACTACTTGTACAGCAACTGCTATGTTGTCTATTATTATATTTATATGAGTAAACATACACTCTACAGAAAGATTGTGCCTCTGGTGTTGACGTTGGAGCTTTGCACAATCTTTTCAAGAATGATGTTGAAGAAATCGCATTACAACGCTTTGCCTTGTCTAAAACCTTTTTTGACACCAAAAGCGTCCGTTAGGTTTTTTTCCGACCATGATGGAACAGCGTGAGTTTTCCATTGTCATCTTACACAGACGGACGAGTTTTTCTGGGATGCCAAAACGCGGTCATACGCGGCCTTGAAATCTCCCTCGAGTCGGCGTCCAAAAATAGTTCTACACATATATTTTTGGTTATTGTTTATATTTTTCAATTTATTCTTTTTTTACCACTTCAAATGAAAATAAAAAGAAATACGTTTGCAAATAGGGAAGGACCTTTAATCTTTAGATTTGGACTAAAAGTTGGTGCTTCTAAATTTCTAATTATGTTTATGTTTACCGATTTTTCAAAGTTTAAAACGTTTCTGTTTATTTTGTAAAAACTTATCGGTAAGATATCGCATTTTGGATATACATATCGATTAATTTGCAAATTTCTACATGATCCTTACACCATCGCAACACGTAATCACATAAATAAATGTTTTCCGATGAGAGCTACTTCGAAACGAAATTGAATCTGAGAACTGTGAAGAAGAATGCGTGGCGAAGAAAATTCCACTCCGACGCCGACGGTTACCTCCATGGGTTCGAATAAATTATTTATAAATAATTTCATTTTCTTATTAAATAAGCTTAATAAATTCTCAATAAAGAGGTTCCGCGTCGAATGACCAATTTCGCGTCAATACTATGAGTTATTCCCAAGATTATCGAGCAGAAAATAAGAAAATATACGCAACGTACATGCACACACACAGACATCATGATAAGAAGAGTTGATTTGGAATCTAGTGACCTCAAAACATCGAAAATCGGACCAATGTAACAACTTCCTCTGCAAAGAAAAAAAAAAAAAAACGCTTAAAAACAAACAAATTTTCATACTAGGTAGGTATTGCATATTTTTACTTTTATTAACTAATCTCCAATTTATTTCGAAAATCATAGAAAAAATGAATAATATATAATCACACATTCGTAAAATGGACTTTTACTTTATGACATTTTTTTTTTTTTTTTTAACAAAACTCATTACTTCTAATTTTTTAAAAGTTTTATACTGGCGGCTGCTTTGAAAAAAAAAAAATAATAAAAATACAAATAATTTTGGATCAACCACCATTTGTTTACATCTTAAATTTTATATTTATTTTAATTAATTATGCAAAATAAAATAAATACAATCATGTTAGTATTAGTTATCTAAATATAAGAATTAATCCTATTTACCAGCAGTCTTGTTCCAAAGCCTAATATTACACATAGGTTTTCTAAGTAAAAGAGGATTACCATTTCTTCAAATTGCAGCAATTTTCTTTGCTTTAATTTATATTTTAAATTGTAACTGTAAACTTTTTGTATACCAAGAAAGGGCAGCATTTAATAAATGTTGTCTTTTAAAATCTATTCAAGGAAACCAAAAAATGAATTCTTAAAATTTATTTAAACTAGAGTTTTACTATCTAAAAAGGCAAAACAAACTTTTTACCCTGTAAGTGTGGGTTAATCTATGCAAATTGGAATTAATTGATATATTTGTTGAGCAGTTAATTTAGTTTTTTTTTTTCACTTATTCAGAGTTAAATAAATCCTTTTTTATCTATGAACATTTAACGTTTATAAATGATTACTTGATGAATTGTATTTACAAGTATGTAACTGCAGTTATGTAAGTAGTAAATCATACAATTTAAAAAAGCACGATCAAAAAATGTACAACTCTGAAGTTGTATTTTGACCAAGGAAAACTTTTTTTTGGAAAAAAAAAACAGGATGATTTTAGTAAGAGAGAAAAGGTGCACCGTTTTAACCCTTGACCTACGTTAAACTTATATTCTCTTTTGATGCATATAAATGTGAGTAACTATGCATAGGCACGTATTTGTTCATGCATCTTATCAGCTAATGTTTAGGATGGAATTGCAGTTACTTAGGACCTCTGTTCAATATTTATAGGCCTTTGACTTTGTGCTGCTATTTGTGCTGCTATTTGGCTATCTGGAAAGAACATAAATACAATGACATTAAGATTTGAATTTGATAAGAAAAAAACAAGATTTAAATTAATTAACATTGCGGCTTAGTTCATTTTTAATTTCGGTATGTTTAAACGAAATAACAATATTTGTCAGGGCAAGTTCGTTAATTATAAATTGATGAGTTTTAAGCATAGAGCGATTAAAGGTTGAAATTGTACTGAATTGGTGTTTAATTAATATGCTTAGAAATATTGGAAAAATTAGGTTTTCCTTCGACATTTTTGGTCACTTTAATCTTTGCAATGAAACAAAAAGTAGTTACATTCACTTTTCCCGACGTTTCGGCAGGGGTTGCAGTATACAGATGATATACTCTGTGTGTCTTGCTTGCGATTCATATTTTTGTTTGTTCAGGATGTGGAGCGTTTCGAGCGTTTATCGCTTAAAGGTGTGTTTTTTTTCGATTGAAGAAATTTAACACCATCGAAATCCGGAGATTGACCCTTCTTTATTGAATGGGCCGCCAATGCGGTTTTAGCCTGGTTATTGTTTTTGATTTGTCAGATTTGTGTTTTTTTTTTTTATATAATAAGCACACACTCAAGGGGTTTTTTGTACCCTTTTCATGCCAGAGACACAGTCAGTGCATTAGGAAGGAAGAAAGGGCAAGGAAAGAAGGTGCCGGTGTACATTGGTTTTAAATTCCTGAACATTGCAATAATTTGGAAAGACAGAGTGTGGAAGGGAGTTCCACATTCGCGTAGTACGGCTAAAGAACGATTCTCTATACTTAAAGGTACGTCCGAAGTTGGGCTCGAGGGTCAACTGATGGGCATTCCTTGAAGCGCGAGTATTACGGGCGAATTGTTTAAGGGGAGGAATGCAACTGGCTAATTCACAAGAGCACATACCGTAAAATTAACGATAGAACAGAGAGAGACACGAAACGTTACTACGGTGGTCTAACGATGTGAATGAGTTGGTTATGTCTCTATCACCAACCATTCTAACAGCTCTTTTTTGTAAACCGTCCAAGAGGCTTAAGTATGTAGCTGGAGCAACAGCCCATAGATGAGAATTGTACTCAAGCTTTGGACGGATATTAGTCTTATAGATAATAGATAGATCAGACGAGGAGAACAATTTCTTGCACCGTCTTAAGAAACCCAAACATCTTGCGGCATTTTTGGCGACATTGCGTATGTGCTCGGTTCACAAGAGGTGGTCAGTGATGAATATACCGAGAATCTCGAGATGTTCGGTCTCATTGATGCAAGTGCCACTCATGGACAGTGGCAAGGGGGATATGTCTCGCTTCAACGGTACAAGACAGCTATGAGTTTTCGAAGCATTAAACTCTACGCGATTTTTTATTCCCCATTGTACAATGCTCTTTAAGTCAGAGTTTAATGAGATTATCATATTTTGCCGTTTCAGTTCCACATCCGAAGAGGAGGGATGTGAGTCTGAGAACGAATATGAAAAGCCAAGGTAACTATCGTCAGCGAAACAATGAATTGGATTATAAGTTACAGACAAGAGATCAATATAATGAAAATGAGAAAGAGGGTCGGAGACAAAACGGAGCCCTGGGGCACACCAGCATTTATATTGTTTATTTCAGACTTGAATCCGTCCAATACAACTTGTATTGAACGGTTCGAAAGAAAGTTTCTAATCCAACAAAGAAGGGATTCATCGATACCGAAAGCACGCATTTTCGATAAAAGAGCAAGATGCCAGATTTTATCAAATGCCTTTGAAATATTAAGTGCAACAATCTTAACTTCTCCAAAACGATGTAAAGATTTGTTCCACTGTTCGGCGAGATAAACCATCAGATCACCAGTGGACCTGTTGCCGTACTGCCGGTCATTTAGAAGCTTTCGGTCTTCGAAATATTTCTTGAGCTGATAATTTATCAGCGTTTCCATGACCTTAGAAAGAAGGGACGTAAGTGCAATCGGACGATAATTGGAGGGAGAAGACGATTCGACTTTTTTTTGGAATAGGCTGGACAAGGAGTTGGAAAACAAAACTCCTCGGAACGAGCCCAGAAGATTAGGATAGATGGAAACGCTTACGCAAGGGTTTTTCCAGCGTGGAAGAACACCTCTTCAGAATAATAGCGGGGATACCATCCGGACCAGCGGATTTATGTATGTTGAGATCCTTTAGTACTCTCGCCACAGCACGAGTGCGGAAGAAGATTTGTCCCATGGAATCATTGACGCGCTCAAGAACTGGAGGAGTCATGACACTCTCTGGCAGCGAAGAATTGATGGCGAACTGCCTAGCAAGAAGGTTCGCTTTCGCGACAACTGGAGTGTCATTGTCAACGAGCGTAGGAACCGAGGAAGAAGAAGAATTCTTCATATTTTTTACAAATGACCAAAAATTATTACTGCCTTTGGGACATTGCAGTATTTCTTGCCTTAATTTTTGGTCATGTAAAAATTTGGTCGGCCGAATATGGGCATTGCAGGCCTTCCTGGCTTGTTTAAACTTGTTCTGGTTTTCCTCAGTTGGGTTGGACAATCTATGACGTCAGTGCGTTTATCTCTGTCTATTTTGGTATTTAGTTTGGTGAAAAGGTGTCTAATTCTCTGTTTCGATTTAAAAGTCAATCGGACATCTTTGATGTTTTTGGTGACAGCTTTGAAACATTGTTGTTATTCTCACTTTGTTGTTTGGCGCGTCTGCATTGTTGTTGTCAAAATTAAGCCGCGAATAATTACTGGCGGGAAACCGTTGTCGCTTAAAATTTTAGTCACTTTGATGGTATTTGAATGGTGGAATCTTTCATCACTTAACGTGACTTTGTTAATTAAATTTGGAGCTGGTTTGAAGATTATGTGTTTGGCTTGGTTGGATCGGAAGTTAATCAGACGTCCTGATGCTGTTGGTTTTTGAAACCAATCAAACGACTATTGAGTGTCCATACGGTGGATTTTAACATTAAGAAACGATGTAGAACTGTTATTTTCGTTTTCAACAGTGAACTGTAGTTTGGAATGGAATCCGTTTAGGATCAATAATAAATCTGCGACTTTATTCTTGTCCATATGTCATCAACATATTTCACTATAAAATTTGGCTTTGCATAACATTCAGTTACCTAAACATTCGTCAAGTAAATGGACCATTACCAAATCTGCAATAGTAAGCGAAAGAGGGTTGTCCATTGGCATTCCAAAAATTTGTTTGTAGATAATGTTTTTAAACTGCAAATATTTGTTGTCCTTCAAGCAAAAATCCAGAATTTTAACAAATTTAATTTGGCTGATTTTGGTAGGTCTGCTAATGTTTAGTTAATACAGCCACCCAACTCATTCGCATGATAAATTCCTAAGTTATTTAATTTTGACATACCGATATAAAACATGGCGCATTTGAATTCATAATAAGTCGGTTATACAAAAAGTTTAACTCACCGATAACAGCCTGACTAGCTTTCTGTTTGTCTCTTATTACGAACAAAGCTGTCAATAGGAAGAAAATTCCACCAATGACTTCAACAAAACTCGTCGAAAACAAAGCATATTGTAATGCTTCGAATTTAACCAGATTTGTGTCCTTTGAAGTAAAACAAAAACAAAAAATAGGTTCAAATTCTCAATCGATGGACATGTCATAACAAAAATTACCTCAGGTCTAACCGAATCAAGTCCAAATGGAGAAATCTCTGTTGTTGTTGCATTTTCAAGCGACAATGAAAAACTCTCCAGTCTATCGCTTACAAATTCACTGCTAGTTTGAACTGAAGTCCTTAAGTGCTTCTTAATTACCTCTGATAACTGTAAACACAAAAAAAATTCTGTTCAGTTTCTCTTTACAAAAAAAGAAGAAAGTCATTTAACTTACCACACCAACTAGGTAGGGGCTGCCAGCATCTCCGAATGCATGCGAAATGAGAATTTGGAAAGCTTCTGCTGTTGAACGTCTCGTCGGAACAACAACATACTGAAGGAAATTTCAAAATTAGCAAAACAGTATATGAGTTATTATGACAACAAGCAAAACACATAATATGAAAAGAGGTTATCTACAAGAATTAGAAGTGTTGAGAATGAAGTGTGCGTTTTTGTTTAAATTTAAATTAATGTTCAAATTTTCCCTTCAAAAGTAAGCAACAAAAACGAGTGTGTATTAAATTTTTTGTTAACATTCAAAAAGCTCTCAAGAGATGGTGTTGATTTGTAAAAAAAAAACTTTGAAACGCATTCCACAAGCAAAGTGGTTTGTGTAGGAGGAAATAACAATAATTCTACAAAATGTTTCAGGGTTCGGACACTTGCTCCATTTAATTAGTGGAGAGAAAAGCTTACGAGAGGAAAAGCATACTTTCAGGTGAATCCGTTTTAAAATTAAATTGGGCAATGTTTTTTGTTCTTTAGTTTTTTTTTTCAAACCGTTAATGTGTGCTCTTTTCTAAAATTTATTTTCCAAATCACGCTTGCCCGGAGGAAAAAGGAAAATGTGTGAAGGTGTTTTGCATGTTTTCTGTTTTATTGAGAAAATAACATAAAAGAAGCAAAATTTTAGTTTTGTTGTTTTAATAAGCAACTTTTCTATCTACTGGCAGTTAATTATTGTGCTAGGAAATGGCAGATTATTCTTGCGACTCAAATAGATTGATATCGAAAATGACATTGAATTTTGTAATCTCGGTGCAAAAAGGTGTAACAAAAGGCTGAGAAAATTCTCTATCAAAAGGTGAACGAAAAATTGCGTTTACTTGTCGTTCAAATCTTTAGCAAAAACCTGAACGAAAACAAACGCGGTCTAGTTTGTCTAGTGATTAATATTTTAAAAAGTCGGTTTAATTACAGTCATACATTTTTATTAGGCGAGATTATTGAGGCATTCAAACAATAATGAATCAATAATTGATCAATATGTGTACATGTAAATCCGTTTTTAACAGATTGCTGTTTTATGTGACGTGCAATTTGAGGTTACAAGTAGTTATTTGTTTACGTAATTTTACGAAGTTTACATATAAACTTGATAAGCTTTGAGTGGTATTTTCCCTCTCAAGAACAATTTCATATGAATGTACATACTTCAATTGAAATCCAATATTAGCTTGATGCAATTTTATAAAACAAGGCGTCACGACAGAATTAATCATAGAGATTATGATTATTATTGAGATTTTAATTTCAGTGTGAAACTTAACAGCTTCAAAACCGTCTGGTTTAAACGTTGTTAGTCAGTAGATAATTTAACAGTCTTGAAACTTGGTAAACTTACTCAAGCTTTCGACGTATATATGTTTTATAGATAGTAGCCAGATCAGAAGGGGAACAAAAATTCTTGCATCGTCTTAAAAAACCTAAACATCTTGCGGCATTTTTGGCGACATCGCATATGTGCTCGGTCCACAAAAGGTGGTCGGTGATACACATACCGAGAATCTCGATATGTTCGGCTTAACTGATGCAAGTGGCACTCATGGACAGTGACAAGCGCGGATCACGCTTCAACGATACAAGACAGCATTGAGTTTTCGAAGCATTAAACTCTACTCGGTTTTTCATTTCCCATTGTACAATGCTGCTTTTTATATTCCAAGTTTAATGAGCCGAAGAGGAGGGATGGTAGTCTGGGAACGAATATGAAAAGCTATGGGTACTATCGTCAATGAAACAATGAATTGGATTAGAAGTTACAGACAAGAGACCATTTATGAAAATGATTAAGAGCATCGGAGACAAAACGGAGCCCAGGGGCACACCAGCATTTATTTTCTGTGTTTCAGACTTGAACCCGTCCAATAAAACTTGTTAGAACGGTTCCAAAGAAAGTTTTTAATCCAACGAAGGAGGGACTCATCAATACCGAAAGCATGCATTTTCGATAAGAGAGCTTGGTGTCAAACTCTATCAAATGCCTCTGAAATATCAAGCACAATAATCTTTCTTTCTCCAAAACGATGTAAAGATTTGTTCCACTGTTCCGTGAGATATGGCATCAAATCACCAGTGAATTGCTACAAAAGCCGTACTGCCGGTCATTTAGAAGCTTTCGGTCTTTGAGATATTTCTTGAGCTGATAGTTTATCAGCGTTTCCATGACCTTTAGAAAGAAGGGACGTAAGTGCAATCGGACTATAATTGGAGGGAGAAGAATATTTGCTTTTCTTCGGAATTGGCTGGACAAAAGCTGTTTTCCAACTGCTCGGAACGAGCCAAGAAGAATAGGATAGATGGAAAACCTTACGCAAGGATTTTGCCAGCCTGGAAGAACACCTCTTCAGAATATAACGGGAATACCATCTGAACCAGCGGATTTATGTTTGTTGACATCCTTTAGGACTCTCGCCACAGCACGAGTGCGAAAGATGATTTGTCCCACAAAATTATCATTGACGCGCTCAAAAACTGGGGGAGTCATGACACTGGCAGCAAAGAGTTGGAGGCGAACTGACTAGCAAAAAGGTTAGCTTTCGCGAGAGAGATAACGACTGGAGTATCATCATCAACGAGCGTAGGGACCGAGGAAGAAGAAGAATTCTTCATGTTTTCCACAAAAGACCAAAAATTGGTACTGCCTTTGGGACATTGCAGTATTTTGCCTTAGTTTTTGGTCATGTAAAAATTTGGTCAGTCGAATATGGAAATTGCAGGCTTTCCTGACTTAAAAAAAAAAAAAAAAAATTCCTGACTTGTTTAAACTTATTTCGGTTTTCCTCAGTAGGGTTGGCCTTACTCTTTACGGCTCATATTAAACCAGGCGTTTTCTTTGGGTCTGATGCTTTTAACCCTATTCGGGATACAACTTCTCATTCCCATCGAGGAAGCATAAAATAAATAAATAAATAGAGTGGCGCGACAGCTCTTGATTCTTGAAGAGCCAAGGCTTAAGTGGCTTACTCTCATCAACAATTCTCTAGGTGTGTGTGAAGAATTGAGGAATTGAGGGGACCTACAATCTAACGCCGATTCCAAACGGCAAAGTTGAGAAGCACTTTTTCATGACAGATGATACTCTTGGACGTTTTGTCAGTTCTTCACAAGAGGCAGTGCCCGTGAAAGATGAAATAAAAACTATGGGCCCAGGTAGGACTCGAAACCACGACGTTCTGCTTAGCAGCCAATACACCTAACCACTAAGCTACGGACACTATCGAGGAAGCATAGTGACCAGTTAAAGATCATAAAGAAATTATTGAGACCGTTCCAGTCGGCTTTCTCTTTCTAGGATTTTTTTTACACGAGAAATTTTCGGGTGGGCTCGTTGACCAGCTGAGCAAGATGGTTAAACTCAGCAAAGAGCTCAGCACACACTGCTCCGGGTGTTGTCATGCTCGAATGGAAGCCAGGAAGAATTGTGTACATCTGTAAAATCGGCCGTAACAACGATTTCAGTGTGAGGATACAAGGAAATAGTTCTTTGGATGGAGTCGGATAGTGAGTCAAATTCGTTAGAAGTTGAAACCCTGTCCAAATTTGGGCTTCTATAAAGGAAACAGTAATGCGAAGCTTTGTTTATATATTTTTTTTTTTTTCAGTTGAAAGTCTGACATTTACGAAAATGGATTGCTTAACTATCGCACAACGCATAAAAATTGTTAAAACTTACTACAAAAATGGTGATTCTGTCACAGCCACATATCGTACGTTAAGAGGAGATTATGGTTTACAGAATGGTCCAACTACGCAAGCTATTGGCAAAATTGTGAAGAAATTTGAAGAGACTGGATTGATTATAGATATTGCAAGGCCTGTGCATCATTGTTTAGCTCTTACCACTGAAAATATCGTGTGTTGCCATAGACCTGAATGTGTCGATTCCTCGTCGTTCTCAGGAATTAGGATTGTCTTACGGAAAATTATGGCGAATTTTGCATTAGGATCTACACCTACATCCATATAAAGTCCAGTTCAAACAACAACTGAAGCCAAAACCAGTTGACTATTCACATATTCATTTGTGTGCACACAAGTGCGCTGAGTATGGGGAGTCGCACGAAATCCGCAAAAGACAAAATCACCATGGGGACAAAATCTCCAAAAAAAAAAAAAAAAATAATCGAACTTGCCAATATCTCCACGAGAAAATCCCCATTGACAACATCTCCAATTAATTTTTGCCAAAATCTCCACATCCCCAATATTAAGGTATGTCACGTCTTCTAACATCATTTCTCTCACGGCATGTGCATGAAACCGTTATGACATGATACTAAATTATGAAATATGAATGCAATTTCAGTCTGTCAAGTGTATTCCAAGCTGAGAACTGTTGTGTTTCATAAAAAAACACGATAAGTCGCGCGATTTAATCGCATGATTCACTACTTGAGATTCTCTCTTTGGAGAATTTGAGGTTGGGGATTTTCGTTTGGGGATTTTTTCTTGGGGAAAACGTCACTAACCCATGTGTATGGGCCGTTTAGGTTTAAATTTTGTCAAAGTTATTTGAAAACTGTACGAAAGCTCATGCAAACGCAATATTGCTGCAGTAAAAGTTTGTTATTATTGAAAAAAGTTTAATTGTATGACATTTAATGTAGTTACATCTTACATAAAATAAACTGCATGCAAATAAAATTTGGAGAAATTCAACTTATTCAAATTTGGAGACTTCAATGCAATTAGATCACATTAAAAAAAAAATGTATTTTTAAACATAATATTAATTCAAAATAAATACATTCAAATATTAATTTAAATAAGATTTTGAAGAAAGAGTTCGACAAAATCAAAATTGGATAAAATATTAAAATCGCAGCATTAACTTGTAAGAAAAAACAAATGAAAAAAGGACTATTTTTTAAATTAAAACAAATTTCATGGATTTTTTTGTATGAATTTCATAAAATTAAAAAGCATTTTGCTTTTTAAAACAATGTGAATTTTGGAAAAAAAAAAAAAAACAAATGCAAACGAACTGCTTGACGAACCCATCGAACAGTTGAAAAATTTGGAGATATGCATTTGGGGAGTTTTAACGTAGCCCCAAAATTGAGTTCATTATTTTATTCTTCATTTGTTAAATAGTTTCTCTACAAAAGAAGTGTAATGATCCTCAAGTTTGTTAACCAGTTTAATTGTACTTCGCTCAGGCCGTTCTGCGCTGTGTTTTTACGAGTATTTTCGTTCATTGCAGGTTTATATTTTTTTGGGTTTATGAATCCAGTGTTCTATGTCGAGCACAATGCAAGAATTTTACGAAATCCTAAATGGAGCACTAGGTTGGCCAAACGTATTTAAATTCTGTCGACAAGCTCTTAACTACCGGAACAGTTTCACTTATTAAATTAATTTTAAGCCTTTTATTGTAGTTTTCAAACTATCTCATTTTATGTTACAAATCATTCAAAATTGTCTAAATGAATCATTCACTTTCTTGCTTTTATGTTGCAAATCATACAAAATTGTCTTTTTTCTTTTGTGTTTTAAATCACGTAAAAATTGTTAAAATTTTACTTTGAGTAAAACCTACTCTTCAAAAAAATTGTATTATTATTATTTTTATAAATTGTAATTTTGTGTTTCAAATCACGTAAAAATTGGCCATATAATTCTAATATTTTTATTTAAACAATTTTACATTCTCTTTTTAATTTATATATTTTTTTATCACCTATGAAATGTCAATTCAGGCAGACGGCAATCAATGCCATGTCCTTATTCTTAGGAAATAATATTGTAAAATCTTATGATGAAAAAAACAAGTAAAGAATTTATCTATCTATCTATCTATCTATCTATGTCGAGCACTGACAAGTTGCAAAAAAGCACAAAAATATGAGCAGATCTTACGAATTTCGTCAGCAGTTTTCATCTAGAAGAGAGAGAGTAAATAGAAGTTAAATTTGCATTCAACTAATAATTTGTTATTCCTACGAATGATTCGTAGGTCATTTACGACTGAAATTTTCGCAACAGTAAATTTTGCTAATGAATTTGGGATAAACGCAGAAACCTTTTTGGGGCCATCCATAAACTAAGTCACGCTGAATTTAACTGTTTTGACCCCCGTGTCACGCTTTGTCACACTTATTGTAACCCCCCTAAAATATTACGTCAGAAAACAAAGAATCCCCCTTAATTGATAGAACACAATTTTCCAAACATAATAATAAAATGTTAACATAAAGTGACACTCTATTGGATTAATTTCCTAAAATGGCAGTAAACTTAGGTTAACTTTGGCGAACGTCACGTCACGTTGATGTAGCCCCCACCCCTCCCCCTTGTCACATCTTGTGTTGTGACGCTCAGCATGACCCCTCCCTCCCACCTAAATGCGAACGTATTTTATGGACTGCCCCGTTGGATTTTTTGTTTAATTGTAATTCGAGAACTTAAAATTGGTTTAACTTAACACCGCGTCTATTTTGCTTCTCTGCCTTCCAATTACAACTTTTAATTTTTAATAAACAAAAAAGAAACTTTCGAAGAATATATGCCGAGGGGAGAGGGGTGCATACAAATTCATTAGTTACGTTTATTTACCTGTTATGAAACTGTTTTCTAAAATGTGCATCATTATTTTTTAATGATTTTATTCAAGGATATAATTATAATTTCCTCTCAATAGGTTCATGGGGTTTGGAGCCGTATATAAGAAGCTTTCAAAGAAAAAACAAATAATTTTTAATTTTCAACATTAACCTTCCGTCTCTTCGTTTTATCTGCGCCACAATTCAATTTGGTTAAAATTCAAGAGCTTAATGTTAATTTGTTTTTTAGGTTGCCCCGTCAGGTATTTTATGCAAGCGTAAATCCACCCTCCCTCCCCAGTACGA
>CAKKXW010000002.1:37024500-37036316 GCA_920937365.1 Sphaerophoria rueppellii
TTTCAGCCACAAAAATTTCTTGTGGCAGTTGTGTAAGTTATGTCAAATTTTTTTTTTTCTATTAGTTTTGACATTTCATCGTGTTCATGTTTTGAGCACTTGCTCACAAAAAAAATTGACGTTTAAAAAGTGGGAGAATTTTGTGTTCAACGCGTTCTTTTACTTTTGTGCACATCTTATTTTTTTCTGAGAAATTTATCCCCACTCCTCGAAATTTGAAAGTTTTTACACAAACTGCCCAAAAAGTACGCGAACGGACCTAATGTCGCAATATTTCCCCGCGTTGTTCAAGCGTATACACAACCATATTCGTTAAGCGGGAGGATAAAACGAATTATCTGTCAAATCTGACATGAGCTAAGTGTTACCATTCACGAAATAATCACTAGTTGGAAAAAAAAACCTTAGATGGTGGACCCTTTATGTATTTTAAGTTTTTGTACCTATATTTTTTCAAGTATTGCCATGTTCATGTTCACAGTTGAACATACATTTATTTATCATGGCCTTTCTTCTTAAATGTATAATTAACTATTAATGCGATATTTAACATCGAAGTATTTTTCCGTCTAACACTGAACTTTGTGACAGGAAAAGTGGAAAACAAGTACAATAGTCAAGACCTTCTTCTACGTAAGTTAATATTTATAATAATTAAACAATTCTTTGTGTCTACGTAATCAAAAATCACGCCACCTCTTCCGACTAAGAATCACGGTTCGCAATTCTCATAAGGAAAATTGTAGTTCGCAATATCAACAAAATAAACAAACCATGAAAACAAAAACAAGATAAACCCATTGACAGAGAGAGAAAGAGAGAGAGAGAGAGAGAGTCGACTGCCTACTCATTACAAATCACGACGCACGACGAACGAATTGAGGGCTCGTCTCGAATGCTATACAAATTACAAAATAGCTGTACCTTACCTACAAGCTTAACACCACATGCCGGCAATGACTATATTCGAAAAATACAAAATCAACTATGAGCTTATGAATCGAATACATACATATTCCGACGAATAAAATTCATTCACATGTTTGGAAGTTGTGCTTCGTTTTTCCGTTACCCCGTCTGGCCACCTGTGTTGAAGTAAACGTCACTCAATTTATGGCCATGGAAAATTTTACACAGTCGCGAATTTTCATCGATACAGTCTGGCAACTTGTAATTGCCTTTACTGACCTTAACTTATTTTGTCTATGATTTTCGATATTCAAATGATGTCAATATTTGAAATTGCATTATTTTTTATTTTTATTTTGAATATTTCAATTCCAACGACACACTGTCAAACGTACATTCGAAGTGTTGTGAAGTGTGAACAAAATCTATTTTGAGTTAAAAAAAAAATCTCGAAGTCAAAGTCGAAAATGAATTTCGCAAAACAACATACAAAATGTGTCTTGTGTCTGATTTTGTCGATCGTATGATTCGAAAATGCAAACAAAAATAGAATTATTTGTTTTTATATTTTCTGTGTTGAAGATTTATCAGAAATTGAAGGCAGCAAAGCAGAATGAAAAAAAAATAACATTCGTTCCGTGGAGAGCTTTTCTTACGAACTGTAATTATTATGGTATGGCGTATGGGGTGATGTGGAGTTTGGTTGTTTTATTTGCAATTTTAATTAACAGATTAGCGAATAAAGGGGCAGCCAACTAGAAACTATTAATAGCATGAGATGTTGTTTTCTTGCTAACGATTGCGTTCGCTAGGTTGCTGTTTGTTACATGCTTAAATTATGCATTTCTCGTTGGTTTTGTTTACTTTAGTGCAGAAGGTACAGCTGTCGAATTGAAATGACAGTGTTTCGGCATTATATCGGATATATCCGCTAACTCATCGATGAATGCATAGATTCATAGGAAATCGGAAGTTCTCTGTCGATTTGATTTTATCTAGTTTCAATGCCAAGAGATTTTTTTCTGTAGTTGATATTTCTAGATGCGTGTTAAAAATCCTTAAATTCATGTTTCTGCAAAACATATGTAGGTGTTTATGGTTACTGACTGTTTTACAGAAATAGTAATCCAGTCAGTCACATATGAAGTGGGTTAGTCATATTTTCAATCTTGTAGCTTGAAGCACCTATTTGTTTTTAGGTCTTTTAAACAACAATTAACATCCGTTGCTGAAATGCTGACTAATACATTTTTGTGTACGTTTCTTTTTTTGTGTAAGTTGATCACCTGTTTTTGTTTTGTTTTGAGTTTCTGCGAATTTGGAGACATACGATATTTCTATTTCTGAGCGATCAGCAAAATAAACAAAGAATATGATCAACTATCCCCTGAAAAAAAAACACACAAAAATAATAAATATTTTTGTTTACTTCGGTAATAGCTTTTTTTTTGCTTATTTACTTGACTTTTACTGTATATTTTTTGTTAACAAAATATTTATGTCAACAGTTCTTCATAGCGCATCAGGAATGTTCAATGTGCGAATTGGGTTAAAAAGTGGTTAAAACTTGACGTTTGGTTAAATTTTGACATTTCGCATTGAACGAAATGTGTTAAAAATTAGACTAGCTGCGGAGCAAGTTAAAATATGACAGTAGTGGTTAAAAATTCATTCTTTTTTAACCACAGTTCATCCAATTAGCACACGGCCTTTATTAGACACAGATAGTCATTTCGGTAAATAGTATTAGTACCGAAACGTTACGCGTATCCATATCGTTTCTTGTATATATAATTCGTTACCACCGCACCGTACCAAATGAAATTAAAGTTTATGTACCAGAATTTTAGTAACGTGTCTTAATGAACACGAGTCAAAATGAGAAGAGATATATCGTAATATCAATCCACAGAAAAAATTGCAATGTTTGCTTGGGACTTTTCTATTTATAGGCGGAACATTCCTCGAGACTCGAGAGTATTTTAGTTTAGGTATGTCATGTGATTTAGGGATAACACAACAGGAACAGGAACAGGAACGAACAGGTTCGAAAGTTTTACAAAAAGGTGAATCAACCGAAGAACCGAAGCCTGTAAGGACCATCATGGGAACATCGTAGTGGAAACGTAGTCAGTGCTGAGGATATGGAAAGACTACTTTTCCAAGCTGTATAATGGCGATGATGAGCGAAATACCGCCAGCTATAAAGAACCATTCAATTTACGAGGAGTAGACCACCAATTCCACCCACCCGACATTGACGAAGTGAAGACAGGGATACTTAGACTTAAAACGAACAAAGCCGCTGGAGCGGTTCGTTCGGCCTAGTAGCCGAACTGTCCAAACAGCTGGAGAAGGTTTGGTTAAGAGTATGCACTAGCATATCTGCTTATCTGTAGTAGTCCGTGGCTTAGTGGTAAGGTGCGTTGGCCGCTAAGTAGAACGTCGTGGGTTCGAGTCTTACTCATGCCCATAAAGTTTTTATTTCATCTTTCACGGGAACTGCCTCTTGCGAAGAACTGAAAAAACTTCCAAGAGTATCAATAGGTTTGTTCGATGTGCGCTCTGGGTCGCTCTGTGGCGCTCTGGTTTCGCACTGAGCTGTTCGATGTCGGTCTTTTTTCGCCCCTGTGACTTTCCACCGTGTTCGATGTGTATTCAGTGCTCGCACTGGGGGCGCTCTGAATCACCCCAAGTTTTTTTCGGGGCGAGAATTTCGGAGCGGTTCGAATCAGCTGTTGCTATACAACAAAGAGAAAAAAAAGCTAAACGCAATTAGCGCGTTCGATGTGAAACCAAACCCAGAGAAATTTTTCAGTTTTTTGAAAACTCCGTTCACAGCGGAGCGCCCCGGGGCTGGTTACATCGAACAAACCTAATCTGTCATGAAAAAGTGCTTCTCCACTTTGCCGCTCGGAATCGGCGTTAAAATTGTATATCCCCTCAATTCTTCAAACGCACCCAGAGAATTGTTGATGAGAGTAAGTCACTTAGGCCTTGGCCCTTCAAGAGCTGTCGCGCCACTCTATTTATTTATTTACTGGCTTATCTGCAAGATTTGGTGGAAGGAAAGCATGCCCAACGAATGCAGCATGCAGCATCAAATGCCCGATCCGCAAAGAAAGAATAAATGGAGAATGGAGACGAAGATTAAATCAAGAACTGTACGAGCCATTCAGCGACACTGATGGTTGGGTTATGTAAAGCAAATGGAAAATGATGGTCCGGCCCGTAGAGTTTTCGAATCCAACTCCGAAGGATGACGCAGAAGAGAAAGACCACGACTCAGGTGGAGCACACAGGTGGTAGAGGACCTGGACCAACTTGGCGTAAGAAACTGCTAGCTAGGTACCGAGCTGGCTGAAGACGCTTGTTGGATTAAGCCCTGGTCCGACTTTGCCTGTAGCGCTATCATAAGTAAGTATATACGTCCTGACAAAACACTTCCAAACTGATTTACTTGTATGATTCTTTTCAGTTTAAATGTCCATATTAAGCAATAAAAGACCGATTATGGTTAAAGGTTGCACTAGAAGGAGACATGCCCAATCCTCAATATAAGAGGACTCTTGTTCAAAGAATTGTCAAAAATGTGTTAAGCCATGAAATGTTGTTTTTGCCGTTTCATGTGACATTTTCAACAAGAATTTTCGGTTGATTTTCGTTTAGGTTGCAAGTGTTCCAGAGATTCCAAAATAAAACCTCTACCGGAACCCAGATGCAGATAAAGAAAGATATACCAGAAGCGATAAGCCTCTTTGGAGGCGTTCCGTAAATCCCAAATGCTTACTTATTTAAGCTGATAGGAAACTGAATGAATCAATGCATTCGGCTGTAAGAAACAGGCATTCAAAAATAATTTACAAACCTGCTATCGTGAAGCGATCCATGTAATTTATTAAATTCACAAAACACAGCACACCAACAGTGAACCATTCCATGCAAGTGATAGTCGATCGATTATCAGCAATTCTGACCGCTGGCACCATATTCTCATCGGAACTGCTGCTGTTGTTGTCTGTAGGCATCAGTTTCTGTGATGAATATGCTGGTACAATGCCAACTCCACTATCATCGGAACCGGCTGTTGCTACCGATGCGTTATCCATTGTTGAGAGGGGATTGTATCCTTGATGATGGTGAGGTCTGCTATTCCCTGAAGACGACATTCACGTTTTAAATTATTCCACGCACAAAAAATCGCGACCAACAACGTTAACTTTATTGCAAAACTATCTACAATACACTTTTTTGAACCAAGGAAAACAAACAAGAGACGCCCTATGCAATGCAAAGGGCGAACACAGAAACACTACTATCTGGAGCAGATGAGAATTCTCTGCCCTCGCAGTAGATATAAAAAAGCAAAAAAAAGTACACACAAAACTATTGCACAGATATTTTAGGTTATGTATTGTTGCAGTTGATTTTTATCGAATTTTTCTTTGCAATTGCAATTTGCAAAAGACTAGACATATACACGAGGGAATCTAAGTGGGACGAACTACAAAAACACACAAAAAACTTGGGGATTACTTCTTCGTTGGCTTCTTTATTCTTGCGTACGGTAAAAAAAAAATACAAAGATTAAGCAAACTTTATCGCGTTGGCAAAATCTCAATTGTTAGTGTTTTTTTTTTTCTTTATTTTGCTTTAAACTTTTGTTTGTAGATGAAGATTAGCGATGGGAATTTGTTAATACGAAAAGAAAATACTTCGCGCTTGCCGAGATGTGAGCAAGTCAAAAGACGTTGTGAATTCGACTGAGTTATCTACCGAATTTGAAAAGGAATTTTATTATTTTGAAAAATGCGACGTTGACCGGGTAAATATTGATATAATTGCAGCACGATGGCCTTCAGTCAGTGAGGCGACTTGGAGCTTGGAGCGTTTTTGTTAGGACGTTGGCACACTCCACGACGAATTCACGATGACAGCTCTTATTGGACTAAATAAATGCTGAATCTTGTCTTGTACAGCAAGTCAGCAAAGCAACTGCAATTATAGGCCAGTTCCACCTTACAAATTCTCATTGAGATCTTAATGTC
The DNA here is from genome assembly GCA_920937365.1 of Sphaerophoria rueppellii. Taxonomy (NCBI): domain Eukaryota; kingdom Metazoa; phylum Arthropoda; class Insecta; order Diptera; family Syrphidae; genus Sphaerophoria; species Sphaerophoria rueppellii. The sequence goes on from CAKKXW010000002.1 coordinate 37,030,458, forward strand.
AATTTGACTGTGGAATAATATTAACATGGAATATAAACTTTCGTTTTCAGTGAGATATTTACGGTTACCTTGAAAATTGTTGTTGTTCATGTGTCGGTAAAGTAATGGCTGATAGAGAAATCAAATTGAATTTCCGAAAAAAACTCAGATCTAAGTTTAGATTTCTTGAACCACCTGAAAAAAATATCTGTTCTATGCGATATCTTCAAGTGGAACTAGCCTAATATTAACTGTCATCGAATCGGTTATTTAAGAAATGACGTTTTGGAATCATGCGCAATAAGAAACGGTACTCGATTAATGGAGAAAATCAAGAGAGTCCACTGTAAATAACAATAAAAATTACTATTAAACAAAAAATACAACACATTCGTATCTAGTATTTTTTTATAATTCATCATTAATTAATATTTGCCGCTATGTACCGTTTCGCTGCAAACCGGTTTCGAAATAATCTTTCAAAATTATAGGGGGCTGAAAAAGGTTTTGGTCCGCACTTGAATTTCAAATTGGATTCGTCCACTGCTAGATGGCAGGATAAGAATTGAATAGTGAAAACTTAAACCATTGAGAAATTCATTCCGACTTCCGGGTTTTTGTTAATGTTTGTTCATTTAACCGTTTTAAAAGTCGTGATTTTTCAGATGAAGATAGGAAAGAGATTTTAAAAGTTGCTTCATTTGCTCGTTGCCTAAGTTTGACAGCAGCGTAAGGAAAAGCGAAAAAGCATTGTTAAGAGTGTTCCGGACTGAAACTGAAAATTCTTACTGCTTTAAGCGCCACCCAACTGCAGACGACAAATTTTGAACTAAATGCATCTTACTAAGAGAGAGAGAATCGCCTTTCTATGAAAATCGTGACTTCCGCCAGCCGTTACTGATTTGAATTTTCAAATTTAGGCAGATTCTGCTATCTCTTAATTTTGAAATAAAATGTGTTTGATCAAAGTTTTTCTCAAAATGTTTTGATTTCTGTGTTGAGAAAAAGTACGTGCTAAATATATGAAGAGATTAAAAAAAATAAATATCGCATCATAAGAAAAATTGCTTATCAAAAATACAAATTTTATTCATAGTTTTTTAATTCTTTTTTGTTTAAAAAGTTAATTTTTTCTCCAATAGTTATACAGTTTAAATGTCGAATTTTAAGCTCATTAAGAAATGTTAGCGAAAAATGTTTTTATTTTGATGGAATTCTCTTTGAAAAAGTAGGATTTTTGGCCATTTTAGAGTTTTTGCGCCTTTACTACTGAGTAACAAAGTACTTTATTGAAATTGTGCTCCAATAGTTTTTTAGAAACTATTGTCTACAGAATGACACCTTTATCATTTTAATACGACATTTAATCGCTTCACAATTCCATTTGAAAAAAACGCAGTTTTGGTCCGGAACACTCTTTTCCAATAAGAGGTGTTATTTTGAATAGCCCGCTATTTTGGTAGCTGTCACTTTTGAAGCTGACATTTGACAAGTAGAAACTACGCCATTAATAAAAATGGAACGACACACCCTTCAACAACGCGAGGGTCATTGGACCTTACTTTTTCAAAAATGAGGCTGGAGCAACTGTTACGGTCCGGTGCATAACGACTGCCCGGAGAGTAGATTCCCGGATAACGATTGTCCGAAAAAATTTTGGTTGCGGGATTTACTACTATTTGGAAAAAGAATTTCGGGATTAAGCACTATTTTGGAAATTTATTCCGAAATTACCATTTCGTATTAGAATGTATGATATGCAAAATTGTTGTTTTTTAATTTTGTTATTTTTGATTTTAGGTTGAGACCAATATTTTTCTCAGAATTTTTTATATTTTGAGGAACACTTCTTTGGACGGAAAAAAATGTTGCTTTTTCGACATTTTTGTTTTGTTTTTCAATAGGGACGCTACAAAAGGGTTTGGATATCAATGGAATTCTTTATTTCTGTCGAAGTACATAATGGCATCACATTATGTATGGAACTCGATTTCTTTTGCATGGCCACCAAGGGCACGCTTGCAGAAGTCCAGACGCTGAACCCAATTTTCGACGGTTTTCAAGCATAAATCGGCCGATACTGCTGCAATTTCACGTTCGATATTCGTACGAAGTTCATCAATCGTCGCTGGCTTTTTGGCATTAACCATAGATTTGACGAAGCCCCACAGGAAATAGTTTAACAGCGTTAAATCGCATGAACGAGGCGGCCAGGTCCATTTCTGGAGATAATGGCCTGCTGTGTGACATGTGGCACCGTCCTGTTGAAACCACATTTTGTCCAAGTCCATATCATCCAATTCATTCCAAAACTAATCTAGCATTGAGCGGTAGCGATTCCCATTCACAGTAACGTGCCGGTCTTGATCATCACTGAAGAAGTACGGCCCAATGACACCACCAGTATGTAAACCGCACCAAACAGTGATTTTTTCCTGAAGCACACGTGGATTGCTGCCTGACCAATAACGCATATTGTGCTTATTGACGAAGCCATCCAGCCAGAAATGAGCTTCATCGCTGAAGATGTTTTTTCGATGAAAATCCGGATCATTTTCAAGTTGTTGCTCAGCCCAATTCACGAACATACGACGCTTCTGGTGATCAAGCGGCTTCAGTTCTTGCGTCAATTTGATCTAGTAAGGATGTAGGCCAAGATCTTTTCGCAAAATTCGCCACAACGACGTCACAGAGATGCCCAACGCTTGAGAACGACGTATGAGAGACTGATTTGGGTCTTCCGCAATTGATGCGCTAGCGGCAGCAATATTCTCGACACTACTGGCACTTCTTTGTCTTACTGGCACGGAAACATTTTGTACTGAGCCTGTGGATTCAAATTTTTCCACTAGACGCTCAATTGTTGATCTGGCAGGATGATTATGACGACCATAAATTGTACGTAGCACTCTTAAAGTGTTGACCGCTGACTACGAATTTCGGTAGTAAATTTTAATAATTTCGACACATTGTCGGATCGTATTCCTTTCCATGATGAAATGGCAAACCTTACTGAAGAGAAATGTCAAGAGAGCGGGAAAAAATATGGCGTGTCGTTTGCTGTCCCTTTTCTACTACGGTCTACTTTTGTAGCGTCCCTATTGAAAAACCCTTTAATTGAAAGAGTATCGCAGAGCCATTTGCCTCAAACATTATTACTAACAATTTAAGATCATACATCTTTTTGAATAATTCTTTGTTTTATCCTTCAGAGGAATAGAAGACAATCTTTTATAATCAAACAAATAAAATACAATGTTATAGTTTAAAATTCGCGCGAATTTTAAACTATAACTTTGTATTTTATTAACAAAAAAAAAATAACAAAGCATCGGCATGACCTCACCCTAGCATGAACAATCTGGTATTTCCCAAAAAAGCAACTACTAATATAGAAATATTTGAACGAAAAATTGGAATGATTCGTTCTCCATGATTCTCAGCACTTGGTGTCTGATAAAATTTCTGTTTTAGAAAAAGGGTGTGGCCTAATTCAGAGTTGTTAGAAAAATCTAAAATGGTATCAGATTTCGATCTCCTTAATTCTCAAAACTTTGAGTGACAAAAAAGGATTAGTTTTCTATGAAAAAATGGTAGGATTTTTTCTGGGCAATCGAAGTGTTTTCCGGGATTTCGTTATCCGGGAAGGCACTATCAACCCGTTACGGTCAATGGATTGCGCTATCGAGAGATGATTAATAATGTTTTATGGCCGAAATTGGATGGTATTGATCTGGACAACGTAAACTTTCAACAAGACGGCGCTACGTGCCACACAAGCAATGAAACCATCGATCTTTTACGTTCCGTACCGTGTTATCTCTCGAAGAGGGCATTCACTTTTCGATTTGGTTATGGAAAATTTCATGAAAATTATATAGTCCTGTAAGCGTGGTCGTGGCGGCAGATGTTGTGTTCCATTGTTAAAGGCTTTTTTGTAAACTTTATAATAAAACAAACGTCCGATCATTTATCTCAAAAAATGCCATTTTTCTTTGAATATCAAAATAACACCTCTTATTGGAAAACAGTTTATAATGCAATATTGCTCACATAAGTACTCTTAAGTGAACCAGCGAATAAACACAAATCCTACGATCAAACCATAATGCAACTAAACTCCGTTCATTAAATTTTTGTTCAAATTTTACTAGTGCGGTTTAACACGCTCATGGCTAGAGTGAATTTGACTGCGTAAAGAAGAGATTGCCAAGCCTACTTACCTACTTACTTAAGGTGGCGCTACAGTCCGTTGTGGACTTGGGCCTCAATCAACAGTCTCCGCCAGCCATCTCGGTCCCTAGCTAGCTGTCTCCAGTTTTGCACTCCAAGTTGATTGAGATCGTCTTCCACTTAATTGCGCCAACTGAGTCGCGGTCTTCCTCTACTCCTACGTCCCTCGGGAATAGTGTCGGAGGCTTTCCGGGCCGGAGCATTGGTGTCCATCTGCTCTATATGACCGACCCATCTGAGTCTCTGGACCTTGACCTTTCTGGCTAGGTTCATGTCGTTGTACAACCCGTAAAGTTCGATGTTCTTCTTCGCCATTCCCATTCAATGCACACGGGGCCAAAGATGACCCGAAGAACTTTCCTCTAAAAACAGCTTAAGGCACTTTCATCCGATTTTGTCAAGGTCCATGCTTCTGCACCATACAGGACTGGGATGATGAGTGTGTTGTACAATTTTACCTTAGTTCCTCGATAGAGGGCTTTTTCAATCAATTGTTTTCTTAGCCCAAAGAAACAGCGATTAGCAAGAGTTATTCTTCGTCTGATCTCGGCGCTGGTGTTATTGCCCGTGTAAATAGCGGAGCCCAGGTAGACAAACGCCCTTACTACCTCGAAGTTGAATGCGTCTATTGTGACGTTCTGCCCGAGCCGTCGGTGTTGGGTATGTCCTTCTTCGAAGACAGCATATACTTCGTTTTTCCCTCATTTACCGCTAAACCCATTTTTGGGCCATTGACATCACGCTGTGTTCTTCCCATTATATCAATATCATCGGCGTACGCGAGAAGTTGAACAGATCTCATCAAGAACGATGGTAAAGAAATCGGACGACAGTGCATCGCCTTGTCTGAATCCTTTTTTGACGTCGAAAGATTCCGCAAGCTCGTTGGCAGGCTCCCAGCTTCGCAGGGATGCCAAAACTATAGACATGGTTTAACACAGTTCGTCTCTGTTGATGCTATCATACGCGGCCTTAAAATCGATGAAAAGGTGGTGGGTATCGATTTGGAGTTCAAAGGTCTTTTCCAGGATCTGCCGCAACGTGAAAATTTGGTCGATGGTTGACTTTCCTGGCCTGAAGCCACATTGATAAGGACCAATCAGATTGTTGACGAAAGGCTTCAGACGTTCACATATTACGGCAGAGAGGATCTTGGAGGCGATAAGTAGACTGATTCCTCTGTAGTTGGCACAGTTTAGAGGATCTCCCTTTTTTCGGATCGGGCAAACAATGGCCGGCCAAGCTTACTTCTTTTATAACCAGGAAATGTTCGTCCGGTTTTTTGACATTAGTTTAGGTTCACTTTGAGCAATTATAGTTGCCCAAGTAACAATTTATCTTGTATAAGGTCCGATTCATGAATATTCAGAAGCAATAGCTTCCATAGTGTTATTTTAAGACTTATTTAAGGATGATTGTTTTTATTTTGCTTGAATAAGACCTTTTGTAATTTACTTATAACAGTCTGCAATTCGATAACATTGGCCTGCTTGTAAAGGACCAATATTTTCTTCATTCGAACCGGCCGGTAACAAACGGGCTAGGCTTTTTTCCCTCTAGGAGATTTGACACGGTTGATGTCTCCTTAGTCAGATGAATAGCGGAGGTTCTAGGAGAGACGGCATTATACACTTGCAGACTTCGGAA
>CAKKXW010000002.1:37050439-37142989 GCA_920937365.1 Sphaerophoria rueppellii
TAATATATGGATTTTGATTTTGTTTTTATATAATTTTTACAGTTTCCACCACAAAAAAAAAAAAAATAATCAAAACTTTTTTGTCAAAAACAATTTTTTATGTAGGTACCGTTGTATTACACCTTAAATCTCGCAAATAAAAACGACAATTACAGAAGAAAAATATTAAGCACCATAAGGCAACAATTTAACCGTTCCTTGATTTGTGCGTTCCAATTTAATTCAATAAAACTTTAATAAAAGAACGCACTTAAAATGTTTGCACTCCGCGAACACAGCCTAAGAGACTCTTTGAGTTATCCGAGTTACCAACCTAAGAAATTCAATTTTACTCCGATCGAGTATCGATACTCGAACAAAATTTCAATTTTTTATCCGCATCAGATTAAGTTTAAGTTTATCGCAACTGCGTATGTCTTTGTAATACATGGAAGCTCCAACTGCAGATGCGGATAGCTGTGCCAAAAAAACACGCCTTATATTTCTTAAACAGAAAAGTGTTTGTTCCATCTCCAAGAGATCATAATGAATGAATCATCAGAAGGTACAGCACAGATAATAAATTTATACAGATGTCTCCACCCTTATGGCGAGAAATGATATATGGAACTGAAAGCTACCAAAAAAAAGCTTTTTCCAAAAGCTTTGACACATTCACTTTATACATGCAAAATCAATTTTGCTCATCTCATCTCCTATAAATGAATACTTCAGCAAAGAAAAAAGCTCCCGAAAGCTCCTTGTCTGTAAGGCTTTGTCTGTTAAGGGCAAAAAATGATTCATTTTTTTCTACAGGGATGAGACATCTGTATAAATTCAATTATCTGTGGTAGCAGTTCTTCAATTCTAAAAGAAGGTGCAGAATAATAAGAATTGATATCGTTTCACAAGCTCTCCACGGAAGAAGAAAAAGTTTTTAAAATTTCAAGCCGGATGAAGAGTTTTAAACATCTGAAGGTAAGCGGTTTCTTATACTATAGTTTCGTGTTTTTTTTTTATTTTTTGCTTATCGGCTCATCACATATCATTATGTTTATGTCAACAAAGGTCTCTTGCTGAAAATAACGGCTTCAACTTCGCGGAACGAGGTTATACTGAGGAGTAAGAACATTTCTATGACCTAAGAAGGGAAGATGTTAATTTATTGGCTGCTTTTTAAACGCTCTGCCGGGAAAACATTGGTAAATCTTGCATTCCTTATTTGTAAAAAAAGTAGTTTTTCCTTTAAATATTTCATTATTATATTAGCTTTAAAAAGTATCGCATATCATCATCAAATTAATGTATTTCCCAAACATATTATTCAAAGTATTGAATAAAACTGATGAATTTATAAGTACAGATATCTATTCGAAACACAAACATTAAACGCGTTAAATTTTGTTATATTATTTAAGTTTTTTGGTATATTATTTCAATAAAATATGTTTTAGAAAAATTGATTGTGATGGTTTTTCATTTCCTTGGATTTCTCAGGTGAAAAAAAACTGTAAGTATTCTTATATCGACAAAGAAAATGTTTTTCTAACCACTTTCATTGAAGACTTAATTGTTTTCTAATATCACAAACGGTATCTTTCAACATAAATCACCCTATTTCTCTTTTTAATTTAAGCAGAATAATATTCAATCAACTATAAACGTTTTTGATCAACAACGAGCTGGACCAAATTCGTATTAATTCAAGCACAAAAATTGTAACACTATAATATCTCATAGTTAAAGAAACACTAAATCGTTGTTGATCAACAACGATATTGATTATTTGCGCACAATGATTGTCAGTCAAGTATGCTTATAATATTTAAGTGAACACCATTTTCATGTTTGTTTTACTACAAACGTGATTGGTTAACAATGAAATTGACAATGACGTTATTGTTTTGAACAATGAACATTGTATCATTTAAATAAAAAAAATAACAATGCCAGCATGTTCAAATTAAACATATTCGTGCTTGACGCAAAAACAAACAAGATTATTGTTTGATTTTACCAAGGTATTTTTTTGCGGTGAACTTTGTAGAAATATTTGAACGAAAATTGGAATGTTTCGTTTCCCATGATTCTCAGCACTTGGTGTCTGATAAAATTTCTGTTTTTAGAAAAAAGGTGTGGCCTAATTCAGAGTTGTTAGAAAAATCTAAAATGGTATCAGATTTCGATCTCCTAATCCTCAAAACTTTCAGTGACAAAAAAGGATTAGTTTTCTATGAAAAAAATGGTAGGATTTTTTCTGGGCAATCGAAGTGTTTTTCCGGGATTTCGTTAGCCCGGGAAGGCACTATACCGACGCCGAGAGAGATTAATAAGTTTTATGGCCGAATTGGATGGTATTGATCTGGACAAGTAATTTCAACAAGACGGCGCTCGTGCCACACAGAATGAAACCATCGATCTTTTACGTTCCGTACGTGTTATCCCTCGAAGAGGGCATTCACTTTTCGATTTGGTTATGGAAAATTTCATGAAAATTATATAGTCCTGTAAGCGTGGTCGTGGCGGCAGATGTTGTGTTCCATTGTTAAAGGCTTTCTTGTAAAATTTTATAATGAAACAAAACGTCCGATCATTTATCTCAAAAAATGCCATTTTTCTTTGAATATCAAAATAACACCTCTTATTGGAAAACAGTTTATAATGCAATATTGCTCACATAAGCACTCTTAAGTGAACCATGCAATAAACACAAATCCTATGATCAAACCATAATGTAACTAAACTACGTTCATTAAATTTTTGTTCAAATTTTACTAGTGCGGTTTAACACGCTCATTGCTTGAATGAATTTGACTGCGTAAAGATGAGATTGCCAAGCCTTATACTTACTTACTTAAGGTGGCGCTACAGTCCGTTGTGGACTTGGGCCTCAATCAACAGTGCTCCGCCAGCCAGCTCGGTCCTTAGCTAGCTGTCTCCAGTTTTGCACTCCAAGTTGATTGAGGTCCTCTTCCACTTAAGTGCGCCACCTGAGTCGCGGTCTTCCTCTACTCCTACGTCCCTCGGGAATAGTGTCGAAGGCTTTCCGGGCCGGAGCATTGGTGTCCATCTGCTCTATATGACCGACCCATCTGAGTCTCTGGACCTTGACCTTTCTGGCTAGGTTCATGTCGTTGTACAACCCGTAAAGTTCGCTGTTCTTCTTCGCCATTCCCCTTCAATGCACACGGGGCCAAAGATGACCCGAAGAACTTTCCTCTCGAAACAGCCTAAGGCACTTTCATCCGATTTTGTCAAGGTCCATGCTTCTGCACCATACACGCAGGACTGGGATGATGAGGTGTTGCACAAGTATACCCTAATTTGCTCGAGAGGAACTTTTCCACTCAATTTTCTTTCTTAGCCCAAGAGAACAGCGATTAGCAAAGAGTTGTTCGTCGTCTGATCTCGGGCGATGGCACGCTGGTGTTATTGCCCCTGTTTATCAGTGGGCGTGGCGGGGATATCTTTCAAATGGTAAAGACGAGAAAAATGAATCACCTACACAAATGAATATGGAAATAAATAGAAGGTACCTTAAATTCCTAACGTGGAATAATCGAAGCCAATTTTTCTATACTTTAAGAGTGTTCCGGACTGAAACTGAAAATTTCTTACTGCTTTAAGCGCACCCCCAAACAACTGCAGGACGACTAATTTTTGAACCTAAATACATCTTACTAAGAGAGAGAGAATCGCCTTCCTATGAGAATCGTGACTTCCGCCAGCCGTTACTGATTTGAATTTTCAAATTTAGGCAGATTTTGCTATCCCTTAATTTTGAAATAAAATGTGTTTGGTCAAAGTTTTTTTCAAAATTTTTTGATTGCTGTGTTGAGAACAAGTACGTGCTAAATAAATGAAAAGATTTAAAAGAAAATAAATATCGCATCATAAGAAAAACTGCTTATCAAAAATACAAATGTTATTCATAGTTTTTTAATTCTTTCTTGTTTAAAAAGTTAATTTTTTCTCCAATAGTTATACAGTTTAAATGTCGAATTGTATGCTCATTAAGAAATATTAGCGAAAAATGTTTTTATTTTGATGGAATTCTCTTTGAAAAAGTACGATTTTTGGCCATTTTGGAGTTTTTGAGCCTTTACTACTGAGTAATGAAGTACTAAATTGAAATTGTGCTCCAATAGTTTTTTAGAAACAGTTTTTGTCTACACAATGACACCTTAATCATTTCAATACGACATTTAATCGCTTCACAATACCATTTGAAAAAACGCAGTTTTGGTCCGGAACACTCTTTACGTCATTTAGGTTAAAATTCACAATGAGCCTAAAGCATAAAAAAAGCGGCTTCAAAAGAAGCCTATGCGGAAATGCAAGAAAATTAAATAAAATTTTAAGTAACGTAACTAGTATTAAAAAAATTTTTGGTAAAAGGAATCATGAAAACGCGAAACGAAACCATCTTTACGCTTATATTCTATTTTCATAGACGGAAAAGAGCGTCCGAGATCAATCACTTTTTTTTCAATAAAAAATCTAACTTCCTAAATTGATTTTCCTCTTCTAAAAGGAAATCAGTTAAGCAACACTCAACACTTAGCAAAGCCATTTAAAATAATTAAAACAAAACAGTTCCAATGTTCACTTTTAACAATATTCAGAAATTTCAGTTTTTTTTCACAATTTTCACAAATTTACGTTACTTAAACGTTCACTTCAAACTTGCAAATTATCCAAAACAATGATGAGTAGAACAAAACAAAACAGTAAAACAAACCCGAATTCGCCGTACATTGCTCGAAGGCGAAAATTTTATTATTTTTTCCAAGCAGACATTGCTGAAAGACGAAAATTATCGTCTTACTTTTTTCAATAAGAGAACGTGTATTGAAAAGGGAGGCACCTGTGGGGAAGTATATCGTAGGAAAGACAGGGACAAACACAAAATATGTTCTGCTCGGCGATTTTCAATGCTTCGTGTGTGCTTTGTGTATTGTGTGTGTATCTCGCAAATTTAAAAGGCTTGAAGAACATTGTTACACACAATGGGAAAAGATAGGGTGTTGACTGCTTAGTTGTAAACTTATGTTGCTGGTTTTTTCTATGAACAAGAGACTAATTTTAAAAGGTAAGACGATAGGAATCGTGTTATATGGACGCCACGCCACTGCATGTTTTTAGCGGATCCAGGTATACAAACTCCTCTACTACCTCGAAGTTGTAATGCGTCTATTGTGACGTTCTGTCCGAGCCGTCGGTGTTGGGTTGTCCTTCTCGAAGACAGCATATACTTCGTTTTTCCCTCATTTACCGCTAAACCCATTTTGTCGTTCTGTCCATTTCACAAAGGCCATTGACATCACGCTGTGTTCTTCCCATTATATCAATATCATCGGCGTACGCGAGAAGTTGAACAGATTTTTCGGAAGATAGTGCCTCTGGTGTTGACGGTGGAGTTCTGCACTATCTTCTCAAGAACGATGTTGAAGAAATCGCACGACAGTGCATCGCCTTGTCTGAATCCTTTTTTGACGTCGAAAGATTCCGCAAGCTCGTTGGCAGGCTCCCAGCTTCGCAGGGATGCCAAAACTATAGACATGGTTTAACACAGTTCGTCTCTGTTGATGCTATCATACGCGGCCTTAAAATCGATGAAAAGGTGGTGGGTATCGATTTGGAGTTCAAAGGTCTTTTCCAGGATCTGCCGCAACGTGAAAATTTGGTCGATGGTTGACTTTCCTGGCCTAAAGCCACATTGATAAGGACCAATCAGATTGTTGACGAAAGGCTTCAGACGTTCACATATTACGGCAGAGAGGATCTTGTAGGCGATGTTAAGTAGACTGATTCCTCTGTAGTTGGCACAGTTTAGAGGATCTCCCTTTTTTAGGATCGGGCAAACAATGGCCGGCCAAGCTTACTTCTTTTATAACCAGGAAATGTTCGTCCGGTTTTTTTGATATTAGTTTAGGTTCAATTTGAGCAATTATAGTTGGGTCTTAATGGCAATGCCGAATACTTTTGCTATAACAACAGGAAATTGTTCGTTCGGTTTTTGACATTAACTAATGTTTACTTAAGTAATTATAGTTATGCCAAATCTGAGCAGCCAATATTATGCCCAACTATAAAGCGATGGCAAATAAAAATAATTGTAAGTGTCAAAATATAACAACACGATTTGGTGGGATCCGCCATTTTACCCATAAACCATATAATAGACTTGTCTGCGCATGGAAAGTAATGTCCAACAGTAAACGTCTCTCTTCGCTGAATAAAGTACTTAAACTCACATTCCTTGAGCCTTTATATCAATTTCAAGGTAAAATTCTTTGACTTGAAGAACACTTGTCAAATAGAAGACGTTAAGGTACTAATATCATTCCGAAATCAACTGACATCATCAAATAAACCTATATGTACAATAAACCTAAACAGTCAATCCGAAATACTTCAACCACTTACTGAAGAAATAACATGCTTGACACATTCAAAAACTAAGGCGATTGGTTAAGGTGAATTGCCATGTCCACCACTCCCACCCCCTACGATCTCTCTCAAGATTCAAGATTCAAGAGCATTCAAAGAGCTCATATTTACTAACAAAATCAAGACATTAACCTAATGTACCAACATTACATAAATATTCGAAATCCTTATTTGCTTATCTATTCCCTCGGAAACGTACAACGACAACATCATCGTTATATCGTCGTCCAGTCCACCACAAAAATCAAATAAGAAATAAGGAAATTACAGATAAACAGGAGTTCAATGACATGGCTTCCACATGGCTAGCTTGAATTCGGATTAAACTTCCTCTTCGTCTTTGCAGCTTCCTCCACAAACATCCAATATATGGTCTTGCAAGCAGGTCGAACCTTCCCACAGCATTCAATTTTGATACGAAATCAGTTTCTCAATTGGTTCTAGCCTTCCACTTGGATTCCGAAGGAGATGACGAAGATGACGACGACGCACAACGCGACGACTGTTTGGTCGGTTTCCCTCAAGCTCGTAAATTGAGACAGGATAATGTAAGGAAATTCACAAATATCCTCATAGGAAGTTCTGCCCAGTAACGTTATGTCGTCCCTCGCTTAGCGCTTCTTTGTACAATTTTCTCAGTTCGTCGTTGTCTTTTGGTCTTCTCTTTTCGTTTAATCTATCGTTACTGTCGCATTTTGAGTTCTAATGGATAAGCACACGAACTTCAGAAAGGGGATTCCACCTGTTATCGCTCCATTTGACTTCTGTGCTCCATTATATATAAAGAAAGCTACGAGTATGGGTATAGCGGTCTTTATAGCAATCGCCATTGCAACGCTCCGTGTGAACACCATCACCATCAGCATTGACACTTTGTACGAGATGTCATGCTTTCTTATCGAGTTGAGGGAGGTAACCTCGTTCTGTAGTTTACTAACCCGCAACCCCAGCCAAGGCGAATGACAAAACGGTTGTGGTGTCCACTCAAGCGTTTTATTCGAAATTTAAATTTGTTCTCAGTGCTTTTGGCTATGTTGTTGGACGTTGGGGTGGTCGCACTTGAAACGTTCGGGCTGATAAGTGGTTGTGGTTGTTGTCAAAGAGAGCTGGAACGAGCTTGGGGGAAAAACAGACGACGAAGTAGTCGGTGGGTGTCTGTGTAAATGGATTCCGAATGCTCTACCAAACAAAGGAAAAGTGTCTCATTGCAAGGTCGTTGATTGGCCTAATAGCTGGAACTGTCATGACGACAACGACGCGACGTGACACTCTAACAAAACGAACGCAGCATCTCTATTCAAATCGAATAAGAATAAGATTCCTAGTCTTTAAGGCCTTCGCCTTGTTGAGAACAAGTTGCGGCTTCATGGCTAGCCATATCGCCTTTGCAACGCCATTGATTTCAGTTGTTCTCTCTTTCTGTGCTCTTTTTCCGCATCGCACTATGAAAGTTTTTGCTCCTCTTGCTTTTGATGTCCAATTATATTGTGTGGTTTAATTTAATTTTTGCTTTTTCGTGTTTTATTTAAGCTATTTTCATATTTATTTATAACTTAGAAGTGGATCTTGTGGTTATGCAAAGATGAGAGGAAGAAAATAACAAATTTCAAATTGTGACAAACGTTTGTTGTTGGGAATTTTGAGTGCTAAACTTAGAGAACAAAAATAAGACTGTGCATTTGCTCTTTTTATGCAGCGGTACTTTTAGGTACTTCGTTGTTAAGTTAATTGTAAATTGAGTATGCTTGATGCGGTTTGAGATGGCCATCGTTGATGTCTGGTCGCTTGAATGAACTTGACAGTGTGAAATTATTTATTCCATAATAATTCCCTTTGGGTGGATTCGAAGACTTTACGGGCCGTAGTATTAGTGTCCATCCTCTCCACGTGGCCAAGCCATCTGAGTCCTTCGACCATCACTCTTTTAGCTAGGTCAGTGTTGTTGTACAGCCCGTACAGTTCGTCGTTAAATCTTCTCCTCCATTCATCGTTTATGCAGACAGGACCATATATCTTCCGTAGAAGTTTTCTCTCGAATCATCCTAGGGCGCTCTCATCCGTTTTTGACAGCGTCCATGCTTCTGCACCATATAGCAGGACGGTGATGATGAGGGTCTTATAGAGCGTCACCTTAGTTGTTCGGGAAAGGAACTACTACTCAATTGCTTTCTAAGCCCGAAGAAACAGCGATTAGCAAGAGTTATTCTTTCCGTGTTGATAGCGGAGCCAAGGTATACAAAGTCCCTAACAACCTCGAAATTATATGAGTCTATCGTGACGTTTTGTTCAATACTTCGGTGATGGGTGTCCTCTCTCAGCCCTCAACACAGCGTCAGATGTCAATGGGGCTTTTGTGAGAAACGAGACAGAAGCGGCAAAAATTGGTTAAGTGGTCAATGAGGAAAAAACGAAGTCTATGCTGCCTTCGAGGAAGGACACGCAACACCGACGCACAGTGGCCCGTTTTCGCTTTTTACCTTGCAAAAATCATAGCTCCTAAACGAAAAAAGATATCGCTTCAATTTTTTTTTTATTTAGCAGGGAATTTCCAAAGCTATGTTTCGTGAAAATTTTAACAAAATGTGTTCACAGGGTGTTTCAGAATTAAGTCCCAAAGTTGGAAGTTTTTTCAATGTCATAAAAATTGTTAAAAATGTATCCATAATGGCGAAAAATTTGTTTTTGTGAATGATTAGAGAACAATTAGTTTTGGTATAGCAGGAAAAAGAAAAAAAATAACACTTAAATAGTCATAAAAGCAAAAAAAAATTTTTTATTTTTAAGTTAAAGTTTTATAATTTTTGATATGTAACCAAACAAACCATCAATATTTACATTCAAAATCAAACAGGGTGTTTCAATTGAACTGAAAATTACCATGATTTCAATATTTCAATGAAAAAAACAACCCTCAAATTAGAAAAAAGGTGTTTTGAAAGTACGAATATGGAAAAAAATAAAGCATAAACGTTAGATTTTATCTTGTTTTATTCTTAATAATTTACATATATTATTTCTTGAAAAATAGAAAAAGAATCGCCTGGAAGTATTGCCATCATTGGTTTTTCCAAACCCAGGCTTAGGTTTATACACATCAAGTCCAAGTTCTTCATGGAAACGCTTTTGAATATCCTGCTTCCTCTTTTTTTCTAACTCTTTGATTCCAATAGAGCTATCCTTCCTTAGCAATCGTATAGCTAAGTTTCAAAATGAATTCCATGCACCTAATTCTAGCATGCAATGGAGAAATCCCATACTCGTAGTTATGTTCGTCCGTAATATCTCCTTTATCCTGTGCATTAAGCTTCTTTTGAGTTTTTTTTGCAAGTAGGACATGACCGTGTTGATCTATTTTCCGTTAGTTCATTTAAAACTTTCCCATCAATCATAGTTAAAAAGAACTCGTGTTTAACTATTAATGTAACTTCTTCATTCACTTTATAAGCTGTTGGTTGAATATTTAATATTTGATTCCGGATATCGTTGACTGTCATATTTATATGATCGCCAGTTTCCTTAGAATATTGAAATTGAATAGGTCGACAGAAATGAACTGATGATGGGCTAGGGTTTCTCCAAATTTCACCATTTGGGCAATTCAACCTGAGTGGAACAACTGATGCCATAAACATGTTTTCGTCCGATTCATTTCCTGTTGAGTTATTTTTTTTGCTTGAACGCACTTTGGTAAGATGATCCATCGCAACCCCATTTGTTCCTTAATGTAAGATCAGTTGGTAATTCAAGAAGCTGATTCTCGGTTTTGGTTTGTAACAACCTCTTTGCTGTATGATCCATGATGTCCTGAAGCTTAACTTTTGCCGATACTTCCGTGATTTCCAAATTTTTGGGAACTGCCTCCTTTTTTGCCATTGTAATGTTATTGTAGGAAGGCAAAATATCTACATTGTGCTTTCGCAATGATGTCCGCAGGATTTTATATTTTTCTTTCAATAGACCTAAATCAATAAACAATGCCAATGCATTTTCATTGGTAAATTTTACTGGATCACTTTGAGGGGTTGGAATACTTTCTTTTATTCTTTGTACTCGAATTGACAACAAAACTCTTCGTATTTTCATTTTCCTGACGGTATCTCCATTCTAAAGTTTGAGAAAGATTTTCGGTTGTTATCCCTTCTGTGACATGCAATAACTTTTGCCTTTTCGTATACGCTGCACATTTTTCAAATTGCATCTTTGGTCTCCCTCTTGATCCACTTGATGATCTCGGAGGGTCATCATTGTTTTTTTTATTATTTTTTTAGAAATAGGTAATCCCCAAACCATAAATTTTTTTTAGCTATTCCACTCATTGCACTTATTTAAATACCTAAATTAAGTCATGCAAATCAAAAATAAAGGTTGCGACAAAAAAATTAATTATATTCTTTTCATATGAAAAAAACTAAAAAAAATGAATAATCACTGACTTGAACCAATTAAATTGCCATAACTCGGCTTTATGCAACTTTACGCAGCTGAGTTTTTGAGGACATGTTAAGGAATATGTGGGCATTCATCCCTCACTTAGTTTGGTTTGACGGGTTTTGACGTTTTTTATATGAGCCAAGTTAAAATTCAAAAATAGGTGCAAAAAGTGATTTTTTTTTTTTTTTTTTCATTAAAAAAAAAGATATGCATTTTTTTTTTGTTTCCAAAATTTGATTAAAATAATGTCAAACTTTTCAACAAAAAAAAAATAAATGGATTTACTTGCACCGTTTTTCTAATATTCAAGTTCGAAGTGCAACAAAAAACAAAAAAAAATATTTTTATTTTTTTTTTTAAATATTTTCTGACTTTGATCGGCTCCTCAAGCCAAACCGTTCATCTAATATTTTTTTGTTTTTGGATTCTTACACTTTAAACAATTCTAAACAAAATGTGATTTTTACTTTTTCAAAATAAAATCACGCGAAAAATGATTATTGCCACGTTCCTCGCCTAAACGGGCCACTGTGCGACGGCTCGGAGAGAACGTCACAATAGACGCATACAACTTCGAGGTAGTAGAGGAGTTTGTCTACCTAAGCTCTGCTATAAACTTAGGCAGTAACATCAGCGCCGAGATCAGACGAAGAATAACTCTTGCTAAAAAAGCAATTGAGTGGAAAAGCCCTCTCTCGAGCAACGAAGGTGAAATTATACAACACCCTCATCATCCCAGCCCTGTTGTATGTATGGTGCAGAAGCATGGATCGTGATAAAATCGGATGAAAGTGGCTTAGGCTGTTTCCAGAGGAAAGTTCTTCGGGTCATCTTTGGCCCCGTGGGCATTGAAGGGGAATGGCGAAGAAGATACAACAGCGAACTTTACGGGTTGTACAATGACATGGACCTAGCCAGAAGGGTCAAGGTCCAGACACTCGATGGCTCGGTCATTTAGAGCGGATGGACTACCAATGCTCAGGCCCGGAACGCCTTCGATACTATTCCCGAGGGACGTTGGAGAAGAGGAAGACCGCGACTCAGGTGGCGCACTCAAGTGGAAGAGAACCTCAATCAACTTGGAGTGCAAAACTGGAGACAGCTAGGTAAGGACCAAGCTGGCTGGCGGAGACTGTTGATTGGGGCCCAAGTCCACAAGGGACTGTAGTGCCACCTTAAGTAAGAAGTAAGTCTGTATGCTCGCATAAGCACTGTTGACATCACGCTGTAGTTTCACACACTTCTGAAAATAAGTACCTCTAGTGTTGACGTGGGAGTTCCCCACTATTGGTTCCAATATGCTGTTAAGAAGTCGCATGACAGTGCATCACCTTGTCTAAAGCCTTTTTTGCCATCGAAGGCGTCGGTGAGGTCGCTACCGACTTTAATGGAGCAGTGCGAGTTCTCCATTGTCATCCTGCTCAGACGAATGAGTATTTTAGGGATGCCAAAACCGGATATGGCCTTACAGTTCTTATCTATAGATGCTGTCATACACGGCTTTAAAATCGATTAAAAGATGGTAGGTGTCGATTTGGAGTTCTTGAGTTTTTTCCAGGATCTGCCGTAATGTGAATATTTGATCGTTGGTGGACTTTCCTGATCTAAAGCCACACTGATATGGACCTATCAGTTTTCAACAAACGGCTTCAGGCGTTCACATAGTGCTGCAGGAAAGATCTTATAGGCTGTGTTTAGGAGGCTGATGCCTCTGTAGTTGGTGCAGTTTAGAGGGTCTCCTTTCTTTCAGGATCGCGCAAACAATGCTGTGAGTTTCCATTCATCGGGCATGCATTTTAAATTTTACCTAAAAAAATATTCTCAATTTTCCTGGAACGAATTGGAAGGGTAAAAGAGAAAAAGAATAATAGCAGAAAATGCAACCAGCACATCATTACATGTTGACATCTTAAAATTCTATATTGGTTTAACAATTTTTAAGCTCATTACCTACAATTCTAAGGAAAAAAATTTTCCCTGCTGTTGTCATTATGTAGCATTTTTAATTGCTTGGCAACTGAAATACTTCGACGTTCGACATTTAAAAAAATCTATTCTATTCTTACGGAACAACTTTATTTACGTTAGACTTTGAAGAATAAAGAGCAAAGTAAGAGGAAAGTTGGTTTAAGTTTATCAACTTTATTGCAATTGAAGAATTCCAGTAAACTTACCTAATTTCTCATATAACAATGGCATTTGCATGATTCAAAAACAACTCGTTATTCGTAAGCTTAAGGACTCTTAGTTCTGTGGAACGACCAATTTAAATACCTAAACATAAATTGACTTGATGAAGCGTTTGTTTTTGTATCGTTCTATGTTTTGTTACCAACATGTCTTGCAACTTGATATATTACAAAAAATTAGCGTAACTGAGCGATATAAGGAAATTCATATACTGTTATCTTAGGTGGGTAGGTAGAAATGGCTGTCCGACTTACGCGTAGAACACAATTAGCGCTGAGTACGCCGTTTTGATACCATACCTCGTGAGATTCTAAATAGATTTAAACATTGTAATTTAATGTATGTTCCGCACGTACAATCCTATAATGTTGTATTATTCTCCTATCCTACGGCCTATTAACTCTTAGTGCCATTTAGTGAGGGAGAGTGGAGAGATAGGGGGGGGGGGGGGGGGCGCTAAAGCCACTTTGTGTTGGCAATGAAAGTGTGGGACCGTTTCTTTTTCGTCCTGGTTCTCACAGCTACGGCAGAAAGAGTTATGTTGTATACCCAATTTTGTCGCATGTTCCCCTATAGGCCAATGCCCCGTTAGGTAACAACAATCCTGGCTATGTCATGCCTGGTTTGGAAATTAAATTGATTGATTTTGGTTTGTTATAGGCGGGCCAGATTTCCTAAGATATAACGCAACTCGTTAAACTATTTCACCTATGATTTGCTTCTGATGTGTATTTGGTCAGGATATAGCCCTTCACAACTCCAAGAGGAGCATATACTCTCACTGCCATCTAAGTTGTGAAGGGCTTATCCTTGCCTAGCTAGCTCATCTGCCTCTCATTTCCCTCATAGCCCCTATGGTCCGGTATCCAGATTAGAGAGACGCCTCTCTGCATTGCTGGACCAGCTTAGAGGATGATAAAGCTGAATCAATGCTTAATAGCTGCCTGACTGTCTGTTAGTATAGCTACATTTGGGTTCTGTCGGATATCTTTAAGGGCTAATCAAGCTTCCCTTATCGCTTACAGTTCTGCCTGGAATACACTGGCAAAATTGGAAGTCTATAGGATTTTGAAATCTTAAGAGATTCGCAGAAGACACCTGCACCAACACCGCATTTCATCTTCAAACCATCTGTGAAGATAGTTGTGTCGAAGTGTTTCGTCACATCGCCTTCTTTCCAGTCGATTCTTGACGTGAGCAAGACTCTAAACTTCTTTGAGGTGTTTAGGGTAGGGATGCAGTAATCGGTGGTTGTGGATAGGATGTCTGATGGTATCAGCAGCCTATTTCTTTGAGTCTCAAGATACTGCAGGACACCTGATATTTAATAAAGAGTCAATCGGAAGAAGGTCCAGGATGACGTTAAGTGCATCCGTTGGACAGGACCTGATTGCCCCTGATATCCCTACGCAAGCATTTCTCTGCACCTTTGTAAGCTTGTTTACTATATAAGTTACTGTTATCCTAATAGCGGATAGTTGTATTGCGTCAACTTTTCGATCAGTTTTGCTTAAGGACGTAAGCTTTGCTGTCTTTCATTTTTTATGGACTAAAGCCCCAAATATAATTGCTTAAGAGTGTTCCGGACTGAAACTGCGTTTTTTCAAATGGTATTGTGAAGCGATTAAATGTCGTATTGAAATGATTAAGGTGTCATTGTGTAGCCAAAAACTGTTTCTAAAAAACTGTTGGAGCACAATTTCAATTAAGTACTTCGTTACTCAGTAGTAAAGGCTCAAAAACTCCAAAATGGCCAAAAATCGTACTTTTTCAAAGAGAATTCCATCAAAATAAAAACATTTTTCGCTTAAATTTCTTAATGAGCATAAAATTCGACATTTAAACTGTATAACTATTGGAGAAAAAATTAACTTTTTAAACAAAAAAGAATTAAAAATCTATGAATAAAATTTGTATTTTTGATAAGCAATTTTTCTTATGATGCGATATTTATTTTTTTTTTAAATCTCTTCATTTATTTAGCCTTACTTGTGCTCAACACAGCAATCAAAAAATTTTGGAAAAAACTTTGATCAAACACATTTTATTTCAAAATTAAGAAATAGCAAAATCTGCCTAAATTTGAAAATTCAAATCAGTAACGGCTGACGGAAGTCACGATTCTCATAGGAAGGCGATTCTCTCTCTCTTAGTAAGATGCATTTAGTTCAAAATTTGTCGTCTGCAGTTGGGTGGCGCTTAAAGCAGTAAGAATTTTCAGTTTCAGTCCGGAACACTCTTAAGAGTGTTTCCTATGAGAATCGTGACTTCCGCAGCCGTTACTGATTTGAATTTTCAAGTTCAGGCAGATTTTGCTATCCCTTAATTTTGAAATAAAATGTATTTGATCAAAGTTTTTCTCAAAATTTTTTTATTGCTGTGTTGAGAAAAAGTACGTGCTAAATATATGAAGAGATTAAAAAAAAATAAATATCGCATCATAAGAAAAATTGCTTATCAAAAATACAAATTTTATTCATAGTTTTTTAATTCTTTTTTGTTTAAAAAGTTAATTTTTTCTCCAATAGTTATATAGTTTAAATGTCGAATTTTATGCTCATTAAGAAATCTTAGCGAAAAATGTTTTTATTTTGATGGAATTCTCTTTGAAAAAGTACGATTTTTGGCTATTTTGGAGTTTTTGAGCCTTTACTATTGAGTAACAAAGTACTAAATTGAAATTGTGCTCCAATAGTTATTTTAGAAACAGTTTTTGTCTACACAATGACACCATAATCATTTCAATACGACATTTAATCGCGTCACAATACCATTTGAAAAAACGCAGTTTTGGTCCGGAACACTCTTAAGTGAATTTAAGCTAGTGTCAAAACACCGGACGAAAATTTCAATAAGCAGCAAGAGTAGTAGACTTGGCTCTCTTTTTTACACTGTCAAATTAAGCAATAAGCGAATGAAACCGCACTAGTAACATTTGACCGAAAATTTATCGAATTTAGCTTGATCCATTATGGTTCGTCATAGCGTTCGTGAGTTCACCTAGACTTAAGGGTGCTTCAATGAGCAAAATTGCATTATAGTTGAGCCTTAAAATTTGGCAGCTGACTGGATTTGTGTTTTTATCGATAAGAAATTCATTTTGGTGTCGATTGTAAGTAATTGTAATTGTAAATGTTTATTCGCTATACATATAGCCACCAAATTCACAAGCTATTGATAATGGACTAATGAGAAAAAGATGTTTAATTTTGAAAGATACCAGTACACATACTTCCATTATGGTAAAGTGTTCACTTGACAGTTCGGAAGTTTCGTTCGCTTTGACACTAGCTACCGTGCTACGTTCCGTGCTTCCCTCGGAAGCCCTTTAGTTTGGTTCTATTTGGTAATATTTTGCTGTGGGGAACAAAAACTGGATTCTCTTTGACAATTGGTTCTCGAACGATTAATTACTATTAAAAATACCAACAAAAGTATAGCAAATTAATGAAGAAATAATTATCGCAGATCGCAAATGTTAAAACGATGTTTTTGTCTGTGTCTCTTGAATTATTGTCCTGCTCTGTTTACTGTTTTATACGAATATGACAGACTCAATCACCAGTGCTGCCTGTACTTGTAATTCGTACATTCATGATGTCTGATGTCCCTGTAAAAGTCAAATATTCTCATACAAAAAGATCATACTGCCTTATGTTAAAATAAGTCGAACGTTTGAGTCTTGCGTCTTGCGTCTTGAGTATCCCATCCCCTTTTCATTATAATAATTTGAGTACTATTTCAAAGCTACAGAAATAAATTTATGTTTCGAAGCAGTAAAATTGCTCGTTCATAAAATACATCATGTATCCTTACAGCTTCATTATTTCCCTGAGGATAAAAGTTATCACATTACGAAATGTTTGTTTTTACCTAAATTTGCTTCCAAATTTTGAAAAGTCGTGCTATTCATTCATTGAAAAGCTATTACTCGTTGGCTTACCGTTATGGTTTCATTCAGACTTTGTTATTGAGGTTACCATTTTCTTAGAACTTTAAACTTTGTTCTTTTACATGTGTACGGTGTACCTATACTTAAACTTTACCTACATTATAGAAAAATCACTTAAAAAGATCCAACTTAAAATGGGAACACGTCACGTCGTTGTCGTCGTCTTCAGTGCCATCACAGCTTTCCCAATTCAGTCATACCTGAAACCTGACACATTTACGTTGTATTTAATGTTCTTTTAAGGTTGGAATAACATTAAACACACACACACACATATACCGACTTTTTCACCCACCGAACCCAAATGCCACCACACCGCATTGTAACGGTCGGAACTCGGAAGCAATTAACTCAAATTTGACAAACTTTCGGTACGGAATTCAGGTCACTCAGACACCAAATTTTAATGGCTTCCCTTGGGTGACAGTGTTGTTGAGGCACACATTCGGTACGTTCATACCAAAAGCTATATGCTATATTTTAGTATTTTTTTTTTTTGTGTGAAATGGTTCATTCAAGTTCCACTGAAAACCGTCCCATCACTATCAGTACTTCCACGAAAAGCATTTGTCAGCCGGTTAGTGCATTCCTAAAGGAGAATGAGAATGGGATGTATCTACTTTTCTATGCATCACATAGAGCATGCTGCAACGGGACGTAAGGTCAGTCACTTTACTATATATTACAGCTTTTGACAGAAGCACTTTTGTTGCTATCGTCGCCGTCACGTCAGTTGTCATTTCGTCACCATTTTTTTTTCGTTTTTCCTTTTGAATGTAATCGGTATTTATTCCTCTGTTCTTATTTTGCAACTCTCTTTCCTTAATGGTGAATTGTGTGTTTTATTGCCGAAGAACACTCCCAATGCAGAGAATTTAGTGTGGTCCTTTTTTAATTTTTGACGGATAGCATAAAAACAGAAAGTTAATAAGGAATCAGGCAATGGCGAGTGTAATTTAGATCACTGGCTTATAGTCCGGTTCGAGTTGAAGGGAAACAGAAAGAAACGGAGATTAAGCTGAACGGAGGTTAAGACTTTCATTGTTAAATATCATTTCCTTTGAATAAAAATGTATTCAGTTTTAAAACTGAAGATAAAAATCGTTGACGATTTTACTTCGAATATCACCACCCTAATGTACAATTAAGTGGCATTTGAATTTTAATGTACTTCACGTATAATGTTATGGCCGTAATTACGGACTTTTTGAATGAGCAGTCTCAACAACACACCAAACCACATGACGTTCATCCTACTGTCATTCGTTGCTGACATCAATTCCGTCATCATTGTTTACCCTTGTACGATTGAAATGTCACCTAATTAAGTTGTTTAACATTCGCATCATCATCAAATTGTGAACTTGAACTCGACTCAATTGTGAATGAAGCCAAGAATGTTCTTTCATCTTTTCCAAGGTTTTATAATTTGAGTAAATTTTTTTTGTAATTAGTCATGACTCATGAGTCATGAATCATGATTTTTAACGGCGAAAATTGTTTTCAAGGTGACAGTTTCTTTTTTTGTCCTGAAAAAGGAAATGGAAAGCCAACGGACGTCAGAATGAGCGTCACAATTATGTGAGTGTGTCATGTGTGTGGAGTGTCATAAAAAGTTTGACAATGTCAGGTCAGAGCTATTCATCAACTACAATCAAACTATAAAAGAAAGCCAATTTGAATAAAAGTAAACCGCTGATTAACACGCCATGAAATAGACGCTTATAGCTGTGATACGTGTTCGCAATGGCTAACACTGTTCCCGTTTTAGGAGAGCTATTAACTACCTATAGCCGATATAAGATACACCCTTTAAAGATAGATAAAATAAGGGGAATTGTTTTTTTTTTTTACTTAGCAGAAAATAATGACTTGCTAAAGTTTAAGAATCTATAAACACGTTTCATTGTTTTTTTTTTATCTCGTTTGTTTGTAGGAAAGGTTAACAACAAGAAAAAAAAAGAGAAAATCTCTAAGGCCCTTAAAAGGGTTAAAAACTTTATGGCTACTTGAGAATGTTTAGAATACATAATTGTTTTTGCTAGGGACTGGGAAGGTACAAAAAAAAAATATGTTTGAGTATGCTTCGAGGTGAATGCGGTGGAAGTAAAAGTCAATTTTTTTCCATCGGGTTCCTTATTAAATTAAAGCACAGAAATTGAAGGTTGAGAAACACAGGAAGTATTTAAGATTCTTTGAGTGAGTTTCAAGAATTCCAGATTTGTTTTGGTACCTAAATAAAATATATGTACTTATAAATTTGTGTGGGTCGACATTTATTTGATGGTTGTTTTGTGCGTGGATTTTGAGTTTATTAGTCCCCATAGACTGGAATGTAATATTAATATCCATTACGATTACAGAAAAGGGTTCGGTATCAACTTGAAATTGTTGTTTGTACCTTCTGGTCAAGAGCAATTTTTGTATGAATTAAAAAACATAAAAACGAACATTCAGCACTTTTTTTTTGACTTATTAGATGTTCTTGAAACTTTTAAATACAGGATAGTTCGAAAATTTCACGATGATTTAGTATGATATTCAATAAATGTGGCACAAAAGTGACACCTGTCACTTGAATGTCCGATTTCCATGCCGTAAGAGAATACTTTTCTTTTGAGAATCAGAAACGTCACTTTTGTGAACTGTCAAAATCGAATCCGAATTGCTTACGTTACGATTTTACCTGCACAGACCGACCACAGAAAAGGAGATAAGCGTTTATTTTGAAGCGTCAAAGGTGTATTCTGTATTGATGTAAGTAAAGCAGCACAAATTGTGGCAATACTTCAGATACGTAAAATCCTTCTGGTCAGGACATTTTCGTTACCTTAAGATTGCAGAATTGACAATTCAGATCAAATGTCCGAGAAAGTTTGTTTGTGTGAATGTCATTTTGACAGAAGGTGACTTGTTGAACGTCAGAACTCGACGTTCTGGGGAAACTCGTTCTGGGTGAAACTCGTTCGTCTGTATAAGATTAAAGTGGAGGACTCACTATATTAAATCGAGGACAAATAAATCTCCAAAAGGGAATAGATGAAGCAATGCGCTGTCATTCGATTTTTTCAATAGCATTTTTGAATAATTTGTGTAAAGCTCACACGTCAACACTATTTGTGCAATCTGTCAAAAGTTAATTACCCGGTGTGATGTCAGTGATTTCTCTGTGATCCTCAAGATAGAAGACGGTGGGTTGATGAGGAAAGGACAAGAAATTGAAGTAAAAATTAATGTTATAGACAAGACGCTACCTTTGACGGCTTTAACTTAGGAGGTAGTTAAAGTAGTGTCCATAGCTTAGTGGTAAGGTGCGTTGACTGCTAAGCAGAACGTCGTTGGTTCGAATCCTACTCGGGCCCAAAGTTTTTATTTCATCTTTCACGGATACTGCCTCTTGCGAAGAACTGACAAAACTTCCAAGAGTATCATCTGTCATGAAAAAGTGCTTCTCAACTTTGCCGTTCGGAATCGGCGTTAAATTGTAGGTCCCCTCAATTCTTCACACGCACCTAGAGAATTGTTGATGAGAGTAAGTCACTTAGGCCTTGGCTCTTCAAGAGCTGTCGCGCCACTCTATTTATTTATTTTAGTAAAAGACTCTGTCTTCTTGCGAACAGCTATAAACTTGGACAATGAACAAAATTTCGAGTGATATCGCTCCTGTCTCCATTGAAGGATAATGGCTAAGATAATTGACATTGACACATAGCAGCACTGGCGACTGAGGCGATCGGCTGCGACAGAACAAGACATGAATAGAACAGAGAGGCAGATAGACACGTAGAAAGAAAGCACACTTAACAGAAACCTAAGCCTACGTGGCACAGAGGAGCAGGCTTAGATTTATATTGTCCCATGTTATCGCCCAGATGGGCTCAGTTAAGTTGGCGATATTCGAAGAAAAAGAATCCTG
Source organism: Sphaerophoria rueppellii (assembly GCA_920937365.1). Taxonomy (NCBI): domain Eukaryota; kingdom Metazoa; phylum Arthropoda; class Insecta; order Diptera; family Syrphidae; genus Sphaerophoria; species Sphaerophoria rueppellii. Next base: position 37,071,361 of record CAKKXW010000002.1, read on the forward strand.
CCAAAGTTGGAGCGTGAACCTGCAGCGTTTGAGTTAGCAACTACTCTATATTCTGAACCATGACCACCTGCATGGCTAAGAAAATTCAATCACGAAATTTATATGGCCTGTAGTAAAGGTCAAATATCATATGGAATCTCCTATAAACCTGTGTTAAAACAAGTAAACTATGGCCTAGGTACGATAAGAAGAGATCCGATAGGATTTTAACTCTTATTACTCCCTTATTGGTATAATTACAGGACATAACCTACTTGGCTACCATAAGAAAAAAAAAATAGGGCTTAGTACCGCTGACCTTTGTAGGCTGCGGTGATGAGGACGAGCAAGAAGATACTGCTCATTTTCTCTGCCATTGTCCTTCACTTTGTCTTACTAGGAAGAAAACTCTGGGCAACTTCTTCTTTAATAAAATAGAGGAACGATCCGAACTGCCAGGCAAAAGCTTACTAAGCCTTGTCAAGACCTCTAAATGACTAAGCGAACCACATGATTCATAGCTTATTTATTTTTCAGGAAGTTACAATACTTCGGGGTACCACAATGGATCTAAACTGATGTGCGTGCGACGGTAACAACCCCAATTGTCAGTCCGCTTAACCTAACTTAACCTAAAAGTCCAATGATTGAGAGGGCTGATTCATTTAGAGTAAACTGTATTTTGTTTTTGTATTTATTATTTATGAAATGACTTGATACATCAAGATTAAATTTTTTAGTTGTATCTAAACAAGTTATAACTTTTTACAATACAAGTTTAAGTAACAATTTTTTATTAAAAAAAAAAACATAACAATATGTGAAAATAATACAAAAAAACAAGGAAATTAAGTTAATAAAACAAGAGAAATCAAACATTAATTAATTGGTGAAAATTAAATGAAAATCTTCTTCTTAAAAGCAGCCAATGTAGCAATTCTCTGAATATCAAAGGGAAGGCCATTCCAAGTTCTAATGGCATGGATAAAGAAAGATCGATCGGCAATGCAATGTGTAAAAGGCGGCAATATCATTCGAGGTCCCCTACGAGAATGTGTAAATTGAAGCATTTCCCCCAAGTACCCTGGATACTAAGGCCCTCCGCACACGAAGCACCTGTTTGCAATCGGTTTCCAACTAGTCGCACGCAACTGATTTTGTAGGTCGAATTTGAGTTGCTTAAGCAACTTTTTTTGTTTTTGGAATTAAAATTATGAATATGATATAATATATACAAATAAATGTGTTTGTTTGTTTGTATGGACTTCTAAACGGCCCAACAGATATTTATGAATTTTGCATGTTGTATTACTGGAATTTTTTCGGCATTGGAAAAACTATACGGAAGTGTTGGAAAACTGGAAATATGAAATATTATATGAAACATAGCCGTGAATTTGGTTTCTTGCATGTTCTTTTTGTTCCAGAATAGCTTATCGAATAGAAAAATAGAAAGTTCTTGATGGAAAACTCGCAAAACTCATAAGAGTTGTAGGTGCTTTGGTTTTCAAATGAAATATTGTTGATATAAGACCGCGAATTTAAGGTGCACTGTATTTAAATAGAAAAATTGCAAATTGGTGGTGGAAAACTCGGAAAATAAAAAAAAGAGTGAATGATTTGATGGTTGATAACATTTAGGATTTTTATTATGCAAAGGTAAAGGATATTGGAATGATATGTGGTTTTTAATTATTCAAGAAGCTTAATTGGGGTGAAAAGGGCTTGGTTTGTTTGTATGTCTAGTATAGGTACCTTTAAGCGATTCAACACGAGACGAGGTTCGCGGGGTCGGCTAATCTTATATATATATAATAAAAAATGAAATCCTATTCGTGTATGACCGAACAACTCACAAACGGTTGGACGGATTTGGCTAATTTTTTTTTAAATTTTGTTCGTGTTAGTTAGATGGTTCTTAGGGAAACAGTTTTTAAATTATTGCAGATGCGTCCAGTGGTCTCTTTGTACAAGTTTTCTTTGTCTACGATTTAATCCTCTTCATCAGTAATACTGTTTGACATGTTGTATAAAAATTTGTGAAAAAAAAAACTAAAACACACGTCCTACTCAAACAACTATAAACTGGTCCCAAACCAGTCGTACTCGTATGTGGAGAGAAGTCGCAAATCGATCGCAAACTATTTGTAAAACAGTTGCTTGAGCAATTGATTTGCGACTCTAGTTGCAAAAAAGTTGCTTCGTGTGCGGAGGGCCTAATTCCTAACAAAGAAGACTGAACCCTAGATAAGCTTTCAAAACGAGGTACATTGTAGATAAAACGCAAACAATCATTAAATGCAACTCTAAGCTTACGCTTGCACTCATAATGAAGACAGGGATACACTGAACAGTTAAAAGTAAAAAATGGAAGAATAAGACTTTTCACAAGATGTTTTTTGATAACAGGATTCAACATATAAGATGACACTCTTAAAGAACGAAGAACAGAGTAAATACGTCTAACAGTTTCTGATATTGCATTGCAGCAACTAAGTTTATTATTAATTTGAAAGCCTAAATATTTGACATTACGAACAAATGGAATAGGTAATTTGGGAATTTAAAATTACTTTTGGAAAATCTACAAGTCATAATTCACTTCGAGAAAATACCATACTTAAGGATTTCAAAGGGTTTAGTTGAAGTTTATTAGAGTGGGCCCAGTCAAAAATATTTTGTAGATCCTCATTGACACGTGCAGCTGCATCTTCCGAAATTGACTAGAACAAATCGAATAAAAAAACCTTCAAACATATCCCCCAAGAACTGCGTAACAGAAGACGAGGATGATGTGAAATTGAGAGCAATTGGCTATCGCTATAGACCGAGCTGGCTGGATACTGGAATCTGGAAATACTTTTTTGTTATGAGGTCCTGACTCCTGGTTCAACCGAGTTAATACTCACTAACATACGGAAAAAATTAGAATAAATTTCTACAACTCATACACTGTTTTGATAATCTTCAAAGAAATTATCTTACGTTATCAACAATCTCTGAGTAATGAAAAAAGAGGACAATGTTCCCTTGCAGTTCCTAAATTGCTATAAAAAACTGTTTTCATAAAATTTCCAAATAAATTGAATGTAATATTGGGATAACACACACATAATAATTGTATGAAAGTCACGTCTCCATAATGAGGACAATATACTCGCCTTTTGTCGAATGCAAAGGAGTCCCTTAAAACATTCTATTTTTTTCCCTTCTGTAGTCAGCGATTTTTCCATGTTCAACTATTACGAAACGAGCTGAAGAAAAGAGGGTGACATTTCGACATTTCAGGAACCAGGAATAACAATGTACTTGTAGTCATCGCATAGAAAAGCAATATTGTAAGTAAGCTCTGCTGTGGTGGGGTGGAAACTTGTGGGCGGCTAACCCGAGGGTGCGGGTTGGCGATTTGAAAAATACATATATGTGCTCTGCTTAGTTTGTTTGTTATTGGGTTTGGTCGTTCGAGTGGAAATGTGGTTTTACATTGAATCGCATACATTATTGTTGCCTATCAAACAGCAGCCATCTTAATTTTGTATATATTGTGTATTCCTGTGGAATTCGCCTCGCAGTTTGCACGTGTACCAACAGCTCAGGCAACATCCAGCTCTATTGAAGATTTTCAACCGGGGGGAGTTGGAATGACGTGTTGTTGGAGTTGTTGCGATGATGGGAGTATAGCAACAAGGATTTCTCCCTATCGCGTCCTCATTCACAATGGCAACAATTTTAATTTACTTAAAAAAAACTTTCTTATCGAAGTATTCACGCCAGGCATATGATTGGTGGCGTTGGTCTGTCCAACATGAAATACAAAAAAGTCAACTAGAACGGATGCGGAAATAGTGTCGAAAGGCAGGATGAGTCCTAGGAAATTCCAAGAACATTTCCTTCAGCACGTTTTCGACGATGCTTCTCAGAGTACGAAACAAACATTGTGCTTGGAAAAGTTCGGGTGGGTTGTTTATGTTCAAATAATGACGACAATAACAAGAACGATGGTGACGCGCCAGCTGCGAGGATGAGAAAGGATTCGGTGAAGCTATTTACGACCCTGGGTCGTTATGTTTACGAGAAAGGAGGGAACTGCCGGCAACGCGGCCAGCACGGATATGATAAACAGAGTGTGGGCGACAACAAGGAACAGGAGGGTTGAATTTTAATTGCAAATAAAAATAAAAGAAACATGTCGCTGGTGCTTTCGTGCTGCATCGAAAGGAGGAAAACCATCAGATTTAGCTTCCTTCAGCTAGCAGCTAGCAGCATGAGCAACGCAGGATTACTCTCGTCAGCTCTGTGTGTTGATAATGTTTGTTTTATTATTTTTTCTTTGTGTTGCTGCTGATGGTTGCTTTTTCGTTCGTACATATTGTTCTGCTTGCGAAAACAAGTTGTAGTTAAAATATGCTCGAATATGTCCTAGAGGCATAAAAGAACAACATTGGAGCAGCGCAAAGTGCTCGGTGAAATATGCCATGGTGGCGGGCTTAACTCTGAAGTTTTAATTTATATTAAGGGCAAGGGGAATTATTATGGAGGTCAAGTGGATGTTGGTTGTCTTCATTTTTTCGCTTGTTTTTTGTTTCCTGGAATTTATGTATTTTTATCATTTTAAGAGATGAAGTTGTTGGGTTGTTTCTTTTTTATTGTTACTTTCTTTAAATTGAAACAAGGGATGGCTCGTTATGTTTTAAGGAAACAATTGTTTTTTGTAGATGAATTAAGTGAAAAAGTTCAGTTCGTAAAATAATAATTTATTTTTGTTGTGATTAAGACAGGCGAGTTTTATGACGCTTTATTTATTTAAAATACTTAGGACGATTTTAAAAGTTATAAGATTCACTGAGCAGTTAAAAGAACATTTCGCTCATTTAAATAGATACATACATATATAATGAGTCATCACTTATCACTCATGACGCAATAAAAAAGAGATAATTCAATTTTAAATAACTGTAACAAGGTGTTGCATTTTCTTGTTTTAAATCTATGGGTAAAAACCAAGGCTGCAAGTGGCAAGGAATAAGTATATCCGATCCGATCTCTTGAAGGGACTTATGTTCAGAACATTATAGAAACAACCTGATAGGTCCTTATCAGTGTGGCTTCAAACCCGGAAAGTCCACCATCGATAAAATATTCACCCTACGGCAGATCTTGGAGAAGACCCAGGAACTTCAAATAGATACCTACCACCTTTTCATCGATTTCAAGGCCGCATATGACAGTGTCTATTAGAGACCAATTATATAGAGCAATGTCTAGTTTTGGCATCCCAGAGAAACTCGTCCGTCTGTGTAAGATGACAATGGAAAACTCACGCTGTTCCATTATGGTCGGAAAAAAACTTAACGGACGCTATTGATGTCAAAAAAAGTTTTAGACAAGGCGATGCGTTGTCATGTGATTTCTTCAACATCATTCTTGAAAATATTGTGCAAAGCTCCAACGTCAACACCAGAGCCACAATCATTTAAAAGTCCGTCCAGCTACTAGGATACGCAGACGACATTGACATACTTGGAAGAACACAGCGTGATGTCAGTGGAGCGTTTGTGAGTCTTGAGACGGAGGCCAGGAAGATGGGTCTAGCAGTTAGAGAGGGAAATACCAAGTTAATGCTGTCGACAAGTAAGGACCACCAACATCGACGTCTTGGAGCAAACGTCGTCCGCTATCAACTCAGACAACAACACCAGCGCTGAAATCAAACGAAGAATCACTCTTGCCAATCGCTGCTTCTTGGACTTAGAAGGAAATTGAGTAGTAAAATCCTCTCCCGAGCAACTAAAGTGATACAAAACTCTCATCATCTCGGTCCTCATGTTTGGTGCAGTGACATGGATCATGACAACATCTGATGAAAACGTTTTGGGCTGCTTTGAGAGAAAAATTCTTCGAGTGATTTTTGGTCCTGTTTGCGTTAATGGAGAATGGAGACGAAAGATTCAACCAAGAACTGTACGAGCAGTACTGCGACACTGACCCAGCCAGAAAAGTTAAGGGCAAACGACTTAGATGGTTAGGTCATGTTGAGCGAATGGAATAATGCTCCGGCTCGTATAATTTTCGAATCCAACCCGGAAGGACGTCGCAGAAGAGTGAGACCGCGAATCAGGTGGATAACACAGGTGGTAGAGGACCTGAACCAACTTGGCGTGCGAAACTGGAGACAGCTAGCTAGGGACCGAACTGGCTTGAGAAGTTTGTTGGATGAGGCCCTGGTCCAACCTGGACTGTAGCGCCACCATAAGTAAGTAAGTAAGTAAGATTTAAAACAAGAGGAATATTTTTACTGTTCAGAGTACTTTCTTTTGTAAAAGTTTATTAAGTTATATTCCTCTCTATAACTTCTTCTGCATAATGCAAGGTGTTAAGAAGGACAATCCATACCCTGTTCACATTGTATATCGCTGTCACAAGTGCTTCGTATTTTAAAATGTTCCCAAAGCATAAGACTTCTTTCTTATTAGATAAATAACTGTGTACCTATTAAAGGCAAAAAATAGACACAAAATAATACTATCTGTCGCTAGTAGCTGGAATTTTTGAAGTAGTCCTATTTGGACTACTCGTAAGATATGCAATTTACGATTAACTTTGCAACTTTGGTACATACTAGCAGCTCAAAACGTTGAATAATCTTACGTTTAGTATAATACTACGTTTTCATTTACCTAAAATCCGAGAAGACCCGAGATTATTCTCAAATCTACTTCACTAAATCTCGTTTAGTGCAGTGGAAACAATATATAACACTAGTAAAGGATAAACTATAATTTCATTCAATTGAATTTTCTTTAAAGAACGACAACGTGGAGTGAATCTCGAAAAATCGGAGAGTCCGTCGGAGAGGATTTTAAATTTTCCTTAAAAGTGAAGCTACTTGGACCAACTTCGCTAAGTTCTCTTTTTTTAATCTCTTTGATTTCATTTCAACAGAACATGCCTACATAACATAACACATTTCATTCAACTTTCTCAGACACTTTCTAGTTAGTGAACTGGTTTGAATTTATTTGGAACAGCATTTTATTGTAAATACAATTTTTGGTAATAAAATAAATTATTAGGTAGGTTTTATAAACCAAAACAAGCGAGTTAAGAAAGAGTTGGTTTCGAAAGTACATACTTATATTAAACTAGCTGACCCTGCGAACTTCGTCTCGTCACTCTTCAGAGCAACTGTAGAATAATTATACTATTAACAAAGATATTAAAAAAAAAAAAAAATAGAGTGGCGCGACAGCTCTTGAAGAGCCAAGGCCTAAGTGGCTTACTCTCATCAACAATCTCTCTAGAAGCGTGTGAAGAATTGAGGCGACCTACAATTTTACGCCGCTTCCGAACGGCAAAGTTGAGAAGCACTTCTTCATGACAGATAATACTCTTGGAAGTCTTATCAGTTCTTCTCAAGAGGCAGTGTCCGTGAAAGATGAAATAAAAACTTTGGGCCCGAGTAGGATTCGAACCCACGACGTTCTGCTTAGCAGCCAAAGCACCTTTTTTTTCAAATTCATTTTTATTCATATTTACTTAACACTACTTATTACTAGACAAAGGAATTCAAACTAGCTTATTATCTAAAATCTTATATTTAACTTACTGGCCCCAACCGGGCGCTCTAAAGAATTCATGATCAACTTAAAATTAATTCCTTTCGGCCTATGAACTATTTTATTAAATTTTATAGATTGTTTCTTGTTAGAAAATTAAAAAAAAACTAACATAGTATCATTTTTATTTTGTTCTTACAGGCTACTTAAAATTAGGTCCTTAAAAATAAAACTTAAAATTAACTAAAACTACCTATTCTACCTAACAACTACTTACGAACTAGAACAACCACAGCAGCAAATCTCTATTCATTTTGTATTTATTTTTTTTTTTTTTTTTTTTATATTTCTTTTTTTTTTTTTTTTTGTTTATTTATATTGTTGTCCTTGTCAATGTATGTGCCACCATGCCTACTCTACTTAAACCTAAACCCAAAACCCTTAAACTAAAACAAGTATGTAAGCCGGCCAAGGCTCAAAACCCCACCCCGACTACTCATTATCAAGTGCTGACTGAAGCCACCAGAACTGGTTCTCCTGCTTCACCCTATCGATTCGGTCCCGTTCGGACACAGCCCTACTGAACCGAAGGAGCTCTGCTCCGTCTTGTGCGAGGACGTCTCGACTGTAAAGGAGCCGCCGATCGACGGTTCTTCGCCTGACGTGGTAGATTAGCGGCACCGCCAATCTGTCCTGTATCAGACCGCATCTATCTAAATAGAGGAATGCCTCTGGTGGAATGAAGCCGCTCAAGCGTGCACTATCAAAATATTCGTCGTTCGGATAGAACGCCCCAAAGATCAAATTATTCGTCGAAGTCATAGCTCTTGCAATGTGACCCCGAACAAGTTTTATCACGAAATTGTCAATTCTGTTGATCCGAGCCTCGTTGTATAGAACCTCGTTAGAATAGTAATGTACATAAGAAGATTCCGGTGTCCGATACAAACCGAGACAGCGCCGAAGACACTGCCTCTCGAACACCCGAATCTTCTCCATTTGAGATGGTGCAACGTTGAACCACACTGGACAGCCATAAACGATCATCGGCCGTATGAGGGCCATGTAGCAAATTACCTTCACTCTGGGGTCAAGCCGACTGCTGTAAAACAGCCGTTTCGTCAGAGCGAAGGCTCCTCTGGCCTTAGTCAGAGCAGCATCTATATGTCTGTCGAAATACAGATACTGGTCCAACCAAATACCGAGGTACTTCACTTCACTTTTGCTCGTTAATCGCTGTCCGTGAGGTCCAACGATGACCATCTTGCGCCAATTCTTGCGCGTATCCCTCGTGGCTCCAGCCAACGAGGTCCGGAACAGAATTGTTTCCATTTCTGGACATTTATTTTCAGTTTCCAGTCATCGCAATATCGCTGAATCTTCTCGAAGTCACGTTGCAAGAGAATTCTAATGACTTCGACCTTTGGGGCAGTTCTGTACGCAATCAGGTCGTCGGCATACGCAATTGCCTGGATAAGGCTACCTATCAGATCGCTGGTGTAAATACTGAACAGGATCGGCGAATTAACGCTCCCTGTTGAAGACCGTTTTGGATTTCAAAGGTGGAGTAGAAGTTACATTGCCATTTTGACAACAAACTTTTACCGTTGAGCATATCATAAAGCATATACAACAATGGTTTACTGATGCCTAGTCTGGTGAGTTTTAGGTACAAGCCTTCTAACCATACGGTGTCGAAGGCCTTCTCTAAATCAACCAGAACAGCACCCGTGCATTGTTTCTTGGACTTATTCCATTGGATATCAGAAACGAGCTAAGACGCGGCATGAATGGTGTCATGTCCCGCCTTGAACCCGAACTGATTATCCGGAATTATTTTGTTGTCCGCAGTCCACTCACTCAGAGCCCTATTGATTACCTTTTCGAATACCTTGCTGATGCTTGGTAGAAGACTTATCGACCGAAGATTTGACGGATTGGAGTTGTCCTTTCCCTTTTCGGGAGAGGATGAACCACAGCTGTCTTCCAACGCCTGGATAATATGCATTATTCAGCGCGTTGTTGAACAGAGTGGTGTAGATGTCTATTGCCTCAATCGGTAAGTGTCTTAGTACAATGTTGGATATACCATCGACACCTGCTGACTTCTTATTCTTTATTGAATCGAAGATGAGCTGGAGCTCTACCTCGTAACTAACAGAGGCTTGCTTCCGTTTGTCGGCGATTATGGCATTTGCCAAAAAGTCGTCATTGAACCCGCGGTTCTCAGATCGCCACTGCACAATATCGTTCCGAAGGTAGAAGTGATGAAGTAAGGCTCTGTTCTCCAGGTCGTTATTCGGGTGAATGCTAGCATTCTCCTTATACACTTGCTGAAAACCAGCTCCCACTGTCTCCACTTTCTCTGCGGCTTCGATAACAAAGAGTCATCGTCCAGACGCTTCCCAGGTTCTATTTGCGCTGTCAGAAGTACGTCTCTGTTCTTCTACTGTCCTCTGGAGCTTAAGACACGAAGGTCGTTCTGATTCTTGGACCTAAATATCTTATTAATTTGAGGGAACATACTCGGGTCGCTAGAATTAACGGCCCGAATTTTCTTGTCCAATACAAACTAATAGATAACCTGTAGTTTTCCTTGTCAGGGTGTTGACGTTGACGTAATGGACGACTTCAGTGTCCTAATCTATAGGTCGTTCGGTCTGTAAATCGTCTGTACACGTTTTTAAGTCTTGTCAGTAGTCCGCTTTTCTGTATGTGCAGTGCGTCTATGGTCGCCTAGGCACTTAACCACTAAGCTACGGACACTACAAGAGATAAAGATATTGCTAAAATGTAATGTGTTTGCTCTATTTTTCAAGTGAACTGCAAGTGGTTTTTCAAATGGAAAACTGGAACATTTAAAAAAGGGTTTTCGAAAGGAACTCGGAAAACTCATTGGTTTTCAAAGGGAAACCGGAAAATTTGTGATGGGGAACTGGAAAGCAAGAAGAAGTAAACAAAAAATTGAAAAATCCATTTTATCATTTCCCATCACGAATTGTTTTTTTTCCATTGTTTAAAATCCATTCAAAATTTGACTTGGGGTTTTCTTGCTCTTCAGGTGTTTTCCATTTTACCATTTCAAAACTAATCGATATAATTTGAAAGAGTGATTTGAGGTTTTTGTTTATTCAATTTTTTTTGCGTCGCAAATTTTCCAGAAAAACTCATTGGTTTTCAAATGAAAATTGCACGAAATTGTGAATGCATTGCTTTTCAAAGGGAAAAATATCCGAGTTTTTCATCAAGAACTTTCTACTTTTCCCATTCGAAAACCCATTTTGAACCAAAAAAATTCCAAGCAAAAAAAAATTTAATTTCCGGCCTTTGTTTGGTTTTCCCAGTTTTCAAACTCTTCAATGAGGTTTTTCCATTTTTTTTTCACAGAAATCATCATGAATACAACAGTTTTAACAATGAAAATTTCACAAATATCTGTAAGGTGATTTCGGAGTCTATAAGAGACATACAAGCAATCAAACAAACAAAAAAAACAAACACACATCCATTTTTATATATAGAGAGATATCTACTTTAGCCGATCAGCGCGACATGTTGGAAATTGTTATTGGTAACTGGAGGGTTGAGTGTGCAGTTTTCCCGTCAGGTAACAGAACCTTCGCATTTTCGGAAGAGGCAAAGGATAGTGAAATTTCCCACGATTGTATTACTTTTGCCAACATCAAATTTGGGGGGAATGTTTTGCTAAATTTCCAGCCGATGCATTCTGTTGTAGTTGTACACGCACGTTTGTTTTCAAAGTCAAACTCCATAAATCTGATGATTTGTCGATCACAGTCTGCAATGACAGTGCTGCTATCTGTCGAGCTTAGAAATAAAAATTGACATTGAAAATTTTAATATTTTCCACTGCTTTGGTTTTAATCATCACATTAAAAAAAATTTTGCCGCGTCACATAAGAAATATGCGGTCTAAAAAATACTGACATCTGTTATCTGAAGTAATATAGTGGCTTCTGCAGGTCTGCCGCTCAGATTGAATACTTTTTTTCAAACTTTTATTTTAAGTAGGTAATAAAAAATGTTAAATTTTTCGTTGTTAAGTGTAGAAAAAACCATTTCGTTTTTGGAATAATGCAATTTTTTGAAGGCCGAATTTTTTGCTGTATGCGCATTCTGTTATTTTCTTTTCACCTCTGGGTTCTTCGTTGATGGATACTTGTTCAGCAATTCATTTTACATTTACCTGATAATGCAACTCTTATCTTAGCTTTACTTAAGGTGGCGCTACAGTCCGTTGTGGACTTGGGCCTCAATCAACAGCCTCCGCCAGCTAGCTCGATCCTTAGCTAGTCGTCTCCAGTTTTGCACTCCGAGTTGATTGAGGTCCTCTTCCACTTGAGTGCGCCACCTGAGTCGCGGTCTTCCTCTCCTCCTACGTCCCTCGGAATAGTGTCGAAGGCTTTCCGGGCCGGAGCATTGGTGTCCATTCGCTCTAAATGACCGAGCCATCTGAGTCTCTGGACCTTGACCCTTCTGGCTAGGTCCATGTCGTTGTACAACCCGTAAAGTTCGCTGTTGTATCTTCTTCGCCATTCCCCTTCAATGCACACGGGGCCAAAGATGACCCGAAGAACTTTCCTCTCGAAACAGCCTAAGGCACTTTCATCCGATTTTGTCAGGGTCCATGCTTCTGCACCATACAGCAGGACTGGGATGATGAGTGTGTTGTACAGTTTTACCTTAGTTGCTCGAGAGAGGGCTTTTCCACTCAATTGCTTTCTAAGCCCAAAGAAACAGCGATTAGCAAGAGTTATTCTTCGTCTGATCTCGGCGCTGGTGTTATTGCCCGTGTTTATAGCGGAGCCTAGGTAGACAAACTCCTCTACTACCTCGAAGTTATACGCGTCTATTGTGACGTTCTGCCCGAGCCGTCGGTGTTGGGTGTCCTTCCTCGAAGACAGCATATACTTCGTTTTTCCCTCATTTACCGCTAAACCCATTTTTGCCGCTTCTGTCTCAATTCTCACAAAGGCGCCATTGACATCACGCTGTGTTCTTCCCATTATATCAATATCATCGGCGTACGCGAGAAGTTGAACAGATTTTTGGAAGATAGTGCCTCTGGTGTTGACGTTGGAGTTCTGCACTATCTTCTCAAGAACGATGTTAAAGAAATCGCATGACAGTGCATCGCCTTGTCTGAATCCTTTTTTGACGTCGAAAGATTCCGTGAGCTCGTTGCCAACCTTGATGGAGCAGCGTGAGTTCTCCATCGTCATTTTGCACAAGCGAACGAGCTTGGCAGGGACGCCAAAACTAGACATAGCTTTGTACAGTTCGTCTCTGTAGATGCTGTCATACGCGGCCTTAAAATCGATGAAAAGGTGGTGGGTATCGATTTGGAGTTCATAGGTCTTTTCCAGGATCTGCCGCAACGTGAAAATTTGGTCGATGGTTGACTTTCCTGGCCTGAAGCCACATTGATAAGGACCAATCAGATTGTTGACGAAAGGCTTCAGACGTTCACATATTACGGCAGAGGGATCTTGTAGGCGATGTTTAGTAGACTTATTCCTCTATAGTTGGCGCAGTTTAGAGGATCTCCCTTTTTCAGGATCGGGCAAACAATGCTGAGGTTCCATTCATCGGCATGCATTCCTCTGACCATATCTTACAGATGATTTGGTGCATGCTCCTATCTAGCTCGTCGCCTGCTGCTTTGAACAACTCAGCAGCTAGTCCATCTGCTCCAGCGGCTTTGTTGGATTTCAGCCGTGATATTGCGGTTTTCACTTCTTCTAGGTCGGGTTCACGGAATTGTTGGCTATCATCGTGTCCGATGAAAGGCTCCTGTCTGACGGCGGTATTTTGTTCGTCGTCGCCGTTATACAATCTACAGAAGTGGTCTTTCCAAATCCCAGCATTGACTGCGATTCTACTATGATGTTCCCTTGTTTATCTCTGCAGGCATCAGTTCTTGCTCGATGACCTTGAGCCAGCTGTTTAACCTTTCGGTAAAACCTCCGAACTTCATTCCTGCTGTTGGCTCTCTCAACATCCTCGATCTGACGCTTCTCTGCTCTCTCTTTTTCCTCCTGAGAAGCCGGCGTTCCTCTCTCCTCTTTTGCTCGTAGAGCTCACGAGCAGCTCTTGTCCTTCTATGCAGCGCCGCTTTGTATGCCTCCTGCTTGGCTGCATGGGCCTGCCTGCATTCTTCATCAAACCAGGGGTTTCGTTTTGGTGGCTGTGTGAAACCCAGCACATTAGAGGCGGCATCTCTAACTGCTCTTTGGCAATGTTGCCACTGGTCTTCGATACTTGATGTTGGCGGCATAGGACTCCTTAAGAGGTTACTTGACACTCGATCAGAGAATGATCTGGCGATCTCTTGCGATTGTAGCCGTCCGACGTCGAATTTTCTTGCAGCATTTCCTTGTTTTGGCCGTTTTCGGGATATTCGTAGCACTACCTTGGCTACGACGAGGTAGTGGTCCGAGTCGATGTTAGCTCCTCGGAAAGTTCGAACATCTAAAATGCTGGACAAGTGCCTTCCGTCGATCGCAATGTGATCAATCTGGTTGACGGTTGATTGATCAGGAGATCTCCATGTACCTTTATGGATGTTGAGATGAGGGAACCAGGTGCTTGCTACCACAACATTTCGCCCGCAGCAAAATCGATCAGCCTGAATCCGTTATCGGATGTGGTGTCGTGCAGGCTGTGCTTTCCGACCGTTCCAACCAAAGATGTCCTCTTTTCCCAGCTTTGCGTTAAAATCGCCGAGGACAATTTTAATGTCATAAACTAGGCCATTGCTCGTATGTTTTGTCGAGGAGCTCGTAGATTAAAAAATCGCGTCTGTCAGTAAGTACGTCTCTTGTTTTCTACTGTCCTCTGTGAGCTTAAGGACACGGGAAGGGTGTTCCTGATTCTTGGACCCATATATCTTTTTAATTTGAGGGATAAAACATACTTCGGGTCGCTTAGATATTAACGGCCCGCGAAATTTTCTTTTCCCATTAACAAGATTAATAGATAAAACCTTTGTGAGTTTTCCTTGATCGGGTGTTGACGTTTGACGTATTGGACCGACTCTTCGATTTGGATTAGTCGCTCTAATCTTATAGGTCGTTCAGGTCTGTAAATCGTCTTATACACGTTTTTTAAGTCTTGTCTAGTATGTCCGCTTTTCTGTATGTTGCAGTTGCATCCTATGGGTCGCCAACCGCACCTAACCACTTAAGCTACGGACGCTACACAAGATAAAGATATTGCTCTAAATTATATATGGTTCTCGCTCTATTTTCCAAGTGTTACTTGCACGGTTTTTGTCAAATGGAAAACTGGGAACATTTTATAAAAACGGGGTTTTCGGAAGTAACTCGGAAAATCCATTGGTATTTTTTAAAGGGGTAACTGGGAAAATTTTGTGTTGATGGGGAACCTGGATAGCAAGAAGAAGTAAAAAAAAAAAAAAATTGAACAAATCCTTTTATCAATTCCATCACGAATTGTTGTTTTTTCCATTGTTTAAAATCCATTCAATATTTGACTGGGGGTTTTCTTGCTCTTCAGTGTGTTTTTCCAATTTATACCATTTCAAAAACTAATGTGATATAATTTCAAAGAGTGATTTGTGGTTTTTGTTTATTCAATTTTTTTGTGCGTCGCCAAATGTTTCCAGAAAACTCATTGGTTTTCAAATGAAAAATTGCACGAGCATTGTAGATGCATTGCTTTTCAAAGGGAAAAAAAAAAGGCAATGCATTCCACCAATTTCGATGCATATCTTTTCCATTTGAAAACCAATGAGTGTTCTGTGTTTTTCATCAAGAACTATTCTATTTTTCCTTTCGAGATAACCATTTTGAACCAATAAATTCCAAGCAAAAAAAATTTGTAATTTCCGGCCTTTGTTTGGTTTTCCCAGTTTTCAAACTCTTCAATGAGGTTTTTCCATTTTTGTGTTTTCACAGAAATCTTTCGACTGAATACAACACGTGTTAACAATGAAAAATTTCACAAATATTCTGTAAGGTGATTTCGGGAGGTCTATAAGAGACTTACAAGCAATCAAACAAACAGAAAAAAAAACAAACACATCCATTTTTATATATAGAGAGATATCTACTATAGCCGATCAGCGCGACACGTTGGAAATTGTTATTGGTAACTGAAGGGTTGAGTGTGCATTTTTCCCGTCAGGTAACAGAACCTCCGCATTTTCGGAAGAGGCTAAGGATAGTGAAATTTCCCAAGATTGTCTTACTTTTGCCAATATCAAATTTGGGGGGAATGTTTTGCTAAATTTCCAGCCGATGCATTCTGTTGTAGTTGTACACGCACGTTGGTTTTCAAAGTCAAACTCCATAAAACTGATGTTTTGGCATTTGAGACATACATTAATCTAAGTTCATTGCAATGACAGTGGTGCTATCAGTCGAGCTTAGAAATAAAAATTGACATTGAAATTTTAATATTTCCGTTGTGCTGATCTAAATTCCTGACCTAAGGCTATACACTGCTTTGGTTTTAATCAAACATTAAACAAATTTTGCCGCGTCGTGCGGTATAAAATACTGACATCTGTTATCTGAAGTAATATAGTGGCTTCTGCAGGTCTGCCGCTCAGATTGAATACTTTTTTTCAACTTTTATTTTAAGTAGGTATAAAAATGTAAATTTTCGTTGATAAGTTAAAAAAACCTTTGGTTTTTGAATGCAATATTTGAAGGCCGAATTTTTTGTATGGCATTCGTTATTTCTCTTTTCACCTCTGGGTCTTCGTTGATGGATCCTTGTTCACAATTCATTTACATTTACCAGATAAAGCAACTCTTACTTACTTACTTAAGGTGGCGCTACAGTCCGTTGTGGACTTGGGCCTCAATCAACAGGCTCCACCAGCTAGCTCGATCCTTAGCTAGTCGTCTCCAGTTTTGCACTCCGAGTTGATTGAGGTCCTCTTCCACTTGAGTGCGCCACCTGAGTCGCGGTCTTCCTCTCCTCCTACGTCCCTCGGGAATAGTGTCGAAGGCTTTCCGGGCCGGAGCATTGGTGTCCATTCGCTCTAAATGACCGAGCCATCTGAGTCTCTGGACCTTGACCCTTCTGGCTAGGTCCATGTCGTTGTAAACCCGTAAAGTTCGCTGTTGTATCTTCTT
The DNA here is from genome assembly GCA_920937365.1 of Sphaerophoria rueppellii. Taxonomy (NCBI): domain Eukaryota; kingdom Metazoa; phylum Arthropoda; class Insecta; order Diptera; family Syrphidae; genus Sphaerophoria; species Sphaerophoria rueppellii. The sequence goes on from CAKKXW010000002.1 coordinate 37,088,024, forward strand.
CGCCATTCCCTTCAATGCACACGGGGCCAAAGATAACCGAAGAACTTTCTCTCGAAACAGCCTAAGGCACTTTCATCGATTTTGTCAGGGTCCATGCTTCTGCACCATACAGCAGGACTGGGATGATGAGTGTGTTGTACAGTTTTACCTTAGTTGCTCGAGAGAGGGCTTTTCCACTCAATTGCTTTCTAAGCCAAAGAAAACAGCGATTAGCAAGAGTTATTCTTCGTCTGATCTCGGCGCTGGTGTTATTGCGTGTTTATAGCGGAGCTAGGTAGACAAACTCCTTACTACCTCGAAGTTATACGCGTCTATTGTGACGTTCTGCCCGAGCCGTCGGTGTTGGGTGTCCTTCCTCGAGACAGCATATACTTCGTTTTTCCCTCATTTACCGCTAAACCATTTTTGCCGCTTCTGTCTCAATTCTCACAAAGGCGCCATTGACATCACGCTTGTGTTCTTCCATTATATCAATATCATCGGCGTACGCGAGAAGTTGAACAGATTTTTGGAAGATAGTGCCTCTGGTGTTGACGTGGAGTTCTGCACTATCTTCTCAAGAACGATGTTAAAGAAATCGCATGACAGTGCATCGCCTTGTCTGAATCCTTTTTTGACGTCGAAAGATTCCGTGAGCTCGTTGCCAACCTTGATGGAGCAGCGTGAGTTCTCATCGTCATTTTGCACAAGCGAACGAGCTTGGCAGGGACGCCAAAACTAGACATAGCTTTGTACAGTTCGTCTCTGTAGATGCTGTCATACGCGGCCTTAAAATCGATGAAAGGTGGTGGGTATCGATTTGGAGTTCATAGGTCTTTTCCAGGATCTGCCGCAACGTGAAAATTTGGTCGATGGTTGACTTTCCTGGCCTGAAGCCACATTGATAAGGACCAATCAGATTGTTGACGAAAGGCTTCAGACGTTCACATATTACGGCAGAGAGGATCTTGTAGGCGATGTTTAGTAGACTTATTCCTCTATAGTTGGCGCAGTTTAGAGGATCTCCCTTTTTCAGGATCGGGCAAACAATGCTGAGGTTCCATTCATCGGGCATGCATTCCTCTGACCATATCTTACAGATGATTTGGTGCATGCTCCTATCTAGCTCGTCGCCTGCTGCTTTGAACAACTCAGCAGCTAGTCCATCTGCTCCAGCGGCTTTGTTGGATTTCAGCCGTGATATTGCGGTTTTCACTTCTTCTAGGTCGGGTTCACGGAATTGTTGGCTATCATCGTGTCCGATGAAAGGCTCCTGTCTGACGGCGGTATTTTGTTCGTCGTCGCCGTTATACAATCTACAGAAGTGGTCTTTCCAAATCCCCAGCATTGACTGCGATTCTACTATGATGTTCCCTTGTTTATCTCTGCAGGCATCAGTTCTTGCTCGATGACCTTGAGCCAGCTGTTTAACCTTTCGGTAAAACCTCCGAACTTCATTCCTGCTGTTGGCTCTCTCAACATCCTCGATCTGACGCTTCTCATGCTCTCTCTTTTTCCTCCTGAGAAGCCGGCGTTCCTCTCTCCTCTTTTGCTCGTAGAGCTCACGAGCAGCTCTTGTCCTTCTATGCAGCGCCGCTTTGTATGCCTCCTGCTTGGCTGCATGGCCTGCCTGCATTCTTCATCAAACCAGGGGTTTCGTTTTGGTGGCTGTGTGAAACCCAGCACATTAGAGGCGGCATCTCTAACTGCTCTCTGGCAATGTTGCCACTGGTCTTCGATACTTGATGTTGGCGGCATAGGACTCCTTAAGAGGTTACTTGACACTCGATCAGAGAATGATCTGGCGATCTCTTGCGATTGTAGCCGTCCGACGTCGAATTTTCTTGCAGCATTTCCTTGTTTTGGCCGTTGTTGGGATATTCGTAGCACTACCTTGGCTACGACGAGGTAGTGGTCCGAGTCGATGTTGGCTCCTCGGAAAGTTCGAACATCTAAAATGCTGGACAAGTGCCTTCCGTCGATCGCAATGTGATCAATCTGGTTGACGGTTGATTGATCAGGAGATCTCCATGTACCTTTATGGATGTTCAGATGAGGGAACCAGGTGCTTGCTACCACAACATTTCGCCCCGCAGCAAAATCGATCAGCCTGAATCCGTTATCGGATGTGGTGTCGTGCAGGCTGTGCTTTCCGACTGTTCCAACAAAGATGTCCTCTTTTCCCAGCTTTGCGTTAAGATCGCCGAGGACAATTTTAATGTCATACTAGGACATTGCTCGTATGTTTTGTCGAGGAGCTCGTAGAACTCGTCTTTGGTGTCGTCCTTTTTCTCTTCTGTGGGGGTTTGCGCACATATTAGGCTGATGTTGCCGAATTTAGCCTTGATTCGGATTGTCGTGATGCGTTCGCTCACACATTTGAAGCTCAAGACTTTTTGCCTGAGTCTGCTTCCCACGACGAATCCGCATCCAAATAGTCGCTGTTGTTACTCTCGGTAACAATTACCATAGTAGATGTCGCAGTTTTTCATCCTCCTTTTGCCCGGTCCATCCCATCGCATTTCCTGGATAGCGGTAATATCTGCTTTGTAGCAGTTGACCTAACATTCCACGTGCATATCCGAAAATCGTTGTCCTTTGTACATTTGCTTGGGTCGTCATCAGTGTATCCGTCCGTTTCCGAGGCCTGTTGTTGCTTCGCAACTAAACCAACTCTAAAACCTGAAATCTGAAGCTACTGTCACAATTTTGCTTTAGTATTGCATTATAAGACCGACAATAACTAAATTTGGACCATATAATTTTTTAAAACTCATCCTCGCTAAATACCTTTTGCACCGAATTATATTTAATTGCTTAATGGTACTCTCATGATTATTCAAAAGACGTTTCTTAACAAACAACCTGTGCTTATGCCGTTCGACCACCTGTCCCCTAAGCCCCCAAAAGGCATCACCAAAAACTCATATCATAATCTAACATTCCATCTTAAGTCACAAAGTTCCCAATTAAGACGTAACAACGTAACTTAACTTAACTACGTACACACAAGCCCAGCCCCGGCCCATCCCATGAACGAACGACAAAATTAAGTTATCAAATTGAAAAGTACTTTCTGATTAATAAAACAGAGAAAAAAAAGAAATAATTAATAAACATGTTTCCTTCTATCCCCCTTTCTCTCTCACTCTATCTATCTCATTAAGAATTCGACACAAATATTCATACATTGCAGCAGATTTTTGCTTTTGTGCCAAGAGCCAAGGTCGAAACATAACGAAAGACAAAAAGAAACAGAAAGGAATAAATTAATTTAAACCAAAAATTATACGGTGACGCTAGGTTTCTTTCCTTTTGTTTTTGGTCGTGTTTTATTTTGAGTGTACACAAAAGTGTAACTTCGTACTTCCGTTGAAATGTCGTCATTCAATGAAGGTGTTTCTTTTTTGTTTTAAGCGCCCTCTGTTATAGGTTAAAATTTAGAAACTTTCCAAGCAACGGGACGGATTTCTTCTACTTCAAGTCACCATCACGAAGTGTTTGGGTAGTTTCTCACCCCTTCCCTTCCCCTCAAAAAAAAAAACATGATTATTACCAAATTACTTAAAGAAAAACTCCCATTAGTGTTGCCACTGTTGAATTGTTTGAAATTGAAGTTTGTTTATGCACCCAAGGGTAAATTTTCATCACCCCTTGTTCTGAAGTGAGTAGGGGTGACTTTTAAAAAAACACTCAATATTTTTGTGCATCAGCATCAGCCGTCTCTCAAAACCAATACAACAAAAGATAAAGCACATGCGCATAATGAAACAAAAACTATGCGTTTGTGTTGTGGGGGTGGAAAGCTTTCTACACTCATTGTTCGTAAGTTGCATGAAAATTCTGTTTCTGTTAAAAAAAAAGTTCGCATCGCAGAGAGTGAAAGAGAGTAAAAGCGTTGGTGTTGGTGTAAAGTACTGGGTGGGTAATTTATTCGAGGCGCATCCAGTGAGAAAACTAAACTTTTCACAGACAAATTTCACAACACAGTTACTTCAGTTAGTCTAACGAGAGTCGTGTCGCGGAGAAGTGCGTTGTCGAATTGGTGTTTTCGTTGAAGTTTGATGGGAAGGGAAGCACCGTTTTAACCCCCTTCGTATAGTGAAAATAGAATTATAAACAAATTAATAAAATATTAAAACAAACAAAAAGAAATCCTCAACCTTTCTATCTCCCTCTGTTCTACAGTGAGTGTCACTTAAATTCGTACTGCAAAAAATAAAGAAGAAATCTACTTGATAGTTGAAATCCTTTGTGACGATTGAAGAAGTTCTTTGGTCGCGAATAACACAGATACCCATAAAGAAAAAAATCCTTTATCCTTTTCGTGAAGTAAAGGATAGCGAAAAATACAAAACAAAATCGATTTGAGTTGTGATTCTTTTTCTTAACTTGGTTTGCTGTTTAAGGTCTTAAAGCAACGACGACTAATGTACAGTAGGTAACACCCTACACATCCTTTTTTGAGTTTCAAAGTGAAATAAATTGAATATCTTATTTATGGCATTTGCATAAAATACCAACCTGCTTCAGTTCTATTTTTTTTTTTTGTTATAATTCTCCATTTTCTATGTGGTGCAGCAGTTATTTTTTTTCTCGTCCTTTCGTCCTGCTGCTATGAGTTTTACACAAAACACCACCCCAATCCCTCTCTTCAGCTAGAAGTTTACAAAAGTGTTTGTGTATTTTGAGAGTGTATAAGAGATCCTTCGGAGTGTAGAGTAAAAACGAGGGTGGTGGTCTAGGTCTAGATTATAAAGCACAAAAAGGAGAAATAATAAAATAACAACAAGAAAAAAATCGTATATAAAATAAAGTGCAAACACTACACTGTAAGAGAAGTGGGAAAGGCTGCAAAAAGTACAACATCTCTTGCACGTACATCATCCATACATACATTTGGCAGTCATACACAACCAAAAACGCCAAGCAAACCAAACCAAACCAACTAAAATAATATCGGGCAACAACAACCCCCTCACTCGTGTCTGTTGTTCGATTGCAAAATAAAAGAGGGTGTGTAGAGGGCGCTGCTACAATTCCTGTTGGTGCGACTACAAGTTAAAGCTATTGCCAAAGAGCTCTAGCTCTTCAACCCCGAACTCATTTTGTGGATTACCAACAATTTTGTTTTTTCTTTGTTATTTTCTTCTGTCGACATTTCTGGTTCACTTCCGCTGGATGAAATAAATTTCGAATGCTGTAAACTCAATGATGTAAGTGTTGATATATTTTTTCTGTTTGAATACAAAAACATATGAGTAATGGGTGAGCGACAAATTAATTAATTAACATAAAACTTAATTTCAAAAAGTTGGTCATTCTCAGGGAAGTTTTTTATTAATTTATTTATTTATTCAAAAGGATCAGACAGTTTTTATGAAGTCTGAAGTCGAGCTTCAACCACGACGACGATAATGAGTCTACAAAAAAAAAGAACATAATAAAGTTATTTCATTGTTATTGCTTTAAATTGGGTAAGGTATGCGTGTTATCTATCTTTTTTTTTTGTGGTGTTGCTCGGGGAGGTTAAGAGTCTATTATGTCCAAGCAAGTTACTGTCCAGCGGTGTGGCAGAGAGGTATGATGGGGGAGAAATTCTATTCATATTTATTCAGGTCTCCACACACTGGGAGAATGAATGAGTCAGAGATTGTAATTTTTCATCACTTTGTTGTTGTTTGCTTAGTTGTGTCCAAGGTGAGTTTGTTTCGGATACTCTAAGTTGTTTGTGTTTTTTTTTTTTTTGGGTGGGTGGATAGGTCTAGGTAGTCTTATCAAGTTCATTCCGTTTTGTGATTTTTTTTTCGTTTTCTGTGTGTTTGTTGTTGTTGGGTTAGTTGGTATCTTTTGTAATAACTCAAACAAAGATAAGGATTATCTTAGATTGTTTGTAAAGTGATTGAATGAAATTAGGGCGTTTGTTAAATGAGCTTATCTGTTATTTTGGCACAAAAATGTTTTGTGTGTGTAAACATAAAACAGTATATGCCGACAAATTGTAGGTCAAAAACATGAAGACCGAAAATGTGATAGCATTTAAAAGAGGAAATGTTAGATTGTGGTTTCGAAAGATTTAGATAGGAGGTTAGAAAGCAATTTATTAATTATAAGAAGTCATTTGTTTGTTGTTGGGCGTTTTTTGATTTTTTTATGTGGTTTTTCTTAGGTTAGGTGCCTGTGTTAACTTATTCACAATTTTTAATGAAGATGCTGAAGTTTACAATCTGTGTAATTTTTCTTATAAGTTTTGTTTTAAAGTCGGTGTAGGTATGTACTTAGTTTTTTTTTTTCAACGAGGATTGAAAAATTTGCAACATGAATCCTGGTTCGAATGATTTGAGCCAAAATGAACTGTAGGAAAAAATGTGTTCATGACTTTACTTATTTTAAAACCAAAAAATCATAAATACAAGAATAATACAAGAAATTTCAGCCACCTGCACTCTTAAACTTGTGACCATAGGATAACGAGAACAAAAGAACAAAGAACAAACGAATTAATATTTCAATTTCAAAAATAGAAAATTTAAATACAAGACTTGAGTCAATGAACTGGTTCCATGAGCTTTAATTTCAAATTCTGGAATTATTGATATATTCGAAATAATCCAGCGTGAACTTATTTTAGAATAAATATGTATGCATGCACAGCACATTGCCTTTATAGATTTTAATTTTTTTTTCACTGAACTTATTTGAACAAAATTTTTCCGTTTTATAGTTGCTCTCATATTTAAGTGACTCTTAAATCTCTGTGCTGCCGTGGTTGAACATGAACACCACGGATTTAGTTGTAGTGAATGTTATCAAGTAGTTAAACTAGGGAATGAAGCTTACTAATACGAGACAAACTCAAAACTGTTGGCCTCGTTTTGTTTGATAATGTTGTTAACTCGTTTTGAAAGTGTTTCCACGAGATTATTGCAAAACTCAGTTGTTATTCCATTCCAAACTTCTTGGATTTTCGTTCTCAAGTCGTTAAGAGTGTTCCGGACTGAAACTGCGTTTTTTCAAATGGTATTGTGAAGCGATTAAATGTCGTATTGAAATGATTAAGGTGTCATTGTGTAGCCAAAAACTGTCTCTAAAAAACTGTTGGAGCACAATTTCAATTAAGTACTTCTTTACTCAGTAGTAAAGGCTCAAAAACTCCAAAATGGCCAAAAATCGTACTTTTTCAAAGAGAATTCGATCAAAATAAAAACATTTTTGGCTTAAATTTCTTAATGATCATAAAATTCGACATTTAAACTGTATAACTATTGGAGAAAAAATTAACTTTTTAAACAAAAAAGAGTTTAAAATCTATGAATAAAATTCAATTCAAATAGCAAAATCTGCAGATTTTGCTATTTCTTAATTTTGAAATAAAATGTGTTTGATCAAAGTTTTTTCCAAAATTTTTTGATTGCTGTGTTGAGCACAAGTACAGGCTAAATAAATGAAGAGATTAAAAAAAAAAAAATATCGCATCATAAGAAAAATTGCTTATCAAAAATACAAATTTTAATCATGGTTTTTTAATGCTTTTTGTTTAAAAAGTTAATTTTTTCTCCAATAGTTATACAGTTTAAATGTCGAATTTTATGCTCATTAAGAAATTTAAGCCAAAAATGTTTTTATTTTGATGGAATTCTCTTTGAAAAAGTACGATTTTTGGCCATTTTGGAGTTTTTGAGCCTTTACTACTGAGTAAAGAAGTACTTAATTGAAATTGTGCTCCAACAGTTTTTTAGAGACAGTTTTTGGCTACACAATGACACCTTAATCATTTCAATACAACATTTAATCGCTTCACAATACCATTTGAAAAAACGCAGTTTCAGTCCGGAACACTCTTAAGATCATGAGCTGGATTTGTGTTGAAAAATAAAATAACCATCTACTGTTTGCAATACTCAGTGGCGGATTAAACATTGAGGGCGCCATAGGCCAGCATATCATCAGCGCCTCTATATAGAAATATCTCGTACTATAGTTTGACGGAAATCGTTGCACCGCGTCTAAAGAAAAGACCTAAAGGTGAATAAAAGACATCGCATATTTAGTAAACAACCATTTTAAATTGAAATATTGACTCATCAATACATAACAATGTCAAACTCATACTCTCGAGAAGAGTTAGCGGACATGCACTTCTGCAACGGTTTATTGTTTTTTTCATTCAAGAGAAAAATTGTGGTTTAATTATCTTAAGCTCCTAGCAGGTAGAACCCTTCACCGACAGGTGGCCGCGCATAATAAGGAAATTTTTAGGTCGGTGGTTATCAATGAACAAAATGATTAATCCAGGGAAAATCCAATACTTTTCTACTTTATTGGGGCCTCATAAAATTCCAATTACAGAACAAATATTGAAAGAAAGGTAAATGTTTCATAATAAATTAATAAAACCAAAAGTCGAGATAGGTAAAAATAAAAACAAAGATTTTCTTTGAAAAAGTGGTCCTGGTTTTTTTTTATTTCTCAAAAACGAAAAGACATTTTTGCATCCGGTTTTCTGTTTATGACTAAAAATTAACAATGGCATTGAATTTTTAAAACAAAATTAGTACTTAAAGGTGACGTAAAATAACGCCAAATGAAATAACGCCAAATTTCAAATTTGGTCTTATTTCGTATTTCAAAACGAAATACGACCAATTTGGCTTTATTCCGATTTAGAAATGAAATAAGGCCAAAAATATAATGGAAGTAACCCCGAATATTTTAATATTCGAAATTGGTGCAGGGAAATAACTTCACGGGAATCTGCGTCACACGGGAATTTATTCCACTCAAAGCGGGAATTTGCTCCACTTTTTAAAGTGGAATACTTTCCCACTGCAAGTGGGAAATAACTGCACAATTTTTATTGGTGGAATTGTTTCACAGCATAAAACTGAGCTATACAAGTTTAACGAGGAATGTTAGTAACTATAATGCAATCAAAATATGTGACAAAATCAACCAATTTATTGAAAATGAACATAATTTTACAAGTTAAATAAGTATTTATTTTTTGCAAAGTTACTATTTTGGGACAGGTCCAGAAATAAAACTCGGGTTGGCTGACCTTCGTGATAAGTTTTAAACATCTTGTAAAACAATAGATTAAGAGGACAGTTTTAATATTTTCATGTGACCTAAAGGAAACTCTTCCCAGCGCAAACGTTTTTCTGAACTTTGGTGTTCGGTGAGAGTAGGGCATTCTACAAGCACACTGCACTTGAACCCAGTTTCATCTTATTGCATCTTATTATCAATTACATTTACATTAACAGATCCATCAGTGATGGAATGTTAAGTTTTCTTGCATAATGTGTATGCAGACGTAAGTACTGTACTGTTTTTGCAATACTTAACCTTACCTCAGTGTCACATGTCTTCAAATATTATTTCAATAGAGGATTTGGAGCTTGAACAAAAAAATGAAACAGGTACAGTTATTGCTATAGCGAGCGAAGCGAGCGGAAAAAATTTTGCCCAAAAGAGAATCAATTTGGGGTGTGAAAATAAAAAAATTCGCGCGAACAGTCTCACCAAATCGATTTCAAATGTTCCAGATCGTCATCATCCACAGACGAAAGTGAAAATAGATGCTTGAAATGAATCATTGCAATGCAGCACCTGCTTTCCAGACTCAAGCGTGCACTACAAAGGTGAGTGGTGGTTACTTTTCCAAATTAAAGGAAACCGCAGCAGCTTTGAAAAATGAATTGCTCTTTCAATTTTTTTGACTAATCTATACTAATATATAAAGTGAGACTTTTGTTTGTTTGTCGGTTGTATGTTTGTAGTCGATAAACTAACAAACAAACAAAAATCTCACTTTATAAATGATGGACAATTGTTCTTCTATGCACTGATTGTGCAGTAGGAGGTTCTGAAAATAAAAGAAATAATGATTAATACCAAAAAACATTGATTTCAATTTACTTACTCGAAAATTTTGTTTTTAAATTCAGGAAACTGACAGCCGACATCAGTTTTTTGAAATGTCTCTCCAATTTTCATTTCATTTCAATTCCTTCGTTCTTTTGTATTATATTTAAGGCTGAACTCCTACTTAAGCTTTTTCTCCAAGAAAATGTTTACACACGAATTCTTGGATAAGATTTTCTGTACAAAAAAATGTTAACATCGATATTAAAAAAAAGCATAGATTTTAGTTTCCAATCTCTGGTGCATGTACATTTCGCATTTTGAATATTAGGTACATACATCTCGGTCTCGGTCAAAATTAGGCCTGTGTCGTTCGCGATTGATTCGTTCATTTTCGGTCTCAGTCAAAACCAAAAGTAGAGTTAAGGACTCTTCACGAACGACCGAAAAATTTCAAAAAGGGTTTTTGAATGGAAAATAGAAAGATCTTGATGATAAACTCGGAAACTCATTAGTTTCCAAAGGGAAAATTGCATGTAATTGTAGGTGCAATGGTTTTCAAAAGGAAAACTGGTAAATTTCAGAAAGATCTTGATAAGAACTTCGAAAACTCATTGGTTTTTAAAGGGAAAATTGCATGTACATAACTGTAGGTTCATTGGTTTGCACACAGAAAACTGGAAAATTTCAGAATGGGTCTTCGAATGGAAAATAGAAGTTCTTGATGAAAAACAAGGAAAACTCATTGGTTTTCAAATCAAAAATTGCATTTAATTATAGGTGCATTGCATTTCAAATGGAAAACTGGAAAATTTCAAAATGGGTTTTCGAATGAAACTCGGAAAACTCATTGGTTTTCAAGGGAAACTATAGAAAATTTGTGATGGGGAACTAGAAAGCAAGAAAAAGTAAAAAAAAATTGGAAAAATGGAAAATTTGATATGCAAAAAAAAAATGACTAAACAAAAATCTTAAAATCATTCTTTCAAATGAAATGTATTAGTTTTGAAATGGTAAAATGGAAAACTCTTGAAGAGCAAGAAAACCCCCAGTCAAATTTTGAATGGATTTTTAAAAATGGGAAAATAGAAAATTCGTGATGGGTAAATCTCCTTAAGTGATAAGACTGTAGAACTCGCGGCTTCAGGACTCCTTACGAACCTATATTCGGTCGTGCTGTCAAGAACAGGGATACGTTTATTATCCTAACAACAAAAATATGAATCTGAATACCACACTCTGTGGTAGCACAAACGGGAAGCGTTTAAGGGGTAGTGGGTAGTGTGGTAGAGGGATTTCATTTATCGATTGAGGCAGTACGAAGTCTGCAGGGTCAGCTAGTAGTATAAATAAAAATGGTCCTTTTTATCTATAAGACTTTTTTTTATATATGTATATTTTTTTAGTTATGTGTCAGTACACGTTTTTTTGTTCTATTTTTACCATGAAAATTGTTTGTTTCCATATAATAGTGTTGAATACAAATAAGAAAATTGATTCTCACAACAAAAAACATTTTTATATCATTTGGGACTTTTGTCCGATAGAAAATAAAATAAATTTAGGACTACTGACCCATAATAATAGTGACCCACATAAAGGGGACTTCTGACTTCGCGACTTAATCCCACATAACTTCAAATCGAAATACTGCCAAATTGGTATTTTTTCGTTTTCTTAATCGAAATAAAGCCAAATTGACAATTTTGCGTTATTTCGTTTTTTAAAAGCGAAATACTGCCAAATTTTTCGAATTCGGCCTTATTTCGTTTGGCGATATTTCACGTAACCGTACTTAAATACATAAAATTTTGAAAAAACTTGGTTCAAAAATGATTTTTTTGTTTTTTTTTTTATGAAAATTTTGAGTTTGAAAATTAATATTTTTTAAACTTTTCGTTAAAACAATTTAATTTAAAAACAAAATGAAAGAAAATGTTTCTGGCTTTCCAAAAAGGTCCAACACGGTGTTGTTAACGAAGCCGTTGATTTTTAATATTTTTTTTTATAAAATAAGTCATATTTTTTAGAAAATTACCCCTCCCGGCTAAACGGAGGGAAAAGACCCCCCTCCCATACGATTTTTTTGTCCCCCTTAAATCCGCGCCTGATTGCAGTTATACAAAAATAAGTTGTGACCTTTCAAACATTTTCCCATTCGAACGGAAAACGTTTTGATTTCTAAGATTTTTAAAATTCATATTGCCGCGTAGGCCTGCATTTGAAAAATTCAAGTATTAAAAGATGAATCAAACCTTCAACTTTCATTTGAAACAAAAGTTGGAGATTTACTTAGATAACGTTCAAAAATTTGTTAATTGCTGATGATAAGATTTGTATTCGTTGATTACGTTTTAGGTAAGGTTATCTACATTGTCTTTTTCTTTTTAACTTTTTTAAATTTGTTGCAACAATCGTCAAAGCAATATTATTAAAAAGATTATAATCAGAACGCATTTTACGTACAACTTCCTAACAGACTATTTTCCTCTTGTGGTGTCACAATGTCCACTGTGCAAAACTATTAGTGTCTTATTGATATTGAAAAGGAATGGTATCATTAGCTACTCAAACAAAATGTTTTTGTTAATCATTTGAAAAGATGACAGTTTTGCTATGTATACATAACGGAGCCCCATTTAAAGATGAATTAAAAAGCAGAGGGCCTAAATGACTTCCTTGGGGAACTCAAGAATTGAAAATGCTGAAAATCTTTGATATTGGACTATAATTGGCGATATTGGCTTTGTCGCTCTTTTTATAGACTTGTATAATATTAAAAGCGTTCTTCATAATTAATGGAAATCCTTTTCACTTTAAAGACAATTCGAAAATATTACAAGTTTGAAGAGGAATATCTCACGGAAGTGGGCGTAGCAATAAGCGGATTTTACTTAGATAATCAAACAAAAACTCTCGTGTTGATACCTTGCTATTTTCAGCATCCGCCATTAGGAATCTTAAAATTAAGTTGAACATTTTTTGCAACATTAAATGTCTTGAGTTTGAGACTAATTAAACTAAAATCAATAGCGTTAAAATAACAAACATAAAATTTCTTGTCCTCTTGGAACATTGGTAATTAGTTTTGTTCTGCATAATTGCTCCTATACCGAAGGCAAATAAGCAAATTAGGAATTCTTCATTGAGTTTGAATCGATTGACTTTTTCTTTTATTTCCTTTATTTTTTTTTTTATTTTCTAACGTCAATCACTGCTAATTGGAATGATTTGATTTCATTACCTAAATTAATTGAATAGGGTTCTTAAAGTAATGATTTTCGTGTCGATGTCATTGATGAAATTCAAATGAAATTTCTGGAAAAGAAAACATCGAAATACATTCCAAACAATTTCGCTAAGCTAAAATCAAATTTTTTTGTCGCCATTATTATTTTTTTTCTCTTTAATGTCAAAAAGTAGGTTAATAGAAAGAATTTTCGTTTACAGAGCCACAGGACATTTTGCCCTTTTGGAATTAAATTTGTAATTACATACCTTCCCCACTTGTTCGTCCTCAATCTTTTAAAAACTTCTACTGGACACACGATTTATTTGAACATAAAAAAGTTTATTAGAACATCAGATTAGAAAATAGTAGGTTAGGTACCTACTACCTACAAAAAGCTGAACACAACTTAAAAGACAACATTTTGTTAAACTTTTCAATGCGTAGCTCTTAACTTTCAACTAAAGCAGAAAAAAGAAAATCCCATACATTCTTATCAATTTCGGTATATCTATCAGGAAAACTTTCTTAACACGAGTTTTGCACAATTATTTACACACATTAAAGTCATTTATATCCTTTAGAAAGTTATTTTTTGTATGCCTCGAGCTCATGTTGAAATTATTGTGTGTGTGGAAATATTCACAAATTAAAGGATATAAATGGCTGTTTGGGATTACATTTTATTTTCCAGGAGCCACAAGTCATTTATTTGATTTTTTGTTGCGAACATTTGCTCAACCGAGAACATATTTTTGTTATGTTTGTTCGTTTTATGTTTTTGTGTTTCAAACGAACATTGCGATGTTGACACAATATTAATTGCTTCCCAAAAATTCTGATATGCGAATTGTGAATGTTTTCTTTTCCAGTAAGGCTGGAGAGGACAAATTGCACTTTTACGCGCTTTGAAGCCCATAAATAATTTTTGGTGTGGATATAATATGTTCTGGGGTATACGTGATCGTTATATTTGAATGCCAGCATCAATTAAGCCTGTAATCAATCGTCTGCGTGCAGGGAAACCAAACATTGAATAGGGAATGGAATGTTGACGACTAGTGATGGGTCAACTCGGTTTGCTAACTCGAGTCAACTCGAGTTAGCCCTAACTCGAGTTAACTCGGTTTGTTTTTTTTTCAACTCGAGTTAGCTAACTCGGTTTGCCAACTCGAGTTGAACGGTCCAACTCGGTTTGCCAACTCGGTTCGCCAACTCGGTTTGCCAACTCGGTTTGCAACTCGGTTTGCAACTCGGTTTGCAACTCGGTTTGCAACTCGGTTTGCAACTCGGTTTGCAACTCGGTTTGCAGCTCGGTTTGCAACTCGGTTTGCAACTCAGATTGCCAACTCGGTTTCCCAACTCGGTTTGAAATTCGGTTCGCCAACTCGGATTGAAAATTCGGTTCGCCAAATCGGTTTGCCAATTAGGTTCAGCAACCCGATTCGCCAACTCAGATGGCAGAGATTTTGACGGATTAAAAACCTGGTAATTTCGGTTTTTTTTTTAATGCTTTCTAGAGCGATTTTCGGGACAATCCGTAAACATTTAGAACGAAATATCCCTCTAGCGACCTAGATTCGTACCTTATCTCTCTATTGAGCCATTGACATTCAACTTTCATCAACGGATGGCAGAGATTTTGACGGATTAAAAACTTAGAATTTTCGTTTTTTTTATGTTTTCTAGAGCGATTTTCGGGGCAATCCGGTAACATTTTGAACGAAATATTCCTCTAGCGACCTAGATTCGTACCTTGTCTTTCGATTGAGCCATTAACATTCAACTTTTATCAGCGGATGGCAGAGATTTTGACGGATTAAAAACTTGGTATTTTCGTTTTTTTTATGTTTTCTAGAGCGATTTTCGGGGCAATCCGGTAACATTTTTAACGAAATATTCCTCTAGCGACCTAGATTCGTACCTTATCTTTCTATTGAGCCATTGACATTCAACTTTTATCAGCGGATGGCAGAGATTTTGACGGATTAAAAACCTGTTATTTTCGTTTTTTTTTTTTTAAGTTTCAAACCGAGTTGGCAAACCGACTTGGCGAACCGAATTTTCAAACCGAGTTGGCGAACCGAATTCTCAAACCGAGTTGGCAAACCGAGTTGCAAACCGAGTTGGCAAACCGAGTTGGCAAACCGAGTTGGCAAACCGAGTTGGCAAACCGAGTTGGCAAACCGAGTTGGCAAACCGAGTTGGCAAACCGAGTTGGCAAACCGAGTTGGCAAACCGAGTTGGCAAACCGAGTTGGCAAACCGAGTTGGCAAACCGAGTTGGCAAACCGAGTTGCAAACCGAGTTGGCAAACCGAGTTGGATTCGTTCAACTCGAGTTGGGCAAACCGAGTTGCAACTCGGTTTGCAAAAAAACCAAGTCGAGTTAACTCGGTTTACAAAATTTACGGTTCGGCACATCACTATTGACGACGACAGACGTCGAGACATACGTTTTGAAATCGCATCGCATCGCATAAAATATATACCATTAATATTCCTACTTGAGTTTTTTGAAGTAATTTGAATTTTGATACATACTTACTTACTTAAGGTGGCGCTACAGTCCGTGGTGGCTTTGGGCCTCAATCAACAGTCTCCGCCAGCTAGCTCGGTCCTTAGCTAGTCGTCTCCAGTTTTGCACTCCAAGTTGATTGAAGTCCTCTTCCATTTGATTGCGCCACCTGAGTCGTGGTCTTCCTCTCCTCCTAAGTCCCTCGGGAATAGTGTCGAAGGCTTTCCGGGCCGGAGCATTGGTGTCCATTCGCTCTAAATGACCGAGCCATCTGAGTCTCTGGACCTTGACACTTCTGGCTCACTCACTTTCACTCATTTACCGCTAAACCCATTTTTGCCGCTTCTGTCTCAATTCTCACAAAGGCGCCATTGACATCACGCTGTGTTCTTCCCATTATATCAATATCATCGGCGTACACGAGAAGTTGAACAGTTTTTTGGAAGATAGTGCCTCTGGTGTTGACGTTGGAGTTCTGCACTTTCTTCTCAAGAACGATGTTTAAGAAATCGCATGACAGTGCATCGCCTTGTCTGAATCCTTTTTTGACGTCGAAAGATTCCGTAAGCTCGTTGCCAACCTTGATGGAGCAGCGTGAGTTCTCCATCGTCATTTTGCACAAGCGAACGAGCTTGGCAGGGATGCCAAAACTAGACATAGCTTTGTACAGTTCGTCTCTGTAGATGCTGTCATACGCGGCCTTAAAATCGATGAAAAGGTGGTGAGTATCGATTTGGAGTTCATAGGTCTTTTCCAGGATCTGCCGCAACGTGAAAATTTGGTCAATGGTTGACTTTCTTGGCCTGAAGCCACATTGATAAGGACCAATCAGATTGTTGACGAAAGGCTTCAGACGTTCACATATTACGGCAGAGAGGATCTTGTAGGCGATGCTTAGTAGACTTATTCCTCTATAGTTGTCGCAGTTTAGAGGATCTCCCTTTTTCAGGATCGGGCAAACAATGCTGAGGTTCTATTCATCGGGCATGCATTCCTCTGACCATATCTTACAGATGATTTGGTGCATACTCTTATCTAGCTGGTCGCCTGCTGCTTTGAACAACTCAGCAGTTAGTCCATCTGCTCCAGCGACTTTGTTGGATTTCAGCCGTGATATTGCGGTTTTCACTTCTTCTAGGTCGGGTTCACGGAATTGTTGGCTATCATCATGTCCGATGAAAGGCTGCGGTATTTTGTTCGTCGTCGCCGTTATACAATCTACAGAAGTGGTCTTTCCAAATCCCCAGCATTGACTGCGATTCTACTATGATGTTCCCTTGTTTATCTCTGCAGGCATCGGTTCTTGCTCGATGACCTTGAGCCAGCTGTTTAACCTTTCTGTAAAACCTTCGAACTTCATTCCTGCTGTTGGCTCTCTCAACTTCCTCGATCTGACGCTTCTCATGCTCTCTCTTTTTTCTCCTGAGAAGCCAGCGTTCCTCTCTCCTCATTTGCTCGTAGAGCTGACGAGTAGCTCTTGTCCTTCTATGCAGCGCCGCTTTGTATGCCTTCTGCTTGGCTGCATGGGCCTGCCTGCATTCTTCGTAAAACCTGGGGTTTCGTTTTGGTGGCTATGTGAAACTTAGCACATTAGAGGCAACATCTCTAACTGCTGTCTGGCAATGTTGACACTGGTCTTCGATACTTGATGTTGGCGGCACAGGGCTTCTTAAGAGGTTACTTGACACTCGATCAGAGAAGGATCTGGCGATCTCTTGTGATTGTAGCCGTCCGACGTCGAATTTTCTTGCAGAATTTCCTTTTTTTGGCCGTTGTCAGGATATTCGTTGCTCTACCTTGGCTACGTCGAGGTAGTGGTCCGAGTCGATGTTAGCTCCTCTGAAAGTTCGAACATCTTAAATGCTGGACAAGTGATCAATCTGGTTGACGGTTGATTGATCAGGAGATCTCCATGTACCTTTATGGATGTTGAGATGAGGGAACCAGGTGCTTGCTACCACAACATTTCGCCTCGCAGCAAAATCGATCAGCCTGAATCCGTTATCGGAAGTGGTGTCGTGCAGGCTGTGCTTTCCGACTGTTCCACCAAATATGTCCTCTTTTCCCAGCCTTGTGTTAAAATCGCCGAGGACAATTTTAATGTCATAACTAGGACATTGCTCGTATGTTTTGTCAAGGAGCTCGTAGAACTTGTCTTTGGTGTCGTCTTTTTTCTCTTCTGTGGGGACATGCGCACATATTAGGCTAATGTTGCCGAATTTAGCCTTGAATCCGATTATCGTGAGCAAACACGCATTTGAAGCTCAAAACTTTTTGCCTGAGTCTGCTTCCCACGACGAATCCTCATCCAAAGAGTCGCTGTTGTTGCTCTTGGTAACAATTACCATAGTAGATGTCGCAGTTTCTCATCCTCCTTTTTACCCGGTCTATCCCATCGCATTTCCTGGAAAGCGGTAATAATAGCTGCTTTTTAGCAGTCGAGGGATTTTGATCCATAACGTTATTTATTTTGAGAAATCTACATTAGTCACTGGAAAATTCTGCTTGAGTCTAGAACTTAAAAGCTTTAAAAGAAAGTACAATTTTAGTAAAAAAGAGGTGTGGTAACACTTTAAAATTAATAGGATAAGACCAGAACAGAGTTGAATGATGAATGATTAAAACTACGAGTAAGAAAGGGAAAGCAAATCAGCTTCAACTACCAAAACCTTTCTAAATAAACCCTTGTCAATATTTCCCCTTATCTTGCCTCTCTACCCTTCAAGACAACAATTGCTTTACTGTCATCAATTCAAGTCTGTTTTACTGACACATCTTATCAAACACCAACAAAGCGCCTTTAACCAGAATTTCCAATCTCCATCATAAACTGCAATTAAGCCTTCTAACCTTAACTATGCTCATAAGACTCACCAACCAATAGACGTTGCCTGACCTGAAATTCAAAATCGTCTGAGGCAAAGCCAATTCCAATTCCGATTGTAAACACCTTAACGATTGAATCAGGGGATGGTTGCTCTTTCCTTTTGAGGCGAAAATCACCATTGACACATAATGGCATTAGTATCCATCGGTCGCCAACCCAGAAGCAATCAAAACCTTACCAGTACCTACGATATGTCGATATGTATGTCAGCAATGCGAAATCATATCACGCACAAGAATACATAATATTATTCTCCAGACACTCAACCCCTCAGCAGCAGTCACGCAAATATTCGGAGTAATTTGATTATACAGTCAGTCAACGGTGCATCTGTGGGAACTGCACAAGAATTCAGAGTATTTCATCGGTTGAAGTGTATGGTGTGATATAGAGGAACTATAGAGTCGACAATGGGGGTCGTTGTCATCCATATCGAACAAGTATACTCGTTCAAGTCGAAGTCATAGACATTTTTCGTTCGGACAATGCAATGCAAATGCAATGAATGAAGAGGAAGAACCTCCCCAAAGTGCAACCAAGGCATTCCATCATTATTCGCATTAACATAATAAAATAGTATAGGATTAATTTTCAGTTCACTTGACTCAATTTTCAATTCTCTTCTCGTTCGCGCAGTAGTCGGTACTCGAAGCGAATAAGTGTAGAAACAGTTAAGGATAGACTTTATAAATGAAAATCTACTGGTAGTCATATTCATAAACATTCGGATCAGAGTTTTTGTGCCAGCATCAACCAATGCCCATAGCTCTCACCGGCTCACTGATGGAGCAAAACAGATGGTTAGGCCACAGAATAATATTCTCTATCATCAAGCTCCACTGGAGAGATAACGTGTGCTAAACTCTGGTCAAGAGACTAGGTCGTACCAAGTGGAGCCGGGGTATGCGTATGCGATGTGTTGCTTCTGTACTAAATTCCCATTGGGGCATCGGGATGTGTGTGTACCGTGTATACAGTGTACGGTCCATAGAGTATCATAGTGCATCTAATTGAATAAATTCTCAAAGTGCAATGAAACTCAATTTGCTTAGAAACAATTTTGTTAAAAGGAAATAACACTCGTGCAATGTTTGGTGCTGCTGCTGGTGCAGAATTATTTTTGTATAAACGGAGACTATGCGGTGGCTATGGTCACAACACAAAGTATGTAGCTCCAGGTGGATTGAGATTTTGTTTGAATGACCTAGAAACTTTTAACTCCTTGCTTTGATTTCTTTTTGTCCATCTGCTATCAGCAAATAAAGAGCATGACTTAGGATTTTTTTTATTTTAATTTTTTTCTGAATTTAAATAGTCGAAATTAAAGGGTCCGCCATCTAACTTTTTTTTCAACTGTTGCTTATTTCGTGAATGGTAACACTTAGCTTATGTCTGATTTGACAGATAATTAGTTTTATCCTTCCGCTGAACGAATATGGTAATGCATACGCTCGAACGACGCTGGGAAATATTAGGTTAAGTTAAGTTTAGGGGCTGACAGTTGATGTTTTCACTGTCACACTTAGATCAATACAGATCCATTGTGATACCCGCGAGTATTGCTACTCAAGCTAATAAGAAAAACCTATGTGTTCAGTTAGTCAAGCCATTTAGAGGCCTTGACGAAGTTCAGGATGCTAGTACTTGGCGTACTAGAGAGTTCTTCTAAATCCCCGAAGAAAAGTTGCCAAGCAGTTTCTTCCTTTGGTGGGGAAGTGCGAGACAGTGACACAGAAAGTGCAAAGTGTCTTCATGCACCTCCTCGTCACCGCATCCTCTGATAGATCCTCTGAACTGATTCTCATCTTTTTCATATGATAACCTATCAGATTATGTCCGGTGATTATGTTTTCAAGAGATCGAAGTGATCGTCTGTGTAGCTGCATCATTTTTTCCGATCTTTGTTTGTTAAAACAGGGCCAGATCTTTCTTGTTGTGCCGCAGGTGTCAAGAAGATTCCACCTTTCATCGGCCTTGATAGTTATTCTTTTTGAGATTTCCTGTTTTAAATAACAGGTAGGGGTGCTAACTAGCTGACCTTGGCTAACGTCAAGCATTGACCCTAATCTTGCTAATTCATCGGCATTCTCATTGACTAGTATATCGCTGTGGCCCGGGACCCAGCAGAGTCTTATATTGTGCTGTGCGCCAAGAACCTTGAGCTCTTCGCGGAAGCATGAAACAAGATTTGGGAAATATTGCGACATTACTTTGAAAATCATGGTAATGTTGCAGAATGTGTGCGAAAATTGCGTACGCATTTCAGAAGAAGAGAAGCACCTTCAGCTTCAAATGTTCGTTTTCTTGTGAAAAAAAGTGAAGAAACTGGCATCCTCGCTCTGGCTCCTGGCATCAAAGCGTGAAAAGCCAAAAACAGTGCGTACACCCGAAAATATTGCTGCTGTGTGAGAAAGTGTGTGTGAAGCACCATCAACATCAATTCACCGTCGTTCTCAACAATTGAACATTTCGGAGACATCATTGAGACGAATTTTGCATGAAGACCTTGGTATGATGCCATACAAAGTCAGATTGGTTCAGGAGTTGAAGCAAACTAATCATTCAATGCGTTTGTGATCGACTTAGAGAAGATGCCGAAAATCATCTTTTCAGATGAAGCTCATTTTGGTCTTGGCGGGTACGTAGATAAGCAAAATTGCCGCACGCCGACATTGAAAAACCGATACACCCAAAAGGAGTCACTGTTTGGTGCGGATTTTGGTCCAGAGGCATACATTTTCCATTTTGCTTTAAAAATGAGCAAGGAATGGCAGTCAAAGTTTTGTCCACAAAAATTGAAGAGGCCGATATTGGTAACATTTGGTTTTAACAGGACGGCGCTACGTGACACACAGCTGAAGCTACACTCGATCTTTTGCTCAATGTTTTTGAAGATTTAATTATCAGCCGCGGAGCTGAGATTTGACACAGTTGGAACATCATTTGTGGGGTGCCGTAAAAGATAAGATAAACCAGAGACAATTGACGCTTTAATGGACAATATTCGTGAAGACATTGGTGAAATACAGCTGCACACAATCGATAATGTCCTTAAAAATTCGACCAATCATGTAGGCTATTGCGTGGCCAGCCGAGGCAGCCGTTTGAACGAAATTAAAAATAAATAGAGTGGCGCGACAGCTCTTGAAGAGCCAAGGCCTAAAATGGCTTATTCTCATCAACAATTCTCTAGGTGCGTGTGAAGAATTGAGGGGCCCTACAATTTAACGCCGATTCCGTACGTCAAAGTTGAGAAGCACTTTTTCATGACAGATGATACTCTTGGAGGTTTTGTCAGTTCTTCGCAAGAGGCAGTGCCCGTGAAAGATGAAATACTATGGACCCAGGTAGGACTCGAACCCACGACGTTCTGCTTAGCAGCCAACGCACCTAACCACTAAGCTACGGACACTACTATTTGAACGAAATTATTTTCCATTAAGGATTGTACTTTCAAATAAAAAAAAAATTTGACAAAATATTCAGTAGTAGTGTCCGTAGCTTAGTGGTTAGGTGCGTTGGCTGCTAAGCAGAACGTCGTGGGTTCGAATCCTACTCAGGCCAAAGTTTTTATTTCATCTTTCACGGACACTGCCTCTTGCGAAGAGCTGACAAAACTTCCAAGAGTATCATCTGTCATGAAAAAGTGCTTCTCAACTTTGCCGTTCGGAATCGGCGTTAAATTGTAGGTCCCCTCAATTCTTCACACGCACCTAGAGAATTGTTGAATGAGAGTAAGCCACTTAGGCCTTGGCTCTTCAAGAGCTGTCGCGCCACTCTATTTATTTATTTTATATTCAGTACTTTTCTTATAGCATTTTCCCAAAAAAAAAGTTATTTTGCGGACCAGCTATATAAAAAATTAATTTAAAAAAACACGGCACCAAGGAATTCAAAAATGTGTGTATGTAATTATTTCTTAATGTTTTTAAGTATTAAGTTTACTAAGTTTTGGAATACAGGAGCAAGTTCGTGCGACTGCCTCTTGTGATTGGGTCCCCTCAATTCCCTACATGCACTCAAAGAATTGTAGTGATAGCCATTAAGGCCTCGGTTGTTCAGAGCTGTCGGGCTTTAAACAGGATAATGAACTTGAATAAGCTAGCTAGTGGTCTACTTCGAAAGGCTCTCGGCGTTTACTCTTAACAGGATGTAAGCAGCGAACGCCTTTTAAATAGTTAAATCTACTTCCATGCATATCGGTCACTATAGCAGCTAAGAGCTTGTTTTTGACAACAATTTCCAGATCTTCTTATCTTTTATGGAAAAGCTTTATCTGTCAAATTGGGTCTGTGTAAGTCCGTTTGAACCAAATCACACAATATATAGTTTAACAAAACGTGCAAATGTCTGTAACATTAAGATTTGTTTTATGCTGTTTTGGAAAACAGCATTTGTCCAGCCTATTCCAAAAAAAGGCGAATCTTCTTCTCCCTCCAATTATCGTCCGATTGCACTTACGTCCCTTCTTTCTAAGGTCATGGAAACGCTGATAAACTATCAGCTTAAGAAATATCTCGAAGACCGAAAGCTTCTTAATGACCGGCAGTACGGCTTTCGCAGCAACAGGTCCACTGGTGATTTGATGGTTTATCTCACCGAACAGTGGAACAAATCTTTACATCGTTTTGGAGAAAGTAAGATTGTTGCACTTGATATTTCAAAGGCATTTGATAAAGTCTGGCACCAGGCTCTTTTATCGAAAATGCGTGCCTTCGGAATCGATGAATCCCTCCTTCGTTGGATTAGAAACTTTCTTTCGAATCGTTCAATACAAGTTGTATTGGACGGTTTCAAGTCTGAAACCCACAATATAAATGCTGGTGTGCCCCAGGGCTCCGTTTTGTCTCCAACCCTCTTTATCATTTTTATTAATGATCTCTTGTCTGTTACTTCTAATCCAATAAATTGTTTCGCTGACGATAGTACCCTTAGCTTCTCATATTCGTTTCCAGATTCACATCCCTCCTCTTCGGATGTGGAACTGCAACGGCAAAATATGATAAGCTCATTAAACTCTGACTTAAACAGCATTGTCCAATGGGGAATTAAGAACCGTGTAGAGTTTAATGCTTCGAAAACTCAATGCTGTCTGGTATCGTTGAAGCGAGATATACCCCCCTGCCACTGTCCATGAGTGGCACTTGCATCAATGAGACCGAACATCTCGAGATTCTCGGTATGTGCATCACTGACCACCTCTTGTGGTCTGAGCACATACGCGATGTCGCCAAAAATGCCGCAAGATGTTTGGGTTTCTTAAGACGGTGCAAGAAATTTTTCTCCCCGTCTGATCTGGCTATCATCTATAAAACCTATATTCGTCCAAAGCTTGAGTACAATTCACATCTCTGGGCTGGTGCTCCAGCTACTTACTTAAGCCTCTTGGATGGAATTCAAAAAAGAGCTGTAAGAATGATTGGTGATAGAGAGATCACTGATGCATTCACCACTTTAGACCACCGTCGTAACGTTTCGTGTCTCTCTCTGTTTTATCGTTACTTCTACGGTAAGTGCTCTAGAGAAATAGCCAGTTGCATTCCACCCCTTAAACAATTCAACCGTAATACCCGCGCTTCCAGGAATGCCCATCAGTTTACACTCGAGCCCAACTTCGGTCGTACGCTCAAGTATAGAGAATCGTTCTTTAGCCGTACTACGCGAATGTGGAACTCTCTTCCACACTCTGTTTTTCCCGATCATTGCAATGTCCAGGAATTTAAAACCAATGTACACCGGCACCTCCTCTCTAACCCCTTCCTTCTTTCCTAAAGTACTCACTGTGTCTATGGCATAAAAAGGGTATAAAAACCCCTTGAGTGTGTGCTCATTATAAAAAAAAAAAAAAAAAATCAAAATCAGTGTTTTGTTTGGTCAGCATTCTGCGCGCTTTGCCCATCATCGCATCAGAATTGAGAACTATTTGACGAATAAATTCGTGGACAGATCTACATGGAATTCACGATTTTGAACTGACAGCACCTTCGGACTACTTTGGACACTTCGGACGTGCGTGAGCAAGTGAAGCTCCACGGAGATTACTTTTTTCGTGGACAGCCAAGCTGCTATCAAAGCCTAAGCCACTGAGACCATAAGATCAAAGGCAGGTTTTAAACTGTAGGAAAGAATTAAATAGAATCTGCCACACTAACCAGGTTACACACCAGGACACATCAATATAGAAGGGAACGAAATAGTATATGAATTAGCCAGGAAAGGGTCAGAAGCAGACAAAAGTAGTAGTGACCATTCAGATAGGGGACCACTCGTCCCGATTGGGGTACTCAATTGGAAGATAGACCTTAAATCAAAAGAGATAACCAATAACTCCTGGAAATCCAGCGACGATTGCGTAATCTCTAGAAGTTTATGGCCTAACATTAATAAAAAGGAAACTCGGTATATTTTATCGCTGAGTAAAAGGAACATTAAAATTCTGATAGGTGTACTAACGGGTCATTGCGCCATTGGCACAATGGCCAACAAAATAGGGGCTTTTGCAACCGATTTCTGTAGGAGCTGTCAAGATGAGGAGGAAATAGAAACTATTAAACACCTACTCTGTGACTGTCCGAACCTCCAAACTAACCGACTCCGTTATTTTGGGAACAGGTTTGTTGGGGAACTGCATGATCTAGCACAAGTCTCAATGGCAAACATGAAGAAATTTATAGATAGCACAGGCTGGTTCGTTAACTAGCCGGTCTACGTTAATCGACAACTTTGAACAGCATCGATGCTAACTTTTACCCACCAAGTTTCTCCCGAATTTATCGCTTTCGTTTCTTGAAACGTACCTATCTATAGTTCTACGATTGTCTTTTTAAGTAAGAAATCGTCAAGGGGACTAGCTGACTAAGAATGGAACAATTTCCTCATCATCCTTTTGGCTGTGGCCGGACCTCCTTGCGAGTTTTTCCTCCTTTCCCGATTCTTGGCCGGCATCATCCAATTTTTTTACACAAAGCGCTAATTCGGTCTGCCGCGCTGTCTCTTCCCATAAATCGTATCGCAAAGGATTTTTCCGGACAGCTTCTTCTTTACTCATACGGAATCGGCGTTAAATTGTAGGTCCGCTCAGTTCTTCAGACGCACTCAGAGAATTGTTGATGAGAGTAAGCAACTTATGACTTGGCTCTTCAAGAACTGTCGCACCACTATATTTATTTTCTTGATATCGTCTGTGAATTCTTCCTTCCTAACAAAAGGGGCCATTTTTTCAACGTAGGATATTTCTAAAGCCTGTTTCTGACGCTCCAATCTCGGATCCCTAAGTGGGTACCGACAAAATACCTTCTTGAAGGTTTGAATCTTTCGTCATGGCGAGGTCATGTCTTCAAAATCTTATCAGTTTATTTGGAATGCCGAACCCATTATGCTTATTTTTTGGGATTTTAAATTCAAGTTCCACCTGTCTCTGTTGAATTGTCGATTTGCCTTGTCTGAAACGATAATGGATATTATGGAACATTTCCACCAGAGAGAAATAAAGCAAGAGTACCAATCTCAAGTGTCCGTAGCTTAGTGGTTAGGTGCGTTGGCTGCTAAGCAGAACGTCGTGGGTTCGAATCCTACTCGGGCCCAAAGTTTTTATTTCATCTTTCACGGGCACTGCCTCTTGCGAAGAACTGACAAAACTTCCAAGAGTATCATTTGTCATGAAAAAGTGCTTCTCAACTTTGCCGTTCGGAATCGGCGTAAAATTGTAGGTCCCCTCAATTCTTCACACGCACCTAGACAATTGTTGATGAGAGTAAGCCACTTAGGCCTTGGCTCTTCAAGAGCTGTCGCGCCACTCTATTTATTTATTTATTTACCAATCTCTATCATAACGCTTGTATGGTCCAGCAAAACCTAAAATGTTCATTATGTTTTTTTTCGGAACTGGAGAGACTACATAAGGTTTCTGCACAGTTAGGCACGGTGCACACACGTGATTTTTCGATGCTAAGATATCGCTGCGATATCTATTCTGTGAACAACTTCAGTGGAAGATGTTTGAATAACATCACATATAAGTATGAAATTCTTTTGAGATCAATAGCGGCGGCGCTTTTAAACAAAATTCAAAGAAATTGAAGTAATGGTATATTTTACTTTTCTTCTGAAAAGAATTTCCCGGAAACGAAAAAATTATGTGCAAGAACTTGCAACTGCGTCGTGCATTTTAATATTTGTTTCAAGCTTGAGAAGTCTAGATGAATGTATCGATTTCAACCAAAGTGTCATCACTAATTCTAATCTTTTATTTCACAGTTATTTGTTTCAATTGACTTGTTTCCTGCATGCTTGACTTGACATTGATATTGATTTTAGTTGGAAATAAATTAACTGAGTGTTTTTTTTTTTGCTTGAATGAACTTAAGTACTTTATAGCCTCTGATTTTCGTAAGCGTGGAAAAGTGTACATTTTACTATTGCTTAATTAATATTGAAATCGTTACATAGTTTTTCTGCTCCAAAAAACTCAATTGTGTCAAGACAAAAGAAACAGCAATGAGTACTAAAAAGAAGTCAAAGTTTCACATTATACTTACGTCAGCTCCAAAGAAAACCACAAACAAAAAAAGAAGAAAACCTCAACGCAAGCTCTTTTTCTTTGACGAAAATGCAAATCATATTCCCGAAGACGAGGAACATTGTATTGGCGACGACGTTGATATTGAAATCACCAGCCCTGATCTGGCTGCTGTTGCAGCTTCAACTTCTTACTCGGATTCATCAATAATTATCATCAGCGATGACAGTGGGTGCATTTCACAAGATGCAAGTTTAAAAGTCGAAAAGCTTCCCAAATCAAGTCGAATGCTCGTTACCCAAAATACAGAAATCAATAAAGATTTCTGGGATATTGATGACAATGATGAGGAATCGTTTATTGCAGTTTATGTGAAGAAAACTCCATTGTTGTTGACATCAGAATCGCCGCAGTTTGTGAATTTTGAATGTATAGATGTACTGTCTCGAGAATCTGCAATGGTGTCCGTACAGGCCGAAAAGGGTTTTTCTGTGAGAAGTAGTGGGTTATTGTCGCAGGATGGTAAAGTGAAGAAAAGGAGAACTGTTGCCCAACGTAAAAACGAATGGAGGAAACACTTCCCGCTTTAGTTTATAGTTTGACAGATATTTACATAGATTGATGTTTAGAAATAATGATGAAATGTTAGTTTTTTGTTTAATGTAAGAGTTTTTGTTTATGTTTGTGATTAAATTACATATGATACAGTTGAGCTTTTTTGTGAATTTGTATTTAATCGCAATACTTAAAATGAGCTTCTCCCAAAATGTGTATGAAGGATTAATTTTCTGGTAAGCCATCCCCAGAAATATTCCTCCAATATGGCTTTGATATTCTCTTACTTACTTTTTTACTTACTTACTTACTGATGGTGGCGCTAAAGTCCAGGTCGGATCAGGGCCTCACCCAACAAACTTCTAGAGCCAGTTCGGTCCCTAGCTAGCTGTCTCCAGTTTCGCACGTCAAGTTGGTTCAGGTCCTCTACCACCTGAATGCTCCACCCGAGTCACGATCTTCCTCTTGTGCGACGTCCTTCCGGGTTGGATTCGAAGACTCTACGAGCCGGAGCATTATTTTCCATTCGCTCAACATGACCCAACCATCTAAGTCGTTGGACCTTAATTTTTCTGGCAAGGTCTGTGTCGCTGTACAGCTCGTACAGTTCTTGGTTGAATCTTCGTCTCCATTTTCCATTAACGCAGACAGAACTCAAAATCACTCGAAGAATTTTTCTCTCAAAGCAGCCCAAAGCGTTTACATCAGATGTTGTCATGGTTCATGTCTCTGTACCATACATGAGGGCCGGGATGATTAGAGTTTTGTAGAGTGTAACTTTAGTTGCTCGGGAGAGGACTTTACTACTCAATTGCCTTCTAAGTCCAAAGAAGCAGCGATTGGCAAGAGTGATTCTTCGTTTGATTTCAGCGCTGGTGTTGTTGTCTGAGTTATCAACTCAGGTAGACAAAGTCCTTAACTACCTCGAAGTTAAATCTGTCTATACTGAAGTTGGCTCCAAGACGTCGATGTTGGTTGTCCTTTCTTGTTCACAGCATTAATTTGGTCTTGCCCTCGTTAACCGCTAGACCCATTTTCCTGGCCTCCGTCTCAAGGCTCACAAACGCTCCACTGACATCACGCTGTGTTCTTCCAATTATGTCAATGTCGTCTGCGTATCCTAGTATCTGGACGGACTTTTGAAAGATTGTGCCTCTGGTGTTGACGTTGGAGCTTTGCACAATCTTTTCAAGTATGATGTTGAAGAAATCGCATGACAACGCATCGCCTAGTCTAAAACCTTTTTTGACATCAAAAGCGTCCGTTAAGTTTTTTCCGACCATGAAGGAACAGCATGAGTTTTTCATTGTCATCTTAAACAGACGGACGAATTTTTCTGGGATGCCAAAACAAACATTGCTCTATACAGTTGGTCTCTACAGACGCTGTCATACGCGGCCTGAAAAGGTGGTATGTATCAATTTGAAGTTCCTGAGTCTTCTCCAAGATCTGCCGTAGGGTGAATATTTGATCGATGGTGGACTTTCCGGGTCTGAAGCCACAATGATAAGGACCTATCAGTGCTAACGAAGGGCCTCAAACGTTCACACAGCTCGGCAGACAAGATCTTATAGGCGATGTTAAGGAGACTTATAACTCTGTAGTTGGTGGGCATCTATTTTTTTGAGATTCGGCCATACGATACTGAGATTGCATTTATCGGACATGCTTTCCTCCTACCAAATTGTGTAGATGAGTTGGTACATTTGCTCCTAACCGAATCATCTCCAGCTCCTTTGTACAGTTCGGCGGCTAGCCCGTCTGCTCCAGGTCATTTTTTTTGCCATTATACCCCGTTAACCTTCTCTAGCCTGCAATCTTTGCAGTCTTTGCACAAACTCTGTTACGGCTACCAAAGACGCGAGTTTAGTATTTCTAAAACTTTGGAAGCGATTGCCGACGGGTTTTTGGTTTTGTTAGTTTTTGTTTGTTTTTGGTGTTTTTGTTTGATTTTGACGACACAAGGTTAGTAGATTTGGTCAAAATACAATGTGATTTACTTCAAAGCAATCGAAATAGAAAACTAACTTTTCATCTCAACGTTTTTGGACAATTTTAAATCATGTGATGAAGTGCAAGATTTCGTTAAATGAAATTTGTATTTTTTCGTTTTTCAGTATGTGCCGAATTTTGCATTAAAAAAATAAATGTTTCCTCCTTTAAAGTAATTCCTGAAAAATTGCAAGGAAGATCCCACACAAAAAAAACTATTTTCAATTAGTTTTTGTTTTTTCCTTTTTGCCTGCCTTCCTACAAGGGTGTTAACCAAATTTGTTTTCATAAGAACTGAAACTGGCAAGGCTTATTGCGTTGGGTGGTCTTAGAGTGTTTGTCGAACACGAAATGTTTTTAAAAGCCAAATATTTCACTCTTTCACGTAATTTTGCGAGTTTTAAACCTCGAATTTTCTATTCATTCCATAATTCTGGAGCAATTGCATACAAAATTCCATGGAACAAATCATTTTTTGAATTTAAAATTTTTATTTCGCAGAATTTTCTGAGCTTTGCGCCATTTGTATGGGTAAATAATTCCAGGAAAGTTGCCTATAAAATCCCATGCAAAATACCGATTTTGCGATTATGAAATTTTCGCTTTGGTTCATATTTTCATTTCATAACCAATGAGTTTCTCATCAAGAACTTTCTATTATTAAAACGAAAAATTCCACAGTAAATCAATTTTTCACTACAATGTGCATACATCCATTTGTATGTGCATATAAGCTGACCTGCCAAACGTTGTTTTGCTACCCCCACACCCGCAACCCCCCTTGAACGTTGTCCTGCAACCCAAGCTAAAAATAATTTTCTGCTACTATATCCACTCTTTACTTCCTTAAAGTTGCCATACATAAATGAACAAATTAATATACTTTTTTAACAAAGCCTCTTTGAGCTGCAAATGGTCAAAAACTGGCTGCTGGCTTTAGAGGTTAATATTTTTGTAGTGTCCGTAGCTTAGTGGAAAGGTGCGTTGGCTGCGTTAAGCAGAACCTCGGGGATTCGAGTCCTACTCGTGCCCATAGGTTTTATTTCATCATTCACGGGCTCTGCCTCTTGCAAATAACTGGCAAAACTTCCAAGAGTATCATCTGTCATGAAAAAGTGCTTCTCAACTGTGCCGTTCGGAATCGGCGTTAAATTGTAGGTCCCCTCAGTTCTTCACACGCACCTTGAGAATTGTTGATAAGAGTTAGCCACTTAGGCGTTGGCTCTTCAAGAGCTGTCGCGCCACTTTATATATTTTTGAAATAGCCAACTATTAAATTTTTGAAAAATTAAATTTTGAACTTTATGACAATTCCTTTGAAAAAGGATTCCATTTGGGCATTAAATTATCAGCAACAAAAGTACGTGCATGAAAACCCTATACGTGATAATTTTTCAAAACACGTGTCAAACCACTTTACTATCTAAAATCTCCAATAAATTATATTATCTCCCTCATCATCATCACACAAAACAATCACCTATTTTACGACCATTAGCAATTCAATATTGTTAAATAAATCTCTCTCAACAAAGAAATAAACCTACCTTTAATTTTCGATCCAAAAAAAAAAGAAACCCGAAATAAGAGATACTACATTATTGTGTCGATTAGCGCAACAACAAACTGAATATGAACACACAAGGATTGCCATAAATTTGTGCCCCCCAACAGCAACAACAACAACACAAACATGGCACGTATCGACTGTTATTTGTCGAATCGAACAATGACTTCTGGTTTAATTGAACGCAAAACCATTGGGCCAGTTTGGTCGGTCTTCGTTCGTTCATTCGTTTTGGAAACCTTTTTCCATTGTTGTAAAATGAAAACGTATTCAGGTGTGTTGTAGTGAAGTGAAGCCCCAGTAGAGCAACTTCAGCTTCCATTATTCTTTACATCTATTACAGTTTTGTTGGATTTCAAAAAAGGAATTTTCTTACCTCAGATGGTTAGTTTCACCCACACAGACTTTAGTTTCGATTTTCATTGAGAAGATGACTTGGTTTTCATTTATTGTACTGCTCCTTGCTCAGCCTATCGCTCATGATGATGGTACGGAAACGTGGTCTATTGTATTCAGTCAAGCCATTTGTAAGTATAGCTCTAGCTTTTCCATTCTTTGCTTGAAAACCAGCTGCCGATTGAGGCTGGTGCTGACCGAACAGCCCGAGTGGATAGATGTTACTTTAACTACGAATACAATTTTATTTCTACACAGGACGAGTTGGGCTTGAAGAAGAAGGGTTTAATGGGTAATAGAGTGAATATTTCAAAATGTTATCTAGCACACGCCCACACACAGACAAATTCATACGAATTTGAATTCAATTCGAACTTAAAGGACAAGCTCTAAAGATTATATTTTTGTTCGAAACAACAAAACCCAAAGGACACTCAGTAGCAACTTCAGCCTAGAACCACAAACAAATTCAATATGCGTTATGATTTGAAATTCAATAGGCAAAAAGCCGTCCCAAGGACTCTTGGCTTCTCGTTTTCCTTCCATTCCAAGAACTTGCTTATATCATTTTCGTATGTGAACAAAGAGTATATTAGCTATTTATGAATGTGTATGCGTGCGCGGGTGTAAGGAGGCTTTTGTTTGTTGTGTTTGCGCCTGGAATTTTCAAAATTTCTTTATTAATTCGAATTCAAGTGAAGTGAGATGATGAGGGAAGAAGGAGTCAGAGAAAAAAGACAAATTACTATTTTCTAACAACAACAGACTACATTTATGAAAGTTTTTGAAATTGAATCGCATGAATACTTGAGAAACAACAACTCTTATCTGAAACTTAAGCAATTCTTTACTTTCTCGTGGACAGGAAAGAGAGAGGGTTGTTGAGTTTGAATTAAACTGAAACACGCACTTGCTTTTGATGATGATGATACGAGTATTTCGTCCTTTTATATCGGTTTTTGTTTAATTTTATCTCTGATGAAGATATTTTTATGTTGTATCTCATGCGTTAAGGACTGTAAGAGGAAATTTGAGAGATATGTATTTTTGGGGACACAGCTAGTTGTTGTGAGTGTCTTAATTAGGAGAAACATGAGATGAGTCGTTAAGATAGCTTGACAAGCACATGTTTGACATTATTGACGTCAACGACGAGGTTTTTCTTTGTTTTTTTTTTTTTTTGTTAAGGGGAGTATATAAATATGTATGAAGTATGAACATTTATATGTTCAGACGGAAGGATAATTACAAATGCCCAAAGATAATCTTAATTATACATTTAACGTTTCTTAGATATAGAACAGGGGTAACTTTGTGGATCTGTCTTTTAAAAATAAATACGTTTTTTTTTCCGAATCCCTCACAGAAGCTTTTTTTGAACCCGTTTACAAACAAAACAATAATTATGACTCGAAATAATAATAACCAAATTTTAAACTGTTAATCCAATAAAAAAATCGCTTATTGATTTTTAGGTGAAGTCATCTTTTCCTTAGCGGAAAATCTCACTAACCAGATGTAACTGTAAAATTGCTTTTTCGTCAAAAATGAACAAAGTCTTAAGTAGGGTACACATTATCATTTTTTATCATTTTATTCATTCTTGAAATTAAAATACTTTCAGAAAGCGTTTCCAAATGTTAGAGTTTGTTATTTTTGTGAAAGTGTTTTCAGAGAGCAGTCACACTATGAAAGGAAAGTGCTTTCTGAAAACATTTTAATTTCAAGAAACTAAATTTTCTGAAAACATTTTTCGGGTCGTCACACTATCAAAGCGAAAACGTTTCCTGAGAGTGCTACCTGAAAGCTTTTTGTTTGTAAACAGTTGTGATTTTTCAGATCATTCGCTTTCATGAAAGCAAAAAACTTTCACAAACAGTTTCTGAAAGTTAAAAGCGTTTTCTGAAAGTGATTTGCTTTCTTCTAAACGGTTTCAAGAACTAGTTACACTGTGAAATTTTTTTTTCTGAAAGTGTTTTCAAGAAAGCAAATCATTTTGAGAAACGCTTTCAGGAAAGTACTTTTCGGGTCGTCACACAATGAAATGT
The DNA here is from genome assembly GCA_920937365.1 of Sphaerophoria rueppellii. NCBI lineage: Eukaryota > Metazoa > Arthropoda > Insecta > Diptera > Syrphidae > Sphaerophoria > Sphaerophoria rueppellii. Next base: position 37,121,578 of record CAKKXW010000002.1, read on the forward strand.
TAACTTTCAGAAAGCTTTTTGCTTTCTGAAAGTTATTTTTGAAAATTTCATTTCATGCTACACATCACTATTATTTCAATGAAATTATTTTTGTAAATTTTATTCATTCATTCTACCAAAATATTTATAAAATAATAAAATAAAAAAAAAAATACATAAAAAGATACAGATAAGAATGGATGATACTGAAGAAGATCGTGTGGCAATCATACTTGTCCTGGCTACAAAACGAAAAAAATTTGCACGACTGGGTAGCACGAGCTTGCTCCTGTATTCCAAAACTCAACCAACAATCAACATTTAAAATAAAAACATGTTATTTTAATTTTAAAATTGATATATAAAAATTTAAATTTAAATATGAATCCCAAAAACATATTTAATCTTTAAAAACTTAACGTCATTAAATTTGTTAAGATACTGTTGATTTAAATTTTTTTCTTTTAATTCTGTGGAGAGTTTTTTTTTTAAATAAATTTTTATATTTATAAACATTTTTTCAAAAAAAAAAAAAATGTGCACGACTGGGTCGTACGAACTTGCTCCTGCATGCTAAAACTAAATATTTATGACTACTTAAATTGCAAAAAGCAGTGTTAAAATAAGAGATATAGCTTAAGCAATTCTGATTACACTCTTACTTACAGCTTACACTTAACTCAAAAAAAAAAAATATATAAAAATAATTAGAATTTATTAAAAAAATTAAAATTTGGAAATGTACCTCGTATATACATTTCATTCCAAAAATTTAAATGCCAAACAAATTCAAACCTTATTTTTGATTTATTGAATTTTTTTTTTTTAAATCGTCGGAGCCGTTTTTTTTTTTAAATTAATTTTTTATATATAAAATTTTTCAAAAATATCTTAAAATTAATTTGGGTATGCAGTTTTCAAGACCATGTAAATATACATATTATACTCTAATTTGGATTTTTAAAATTGATCCGTTTTTGAGATACAGAATTTTGAAAAAAAAAAGTTAAAAATATTTTTTAAAGATCCAAAAAAAAATTTGAAATTTTTTTGAAAAGAAAATATTATTTGAACAATATACACGTACTTTCCAAGAAAAACTACGCTGATCGGACTTTCAGTTTTCGAGAAAATCTAATAACAAAACAACGGTTCTATGGAAGGTACCGTTTTGGAGCAATACAAAACATTTTTTTGACATAAAACACATAAATGTTTAAAAAAATTAAACTCGAGGAAGTTTAAAAAAAATCGTTCGGGCCGTTTTTGTGAAAAAAAAGTTTTGGTTTTTGGCCAAAAAAACCTTATGGTGGCTACCCTAAATTTTGATCTTAAAACAAAAATAAAAAAATTGGGATATGACTTTTTGCTCAAACCTCTAATTTTCAAATTTGAAGTCAATCGGACCAGTAGTTAAGGCTGTAGATGCCTGTAAACTTTCCGACAGACAGACAGACAGAATCGCCGGACCCACTTTTTTCGACTTCTCTATCATCGTTATATCATAACTCATCCTCATCTCAATTTTTTTTTTTTTACGAATTCAATACTTGCCATATATTCTATATGTCGCAAGTAAAAATGTCCTATTCAAGAAGATGCATTTTGATATGTTTTGGAATATTATTTACTTATTATAGGTACGCTACAAAGGTTTTCTTAAATAAAACAAAAACGGTTTTGGATATCAATGAAATTCTTTATTCCTGTGTAAGTATTGATGCCATTATGTATGGAACTCGATTTCTTTTGCATGGCCCCACGAGTACGCTTGCAGAAGTCCAGACGCTGAACCCAATTTTCGACGGTTTTTAAGCATAAATCGGCCGATGCTGCTGCAATTTCACGTTCGATATTCGTACGAAGTTCATCAGTCGTCGCTGGCTTGTTGGCATAAACCATAGATTTGACGTAGCCCCACAGGAAATAGTTTAACGGCGTAATCGCATGAACGAGGCGGCCAATTCACAGGTCCATTTCTGGAGATAATGCGCTCATCGAACTTCGTTCTCAATAATTCAATTGTTTGGCCCGCTGTGTGACATGTGGCACCGTACTGTTGAAACCACATACCGTCCAAGTTCATATCATCCAATTCATTCCAAAAATAATCGGTTAGTATTGAGCGGTTGCTATTCCCATTCACAGTAACGTGCCGGTCTTGTTCATCACTGAAGAAGTATGGCCCAATGACACCACCAGCATGTAAACCGCACCAAACAGTGATTTTTTCGGGATGTAATGGTGCCTCGTAAAGCATATTTTGCTTATTGACGAAGACATCCAGCCAGAAATGAGCCTCATCGCTGAAGATGATTTTTCGATGAAAATCCGGATCATTTTCAAGTTGTTGCTCAGCCCAATTCACGAACATACGACGCTTCTGGTGATCAAACGGTTTCAGTTCTTGAGTCAATTTGATTTTGTTAGGATGTAGGCCAAGATCTTTTCGCGAAATTCGCCGCAACGACGTCACAGAGATCCCCAACGTTTGAGAACGACAATTGAGAGACTGATTTGGGTTTTCGGCAATTGATGCGCTTGCGGCAGCAATATTCTCGACACTACGGGTACTTCTTTGTCTTACTGGCACGGGAACAAATTTTTCCACTAGACGCTCAATTGTTGATCTGGCAGGATGATTATGACGACCATAAATTGTACTTAGCGCTCTTAAAGTGTTGACCACTGACTCCGAATTTCGGTAATAAATTTAAATGATTTTGACTCGTTGTTGAATCGTATACCTTTCTATGATAAAACCTTACTTAAGAGAGATGTCAAGAAAACGGGGAAAAATATGGGGTCGTTTGCTGTCCCTATCGGTCTACTTTTGTAGCGTCCCTATTGAAAAACCCCGTATATTATATTACTACTTTAAAAATACAAAAAAAAAAAATTAAAAAAATACTATCTATACTTATATATAAAGCTGAAGAGTTTGTTCGTTTAAACGCGGTTATCTCTGGAATTACTGGTTCGAAGGTTTAATTTATTTTTGAGTTGGATAGTGGAAAATGTGGAAAATGTGGAAAATGTGGAAAAAACTGCAAGAAATGTAAATTTTTCTGCGTTTTAACGTGCTTATCTCAAGAATTGCATAACTGAACAATTCTTTTAATGCTGAATGGTACATTTGTTGTAAAAGGCTTGAAGTTATATAATATTACGCTGCGACCAATAGGAGCGAAGCGTCAATGAAAAATGTGGAAAAAATGGCAGAAAATATTCATTTATGAAGCTTCTTTCGTATGCTTGAACTTGTTGATCTCAGGAACTACTAAATCAAATCGAACAATTTTTTTTGTGTTGAATAAGTCATTAATTATGACAGGACTAAGGCTATTTATAACAATAGGAATCAGTGGAAAATGTTTAAAAAACTACAGAAAATTATTCATTTTTCTGATTGTTTGAATGCGCTTATCCTAGCAACTGCTAAAAAAAATTGAAAATTTCTTTTTGTATTGAATAGTCCATTTATCGAGGAAGGTTTTAAGCTATACAACGTTACGCTTATAAGTTACGAATAATAAGAGTAAAGCATCAGTGAAAAGTGTAGCTAAAACGGGGAAAATTATACATATATGAAGGCTTCGAGTTAAGAACAATTTCGATTTAGAGAGAGTTTTAAAATAACTTTGCATCAAAATTTCCCAGGCGGGCATGATGCACACGTTGAAGACCCACCTTAGACCGGTCGATGACGTAGAGGCGGACGAAGTCGCGGCCAACTGCTAGTAATAGAGTTATATACATACTTCAAAAAAGAGTTCGCTGATCGTACTTTTATTTTTCGAAAAAATCTTTTAACAAAAAAAAAAAAAAATAAATAAAAAACGGTTCTATGAGAAATCCTTTTTGAAGCTGTTTTTGAGAAAATTGAAACTTTTGGTTTTTGGAAAAATGGTGGCTACCCTAAATTTTGATATTAAAAAATTTAAAAAAACGATCCACGCGAATTCGCTCAAACCTCTAATTTTCAAGTTTAAAGGCAATTGGACATGCAGACCGACGAAATCACCGACCCACTTTTTCCAACTCTTCTATCATCGTAATAATATCTTTTATCAAAATCTCAACTTTTTTATTTTTTTTTTACGAATTCAATAATAATGCTTGCCATTTGCCATATAGTCTATATTTCGCAAATAAAAATTGGGTGAAAAAATGAACCAATTCTCGGAACTTGAAACAAAAACTATTTTCGAATGAGCGATGAATATTACGATTATTTTCTGAAATTAGTTATTCGATAATTTCAAAAAAAAAAAAAAATAAGCACGCATCTTAGAACTTCATTTTTTTTTCACGTGAACCATCTCTGAACATTTGTTATGCCGCTTAGGATTCCATACCGGACATTAAAACAAACATACATACATCCATTTTTATTTAAAGAAAGATTTCGTATTTTACTACGGATGTATGTACCCTCGAATGTATGCGTGTTTGTTTTTTATAGATTTATTATTTTATACTTTTTTTTCCCTTTTTTTTTTGTGAACCTTACTTTTCTTGTAATAATTTTTGTCTTGTAATATTTAATAATCGCTAAAGTGTAGTTTTTGTTTGTTTCCAATTAACAATATGAAAATGTTTGTCAGCCAATATTGGCAATATTTAAGGATAAAGATTATACGAAAGCGTCTGGTTAATTTCTAGGTTCATAACTCGACCCGACTTTTGTGCAATAATTTCGACTATCAGTAAGCCGAGTAACTGACTCAAAGAACCGTCTGAAAGACTTCTTTGTGGTCGTTTTGGCATCCTTATTTGATACTAGAGTATCATATGAGGTTGCAAGGACGAAAAACGTTCGACTATAGTTCCATGAGCACATATCTTATCCTCCGAAGATAATATCAGTTGTAACACTGACATTTCTCAAATATTTGCTGTAGCTGACCAGTTTCAACCAATTCTTCAAATAATGGTTTGTCCATTTTTTTCCAAACCTACCCTTAGTTCTACGAATATATGCAATCACACTGAATGCAAATATTTATTTCAGGCAAAAAAAAAATTCCTCATATTTCATTCCGAAGATTTAATATTAATCATTAATCATTTACAATTACACACAGTCATTTTTGCCATAATTTCAGCTTAATATGAAAATTGAAGTAGAAAAAAAACTTAGGTATCTAACAATCATTAAGCACTTCACTCTCTCATTCCGCCTCCCCTCATTGTAGCGTCGTCCAAGCGGAAATCTTGGCGGTCAAGGAGGTTTTATCCTGGCTTAGAGAAAACGTGATATCAGCTTCGGACACAGTACACAGAATACAAGGTATTATATTCCCGATTTTCTTCCCCCAAAGTTCGCGCATATGTCACATTTCAGAGACCTAAATGTCAGAACAAAACAAAAATTGTTGTTGTCTTATCGGCATTTCTTTTTGTGCCTTTCCTCATTTCTGTCATCTTGGTCTCCGACAGATGCGCAATATAATACCTTATATTCTGTGTACTGTGAGCTTCGGATATCCGCATCTTCTCTGACAGTCAGGCTGCTATTAAATCTCTCGACGGTGTCTCAACCCACTCTCAAAAGGCCCTCGATTGTCGATTATCTCTTATGGAGATGGCGCAGCAATTTAATATTCACCTCTGTTATGTGCTGGGCCAAAGGGACATCACGGGAAATTGTAGAGCGATGAACTCGCTACAAATGGAACCGTCATACCCATCTCACTAAAGGGAAAAGATAGGTATACCGATGGCTACATGTAAGCTTATGCTATAAGAAACAGCCTCAACGATAACAAACTCTAGGTTGTAGAATTTACCAACGTGCGCAGCCACAAAACTTATATGGCCGTCACTTGACTTAAAGCGATCTAAAAACATGTTGTCTCAAAGCAGATCTCAAATTAGCTCCCAAATAGGTGTCTTTACGGGGCACTGTCTTATAGGCAGACATGCAATACGCCTCAAATGATTTCTACAGGAGTTGTAAGAAACAATCTCTCATCTTCTCTGCACATGCCCTGCACTTTCCCTAAGACGCACACTTTATCTGGGAGAATATTTTTAAGGATAATCCAAGTGAACTAGCTAACAAAGATATCAAATATCTTATTCGTTTTATAAAAAGCTCCAAATGGTTCGACTAGTAGGAAGTAATTCTCTAGATTCATGTGGTATCACTATGGACCTTTTTTCCATGGTCTAAGTGTTCTGATTCTGTATCCACAGCCACTTTAACCCTAACCTAATCTCTCTGAGCTGAAAAAAGAATTAATTTTGAGTGAGAAGGTGATCGTTCGATTCATTTTATTCTTATAAACATTTATATTTTTTCATGCAAACAAAGATTTGCCATACGGTATCAATTTGTGGAGAAGGAAACATTTTTCACTTTGAATACAATACCGAAAAAAAGCAAAATTGTTGTACTCATGTTTTTTGTCGCTTTACAGTGTTTCCAGAATTTAAAATCAATTTCAAAACTCAATTTAAATTTAAATTTAAATTAATTTAAATTCAAGCATTCATTAACACCAAAATGCTGGCGACAGACACGGTTCATCGGGCAACAAAAACTTTTTTCTTTTATATTTTCCCATTCATCCTCATCCTATTATTTCAAATATAACAAATAGTTTTCCTGTCGTCAACGGTGTTCATCCCAGTCTTATAGAAAATGCAAATAAAAACCCTTACCAGGAACTCCATAAATTCCTTCAAACATCCAGAGACATGGTCTTGTGTAGTGTCGGTCGGTTCCCTAATGCACAATAAATGCTTCAACACTGAACTTAAAAACTGCACTGCAGTAGTTTGCCGTCCGTCAAAAGCAAATACAAAATTGTGCAAAAAGCACAGAAACTGCACCAAAACACGAAACGGAAACAATTTGCCAATAAACACAAAACAAAGAACAACTATACAAATTGTCTTCCCATTCTTGTTGAAAATTACAAAAAATCAACAACAACAATTCTTACCAACAATAACCTGGTTACAATCACCTCGTCTTGTTTTGAAAAATGTAAAAGCGCCAGGAAGCACCAAGCAGAACCTTCTCCATAAGCCTTGACGTCATCATCACGGGCATACAAATTACACGAAATGGACGAAAAAAAAAACTAAAATATCGGTGCTCTGGGAGAGTAACCCCGCCGACCTCGCCCTCTTTCGTCCTTCTGAACAATATTGAGTTCTTTTGAATAAATAAAGACCTGAAGACGGTTTAACAACTGTAAATAAATTACTACGAGTCCTACTGATGTACAGTAAGTACCAAAAGGACCAATATTGGACGACTCGAGATACGACGACACGATGGCGATGGACGCCAAAACATTGTACATGGTATTGGGACATTTGCCTGTAGGTGGATGGGATAAGGATAAAGATATATAATATTAATATTATTTAATCTGCTCCTTTATCCTGTTCAATCTCATAACTGGTTTCAGTGGTAGTGGTGGCTGTGACGGAGGCGTTATCGTGTTCAAGGAATGGAATGGAATAATTAAAGCCTTATATTGCTTAAGATTCCGTGATCAAACTCATTTCGGTGGTGAATGGTTAGGGACATCCACTCGTATAATACAAATACGGGAAACGGGACTGGGACTTGGGACTCCTTGGAGCTTCGAATATAATCAATGTTGTTTCGTGCAAGAAAGCAAATACAAAGGATCTTATCTCAAGACTATGTGTACTGAGTTCACTAATTAATCCCCAGGTTTGCTTTGGCCGTTTGTGTATTCTGGAAATAAACACAAAATAGCTTCAAGCAATTGGTGACAACGACGACTTCAATGACGCGTGTGTTCTCTGCGTCAGGCGTTTGGTCTTGGCTGACATGCATACATACCTCTATGAGTCGAATCAATTTGGACAACAGTCATTTGGCAATGGCAACCTGTTTGTTATTTTTTCATCATTGAAAGTACAACTTGCAATTACCTCCCTCTCTTGCATTGTCAAAATGTTGATATTGTTCATGGAGACACAGGGGTTAAGTCGAATGACATTTCGTCTCACCCTCCTCTCTATCGATGAGTGAGACAAATTTCGATTTGGTTGAGCAATGGCTAGCCACCCCCATGCTCAAGGGATATTTTCGGATGACGTGATATTAATTCTGTGAGAGGCTAAATGGCAATGTCGATGGCGATGACTCATTCATCGTTGGCTGATTCACATCTTAAAAGGACGAAAGCAAAACAAATTTGGCTCCATTGTCTTTGTGTAGTATTGCAATAGAAATAATTGTGTGTTTTGGGGAAATATATTAATTTATCAGCTTGGCCACAATCGAAACGGGGTAAGAGCAGAACAATACTCGAAATATTGGAAGAGAAACAATAAAACCAAGAGAAGTAAAGTCAATAACTTTACCTTAATTGGTTTTTGGGGAATTGTGGATGGATAGGGTTTGGTTGGTATTCGTTGTCGTCCGTCTTGTTTGCCTGGCAATAAAAGGTTCTTAAATTATGTTAGAGATTGTTTCAAGTTGAACAATAAATTTACATTTGTTTTAGCTTGAATGCGGATTCAATGGAGGGGAGGCAATTCAATTTTAGATGAGGCACTTTGAGCGAAGGTTTTGTGGTGAGAATTTTGATTGATATCATTTTTCAAGGTGTACCAGTTTGAGTGGGAATCAGGTTTCGTTTTATGTGCGGACAGTATGGTTTTAAGAAATAACGACAAGGAGGAAATATTAAAATAATTTAGGCAAACAATTTTGGGCTATTAAAATCTTCTTTTTATAGAAATTTGAAACCTTAATGAAAGAGTTGTATCAAACGTAAACCTAACTGTTAAAAGGAGTAAAGGCTTATTAAGTTTCTTGTTCTGTGGGGATTAACTATAAACCAGGAAACTTAAACGCACATTATATGCTATTTCTATTTTTGTATTTACTAGATGCTCAAAAATACTTCATTGTTAAGAATGAAATGATTTTTTTAATAGAACAAAGTATGAACATCTTATGCCACTAAAGTATATTGACTTTTTTCCGGAATGTGTAAGTGTAGTAAGGAGGGGGTATAGGAACTATCAAACATCGTGGAAATTTATTAAAATCGGAGAAGAAATATAGAAACATCTAGTGAAATTAAAAATGCAAAAAATTTCAATTAAAGTTAAGAAACAGTACAATATTAAACTATTATTAGAAAACTGTTTGTTGAGATAAAATACTTATAAGCTCTTATTAAAATAAGTTCTTAACATTCTGAACACTTAACACCGAGTGATCTTTTATTGCACAGTTCACGATTACAATTGAAGACTACAAAACTTGGTAGGCACGTTTGATGCATATCATAAAGAACGATTATATACTAAGTTTACATTCAAAAAGAGATCATTTGGTGAAACATAATTAAATGATTGATTACTTACTTACTTACTTAAGATGGCGCTACAGTAGGGTTGCCAGATATGTTTTGATGAAACTAGTACATGAGATTCAAAATCCCGGACTTTCCCGGACAAATGGGGACTGAAAAAAGAGTACACACTGAGGACAGAATAAACACACAAAAATTGCACATAAATATTTGAGTTCCTGAACCGTTTTTTTTTTTTTTTTATTTTTAAGGACCTATTATCAAATCGAGGGTAAACTTTGAACCTCGGACTAACAAAAAAAAAATTTACTCTGCAAGAAAAGTAGATTTTTTCCCTTTGTTATAAAATATGTGATTATGGTAAGACGTAAGATAAGTTCGCCTTACAATTAGGTCTATTCCTATAGAAGTAGATACCTAAAGAAATTCCTTTAAAGTTTTAACTAAAGAGTTCTTTCGTTGAGCCGTGGATTTGAATTGACCCTCGATTTTACAGCTGCGCAGTGCATACGGAATGCAAACATTTTAAGGTCTGTTCTTTTACTTCCTAAAACTCCCAAAAACTCAATAAATTTCCCAAATTCTCACACTTTTATCTACTTTTACTAAAGTGTTTTGTAAGTTCTGTCACTTTTGAAGGAGAACAATATTTCTTCCGATCTAACACGCAAATCCTTCTTGCGGGAGATTTTATGAGTTCTGTCAAACCATTAGAATTACGATGTGAGATTTTATATTTTAGGAGAATTGCAAAATTTCATCCCCATTCCTCGAATTTAAAAGTTATTAAAAGTGAAAGAACGGACCTAATGATGAATCTTTAAGTTTCGAACTTTTATTAAAACTACATTTAACTTCTGTTTATCAATTGCTGTAATGGGGGAATCACAAATTAAAAACATAACAAACAAGCTAATTCCCATTTATTCATACACGAAGTGACATAAAAATATAATTTGCGGTATCCGGAGAATAAAACGTACGTCAGTTTCGGATCTCCTTTTATCTCTAGGCGTTTTTCTTTTTTAATTCGGAGCTCTGAGCTCAGAGTCTTCAGAGCTTGCTGAAAAGACTCTGAACAAAGTTAGCTCTGAACATTTTCTGAACACTCTGATTTAATTTTGAAATACAATTGAGCACTTAATATTCAGGATTTTTTTTATTGGTATAATTGTATTAACAAATAATATAATAGACTATTATTTATCACAAAATTGATATTCTCTGTCATATCAACCTGTTTCCTTCACCATTTTAATTATTTTAAACATTTCTTTTCATTTTACCACATCTCACATGCTTGACATTTGTTTGTTAAGGGATTTTGCTCATAATGCTCGGTCTTTTTTTCGAGCGCGTCGGTTGAACTCTGAACACTCAGAATCAGTGCTCTGAACGAAAAAAGTAACACAACTTTGATGCTCTGAACACACTGAACTAAAAAAGAAACACAATTATTAGTTTGGCAGTTCAGGCTCTGTTCAGATGTAAAAAAGAAAAACGCCTTCTGATTCTAACATACAAACAAATTTGTTTTTTTTTTTTTTGACATAAATGACAGCACAAAAGTTGTGTTCGATTACTAATTTTGTATCTTAAGTATTAGACCTGTTCGTTCACTTTATTTAGTACGGTTGGTTTTTTGAATAACTTTAAGTTTTAGTAGTATAAAAGTATATGGTTACTCAATGGATAAAAAGAGTACAAACCCGGACAATTAACAAAAACTATCCCGGACGTCCCCCGCAGAGTGAAAAAAGAGTACATGTCCGGGAAAACCCGGACGGATGGAAACCCTACGCTACAGTCCGTTGTGGACTTGGGCCTCAATCAACAGTCTACGCCAGCCAGCTCGGTCCTTAGTTAGCTGGCTCCAGTTTTGCACTCCAAGTTGATTGAGGTCCTCTTCCACTTGAGTGCGCCACCTCAGTCGCGGTCTTTCTTTTCTCCTACGTCTCTCGGGAATAGTGTCGAAGGCTTTCCGTGCCGGAGCATTGGTGTCCATCCGCTCTAAACGACCGAACCATCTGAGTCTCTGGACCTTGACCAGGCTGGCTAGGTCCATGTCGTTGTACAACCCGTAAAGTTCGTTGTTATATCTTCTTCGCCATTCCCCTTCAAAGATGACCCGAAGAACTTTCCTCTCGAAACAACCTAAGGCACTTTCATCCGATTTTGAAATGGTTCATGCTTCTGCACCAAACAGCAGAACTGGGATGATGAGTGTGTTGTAAAATTTTGCCTTAGTTGCTCGAGAGAGGGCTTTTCCACTCAATTGCTTTCTTAGGCCAAATAAACAGCGATTAGCAAGAGTTATTCTTCGTCTGATCTCGGCGCTGGTGTTATTGCGCTTGTTTATAGCGGAGCCTTGGTAGACAAACTCCTCTACTACCTCGAACCTCGAAGTTGTATGCGTCTATTGTGACGTTCTGTCCGAGCCGTCGGTGTTGGGTGTCCTTCCTTGAAGACAGCGTATACTTCGTTTTTCCCTCATTTACCGCTAAACCCATTTTTGCCGCTTCTGTCTCAGTTCTCACAAAGGCGTACCAGAGAGGTTGAACAGAAAGTGCCTCTTGTGTTGACGGTGGAGTTCTGCACTATCTTCTCAAGAACGACACGACAGTACATCGCCTTGTCTGAATCCTTTTTGACGTTGAAAGATTCCGTAAGCTCGTAACCAACCTTTATGGAGCAGCGTGAGTTTTCCATTGTCATTTTGGACAAGCGAACGAGCTCGGCAGGGATGCCAAAACGAGACATGACTTAATACAGTTCGTCTCTGTAGATGCTATCATACGCGGCCTTAAAATTGATGAAAAGGTGTTGTATATCAATTTAGAATTTATAGGTTTTTTTCAGGATCTACCGCAACGTGAAAATTTGTTCGATGGTTGACTCTCCTGGCCTGAAGCCACATTGATAAGAACCAATCAGATTGTTGACGAAAGGCTTCAGACGTTCACATATATTACGGCAGGAAGGATCTTGTAGGCGATGTTAAGAAGACTGATTCCTCTGTAGTTGGCGCAGTTTAGAGGGTCTTCTTTTTTCAGAATGGGACAAACAATGCTGAGGTTCCATTCATCGGGCATGCATTTCTCTGACTATATCTTACAGATGATTTGGTGCATGCTCCTATCTAGCTCGTCGCCTGCTGCTTTGAACAACTTAGGAGCTATTCCATCTGCTTCAGCAGCTTTGTTGGATTTCAGCCGTGATATTGTGGTTTTCACTTCTTCTAGGTCAGGTTCACGGAATTGTTGGCTATCATCGTGGCCGTTATACAGTCTACAGAAGTGATCTTTCCAAATCCCCAGCATTGACTGCGATTCTACTATGATGTTAAATGATTGATAAGGAGATTAAAAACGTTGAAGTACAGCATACACTGCAGTAACACATATTAAACATTAGTTTAAATAAAAAATCTTCCTGCCATCTAAAATTTGGGCAGCATGTGCGAACGTTCATATCCTACACTGGTGTAAATTATTGGACAATTATCTAACAAGAATTTGCACAAGGTGAATTCAAACGAAAAAATGTGCACGACTGGGTCGTACGAACTTGCTCCTGCATGCTAAAACTAAATATTTATGATTACTTTTATGTTCCAAAAGTTGCAAAAAGCAATTCTTATTACACTCTTACTTACAGCTTACACTTAAGTCACAAAAAAAAACTCAATATATAAAGATAATTAGAATTTATTAAACAAATTAAAATTTGAAAATGCACCTCGTAAATACATTTAATTCCAAAAATTGAAATGCCAAACAAATTCAAACCTTATTCTTGATTTATTGAATTTTTTTTTTTGAAAAACGTCGGAGCCGTTTTTTTAAAAATTAATTTTTTATATATAAAATTTTTCAAAAATGTTCTAAAATTAATTTGGGTATGCAGTTTTCAAGACCATGTAAATATGCATATTATACCTAATTTTGGATTTTTAAAATTGATCCGTTTTTGAGATACAGAATTTTGAAAAAAAAGTTAAAAATATTTTTTAAAAATCCGAAAAAAATTGAAATTTTTTTGAATACAAAATATTATTTGAACAAGATATATATACTTTCGAAAAAAAAATACGCTGATCGGACTTTCATTTTTCGAGAAAATCTAATAACAAATAAACGGTTCTATGGGAGGTACCGTTTTGGAGCAATACAAATTTTTTTTTACATAAAACACATGAATGTTTAAAAAAATTAAACTCGAGGAAGTTTAAAAAAATCGTTCGGCCGTTTTTGAGAAAAAAAAAGTTTTGGTTTTTGACCAAAAAAATCGTATGGTGGCTACCCTGAATTTTGATCTTAAAACAAAAATAAAAAAAATGGGATATGACTTTTTGCTCAAACCTCTAATTTTCAAATTTGAAGTCAATCGGACCAGTAGTTAAGCCTGTAGATGCCTGTAAACTTTCCTACAGACAGACAGACGGAATCGCCGGACCCACTTTTTTCGACTTCTCTATCATCGTAATGTCATATCTCATCCTCATCTCAATTTTTTTTTACGGATTCAATACTTGCCATATATTCTATATGTCGCAAGTAAAAAACCACTGATGTGTTCTGAGGCAAAGTGAGTTAATAGTTTTGACCCAATACTAGATTAATAAAACATTTAAGTCAAAAAAACTTTAAAAAAGAAGTCGTTTGAATAAAAGTTAGTTGACTGCAGTCGAAAGACTTATTGACTAAAACTAAAAACTAAAACTCGCTTAATTTAAATGACTTAAGACAGTAAACAGTACTCTTTTTGCTGGCTTAAGTTTGACCCATGTAGATTGCCTTTATTCAATTGACTGCAAGTTAAGAAATAAGTACCTACTGACTAGTTACTACTCCTTTCCAGTTAAAGTACTTTTGTAACTCTACTTTTGCGACTTTACTGAGTGCAATCCTGCTGCATGAGTATGTTTTTTGTTTTGTTTTTAATTGTTGAAGGAAAACTCCTGGCTACCCCACAAGTCATTTTCAAGTGGCTACAGGCTACAGATTCATATTTTGACTGAGCGAAAAGGTTTGTGAATTTACGGCTTGAGAATTAGGCTATGTACCAGAAAATGGTCTCCATTTTTCATCTCTCTAAAATTTTCTTTAATTTTATCAGCAAGTTCATCAACTTAATTCATATTCGAATATTGTTTTTTCTAAAGTGTGTGTTTTATTTTCATATCATTTTATTATTACGAAATTAAATTGTTGGCCTCACAAAAAACAAATTAACCTCACAATTTCCTTCGTGTCTCCACATTCGCCCACAATGAGTTGTCGCTGTCGCGCCCTCATAACCCATAATAAGAACACAGAATTATATCCTTTGAATGAGAATAAAGTTCTCTGTCACTGTATTGCCCTATTATCTTGTATTTCATTCGATGCAATAAACGACAAGGAAAAATAATAAATATGTTTCTTTTGTGTCTGTCATATAATAATCTGGAATTACCAACACTGAGTCATCTGACAGGTCTCACTTACTTTCCATTATTTCGAAATTATATCTTCTTGTCAGATTATGGTTTATATTTTGTATTTGACATGAAACTTTTATGCCCTGCTAAAGAAAATTAACAACGGCTCTGTGCTTCATCTTCTTCTTCCTTGGAACAAAATTTGTGTGATCATTTATGCGAGTGACTGACCTTCATGGGAATGACCTTTGTTCAGTTTTAATCCTGGATTGTTTATTGAATCGAGGGACCCACTTACCTCCTTTTTGCGTACATCTCTAATACCACATTTAATCAAAACATTAAACTTGAAATAATCAAACAGTCTACATAGCAAAAACTAACCAAAAGCTTAAGATTATTTACATAAAGGTAGACGAAATTTGTGAAAACGATATTTTTTTAAATATTGTTCTTCAGCAAAGTTTCAAACAAACACATTTTCAAGGTTAGAAGGAAACCAATAATCCGATAATATGGAACGGCAAATTAACACGGTCCTTCTTTATCCAATTTCCTTCTCAGATCCCAGCAGTATAGCAGCCTTGAAAAATTATGTGTTTAAAAAAAAAAAGAATAAAAAAAAACACCTTTATCGACCCGTTGACCTAAAGATCTTTTCTATTTTCTTCCCTCCATTAAAAACTCGTCAGTCGTCACAAACAAAAACAAAAACGTAAAAGTAATTTTCTGAGGAATTTAAAATTTTTGTTTCGTGTTTTTTTTCCCCTAAACATTCCAAAAGAAAGGAATGGAACATAAATTAGCATTTTAATTAGAATTTTAAATTACTAATTTGACTTATGGCCCAGAGCTACTCTTTTCTCATAATATTATTATCCTTACTTCATTTCTCAAAAAACCGTTAATCATACTCAGTTTTAATTTAAGTTTTTCTTTTGCATTTCAAATGGAAAAAACACAAGAACACGACTGTGTAACAAAACTTTTTAAGCCAAATAACACACCATTTCGGTATACTTTGTCGCTCAGCGTCCCCGTGTCCGTTGTCGTGTCGGTCGGTCGTGTAGTCAACTTTTAGGTGTGGGCTTGTCCCTATTTAAAGTTTTTGAAATACCCCCTGTGTATTTAATGTAAAGCTTTATAAAGCTACAGAAAACACCATTAAGATTATACCAAGGGAACAAACACCTAATTAGATAATCCGTTTTTAGGATTATTAGGGGAGGGAGTTAACATAAATGGATTTTGTTTGCGGGACGACTGTCTGTCAAAATTGACGAAACTTTTCGTGTTTGTTTTTTTTTCTTGATAGAAGGGTTGTTGATATTTGAATTATTAATATTCAAACTATACTACAAGTCACGCTAAACAGAGCTATAATTGAAAATTTAATTAACTCATTCTTGATTTTTCTTATCTAGAATTTACATAAATACAAATCAAAAGCATAATAAATACAATACATACAAAGTCTATAAATCAGGCTTTATAAAAGGTGATTTTTTAAGAGGTTTAGAACTTTAAAGAAAAAAAAAAACACACAAAATATTCGAAAAAATGAATTAAATATTTATTTGAATCGATAGTTTGAACCTTGCAATTTAATGTTTAAAGATAATTTCATGCAAATGTTGACCGCGGCTGCGTCTCAGGTAGTCCATCCGCTGAGTCCATTTTTGGCATACTCTTTCACACATATCGGTCGGTATCTCACGAATGAATGCATGGATGTTGGCTTCCAGTGCGTCAATCGAAGCGGGCTTGTCCCTATAAACATTAGCCTTAACAAACCCCCACAAAAAATAGTCTAATGGTGTCAAATCGCACGATCTAGGCGGCCAATTGACCGGCCCGAAACGTGAAATTAACTGTTCACCAAACTCGCCTCGCAATTGCGCCATTGTTTCGCGTTCTGTGTGGCATGTGGCACCGTCTTGTTGAAACCACATATCATGCAAGTCAAGAACTTCCATTTCGGGCAAAAAAAAGTTTGTTATCATCGCTCGGTAGCGTTCACCATTGACAGTAACGCTGCGATTCGCATCATCTTTGAAGAAATATGGCAAAATAATGCCGCCGGCCTATAAACCGCACCAAACAGTGGCTTTTTCGGGATGCATTGGTAGCTGTTGCAATGTTTCTGGCTGATCTTCACTCCAAATGCGGCAATTTTGCTTATTTACGTACCCATTTAACCAAAAATGAGCCTCATCGCTGAACACAATTTTTCGATAAAATAAGCGGATCCTCGGCCAGCTTTCCAAGAGCCCATTCACCAAAAATTCGGCGTTGTGTAGGTCGCTGGCTTTAGTTCTTGCACCAGCTGTATCTTAGAAGGCTTTACGCCCAAATCCTTCCGCAAAATTTTCCACGTAGTGCTGTAACAAAGGCCTAACTGCTGGGAACGGCGTCGAATCGACATTTCGCGGTCTTCTGTCACACTAGCTGATACGGCCGCAATATTTTCTTCACTACGCACAGTTCGTAAACGTGTTGGTGGTTTAATGTCCAACAAAGTAAATTTGGTGCGAAATTTGGTCACAATCTTCCGAATAGACTGCTCGAGAATGCCGACCATAAAATGGAAGCAGCGCGCGATGAACATTTCGAACCGAGCACGAATTTTGATATAAAATTCAATAATTTGCAAGCGTTGTTCATTTGTAGGACGATCCATGGTTAAATTGCAAACCAAACTGAAGCTGCTTGACAGTGACACAAGGTACTAAATACACGTCAGCTGTCAAAACCAGTGTTGCCAAAACCAAACCAGCTAAAAAATCACCCGTTAATTGAGATAATTGACATCGCGGTAGATTTGAAATAGAAATCGCATTTCCTCCCAAACGGGTCCTAATTTTCTCCATAGGCATTTCCTTTTGAACGCTGCTTAGAGTTCAGATTGCCCTTTACCCGGTTGTTTAAATATTTCAGAGTAAGGCATAGCTTTCTCTAACGCCAGAATCTCCTTGTGAGAGTCCATTGTAAATTTTGGCTGGTCTTGATAAAAATTCGAATATGTAATGTTCCTCAATATGGTTTCAAACATTGGTCGGCCTGCATACGAGTAGTCTTATCAGTTTAATTTGCAAACTGCATCGACTGATTAATCTTAGGACATTATTGATTAAGTTTATGGATACAAAATTTATTTAAAAAAGGCTCCAAGGATTTTTGCTTTAAATTTTAAAAAATCAACATTTTTTTAAGGAATTCAATGGCATCCAGTTATTGAGATAAAATGTATGTTTCAATTGCCTAAACGTTTCTATTTCTCAATGTTTTTGTGAGTTAGGTTTTGAAATATAGTAGCAATTTCATGCGAGCCAGCCATGCTCTTTTCATTTCACAGGCGATGCCTTTTCACAGGCTTATTTACTTACTTACTTAAGGTGGCGATACAGTCAGACTTGGGCTTCAACCAACAAACCGCTCCAGCCACCTCGGTCCCTAACTAGCTGTCTCCAGTTTCGCACGCCGAGTTGGTTGAGGTTATCTTGAAATTGTGCGCGTAACCTGAGCCTTGGTCTTCCTCTACTGCGTCTTCCCTCTCGCGTGGATTCGAAGACTTTACGGGCCGGAGTATTGGTGTCCATCCTCTCCACGTGACCAAGCCATCTGAGTCTTTTTACCTTCACTCTTTTAGTTAGGTCAGTGTTGCTTATAGCCCGTACAGTTCGTCGTTAAATTTTCTCCACCATTCACCGTCTATGCAGACAGGACCATAGATCTTCGTAGAACTTTTCTCTCGAATCGGCCTAGGGGGCTCTCATCTGGTTTTGGGTCCATGCTTCTGTACCATATAGCAGGACGGGGATGATGAGGGTCTTATAGAGCGTCACCTATGTGTTCGGAGAGGGCTTTACTATTCAATTGCTTTCTTAGCCAGAAGAAACATTGATTAGCAAGAGTTATTCTTCTTTGATCTCGGAGCTTATGTCGTTGTGCGTGTTGATAGCGGAGCCAAGATATACAAAGTCCCTATAAGTACCTTGAAATTATATGCGCCTATCATGACGTTTTTTCCAAGACATTGGTGTTGGGTGTCCTTTCTCGATGACAGCATGAACTTTGTTTTGCCCTCGTTGACCGCTAAATCCATTTTTTCAGCCTCTTTCTGTATACTCGCAGAAGCACTGTTGACATCACGCTGCGTTCTCCACATGATATCAATGTCATCAGCCTAAGCGAGTATTTGCACTGACTTCTGGAAGATAGTGCCTCTGGTGTTGACTTGGGAGTTCCGCACTATTCGTTCCAATATGATGTTAAAGAAGTCGCATGACAGTATCACCTTGTCTAAAGCCTTTTTCGATATCGAAGGCGTTGATGATGTCGTTACCGACTTAAACGGAGCAGTGCGAGTTCACCATTGTCATCCTCCTCAGATGAATGAAAAGCTGACATGGCTTTATACAGTTCTTCTTTAAATATGCAGTCATACGCGGCCTTAAAATCGATAAAAAGATGGTAGGTGTCTATTTGGAGTTCTTGAGTTTTTTCCAGGATCTGGCGTAATTTGAATATTTGATCGATGGTGGACTTTCCTGATCCAAAGTAGTATTGATATGGACCTATCAGTTTGTTGGGAAACGGCTTCACATAGTACTGCAGAAAAGACCTTATAGGCGATGTTAAGGAGGCTGATGCCTCTGTAGTTGGTGCAGTTTAGAGTGCATGTTCTATTCCAACCATATTCTCCAGATGAGTTGGTGCATCCTCTTTACTAAATTATCGTCAGCTGCTTTGAAGAGTTCACCAGTGATACCGTCAGCTCCCACGGCTTTGTTGTTTTTAAGCTTAGAAAATTGTTATCTTTACTTCTTCCAGGTCTGGTAGACGGAAATCCTGACTTGCGTCGTCTTCATTGAATGCTTCATTCTGCCTGACAGCGGAATTTGATTTGTCATCGCCGTTGTACAGTCTGCAGAGGTGGTCCTTCCATATCCTCAATTCTGCCACTGGTTCTCAATACCCGATGCTGGCTGTTGCGGACTTCTCATGAGGCTACTTGACACTTGATCGGAAAAGGATCTGGCAATCTCTTGCGGTTGTAGCTGTCCGATGTTATACTTTCTTCTAGCACTTCCTGTTTTTGGCTTTGGTCCAGATATCCACTGCACTATCTTGGCTACAACGAGGTAGTGAGTGGTCCGAGTCGATGTTGGCCCCTCGGAAGGTTCGAACATCATTCATGCTTGAAGAGATTCTCGCGTCGATCGCAATATGATCAATCTGGTTGACAGTTGATTCGTCTTGAGACCTCTAGTTCCCTTGTGGATGTTGAGATGTGAGAAACGCATACATGCTTCTATTATATTTCGGCCCGCTTCAAAATCGATAAGCCTGAATCCGTTATCGGAGGTTTTTTCGTGCAGGCTGGTGTATTCCAGCTGTTCCACCAAAGATGTCATCCCTTTCTAGTTTGGCGTTAAGATCTCCTAACACGATTTTAACGTTAAAGCTAGGGCATTGCTCGTATGTCTTGTCGAGGAGCTAGTAGAACTTGTCTTTGGCGTCGTCATCTTTCTCTTCTGTTGGCGCTGTAGCGCATATAAGGCTAATATTGCCGAATTTTGCCTTTATGCGGATTGTCGTGTGTTGATGGTTGACAGCTCTGAATTTTAGGACATGCTGCTTAAGCCTGCCTCCAGCGACAAAGCCACATTCAAACAGACGCTGTTGTTGTTCTCTGTAGCAGTTTTCCCAGGCTACTTTTTTTTTATTTATGTATAGATTCCCTTTTCTTTCCTGAGATTCTTTGTTCTATGAGATTACTGCATTGCGTGGGTGAACATTTAATAAAACTGCTTTGTAATAAACTGTAGCCTTCATGTTCACACTCACATCCGATTCTATTCATAAATTAAATCAGCATATAAATTTCGTATTGTGGTTGCCAAGCCATGCCTCGTGTAGTAAATTCAATCAACATTTTCGAATTTTCTTTGAATTCTGATGAATCCTTAAAAATGTACTTCATTTTTTGCAATCCTACCTTCCTTCATCCAAAAGTAGAACAAATAAAAATTTCCTTTTACATTTCAATCGTTTTATAAATCATTATTTTTCGCGTTATTTTTTGTCCTCTTTTAATTTTTCATACAAAATCAAATGCAATGACGGCTTCCTATTCTGCATCGAACTCAAACCAAACATTCGCACACCTTCATTTAGCTTTTTGCCATATCAAAGTAAAATTTTCCGTTTTTTTTCTTTGCTGTCGTCCTCAATTTCTAACCGCTTTTCCACTTGTTCACCAACTGCCAGCCCCTTTGCCAGTCGAGTACTTGTGTGGTGGTGAAAAGTGAAAATGCTTTACTCTTCGTGAATAAAGCAAGTTGCTGAAAAAATCGATACACAAGGTGCGGCCTATGTCAATGAAGAATGAGTGAAAAAAAGAAAAACGAAAACAAATCAAAAACAACAAGACTGGTTGCTGGCACTTTGGGGCAACACCCGATTGTGCTATTTTTAGACCCCACCTAACATGTGAATTTGGCATGAATAAGCACTAAAAGTAATAGCCGAATATTTCACGGAGGGCCAATGTTAAATAGCCCAGAGCCAGGACTAACCAATTTGTTAACACACGAATTGGCCGAAATGTATTATTAATTTAATCAAATCCCCAGACCGCACCTAGAGTTTTGTATGGCAAAAAAAAACAACAACAAACATATGAAAA
>CAKKXW010000002.1:37143489-37154072 GCA_920937365.1 Sphaerophoria rueppellii
CTTCTGAATGTAAACGGAAAATACATGTAGCTTTTAATGACTGCACACGATTCATACAGGGTCTGCCAAGATATGTAAGTATTTCTCACTTTAAGACCGATGTTCTAGGCATGACCCTGGATAAATATTACGAGATAATAAATTGCTATGACGACGGAGTAGCTGTTGTGAGAACCTTGCTTGGCGTGCCTTCAGAAGCGAGGCAAGGGATTGGGGTGATTTTTGTCATCACGCAGTTAGTCGTATTGAGCAGAAAGAAAAAATAAAATTCTGGCAAAGACTTGGAATCCGATTTGATTGAACCGGAAAAAGATAGATGATTGCAGTGAGCAACATGCTTCACCTCATTTCAATACCACAACTTCTGTTCCGTTTTATCCTTATGCGCTTCTCGTAGAAAAGAGGATAAGAAACAGAAAGAGGATGAAGAATTTATCATTATTAAATTCGAGCAAATGGTTGAATAAACTTTTTCCTCCACCATTTTAAATGAATGAAATGAACAATTAAAAAGAAGAACTCTATTGAAGAAAAGAACTGAATTAATTTTTCTTTAAGTATTTTTATTGCACTTTCATCCAACTTATAAGCAAGATGTTTGTTGGAACGTTGGAAGTAAAATATGATAGTCGGTTAAGTGCTTTTTAATGTTCGATATTGTGAGCCTTGTCGGATATAACTTTAAGAAATTTCTGAGAAATTGAAAATTGTAAAAAAAATTGATTAACACTAAAGGGTAACTAGAGAGCGTGCGATGTTTGTGATAATCCAAAGTATAATTAAAAAGTACTTAAGTCTTCATTGCGCATAGTATTTCAATGTTTCTTTTTTTTATGTGTGCTTTTCATATCTCATAGACATTAACATAAAAAGTGAAAAGTCATCGATATAGTTATCCACCCTCCCTCTAAAAGATTGATCTATTCCTGCCTATCCATTGATATCCGTATTTTTCATCTAGTTTTTACAATTTTTATACCACTGATTTGGTTATTTTCATTTTTAACACTTATACTCCAAATTGTATTCTTTCTGAGAAGATGTAAGGTGACTAGGGCCTTGACAGGACAGAAAGTCAGGTAGGCATAAGTTCATGTACTTGAAACAAGGACACACTAAAGTTATATTGGAAGTAAGCTTCATTATTGTTGTAGGTGCCGTGCAATAACACTTCCCTTAAAGTGAAATCAGGCCGAACGCTAAAATTCGGCAAAGTGAAATAACGCCGAATGCCAATTAAGAAATAAGGGCGAAAGATAGAATACAAAGAAGCCGGTTTAATTTAACTTTTGCAAGGAGCAATTTAGCTGTGCTTAACGCTAAATCATCTGTAAAACACAATATACCAACTATTGTGGATCAAATTCTATTTTAATGTTCCGAATGAAAAACGTTGTTTTACCTAAAATGAGAAGCACTTAATTTATTTGTACTAGTCAATATTATGTAAGTGGTTTTCCAATAAGAGGTGTTATTTTGAATAGTGCGCTATTTCGGTAACTGTCACTTTTGAAGCTGTAATTTTTTGACATTTGACAAGTAAAAACCATTAATAAAAATGCAACGATTTACTTTCAACAAGACGGCGCTACGTGCCACACAAGCAATGAAACCATCGGTATTTAACGGGAAAAGTTTCCGGACCGTGTTATCTCTCGATGAGGTGATCACAATTGGCCACCGAGATCTTGTGATTTAACACCTTGCGACTTCTTCCTTTGGGGCCACGTGAAAGATAAGGTATACGCCAACAGCCCAGCGTCGATTCAAGACCTCAAAGATGGAATTCGTGAGGCATAGGGCAGCCACGTTGCGATTTGGTTATGGAAAATTTCATGAAAAGGATATGGTTTTGTAAGCGTGGTCGTGGCATCCATTCGGCTGATTGTGGTTGTATTCCAATACTAACGGCATACCTTCCACTTTATAATGAAAAAACATACGATTATTTATCTCAAAAAATGCCATTTTTCTTTGAATTTCAAAATAACACCTCTTATTGGAAAACCCTTTACAAACAAAAAATGTTCATGGTACTTAAAAAAGAAAAGAAATATCTTAAATTCCTGTATGCACATTAACTACAAATACGAAAACGTCTTATCAAATAAATTGGACTACTTTTATTCATTATTTGTCGATAAAATGAAGGTATATATAGCATTTCATTTTCAAAACTGTAGTCGTTTCCTTTAATAAAAAAGCAACATCTACACATTAAATTCGTTAAAGGGTTTTCGAAGCAGAAGCTGCGTTTCAATGATTAATTTTGAGAATCTTTTTTCACTCTCGGCTGGGGATGAGCCGATTCGAAACATTCAAAATCAATTCGGTTTCCTAGCGAGCAAAGCGAGCGGAAAAAAATTTAGCCCAAAAGAGAATCAATTTGGGTGTGAAAATAAAAATATTCGCCCAATTGTCTATTTTATTAATTTGTTGAAGGCTTTTTAAAGCACTGCAGTTTTTTTTTTGTATTTGGAAAGTGTCAGTGACACCTGAAAAAAATTTGGATCTCTCAAATCTCAATATTTGTGTTTTTTTTTTTTTTTAAACATTCTAAACTTATACTAACTTAAAAACTAAAGGGATTGAGGAAAACAAAAATTATTGAAGGGAAAAGTTGTTAAGGGTAAGAGATCTACGAAGGGAAGAAACACTTATGTTGAAATCAAAAACAAAGTGGACGCTGTTACATAATCGTAGCATTCTAGAGATGGGTTCTTGTGGCCATAGTTGGTGCGGTGAAGAGGAAGATTGAAGAGTGAAACTGATCGTAGGTTACGAGGGATGATGTTGAATTGAATCATTTCCAGCAGTGCGGACAATCGGTTCTACCGGTAACCAATTGGTTGATAAAAATTATGTTTGCAATAGCTCGTCGTTGAGTTAGTTTATGAAGGCTGAGAATCATAAGCCGTTCTTCGTTTGGAGGAAAATATTGATCGGACCAGGAGAGACCGCTTAGGGCAAAACGGGTAAAACGACGGGAGTATGTAATTTGATATGGAGACCAGACTTGACTTGCGTATTCTAAGATTGGCCTCACATAAGTCATATAGAGCGCTTTGGTAGCATATGGATTAGGAAATTCTTTGGACCATCGTCTTACAAAACCAAGGGATGAATTGGCCTTGTTAATGATGTTGTCGATGTGCGAATGAAAATTAAGCTCCTTGTCACAAATAATCCCTAAATCACGGATGGAGGAAACAATCGGAATGGAAAGATCACCGAAATAGTAAGTCCTAAGGGATTGGGAAGAACGTTTGCGGGAGAAAAGCATGGTTTGACATTTATTGATGTTCCAAAAAGTTTTTAGTGCACCAGGTATGAAACAGGTTTAAATCTATTTGAAGAGAATGGGAATCGGGTAAAGAGGTAATAGTTTTAAATATCTTCATATCATCAGCATAGATGGAAAGGTCAGAACTATGAATGATATCCACGATATTATTAATAGACAGAACGAAAAGCAAAGGGCCGAGATGGCTACCCTGCGGGACGCCTGAAGTGGCAGAGATAGATTCAGATAAGGAGAATCTGAAAACAACCTTATACTGGCGGTTTTCTAAATAGGAAATAACCCACGAGATAAACGCAGGAGGAAACCCCAAGGCTTTGAGTTTAAGGTTGATAATTTTATGGGAGATTTTATCGAACGCTTTGCTGAAGTCAGTAGTGATAACGTCAACGTCATACTCTTTTTGTAAGGCACGAAGAGAATTAGAGACAAATTGAGTTAAATTGGTTGCAGTGGACCTGCCCTTAAGGAAACCATGCTGTAGAGGAGAGATAATGGATTTACAATGGAAGTAAATAGAGTCATAGACGATGCTTTCAAAGGAGTTTGGGGATACAAGAAAGCTTAGCAATAGGACGATAGTTAGAAACTTTCCCCACGGGTAACATTCCTATTGCCTTTTTTAAGGATTGGGAAGATGAAAGAATCTTTCCAAGCAATAGGAAAAGAAGACTGAGAAATAGAGAGTTGAAATAATCTGGTAAGGGGAAGGAAAAGGTTGTTGACACAATTCTTGAGAAAGATAGCAGGGAGACCATCGGGACCAGGGGAAGAATCGATTTCCAACGAGACAAAGGATGTTTGCGGGCAGTTGCTTAAGTAGTTGAAATAAACAGGATCGGGTTCTAGGTTGCTGTCACTAAAAGACGATCTAAAGATGTTGGCGAAGAGGTTGGCTGAAGTCTTGGGATCGGAAGATGATGAGTTTTGAAAGTTAAGAGTAGAAGGAAAACCATCGGATTTTCGCTTGACATTAACAAACTGAAAAAAACCGCGAGGATCAGAAATAAGGTTGTTTTGCATATTATTTAGATATTCATCAACAGGGATTCACAGAGCAAAGAAAATTTTATGGAAGCTTGTTGATAGCAGACGAAGTTTGTGTTGGTCCTAGATATTAAGAATGATTTCCAAAATTTGCTTCGTTTATTCCGAAGAGATTTTAATTCCTTATTATACCATGGAGGAGAAGACGTGCAGCTTTTACGGGATTGAAAAGGGACGCAGTGGAATATGCAGTCGAAGACAGCGGTGTAGAAGAATATCAGAGCGATATCAATTGGGGTATTAGTGTTAAGAAAGAGATTAAAATCAATCTGATTAATAAGGTCGTTCAGTGGCATAAAGTCAGCTTTACGGAAATTAAACAAGAGGCAGTCATCAGGATCGACGATGAAGTTTATATTATTACTAGCTAACTCTCGGGACGTTGTCCCCGCTCTTAAGGAATTGTTAACGGTAAATTAACGGTTGAGTATGTCTGTGTAGCCATCCGGTCACTTAACAGATTTGACTTAATTCAAGAAGAAGCAACTGGTAGTTCAATTACTTACAACCTCTCCACCAATTTTGAGCCAAATCGGACCAGCCGTCAGGAAGCGAAGAACAAATACAAAGAAAAATGGTTACGGGACCATAACCCGGTAACCAGACTTCGTAAATAGTGTGACAGATATGTATATCTGAAATGCGCTGTATCAGCCCACATTTTTCTTTAAAATTTCACTGGAATACCAACAGTTTAATTGCTTTGAGCAATTTTATAGAAAACTGTTTCTTTTAACCATTTCTACGAAGAGGGTTTCATTTTTTTCATATTTTTTTTGACTTCTTATTGTCAACTTTGTTGATTCAATTAGTCCATTTGAACCTTCGCGTCAAAATAATAAATAAATAGAGCACGACCGACTAAGCTTGCTAGGTCATGAACAAAGAAGAAACCCTAAGAACCAGTGTTGCCAGAAGTGCAGATTTATGTGCATTGTGCAGATTTTCCATGCGTCCCCAGACTTTGGAAAACCCGTGAATCTACACTGCAGATTTTTCTGCACCCATGGCTTAAGGACAAATTTGCTTGTTTATATTTATTTTTTGTTCATCTTTAATCATTTTTCAACTAATCAAAAGCACCGTATTACATTCAGTTCAATTTTCCCCCACAAATATTTGAACTGAGTGAATGCTGTCATCTAGTTAGCAAAACTCACAATGAATGCGGTGTTCTTAATTTATTCCATTTAGTTTTTAAGAACTCTGCAGTGCAGTTTTTTTTTGGTGATTGCACATTTTTTAAACAATTTTACGGTAACACTGCTCAGAACCCATCCAAAAATCGAAGAAAGGGCATGTCTAAGAACTTATGAAGAAAACAAAAGGCCTAAGACATGGTACAATTCAAAACCGGGAGGCCTGCCGACGCGACGTTTCCTGAGGTCAACCCGGCGAACTTACATGTGGAGCCATAATGGTAGCATCCAAGATCATGACTTTTGTCGAAAATCGAGAAGAACAGAAAAAGAAAATTGACCCTTCTTCATATGTATTATACGAGGAGCTCCCATACAAAAATTGTGCAGCCTTCTTGCCTTCGCTTCTTTTTTGGTGTCGCCTTCGTCCTTGTATAGGAAATATTAAATTTTTTAGTAAAATTGTTTTTGATACGACATAATTTTCAAACGAAATTGAGTGTTCGTATATTGATCAGTTTTTTTTTTGTAGTGCGAAATACAAAATTTTTAACATTTTTTAACAATTGAACCATTTGTGATTTGAAAAGTATACATTTTATTTTTGCTAAACCTTCTACCCTAAAAGCTCTTGCGTTTTGAGAAAAAATTAGGAAAATCGGTCAACCAGTGTGCCCGGTTAGCGAACGAACTCAAAAAATAGGCTGTTCTTTTATATATATAGATAGGAGAGAAAGAAGGCGAGATGAGGGTGGAAATGATCAAAGGTAGAAAGAAGATGGTGGCTTTTGGTGACAACCGAGTTGTAGGGGTCGGATGAGAAAATAATATCCAACTGCCTATCTAATGAATTGGTGATGTTGTTCATTTGAAAAAGACCAGAGTCAAAGAAGTGGTCAAAGAGAAGGTATTCCTTGTCAGAGAGATCATTTAGCAAATCATAATCATAGAAATCCATTTTTAGCTGTGTCGATTCTGGTCAGCAGCTTGAAATATAGTCCTTGAACTCTACCTTTTCGAAAACTTTTTTCAAATCAACCATTCGTGCATTTTTGTTTGGCTTATAAATTGAGTTAGTTCCTGCAGCCCACTTGGTCAAGGCGCTATTGATGCTGATCCTCGTTAAAATATTATTTATCGACCAAATATTTGACGAATTGGAGTTGTGTTCTCTGTTTTTCGAGAGAAGAAAGCAGCACAATAAAAAATGCAGTAGTTTTGAATTCTCTGAACAGATTGGATTTATCTGTTATCATTACCGAGAGTGATGAGTGAGAGTGAGTAGTATATTGTTGTTGAGCTCTGTAAAAGATTCTTAGTTCTTCGTAAATAATAAAATAAAAACTTCTGAAAATAGTCTATGCTAATAGATCTTGAATTAATCTATAAAAGTTGTTATATATTAATTTGACTAATCCTTGTAATCGTGAATAATAGTGGATTTTAATTTACAAAGTAATAAGCCTTAAATAAAATTCATCAAAAAACTATATCAGTATGTATCCCGCAAGTGCTAGTGCTAATGAGGGACAGAGAAAGTTGAGATCTGACAAAAAAAACTTTAACTCTTCAAGCCCACGTTTAAATTCACTGACAACAGGTTCCCCCGCAAAACCAGTTTCATATGATAAGCTGTGGAGTATGATCGAGACTCGTTTTCAAGAACTGTCAAATAATATCACATCAACAGTTTCACAATTAACAAATAAAATTAATGATCTGCAAAATAGTTTTACTGTTCGCATTACCCAAATTGAGAATGATTTTGATGCTAAACTCAAAAACCTTGAACGAGATCTTAACAAGAGATACCAATCTCGCTCTCCACTACTGTTCCTGCGAATATCAATGCCTCTGTAGGTGGCTCCTCTGCTGGAAAACCTATGCTTTCTCTTGTTGCTGGTGTTGCTGTTGTTGCAGATTGCCTTGCTGATGAAGACACTGCTCTGTAGTCAAAGTTTAATTTTATTTTTTGCTAGTTAAACGTTTGTTTGAATTGATTGATTCTTTTTCTTCAATGAATAATGTATTTAACTATAGTTATCATCTCTGAATTTTGTGTATGTCATTTAATGAAGTTAATTTTTGATTTACGTCATGCAAATCTTTGAATTCTTTTTATTTTCTGGGCTTAATTATATGATTCTAATTGAATTTACTCTCATTCTTATTAATTTGTTCATCAATTATAGCTGTCTAAGTATTTTTTTTTTTTTTCTGAATAATATCCAATGGTTGTGGATCCTGACATTGTTAGGGGTACCCTCAATGTACTGTGTGCTGCACACAATGACTTAAATGTTTTACATCTGAATGCAGGAAGTATTCGCTCAAAGTATTCTGTGCTGTTCCAAATGCTAAGTACATCTAAACTAGACGTCATAATGGTTTCGGAATCTTGGCTTAATAATAATATTTCTTCACAACTCATCAGTTTACCTGGTTTTAAGATACTTAGACACGATCGAGTTGATCGAATTGGAGGTGGAGTATGTATGTATTTGAAAGAGAATATTGCAGCTAAGAGAATTTACTCGTCATCTTCATGTAACATAGAGTTCTTTTGTGTAGAAATCAAAAATGAGAATGAAAAGTGTTTGTTAATTGTTGTTTACTGTCCGCCTAATAAGTTTAGGGAGGAGAACTTGAAGGAGCTTGAGGATACGTTACTAATACAAAGTCAGAGGTATAACAATATACTAATTGGTGGTGACTTTAATGTCAACATCTTAGTAAATAACAGGGTTGTTGAACTTTTTCATTATTTTTGTGATAGGATGTGCTTGTCTGTTGTTAACACTGAACTTCCCACTTGTTTTCAATCAAGTGATAATCCTTCTTTGATTGATATGGTTTTGACAAGCTCGAAGTCTAAGGTACTGGGATTTCATCAGGTTCGTCCTACTTCGGAATTTATTCATGATTTCATCTTTTGTTCAATTCAGTTTAACATAAATATTTTTAGAAATGCAATGACTATTACGTATAGATCTTTTCGAAATCTTGATTTTCTTGGACTTGAAAGAGAGAGTTCAAAATTACAATGGAACATAATTTATAGCCTTATTGATGTTAATGATAAGCTTCATCTATTCAATTCATATGTACTTAGTCTTTATGATAATTTTGTTCCAATGGTTTCAAAAGTTATAAAACCTAGACCCTGTCCTTGGTATACCCATCAAATTAAGAAATGTATACAAGAGAGAGAACGTTTTTTCCGAAGATATAAAAGAAATCCTACTGTATTTAATAAAAGACAATACACTTTTGCTCGGAACAGGGTGACTGA
This sequence comes from Sphaerophoria rueppellii, assembly GCA_920937365.1. Lineage (NCBI taxonomy): Eukaryota > Metazoa > Arthropoda > Insecta > Diptera > Syrphidae > Sphaerophoria > Sphaerophoria rueppellii. The sequence continues at coordinate 37,152,269 of CAKKXW010000002.1, forward strand.
TCTAATACGCTCCTCTAAACGGTCTTACCTACTTCAAAAACTTGACCCCTCACTTAGCTCAAAAGAGCTTTGGAAGAATTTAAAAGAAGTGGGGGTGGCTGTTGAGAAAAAATCTCAAGTGTGTCCCTTTAGTCCTGAGGTTATGAGCTCTGTTTTTTCACCACTTTCTTCTGAACCAAATGATATTTATACTTCCTTTAGTGAACGTGATGTTTCTGACTGTTTTCGTTTTGATTGTATTGATTTAACTGAGGTGCAGTTTGCTGTTCGTTCTGTTAAATCAAATGCTATTGGATGTGACGGTATTTCCCCAAAATTCTTCAAACTAGTTCTTCCGATTGTACAACAATATATGCTTCACATTTTTAATCATTGCATTATGAGTTGTCAGTTTCCAGAAAGCTGGAAGTCTGCTAAGATAGTGCCTGTTCCTAAAAAAGTGAGTCCTTCAAGTCCATCAGATTTTAGACCCATAAGTTTGCTGCCATTTATGGCTAAGGTCTTTGAAAAAATTATAGCTAATCAAATTCAATCATACCTGATTGTGAATAACAAAATATCTAAATGGCAGTCAGGGTTCAGAACTAAACATAGCTGTGAAACAGCTGTTGTTAAAGTAACTTCTGACATCCGTGTTGCTTTAGATTCTAGTTCTATCAGTCTGTTGACACTCCTTGATTTTTCCAAGGCATTTGATAGCATAGACCATTCAATTCTTTTGGTGAAACTTAAAAATAAATTCAATTTTTCAAATAATGCTCTTAGTTTGGTTAGTCAATACCTCATGAATCGTTCTCAGATGGTTGAAACGCGGATGGGATTGTCTGAAGCATACTGTGTGAACTCTGGTGTACCTCAGGGCTCGGTGTTGGGACCTCTTCTGTTCTCCATACTTATTAACGACCTTCCTGACCAAGTCATCGATTGCAGAGTACATATGTATGCTGATGATGTACTTCTCTATATCTCCCGCAGAGTCGGTTTAATGGAGGATCTTGTCTTTAGAATGAATGAGGATTTACGAAGAATTCAGTTGTGGGCTGATGTAAATAAACTAAAACTTAATCCATCCAAAACAGTTTCAATGCTATGCTCCCGAAATCGAATTAATCCTGTTGAATTTCCACCTGTTATACTCAACAATGAAATTATTTCCTATGTTAATAGAGTGAAATACTTAGGGTTTAGCTTGAACAGCTCTTTGAGTTGTTGCGATGCCATCTCCGATTCCATAAGGAAAATCTATGGAGGTCTTCGTAGTCTTAGATGCTCCTGTGGTCTTCTGTCTATAGACATAAAAAAACGTCTTATTCAAAGTTTAGTTTTGCCATTCTTTACTTATAATTGTTCTGTTTACCCCAACCTACATTGCGTTTGTAAACAAAAAATGAATGTTGCATTTAATGATTGCCTGCGTTTTATTTATAATAAACCTAGGTACACTAGTGTAAGACAATATGGCAATTCTTTGTTTGGTATGAGTCTGGAGAAATATTATGATTTCAGAAACGTTTTAAAACTGCATAACATTATTCATAATAGGTGTCCTGAGTACTTGAGCGAAGAACTTCAGTTTTCACAATCTCCTAGAGGTTTGAGACTTAATTCACCACACTTTTTGCATTCGGTTGGAGAGCGTTCATTTTTTTTGTCAGGAATTAGATTATGGAATAATCTTCCATCCGAACTACAGAGAATAGTTCCTTCATCCCTTTTTCAGAAAAAGTTATTTTCACACTTAACTTCTAACTTATAAACTGCTTCAAAAATTTGTAATTAATAAATGATTTATAAAAAAAAAAAA
>CAKKXW010000002.1:37160546-37180852 GCA_920937365.1 Sphaerophoria rueppellii
GTATACGGTGTGTCGTGCGCTTTGTTATTACCGCGTTAACGCTCCGCTCAAACCACTTGTCAATTAAACACCCCCATACAGTTCCGATTACAGATATCCCTGTTCGGGCGAAGCTTAGAACTTTAAAGAAAAAAAAAAACACACAAAATATTCGAAAAAATGAATTAAATATTTATTTGAATCGATAGTTTGAACCTTGCAATTTAATGTTTAAAGATAATTTCATGCAAATGTTGACAGCGGCTGCGTCTCAGGTAGTCCATCCGCTGAGTCCAATTTTGGCATACTCTTTCACACATATCGGTCGGTATCTCACGAATGAATGCATGGATGTTGGCTTCCAGTGCGTCAATCGAAGCGGGCTTGTCCCTATAGACATTAGCCTTGACATACCCCCACAAATTAACTGTTCACCAAACTCGCCTCGCAATTGCGCCATTATTGTTTCGCGTGCTGTGTGGCATATGGCACCGTCTTGTTGAAACCACATATCACGCAAGTCAAGAACTTCCATTTCGGGCAAAAAAAAGTTTGTTATCATCGCTCGATAGCGTTCATTATTGAGAGTAACGCTGCGATTCGCATCATCTTTGAAGAAATATGGCCCAATAATGCCGCCGGCCCATAAACCGCACCAAACAGTGGCTTTTTCGGGATGCATTGGTAGCTGTTGCAATGCTTCTGGCTGATCTTCACTCCAAATGCGGCAATTTTGCTTATTTACGTACCCATTCAACCAAAAATGAGCCTCATCGCTGAACACAATTTTTCGATAAAATAACGGATCCTCGGCCAGCTTTCCAAGAGCCCATTCACCAGGCTTTAGTTCTTGCACCAGCTGTATCTTAGAAGGCTTTACGCCCAAATCCTTCCGCAAAATTTTCCACGTAGTACTGTAACAAAGGCCTAACTGCTGGGAACGGCGTCGAATCGACATTTCGCGGTCTTCTGTCACACTAGCTGATACGGCCGCAATATTTTCTTCACTACGCACAGTTCGTAAACGTGTTGGTGGTTTAATGTCCAACAAAATAAATTTGGTGCGAAATTTGGTCACAATCTTCCGAATAGACTGCTCGAGAATGCCGACCATAAAATGGAAGCAGCGCGCGATGAACATTTCGAACCGAGCACGAATTTTGATATAAAATTCAATAATTTGCAAGCGTTGTTCATTTGTAGGACGATCCATGGTTAAATTGCAAACCAAACTGAAGCTGTTTGACAATGACACAAGGTACTAAATACACGTAAGCTGTCAAAACCAGTGCTGCCAAAACCAAACCAGCTAAAAAATCACCCGTTAATTGAGATAATTGACATCGCGGTAGATTTGAAATAGAAATCGCATTTCCTCCCAAACGGGTCCTTTTGAACGCTGCTTAGAGTTCAGATTGCCTTTGACCCGGATGTTTAGACATTTCAGAGTATAAGGCATAGCTTTCTCCAACGCCAGAATCTCCTTGTGAGAGTCCATTGTAAATTTTGGCTGGTCTTGATAAAAATTCGAATATGTAATGTTCCTCAATATGGTTTCAAACATTGGTCGGCCTGCATACGAGTAGTCTTATCAGTTTAATTTGCAAACTGCATCGACTGATTAATCTTAGGACATTTTTGATAAAGTTTATGGATAACAAATTAATTTAAAAAAGGCTCCAAGGATTTTTGCTTTAAATTTTAAAATATCAACAATTTTTTAAGGAATTCAATGGCATCAAGTTATTGAGATAAAATGTATGTTTCAATTGCCTACACGTTTCTATTTCTCAATGTTTTTTGTGAGTTAGGTTTTGGAATCTAGTAGCAATTTAATGCGAGCCAGCCATGCTCTTTTCATTTCACAGGCGATGCTTTTTCACAGGCTTACTTACTTACTTACTTAAGGTGGCGACTGGCGATACAGTCAGACTTGGACTTCAACCAACAAACCGCTCCAGCCACCTCGGTTCCTAACTAGCTGTCTCCAGTTTCGCACGCCGAGTTGGTTGAGGTCATCTTGAAATTGTGCGCGTAACCAGAGCCTTGGTCTTCCTCTACTGCGTCTTCCCTCTCGCGTGGATTCGAAGACTACGGGCCGGAGTATTGGTGTCCCTCCTCTCCACGTGACCAAGCCATCTGAGTCTTTTTACCTTCACTCTTTTAGTTAGGTCAGTGTTGCTTATAGCCCGTACAGTTCGTCGTTAAATTTTTTCCTCCATTCACCGTTTATGCAGACAGGACCATAGATCTTCGTAGAACTTTTCTCTCGAATCGGCTTAGGGCGCTCTCATCCGGTTTTGGGTCCATGCTTCTGTACCATATAGCAGGACGGGGATGATGAGGGTCTTATAGAGCGTCAACTAATTTGTTCGGGAGCGGGCTTTACTATTCAATTGCTTTCTTAGCCAGAAGAAACATTGATTAGCAAGAGTTATTCTTATATTTGATCTCGGAGCTTATGTCGTTTTGCGTGTTGATAGCGGAGCCAAGATATACAAAGTCCCTATAAGTACCTCGAAATTATATGCGCCTATCATGACGTTTTTTCCAAGACATCGGTGTTGGGTGTCCTTTTTCGATGACAGCATGAACTCTGTTTTGGCCTCGTTGACCGCTAAAGCCATTTTTTTCAGCCTCTTTCTGTATACTCGCAGAAGCACTGTTGACATCACGCTGCGTTCTCCACATGATATCAATGTCATCAGCCTACGTGAGTATTTGCACTGACTTTTGGAAGATAGTGCCTCTGGTTTTGACTTGGGAGTTCCGCACTATTCGTTCCAATATTATGTTAAAGAAGTCGCATGACTTGTTTAAAGCCTTTTTCGATATCGAAGGCGTTGATGATGTCGTTACCGACTTAAATGGAGCAGTGCGAGTTCACCATTGTCATCCTCCTCAGATGAATGAGTTTTGTAAGGATGCCAAGACTCGACATGGCTTTATACAGTCCTTCGTTAAAGATGCTGTCATACGCGGCCTTAAAATCGATAAAAAGGTGGTAGGTGCCTATTTTGAGTTCTTGAGTTTTTTCCAGGATCTGACGCAATGTGAATATTTGATCGATGGTGGACTTTCCTGATTCAAAGTCGTACTGATATGGACCTATCAGTTTGTTGGGAAACGGCTTCACATAGTACTGCAGAAAAGACCTTATAGGTGATGTTAAGGAGGCTGATGCCTCTGTAGTTGGTGCAGTTTAGAGTGCATGTTCTATTCCAACCATATTCTCCAGATGAGTTGGTGCATCCTCCTTACTAAATTATCGTCAGCTGCTTTGAAGAGTTCACCAGTGATACCGTCAGCTCCCACGGCTTTGTTGTTTTTAAGCTTAGAAAATTGCTATCTTCACTTCCTCAAGGTCTGGTAGACGGAAATCCTGACTTGCGTCGTCTTTATTGAATGCTTCATTCTGCCTGACAGCGGAATTTGAATTGTCATCGCCGTTGTACAGTCTGCAGAGGTGGTCCTTCCATATCCTCAATTCTGCCACTGGTTCTCAATACCCGATGCTGGCTATTGCGGACTTCTCATGAGGTTACTTGACACTCGATCGATGTTATACTTTCTTCTAGCACTTCCTGTTTTTGGCTTTGGTCCAGATATCCGCTGAACTATCTTGGCTACAACGAGATAGTGAGTGGTTCGAGTCGATGTTGGCCCCTCGCAAAGTTCGGACATCATTAATGCTTGAAGGGATTCTCGCGTCGATCGCAATATGATCAATATGGTTGACAGTTGATTGGTCTGGAGACCTTGTTCCCTTGTGGATGTTGAGATGTGAGAAACGTGTACATGCTTCTACTATGTTTCGCCCCACTTCAAACCCGATAAGCCTGAATCCGTTATCGGGGATTTTTTCGTGCAGGCTGTGTATTCCGGCTGTTCCACCAAAGATGTCCTCGTATGTCTTGTCGAGGAGCTCGTAGAACTTGTCTTTGGCGTCGTCATCTTTCTCTTCTGTGGGGGCGGTAGCGCATATTAGGCTTATATTGCCGAATTTTGCCTTTATGTGGATTTTCTTGAGGTGATGGTTGACAGCTCTGAATTTTAGGACATGCTGCTTAAGCCTGCCTCCAGCGACAAAGCCACATTCAAACAGACGCTGTTGTCGTTCTCTGTAGCAGTTTTCCCAAGCTACTTTTTTTTATTTATGTATAGATTCCTCTTTTCTTTCCTGAGATTCTTTGTTCTATGAGATTACTACATTGCTTGGGTGAACATTTAACAAAACTGCTTTGTAAGAAACTGTAGATATCACATCCTTCACGTTCACACTCACAACCGATTCTATTCATAAATTAAATCAGCATACAAATTTCGTATTGTGATGGTTGCCAAGCCATGCCTCGTGTAGTAAATTCAATCAACATTTTCGAATTTTCTTTGAATTCTGACGAATCCTTAAAAATGTACTTCATTTTTTGCAATCCCACCTGCCTTCATCCAAAAGTAGAACAAATAAAAATTTCCTTTTCCATTTCAATCGTTTTATAAATCATTATTTTTCGCGTTATTTTTTGTCGTCTTTTAATTTTTCATACAAAATCAAATGCAATGACGGCTTCCTATTCTGCATCGAACTCAAACCAAACATTCGCACACCTTCATTTAGCTTTTTGCCATATCAAAGTAAAATTTTCCGTTTTTTTTTCTTTGCTGTCGTCCTCAATTTCTAACCGCTTTTCCACTTGTTCACCAACTACCAGCCCCTTTGCCAGTCGAGTACTTGTGTGGTGGTGAAAAATGAAAATGCTTTACTCTTCGTGAATAAAGCAAGTTGCTGAAAAAATCGATACACAAGGTGCGGCCTATGTCAATGGAGAATGAGTGAAAAAAAGAAAAACGAAAACAAATCAAAAACAACAAGACTGGTTGCTGGCACTTTGGGGCAACACCCGATTGTGCTATTTTTAGACCCCACCTAACATGTGAATTTGGCATGAATAAGCACTAAAAGTAATAGCCGAATATTTCACGGAGGGCCAATGTTAAATAGCCCAGAGCCAGGACTAACCAATTTGTTAACACACGAATTGGCCGAAATGTATTATTAATTTAATCAAATCCCCAGACCGCACCTAGAGTTTTGTATGGCAAAAAAAAACAACAACAAACATATGAAAATCCTCCCCCAATTATTGACGTCGAACAGAAATCTGGTTGGTAATTGCTTTTTAGGGTTATCCTGATGACTCGTTCCATATTTTTGTGAGTTCGTTAGTTTTTATTGAACGACATTTTTATTGGCAGAAAGCTCGCATGAGGAATCTCTTGAACGCATCCTTAAAGTGACTTCTTAAGCTTGAAATACTTAAGTGCTTCTTTTCGGGAATATTTCAATATAATTGCATTCGATTCGTTTTCTCTATTCTTTTTCTAATATCTTCTCTCAAATACGCCCACTCGAACGCATTTGGATTTGAAGTTTGTCGTTTCTTATTTGCCTTCGATCGATTTCGATATTCGCAAAAGTATAATGGAAACGTCCTTGGCGCTTGTCAACAATCTCACTGAAGCTGCATGCAGCTGGAATATTCCTCGAACTTGAGGATACCGCGACCGCCACATTGCATGATTCTCCGTTGGGATTCCCGTTTCCGTCCGTGTCATCGTTGCTGTCATTCTTTTTTTTTTTTGTGGTTTGTTGCTTTTTTTGAACTGACAGAGAAAAGGAATTATTAGTTGGGTAAGTGTATACACATTTCGACTAAGCTTACAGTTATATAGAACCTACACTCGAAAAATTCTCTTGAATTGAGGATTTTTTCAAATAGCGCCGGAAGCACGTAGTCAATACGCGCCGCGTTCTATACCTTTATTAAATTTTATGCCGAAATTGGAGGAAATGTTGACGGTATAGAGAGCGATAGAAGAAGAGATGAAGATGGAATGAAATTCCATGCATAATTCAATGTTCAAATCGAAACTCGAAAAGCGGGACACTCTGTTGTGAAAGTCTTGTGAGGACTGAGGAGGATTCTTGTGTCTTTTTATTATGCTGCTTTCTTGGCTTCGTGTCTTCATGGTGGGATTAATTTGTTCAAGAGGATCTTTTTAAGGGCTCCCCGTAGGTACATGTGCTTCAATGAGGATTGATATGGTTTGTTAGAGTTTTTTAATCATTGTATTGACTGAAATTGATGAATATTGGTTTTTTTGTTAAGTAACGAATAAATTTCACTTGGCTCACCAGGAAAGCCTTTTTTGTAATACGACACATGTCGATTTTCTTATTGATACGATTTTCTTAATTTTTTGTTTCTTTTGCAATAATTTGTTTGGGTGTCCCGAATGCATCCATTTTCATCATGGTGATACACTGTATGTTTTTAATTCTTTTTAAGTAGAATTTTCACGGGATAGTATCATTTGTTCAAGTTATTTAGATTTTTGACAGAGAGTATAACTAATGCTTGCTGTACACGAGGCAACTTTTGAAGCAACTAGTTGCCTGTGTTTACTACGCATACGCACGTAGCAACAGTTGCTACGTCGTAGCCATTGTAGTGCTTCGAATATCCCGACAACGCTCGGCCAAAACAAAGGAATGATGCAAGAAAATTCAACGTCGGACGGCTTCAAGCGCAAGAGATCGCCAGATTCTTCTCTGATCGAGTGTTAAGTAACTTCTTAAGGAGTCCTATGCTGCCAACATCAAGTATCGAAGATCAGTGGCAACATTGCCAAAAAAAAGTTAGAGATGCCGCCTCTAATGTGCTGGGTTCCACACAGCCACCAAAACGAAACACCTGGTTTGACGAAGAATGCAGGCAGGCCGACGCAGCCAAGCAGGAGGCATACAAAGCGGAACTGCTTAGAAGGACAAAAGCTGCTCTTGAGCAAAAAGGAGAGGGGAACGACGGCTTCTCAGGATAAAAAAGAGAGAGCATGAGAAGCGTCAGATCAAAGATAATGAGAGAGCTAACAGCAAGAATGAAGTTAGAAAGTTTTATCGGAAGGTTAAGTAGATGGCTCAAGGTCATCAAGTTAGAACCGATGTCTGCACAGATTTACAAGGACACATCATAGTAGAATTGCAGTCAATGCTGGGGATTTGGAAAGACCACTTCTGTAGACTGTGTAACGAGTAAGACCCCGCCGTCAGACAGGAGCCTTTTATCGGACACGATGATAGCTAACAATTTCGTGAACTCAAACTAGAAGAAGTGAAAACGGTAATATCATGGATGAAATCCAACAAAGCCGATGGAGCCAGATGGTCTAGCTGCAGCAGGCGACGATAGGAGCATGCATTGTTTGCCGATCCTGAAAGAGGGAGATCTTCTTAGCTACGCCAACTAAAGAGGTATCATTCTACGTAACATCGCCTATAAGATCCTCTCTGCCGTAATATGTGAACGTCTGAAGTCTTTCGTCAACAATCTGATTGGTCCTTATCAATGTGGCTTCAGGCCAGGAAAGTCAACCATTGACCAAATTTTCACGTTGCGGCAGACCCTGGAAAATACCTATGAACTCTATATCGATACCCACCACCTTTCCATCGATTTTAAGGCCACGTATTACAGCATCTAAAGAGACGAACTGTATAAAGCTATGTCAAGTTTTGGCATCCCTGCCAAGCTCGTTCGCTTGTGCAAAATAACGATGGAGAACTCACGCTGCTCCATCAAGGTTCCCAACGAGCTAACAGAATCTTTCGACGTCAAAAAAGGATTCAGACAAGGCGATGCACTGTCGTGCGATTTCTTTAACATCGTTCTTGAGAAGATAGTGCAGAACTCCACCGTCAACACCAGAGGCACTATCTACCTGTTCAACTTCTCGCTTACGCCTTTGTGAGAATTGAGACAGAAGCGGCAAAAATTTAAGCGGTAAATGAAGGAAAAACGAAGTATATGCTGTCTTCGAGAAAGGACATCCAACACCGATGGCTCGGACGGAACGTCACAATAGACTCATACATTTTCGAGGTAGTAGAGGAGTTTGTCTACCTAAGCTCCGCTATTTACACGGGCCATAATACCAGCGCCGAGATCAGACGAAGAATGTTTCTTCGGATTAAGGAAGCAATTGAGAGGAAAAGGGAACATTGTACAACCCTCTCATCATCCCAGTCCTGCTGTATGGTGCAGAAGCATGGACTTTGACAAAGTCAGATGAATTTGCCTTAGGCTGTTTCGAGAGGAAAGTTCTTCGGGTCATCTTTGAAGGGGAATGGCGAAGAAGATATAACGGCTTGTACAACGACATGGACCTAGCTAGAAGGGTCAAGGTCCAGAGCCTCAGATGGTTCGGTCGTTTAGAGCGGATGGACACCAATGCTCCGGCCCGGAAAGCCTTCGACACTATTCCCGAGGGACGTAGGAGAAAAGGAAGACCGCGACTGAGGTGGCACACTCAAGTGGAAGAGGACCTCAATCAACTTGGGGTGCAAAACTGGAGACGACTAGCTAAGGACCGAGCTGGCTGGTGGAGACTGTTGATTGAGGCCCAAGTCCACAATAGACTGTAGAGTCCCTTAAGTAAAGTAAGTAAGTCTTAAAAAATTGTATGTCATCAATATTTTTCAGATAAAATGTGTTTGAGGTACACATTTAATTTTAAATTTTTATATATGAATTTTAATTACTCATTTTTTGTTTTTAATACGTTTTGTGAGCTAAGTTTTACTATGCGGGAGCAAGTTATGCGACCCAGTCGTGCACATTTTTTTCTTTGCAAACTAATCCGCCCCCGAGAGTTTTTGTATCAAATTCTTAAAGCAAGCAAATAACGACTTTAAATAAAAATGCCTTAGTACTCCTTTTAGTTTCGTAGCACACACAAAATCTGCAAACACACGGTTATAAATTTTGAAGATGAAAATACGTATATAGGTACTTACATATCCCAGAAATTTGATAACAAAACAGTCATAAAATGCACCATTGTGAGTGAAAAATGGCGGAATGAAATTTATAATATTTTTAAAATCCAGCAGTATGTCCCGCATCACCAGGCCCCGACCAATAGACACAGTTGCCGATACCATGTTCGCGGAGTAAGAAAAAAAAATAATTTCTACGACATGAATGAGAGTGGATTCCGATGGGGGGTTGGTTAAAAACAGACATTTTGGAATTTTCTATTAAAATCTTTAATATTTTATGAAAGCATGTTGAAGAGACATTTTGAATGCGTGAAGACTTAACATTTTTGTGCGTGTAAAAGAATTTTTTCATTTTAGGAGAATGCTTATCGTCACAAGTAGATTAAGGTGAGAATGCACTGTTTCTTCTTCTTTGACATAACAAGCATTGCCAACTCAGCATAAAGGTTACAAAATAGGACACACAGCACTCAAAATAACGCCATGCCCATACTTTCTCTTCCATCCACTGTGGCTTCTGACGGTTAAAAGTTATTAAGAATATGCAAGAATATCCTTACCTTCAATACAGATACCCTTTTCTGCAGCATTTTAATTTTGAAAACACAGACTTTATGCGAACAATTTCATTTCAAACTTGTCAAAGACTGAATGCCATAAAATATTCAACAAATTCAAAGAAAACTCTTTGAAGTTGGATTCGTTAATATTATATCCTCAGTAGAAAGTTTTAATTGACAAGTTTCCCCGACCTTTTCATCAAAATTTGTTATCCCAGCTTATTCCAAAATCTTGAAGAACTTTGTAACTTGACGAAATAGTTTTCCAATTGAAAAACATTTTAAAGAATTATTTCAAGTGAATTTAGCTCTGACCAGCATATTTTATTCTGGTCTAACCAAACCAATTGGCCATCATAGTATTCGGAATTGAATCAAATCTCTTCAAAAATCTGTCAGGACTCATCGTTGAAGCGCAACAAATCCTACTTCGTATTAATCTATGTAATGCGGTCAAGTGGCTCATTCGAAATGTGCCAAAGACCAACTGAAAAGAGAGACTGATAATGTGACACAAAAGCAAAAAAGGAAAAAAAATGGAAATCCTTTTCAACTGCTGACAATATGTTGTGCAGATTTCTTTGAAAAAACCACTTGTCAACCTTCTGTACTGGCACACTGGTTGTGATGGTCTGATGAGGGTTGGTTGATAAGAGATGGGGGTGGAGGATGATGTGCCCAGAATATCATATCACAGAGCATAAAAGAAAGAGGACACCCAGTTCAACTATAGCCTTCAGGTAAGGGTGACGAACAAACATGAAAGGACAGACATATACAGTAGTCCTTGCAGCAAAAAATGGAAATTACCCAATGTCTGTGCCTACAACTCATCTATGCAATGCACATTCACACATACCTGGATAGAGTCTCGTTGTGTTTATGACCAAAACCAAACCAAAGAAATGAGCAAAACCAACGAGGTTAGCAGGAGAGGGTTGAGTATTCTTCAGGCTCGATCTCAATGCTTACCACAAATACGCCACACCACCCTATATCTTTTTACATGAATATATATATATATTTCTTATTCATAAGGTAAACAAGGCAGAACGAAAAATGTACAAAAAAAATCATTATTTCAAGGGATATAGGTAAGACCACATATTCATTCAACTGGTGCCCACTTGCAGCATACAGTGTATAAGGATCCAGGACACTTTATCATATCAAACAACTTATGAGACATAACTTGCGCGCCAGAGAGCAACAACTTAAGGGGTTTTGTGTTGATGAGGATGGGAGGACATATGGTTGCCAAGTCATTTTAAGAGTAAATGTTTATACCTAAGCAGTCTGCTTTTATTGCAACATTCTGAAAGCCTATTAAGGTGTTCCTGTTGCGGAAAACAATCAATCTTATGTTTATTTATTTTAAAATCGTCTGCAAGCAAAAGACATCCATAACAAACACGGAAAAGAAGAGGGACAATATGGCTTCCTTGTGGAATACCAGGCACAGCTATTAAAGACTTAGAGATTGTTGCATCAGTTTTAACATATTGAATGCGAGTTGTTCTCTTTCTTCTTCTTTTTTTCATGTTTTAGTTGTTTTTTTTTCGGTCACTTGTAAAGATTGGACCCGATTATGTCTTATGAATGTGACATTGGAACCGGATATTCCACCATTGACCTCTCTCTACAGTAGATTTTGGATGAGACCTTGGAACTTTAAGTCGATACCTCAATTTTTTCATCCATTTCACAGCCCCGTATATGACAGTGTCTATAGAGACCAACTGTACCTATAGATGACCCTCATCATCCCGGTGCTCACACAAAGAGACACAGATCTTGCCAGAGAAGTTAAGGTATAACGACTTAGATGATTAGCGAATGAAAAATAGTGTACCGACCCGTACAGTCTTCGGAATTGAAACCAAAAAGACTTTGCAGAAGAGGAAGGCCACAATTCAGGTTTTTTTTTTTATAATGAGCACACACTCAAGGGGTTTTTATACCCTTTTTATGCCATAGACACAGTGAGTACTTTAGGAAAGAAGGAAAGGGCCAGAGAGGAGGTGCCGATGTACATTGGTTTTAAATTCCTGAAAATTGCAATGATCGGGAAAAACAGAGTGTAAAAGAGAGTTCCACATTCGCGTAGTACGGCTAAAGAACGATTTTCTATACTTGAGCGTACAACCGAAGTTGGGCTCTAGCGTAAACTGATGGGCATTCCTGGAAGCGCGGGTATTACGGTTGAATTGTTTAAGGGGTGGAATGCAACTGGCTATTTCTCTAGAGCACTTACCGTAGAAGCAACGATAAAACAGAGAGAGACACGAAACGTTACAGCGGTGGTCTAAAGTGGTGAATGCATCAGTGATCTCTCTATCACCAATCATTCTTACAGCTCTTTTTTGAATTCCATCCAAGAGGCTTAAGTAAGTAGCTGGAGCACCAGCCCAGAGATGTGAATTGTACTCAAGCTTTGGACGGATATAGGTTTTATAGATAATAGCCAGATCAGACGGGGAGACAAATTTCTTGCACCGTCTTAAGAAACCCAAACATCTTGCGGCATTTTTGGCGACATCGCGCATGTGCTCGGTCAACAAAAGGTGGTCAGTGATGCACGTACCGAGAATCTCGAGATGTTCGGTCTCATTGATGCAAGTACCACTCATGGGCAGTGGCAAGGGGGTATATCTCACTTCAACGATATAAGACAGCATTGAGTTTTCGAAGCATTAAACTCTACACGGTTCTTAATTCCCCATTGGACAATGCTGTTTAAGTCAGAGTTTAATGAGCTTATCATATTTTGCCGTTGCAGTTCCAAATCCGAAGAGGAGGGATGTGAATCTTGAAACGAATATGAGAAGCTTAGGGTACTATCGTCAGCGAAACAATTAATTGGATTAGAAGTAACAGACAAGAGATCATTAATAAAAATGATAAACAGGGTCGGAGACAAAACGGAGCCCTGGGGCACACCAGCATTTATATTGTGTGTTTCAGACTTGAATCCGTCCAATACAACTTGTATTGAACGATTCGAAAGAAAGTTTCTAATCCAACGAAGTAGGGAATCATCGATTTCGAAGGCATGCATTTTCGATAAAAGAGCAAGGTAAAGCACATTGGAGACAAGTAGCTTGCGACCGAGCTATACGCTTGTTGGATGAAGCTTTAACCTTAAATAGGATCTAGCACAACATTAAGGAAGAAAATAAGTTATACAGGAAATTTTCAGGTGATGGAGAAATTAAACATAAACATAGTAAAACTCTTTTTAACCAGTGGGGGAATTTCAAATAGCTTATAGCTCAGCGTCCGAAGTGTCCATATTACCTTATATTAAAACTAGTTCATATAGCGAATTCCTTTGAATTGCAACAGATTTGTCGTTTTAATTGAAACGTGTTCAGTTCGGAGTAAATTTTGATTTTAACGATGATGTTTAACAGATCACAACAAAAGTCTTTGAAAATGTGTGAGAGATTTATTCAATAGGCCAGTTCCACCTAACAACATCTCACTGAGATCTCAATGTCACTTTGACTGAGGCAAAATCATTTGGTGGAACAAAATTCTCAGTTCTCATTGAGATAAAATGGTTACCTTACAAATTGTTGTTGTGCATATGTCAGTCACGTCAAAATAGCTGAGTGAGAAATCGAATCCAACAAATTTTCATCTCAGAAATCTCAAAAGAAATCTCAATTCTCAGCTGAGATTTTTTGTTCCACCTAAAAAAACTTTTTTCTGAGATCTCAGTGAGATGTTGTTAGGTGGAACTGGCCTAATGTAACATATGTACCTCTATCATCAAGTTTTACACAAGGTTTTCCAATAAGAAGCGTTATTTTGATTTTCAAAGAAAAATGGCATTTTTTGAGACCAATGATCGGATGTTTATTTCATTTTAAAGAGGAAGGTATGTCGTTAATAATGAAACACACAATCAGCCAAATGGCCACCACGACCACGCTTACAGGACCATATCCTTTTCATGAAATTTTCCATAACCAAATCGCAAAGTGGAAAGTGGGTGCCCTATGTCCTCCAATCGACGCCGGGCTGTTGGCGTAGACCTTATATTTCACTTGGCCCCAAAGGAAAAAGTCACAAGGTGTTAAATCGCAAGATCTCGGTGGCCAATTGTGATCACCTCTTCGAGAGATAACACGGTCCGGAAACTTTTCCCGTAAAAGATCGATGGTTTCATTGCTTGTGTGGCACGTAGCGTCGTCTTATTGAAAGTAAACGTTGTCCAGATCAATATCACCAAATTGCGGCCATAAGAAATCATTAATCATCCCTCGATAGCGCAATCCATTGACCTTAACTGTTGCTCCAGCCTCATTTTCGAAAAAGGAAGGTCCAATGATCCCGCCGGACCATAAACCGCACCAAACAGTTACGCGTTGAGGATGGAGAGGCTTTTCAACAATAACTCTTGGGTTTTCCGAGCCCCAGATCGACAGTTTTGCTTGTTGACGTAGCCTCCGAGATGGAAATGGGCCTCATCATTCAAGATGATTTTTCGATGAAATTCCGGATCATTTTCATGCATTTCAAGGAAACAATCAGCAAAGACACGACGTTGTTGATGATAGGCCGGCTTGAGTTCTTGTGTTAACTGAATTTTATAAGCCTTAAGGCCCAAGTCTTTATGCAAAATACGGCGTAATGACGTTTGTTGAATGCCTAATTCCAAAGAACGACGAGTAATGGACAAACCTGGGTTTTCTTCAACACTCTGGGCTAGAACAGCAATAGTATTCTCAGTTGTTCTTAAGCGACGTGCACGGGTTTCATTCTTCACATCACTAACTTGTCCAACAACTCGAATTTTTCCACTAATTTCTGTATTGCGGTTCGACAAGGTGCTTCACGACGACCCAAAAATGTTTTAGTTCTACGAACCGTCTCTGCCAAATTTTTGCCATTTTTATAGTGAATTTTAATAATTTCAATGCGTTGTTGAAGTGTGTATCGTTCCATTTATATTAATGGCGTAGTTTCTACTTGTCAAATGTCAAAAAATGTAAAAAGTGACAGCTACCGAAATAGCGGGCTATTCAAAATAGCACCTCTTATTGGAAAACCCTTTATTTTTAAGAGTATCCTTGAGTAACCATATCTGCCCGAACAATATTAAAACCTCCAATATCCTCGGACTTTTCCATCTTCTATATAAAAGCTGATGTACAGCAAACTTTTCTAATTTTATAGTTTGAAAAAAAAAAAAAAAAACATGAATTGCCCTTGCGTTGGTTGCAAGTTTGATTACTAAATCTCAGAGAAAGAGAACCACACCACATACCGGGACAACAAACATCGACATCCTCTCTAGTTTTCATAATCACAGACCTCTTGGATGGCTTTTCATTATCGTTGAACTTGTTCGTTAGCTAAAACAACAAAAATAAAACAAAGAAAGAGCCATTGCGTATGCCACGCAGGACGTATAGCAGGGAAGAACTTAAACTACCAGGTGTTCCAAAGGAAACTCGGGTTGATTTTCATATTTTCCGGAAAAATCACTGTGGGCTCAGCAGATTTTAAGAGGCACCTTGTATTTTCCCTCACTTGACAATATCCATAACAAGTTCTCTGGTGTGCTACGTTCAATTTTTTGTACTGTTGTGTGTTTTTTTTTTTTATGTAATCGCATATCCACTCAATCCACACACATCAAATTCATGGCAACACGAGCAAAGCAGAGCAATACCATATTAAATTGCCTCCGGCTGCCAGAAAGCAACCATCCTAGCTAGCATCTAGCAATAACCATCCAGCCAGAGGGAGAGAGTGTTCAGAGTGCGGTATACAATAAACAGCAACAAGGGGTTAAATAGAATCCAACAGCTAAACTAAGGGTATGCAAAGGACATTCTATGCTCGACTTGGGGGGCTGACATTCCTTTAAAATGTTTATTGGGTGCGCCTTTTGTTGAAGAGAAATTGCCTGCCTGCCTTGACTCATGAAGCAAGCAGACGACCGACCCAGCGACGCACCAAATTGGAACAGAGCACAACAGTTCGTTTGGATGTATATTGGTATACTTAACAGACCAGCGGCGCCAGCAGCAATGGTAGCAGCAATACGATGTTACGTTCGTACATAAAAGCTCCAATTTCAAGCCAGTTCTACACAAGGTTGAAGTCTTTCATATCATACACAGCAATAGCGCATAGAACAAAATGGTGGCAAGCTAATATTTCTTTTGAAAAAGTATTCTCTATTGAAAATATTTTCATTTTTCGTCCTTCTCTCGGAGACGAAAGAATAAAATGAATCTTATCATGAAATATAGAAGCAAAACACTCTGTGCTATTGCTTCTATACTGCTTCAGCTGCGGTTTGACATTCCTTTGGCAAAACGAAAAATCCAATAACGAACTACAACTAACCATCAGGGCAATGCATGTTGCGGACATTCATATACATAGATCAAATCTAGATACACGTCATAATAAATTGTGCCAAGAACAATCTGCGCAATAGTATTATATGTTGTATCTTTTATCCTTACGGTAATTTAATATTATTTTATTTTATCATAATTTTTTTGCTGTTCTCCCTCTAAGAGCTTGCATGACAAATCCTCATTGTTCTCGTGTGACATGCCAGCACGATTATGACGGAGCTATGGTAATGGCGCCCAATGCGAGGCGCGCACCATTGTAATTTGATATTCTTATATTGAAGAAAAGTCCTCATTTTATTATTATTATTATTTCGGTTGGCAGTCGCAAGTTTCTACAAAACGTTGATGTGGCCACGAAAAGGGTGTTCGGTGGTGTTGTTTTGTATGGAGCGCTTTTGTCGGAGGATGTTGTGGTAAATTCCCTTGGTATCGAAAAAGTTGAACGTTTAAGGAAAATTATGATGGAAGGAGATGCGAAATTCAATTATTGGCAATGGTGGTTGTGGCGCAGCAGCAGTGGTGGCTCTGGTTATGCCGCATCTGGCAAAAGAGGGGCGTTAGTGAAACAATTTTAATGCTTGTGAATTTAGCTCATTATCGAAAGAGAGGATGTGACTAAAAGAAATGTGGAGCTGAGATTTTTTAATGGGGAGTTAGGAGGCGGTCATATATTGAGAGAGAGCAATTTTTGTAATATGTCTTTTTATTACAGGGGTTGAAAGACACAAACAAGATGTTTTTTTACACGTTAAACGGCTTTTTTTTTGACAATTTATGGAAAAGGGGAAGAATGTCATTTTTTAAAACAACTTCTCTTTTTTAGCTATTTAGAGTTTTTTTTTTGTTATACCAAAGTATTTAAAAGCTGAAATCAAACGGTAAACCTTAAATAATTACTTTTATCCAAAATACTTGGCTTCATGCAGGAAACGTATGGAGCCGGATTGATCCCAAGCTATGATGTTCCTGGTGTATATTTTCCACGATCTGCAGTAGAATGCAAGTATGTGATCGATTGGAAAGTCCACCATTTCCTTGTCTGAAGCCACAATGATAAGGACCAATCAGGTTTTTGATGAACGGCTTGAACGGCGTTCACAAAGTGCTGTGTTTATAATGAAGCATTACATAGCTGCATAATATATTCCGCACAAGCCCTCCTTTCCCACTGGGCACTCTGGGCACTCTGGGCAAGTGCCCAGGGCCCCGTGATCGATAGGGCACCCTCGTCCCTGCCAGATTACGAACTTATTTACTTATCCGGCTCACTATCAATGAAGGAACTCAGCCTGAGATACTGCAATCTTCCATCGCGAACGGTCCCTCGCATGCACTCTCCATTCGCCAAAACCAAGCGCCCTGGCATCCGCAGTCACTTGATCCTTATACCGTGGGTACGGTCTTCCTTGTCGTCCCGAACCTGGGGTCTGGGATAAAAAGAATTTCTTGGCTGGAGCGCTGTCGTCCATTCGCTCGATATGTCCGAGCCAATGCAGTCGTCTTTTCTAGGCCTTCTGGACAACATCCTCATCTTGGTACAGCTAGTACAATTCTCGGTTGAACCTTCTTCTCCATTTGCCATCGTCGCATACGGGACCGTCGAAGAATTTTTCTCTCGAAAGTGACCAGTATCAATTCAATATAGAGTAGGACTGGTTAAATCAAAGTTTTGTAAAGCAGACACTTTGTCTTTCGAGTGAGAATTTTTGAACCCAGTTATTTGGCCAAACCGAAACAGCAGCGGTTCGCTAGGGTAATTCTTCTTCCGATCTGCACTAAGGTGTCATTTGTGTGATTGATGTTTGTTCCAAGGTAGGTGAACTCCTAAACTACCTCGATAGTGCTGCTACCAATAGTAACGTTTTGTCCTAGGCGGTGGACAGATGTTGCTTTGTTTGTTGATAGCATGTTCTTTGTTTTGTCCTCATTCACTTCAAGACCAACGAGTTTTGTCTGTTCCTCAATCGCTGTGAAGGCCTCAAGCACCTCGACCGATGATGTCAATGTCGTCCGCATAGCCTAGGAGCTGGGTGGACTTGTTGAAGATAGTGTTTTCCGTGCTCACACCTGATGCCTTGCGCACTATCTGCTCCAGGACTATGTTGAAGAAGTCACATGACAACGCATCTCTTTGCCTAAACCATGCGCATTTTTGGAATAACTCGGATGAGCTTTTACCCATTTGCACACTGCACTGCGTATTGTTAAGCGTCATGTGGCCTAAAGTCACACTGGTACGTGCCGATTATTGTGTTGCAGAAAGGTTTAAGACGCTTACACAGAACGTTGGATAGGATTTTTTATGCAACATTAAGCAGGGATATGCAACGGTAATTTCTGCATGACATCTGATCGCCTTTTTTGTAGATGGGGCATATGGAGCTTATCGACCAGTCAGTGGGCATGCATTCTTCCTCCCACACTTTGGTGATGACCTGGCTCATGCGGTTCATCAAAACACCTCCTCGATATTTAAAGAGTTCCGCAAGTATGCCATCCGACCGGGCAGACTTGTTAGTTTTTAAGCTTTTGGTTGGCTCTTTCTACCCCTTCTGAACTGGCGGCTGGGACTGGGTCTTTATTGACTGATCTTGCTTCTCTTTTGTCATTAGCTCGCTCGACATTATGCGCATTCAGCAGCTGTGCAAAGTGCTGCTATAAAACATCTACTATTCCTTGTGCTTCGGTGACTTTAATGTGACTGTGAATAAAAATGAATCTAGAGACTTGGTTATCTTCTTTCTTTGTTTAATCTAACAAAATAGTATTTTGTCAAAGTCATAGGGGCCCCATTATCGTAATATGCCCAGGGCCTCCAATAAGTCAAAGACGGCTTTGATTCCGCACATGCTGAATGACGATGTCAGGCTGAATGACTTACTCTGACTATTCGCTGAAGGTCGGAATTGCGGCGAAAATACTGTGAAAAAAAAACAGCAACAAGCAGAATTTAAAATCCGATCATATCATTCACATCCACTGAAAACACTGAACAGATATTCGCCTCTAATTGTATTTGAAATTACCGTAAGATGAAAAAAATCACATTCAATATACCAGGAAGGTATTATAAGAAAACCTTCACTAACGTCAGAAGTCAGTCTAATCGACAACAACGGGCCTATTGGTGAAGACGCCGTAGGCAAGCATTTCATCGGCACCCCTTTATTAAAATTAACTCTGCGCCTTAGGAAAACGCCTTGAAATGGAGGCCAAAAAAAGAGAATCAGTTTACATGACATTGATAGGTACTGTCCGAAAGATCTTAAGATTTCGGTTTAAAATTATTTAATTTATGATAAGTCAGCCATAAATTTTGTAATACCAGGTTTACTCGAGTTATTTTTTGTGTAAATCGAGTCGCAACTCGGTTTGCCAAATTGGATTATCCCGAAAATAAATCTAGAAAACAACTAGAAGCGGAAAAAAAAGGTTGTCAATCCGTCAAAATCTTTGTAGTTCGCTGATGAAATTCGAAAATCAGGTTATTTGCCCTTACAAAAAAGTGAAATCAAAATCCAAAACCGCTTCCAAAAAATTTAGAATGAAGCTTAATTGATTGCTGAGTTTGCAAATCTCACAACAAGTTGTCAAATAGGACTGTCGAACCGAGTTGGAAAACCGAACCGCGTTGACTCTGCAAGTGAAATCCCTCAACACCGATTTTTATTTTAACAAAAATGTCAAGTACGGTTTGAGTTAACAAGTTTTCTACTTAAAGAACCACGTATGAACTCGCATTATTTGCCACATGTAAACATCACTGCGCCCGCGCACTCCTTTGTACCGACCGACGCGGCCCTAGGTACATGTCCAATTTGCCTTTAGGATAATATGCCACTGAAAAGATCTAGGTTAGGTTAGGTTATATGGGCTGACAGTTGATATTGTCTCACTTAGATCAATGTAGATTCCTTGTCATACCCTGAAGTGTTGTAACTTCTGAAAAAGTGGTTTAACCTATGAATTCTATGGTTGGAGCCATTTGGTGGACTTGATAAAGTTCAATAGGCGATTGCCTGGGAGTTCAGATAGGTCTTCTAGTTCATTAAAGAAATAGTTGCCTAAGAATTTTGATCTAGTACGGTAGAGTGCTGGACAGTGGCATAGGAAGTGAGCCGTATTTTCGTGCTCTTCCTCATCGCGGCAGCCTCTGCATATGTCGTCCGTACTAAGCCCCATCTTCTTTTTGTGGTAGCCAAGTAGGTTATGTCCCGTTATCACAATTATGAGGCATCTTAGGGACGGTTTATTGAGAAGTAAAATCTTATTTGATTTTATCTTGTCATAATGAGGCCAGAGTTTCCTGGTGTTACCGCAGGTTCCTAGTAGGTTCCATCTATCATTTGCTTTTTGAATGATATTATTACTAATGTTTCGGGTTAGTTCGCATTGAGGGATTCTGATGTTATGGTCTATGAGAGAGGTATCAAGTACCGAGCCTTCTCTTGCGAGCTTTTTCATTTCCTGGCACACCATTGTGACCGGAAACCCAGCAGAGTCTTACGTTGTGCTGCATACCAAGAACCTTTAGCTCTTCGCGAC
>CAKKXW010000002.1:37180862-37191475 GCA_920937365.1 Sphaerophoria rueppellii
ATAAAACCATTTTGTTTTTTTTGCGATTTATCGATTTATCGAAAAAGTATTTAACACTTTATTTTTCGGCAAATTGCACATTTTTTTTGTAGAACAAACACAGAAAGTTGGGGACAGTATTTTTCTAGAGGGGCGTTAGTGAAACAATTTTAATGCTTGTGAATTTAGCTCATTATCGAAAGAGAGGATGTGACTAAAAGAAATGTGGAGCTGAGATTTTTTAATGGGGAGTTAGGAGGCGGTCATATATTGAGAGAGAGCAATTTTTGTAATATGTCTTTTTATGACAGGGGTTGAAAGACACAAACAAGATGTTTTTTTTACACGTTAAACGGCTTTTTATTTCACAATTTATGAAAAAGCTATTTAGCTATTTAGCGTTTTTTTTGTTTTACCAAAATATTTAAAAGCTGAAATCAAACGGTAAACCTTAAATAATAACTTTTATCCAAAACACTTGGCTTTATGCAGGAAACGTATGGAGCCGGATTGATCCCAAGCTAGCCAAGTTGGTTGAGATCTGTTACCACCTCCACCTGTGGTCCACCTGCTTCGCTGCGTCGGTGGTTGGTATGGATATGATGTTCCTGGTGTATATTTTCCACGATCTGCAACAGAGTGAGTATGTGATCGATCGGAAAGTCCACCATTTCCTTGTCTGAAGCCACAATGATAAGGACCAATCAGGTTTTTGACAAACGGCTTGAACGGCGTTTACAAGGTGCTGTGGACAAGATCTTGTAGGCGCTATTTAGAACATTTTTGTCTTTGTAGTTGGTACGGTTTATAATGAAGCATTACATAGCTGCATAATATATTCAGCATATGCTGAAGTACGATGTCAGGCTGTATGACATACGCTGACTATTCGCTGAAGGGCGGAATTGCGGCGAAAATACTGTGATAAGAAAACAGCAACAAGCAGAATTTAAAAACCGATTATATCATTCACATCCACTGAAAACTATGAAAAGATATTCGCCTCTAATTGTATTTGAAATGACCGTAAGACGAAAAAAATCACATTCAATATACCAGGAAGGTATTTTAAGAAAACCTTCACTAACGTCAGAAGTCGGTCTAATCAAGTCAATCGGATACATCCAGGAGTCAACAACGGGCCTATTGTTGAAGACGCCGCGCCGTAGGCAAGCATTTCATCGGCACCTCTATAAAATAACTCTGCGCCTTAGGAAAACGTGTTGAAATGGGGGCCAAGTAAAAAGAGAATCAGTTTACATGACATTGATAGGTACTGTCCGAAAGATTTTAAGATTTCGGTTTAAAATAATTAAATTTATGATAAGTTAGCCGTAAATTAAGTAAGACCAGGTTAACTCGAGTTGTTTTTTGTGCAAATCGAGTCGCAACTCGGTTTGCCAAATTGGATTATCCCGAAAATAAATCTAGAAAACTATTAAAACGCGCAAAAATAAGGTTTTTAATCCGTCAAAATCACTGTCATCCCCTGATGAAATTCGAACATCAGGTTATTTGCCCTTACAAAAAAGTAAAATTAAAATCCAAAACCTCTTCCAAAAAATTTAGAATGAAGCTTAATTGAGTGCTGAGTTTGCAAATCTTAAACCAAGTTGTCAAATCGAATTGTCGAACCGAGTTGACTCTTCAAGTGAAATCCCTCAACACCGATTTTTATTTTAACAAAAATGTCAAGTACGGTTTGAGTTCATAAGTTTTCTACTTAAAGAACACCGATGAACTCGCATTATTTGCCACATGTAAACATCACTGCACCCGCGCACTCCTTAGTACCGAGTACCGACCGACGCGGCCCTAGGCACATGCCCAATTTGCTTTTAGGATAATATGCCACTGAAAAGATCTAGGTTAGGTTAGGTTATATGGGCTGACAGTTGATATTGTTACCGTCACACTTAGATCAATGTAGATTCCTTGTCATACCCTGAAATGTTGTAACTTCTGAAAAAGTGGTTTAACCTATGAATTCTATTGTTAATCGAGCCATTTGGTGGACTTGATAAAGTTCAATAGGCGATTGCCTGGGAGTTCAGATAGGTCTTCTAGTTCATTGAAGAAATAGTTGCCTAAGAATTTTGATCTAGTACGGCAGAGTGCATGACAGTGAGCCGTATTTTCGAGCTCTGCCTCATCGCCGCAGCCTCTGCATATGTCGTTCGTACTAAACCCCATCTTCTTTTTGTGGTCGCCAAGTAGGTTATGCCCCATTATCACACCTATGAGGCATCTTAGGGACGGTTTATTGAGAAGTAAAATCTTATTTGATTTTATCTTGTCATAATGAGGCCAGAGTTTCCTGGTGTTACCGCAGGTTCCTAGTAGGTTCCATCTATCATTTGCTTTTTGAATGATATTATTACTAATGTTTCTTTTTAGTTCGCATTGAGGGATTCTGATGTTATGGTCTATGAGAGAGGTATCAAGTACCGAGCCTTCTCTTGCGAGCTTTTTCATTTCCTGGCACACCATTGTGACCGGAAACCCAGCAGAGTCTTACGTTGTGCTGCATACCAAGAACCCTTAGCTCTTCGCGACAGCAAGAAACAAGCTGTGACTTGATTTGCATGGCAGAGATCGCTTTTATTGCTGCTTGGCTATCAATGAAAAAGGTGATATCAGCGTGTGGTATCGCCATCATGGATATTTGATTAGCTGCCAAGATCTCAGCTTGGAAGACGCTGCTATGGTCAGGAAGTCTGCATGAACTAGCAAGGCTAAGATTTTCTGAGTAGAAACCTGCCCCTACCCCAGAAGTCATTTTCTAACCATCGGTAAAGATGGGTAAAGTTCGATTCGTTAGTGTAGGGCATACACTGTTCTCCCAATCTTCTCTATTAGGGAAGCTGGTAGAAAAGTTTTTATTGAAGTCTAGATAAGGGGTCATGTAATCAGTACGAACGTTATTACCAACGTATTTTGTAAGGATCGTGATATGGCCATATTGACTAGATCTCCAAATATTGGTCTGACTAAGTCTAAGAGCGCTGTTTGCTGCTGGTCCCTGTGCAAATAAGTCTATGGGGATGAGCTTTAGGATCGTTTCGAGACCCGCAGTTGGGGTGGTCCCGTAACCCCCATAGTGCTAATGCATGCCATTCTTTGTACTTTGGTAAGGGTTTTAAAATTCGTGGATTTCTCCAGAGCTTGCCACCAAACCAGACTACCATAAGTTAGAATGGGTCTAACTATGGCTGTATACATCCACATGATTATCTTAGGATTTGGTCCCCAATTTCTTTCAAGAATCCTATTACACGAGTAGAGTGCAATCATGGCCTTCTTGTATCTTTCATGTATGTTAGGACCCCAGTTGAGTTTCTTATCCAAGATAACTCCAAGATATCTCGCTTTTTTTGAGAGTTTAAGTGGGCTGTTTTCAATTTTTGGCAGTTCGAAAGAAGGGGTTTTCCTTCTATTGGTGAAAAGTACCAGTTCTGTTTTCTGGGGAAAAGACCTAAGAACACGGTACAAAAAAAGAAGGAAATCACCAGAACCAACAGTCAACCGACAGCGGTCTAGGAGTCCACATCGTTAGACCAACCCGCGAAAGCCGTAAGACGAGGCGGTGACGCCGTAAGACTAGCCGGAGTAATCCGTAAGACCAGCTGGCGCAAGCCGTAAGAGAAGCTGGAGTAATCCGTAAGACCAGTAAATGAAAGTCGTCTATAACCAGTAAACTAAAAGCTACTACAACAAGGAACAAGAAAGAATGTAACCCAGACGAGCGATTTTTGAAGCGATCCAGGAAAGATGACCAACACACGACCTCAAGGATAGTCCTAAACCAAATGTTTGTAATAATTACGAAAGTAAAACGTACCACCTTAAGTTTATAGCACTTCCTCAAACCCTGGAATCGGCTACTGAAACCCTAGCATTTCATTAAAAGCACCATTATACATGTTGCAAATCTCTTTTTTCGAGGTTAGGGCATACGACACGCTTCGGTCCCATTCGTCAGGCATTTTCCTCTTATATCTTATATGCTCTTAACTAAACCATATCCAGCTACATGTTTTTGTATAAGAGAAGTATTGCGTTCCTTCGCTCTCCTTTGCCACTCACCGATTCACTGAATCACACGTAAACACTTTTTTCTATATTCTAATGAATTCATGATAAGTGAGAAATAACGGAAATATGTTATTTCGTTTCATCCAACTAAAAATTGACAAAAAGTTATGAAATTAATTAAAAAATTGCAGAAAGAATTCCATTTCTAAGGCATATGGCTTTTTGTTACTGTTCGTTAAAAAGCGCAGCTAAAAACAAAGTAACAAAACAATTCATTATTTATTTTGTTTCACTTTAAATCGGATTATCATAAATTTGAACCTTATTTGTAAACACTTTAAAATAAATAATTTTGTTTCCATCCATTCAAAAACAAACGGATATTGGCTTTCTCTCACCAACACTCACTGTAATATCCGAAAAAGGATTTTAAACTAATTTAACCTAAAAACAACACAAAGTACTCAAAAATGATTTGTTTTCAAATGCAAATCCTCAAACGTGTTGAGAGGATATTGCATTCCCCCAGTCTAAAATAACTGCATGATGCAAAAATAGAAAAATACGAAACAAATGTGCAAAAACAATAACAAGAAACAGACTCATGCACTTTTTTGTCTTTGACAAAGAGGAAAGGAAAAAAAGTAGAAAAACTAAATAATCCATGGGATATTGTCCGAATCGTCTGGGATGAATTTTTGATAACAAAGAAAACAAGTAGCATAGCTTTTAGAAACAAATTTAGAAGCTCCGAAAAGCGTTACACAGTCCCCGTAAAACACGACCAGGTAGTGAACTCAAGGTATTTGACTGTATAGAATTGTGCTTAGAAAAATTGCAGACAAAAAACCATGTTCCAATAAACCAACTCATGGGGAACGGTATTTTTCTTTCGGCTTGGTCTTTTTTGCAGACCAATCCTTTAAGAGAAATACTTCAATCCACTTTGTGTACATGTCCTGTCCCTTAATGGCACACTTCCCTGAATATATCTACTTTTTTCTTGTGTTTTCTGAAATCCAAACTATCCGGCATCCTGCTGCTTGATTTGGGTCATGGGAGCATCGGAACTCGGACTATTTCAATCCCATCATCGAATATGTATACAGTTCAGAGGACAAGCAGCAATGTTCCGGGAATTATCCTTGACATCATTTATTTCCTCTTTCTTTTTTCTCGCTCACTCTCCTTTATTCAGAGACCACTGTCTCGCATATGCCTATTTCTTTTTTTGTGTGACCGCATTTTTTTGGATTGTCATCGGTAAATTGCTTTCGGCAAAGAAAGAATAGAACAAAAATTTGCCTCTCGAATTTCCCAGAAAATCTTCCGCAGATATTCCAAATTGGAGCCTCAATGACATTATTTTCAGAATTCCTGGAGCAGCCCTATCGTTTCTATTGATATTGTCATCATATTATTTGTATAGAACAGTCAATGCACGTTTTCTGGATTGTCAATTTGAATTCGCGGTTCGCCATTGTTTTCAATTTCCGGTTTCATAAAGAAAAGGTCGAAAAAGAAATTTAATTTAATTTTCCTATCGAACAAGATTGATCGCATGTGCTGCTCTGAACACCCACCGTCGAGGCCCAGCGCCTTTCTATGGTTATAGGGATATTGGAATTCTGCTATGCTGACAGAATTCGGATGTAATTTGGTTTTTGTTTGAGTTAGAGAGCCTTCCGAATGAAGAAAATAAACACATTCTATATCAATGTCGATAAAAATGCCTCGATGTATGGTATATCGATAACAATTGATATGCCGAAAAGGTCGTGTTTGTTGGCAAAGCACTTGGCGGTGGTGGTGACGTCGAGATAAAAGACCGAATGAATTAAAAACGGAAATTCGTAATCAGGACTCGATGCGGAAGTTGAATACACAAAAAGGATAGATACGTGTGTTTTATCATCGCATGAATATCGATAGAAAGAACAGAAGCTGAATGCCAGAGGTCGGCTGATAAACAACGAACTTCAAAACATTGTTTTTGGATTATTGATTGAGGAATCTAGCTATAATTAGGAGTAATTGCATTTGGTGGAGTTGATTAATGCAAAACAACGTTAGTTGTCCTATCCTTTATAAAATAACTCATGTGTACACCTTATTCTAGTTGATTTGTTTTTATTTGATTGCAGTGCAACACTAATTGCTATTTTAATAGAACTTTAATTTATTGCACTTTGACAAACACGGCCAAATATTATTTTGTATTTTTTGATTTTTGTATGAATAATTTCAACTGTTTACATCAAATAGATTCGTGTGTAAAGTTGTTTGAGTGAGTACCTACATACTGCTTGATTTTTAATAGAACATAAATGTGTTGTATTAATTTGCATTCTAGTTGGAGAGAATAAATATAGATGAAGATAATATGAATAAACTTTAATATTCCTTGAATAAGAATAACCAGATTTAATCTTGAAAATTGTAAATTGTAATAATGTCTAATAATAATAATAATAACAACAATAATAATCATAACTGAGGACAAATCTTAAGGAAATTGTCTGCAAACGAGTGAGTCTTGAAACCATGAATGTTGATTGTAATCAAATTAAAACCAATCTCATATCATCGATTCCAGTTCCAGCAACACAGAACATATGACAAGATCTCTCGGGAGAAGAGTTTACCCCTGTCCTTAGGGGAGCTGAACTCTGTTTCACAGGACGCAATGAAAATGAGGTTGACGAATGTTTTTAAAGCCTTAAATCAAATGCTACCGGATTTGACAATTTACGTCCTGTGTTTATTAAGGCACTACCTCCAGTTATTCTAAAGGGATTTCCATTAAGAGGTCTTATTTTGATATTCACAGGAAAATGAGAGAGAGATAAATGATCGGATGTTTATTTCGTTATAAGGAGGAAGGTATGCCGTTAATAATGGAACACAAAATCAGCCAAATGGCCTCCACGACCACACTTACAGGACCACATCCTTTTCATGAAATTTTCCATAACCAAATCGTAAAGTGGCTGCCCTATGTCCTCGATTACCCCCCGAATTCCATCTTTGAGGTCTTAAATCGACGCTGGGCTGTTGGCGTAGACCTTATCTTTCACGTGTCCCAAAGGAAAAAGTCGCAAGGTTTTAAATCACAAGATCTCGGCGGCCAATTGTGGTCACCTCTTCGAGAGATAACACGGTCCGGAAACTTTTCCCGTAAAAGGTAGATGGTTTCATTGGTTGTGTGGCACGTAGTGCCGTCTTGTTGAAAGTAAACGTTTTCCAGATCAATACCATCCAATTCCGGCCTTAAAAAAGTCCTTAATCATCTCTCGATAGCGCAATCCATTGTCCGTAACTGTTGCTCCAGCCTCATTTTCGAAAAAGGAAGGTCCAATGACTCCGCCCGACCATAAACCACACCAAACAGTCACGATTTGAGGATGGAAAGGCTCTTCAACACTTGGGTTTTCCGAGCCCCAGATGCGACAGTTTTGCTTGTTGACGTAGCCTCCGAGGTAGAAATTTTCATGAATTTCAAGGGCCCAATCAGCAAAGATACGACGTTGTTGATGATCAGCCGGCTTGAGTTTTTGTGTTAACTGAACTTTTTAAGCCTTAAGACCCAAGTCTTTATGCAAAATACGGTGTAATGACGTTTGTGGAATGCCTAATTCCAAACAACGACGAGAAATGGACAAACCTGGGTTTTCTTCAATACTTTGAGCTACAACAGCAATATTCCCAGTTGTTCTTGAACGACGTGCACGGGTTTTATTCTTCACATCACTAACTTGTCCCAACAGCTCGAATTTGTCCACCAATTTCTGTATTGCGGTCTCTGTCTCTGGCAAATTTTCACCATTTTTATAGTGAATTTTAATAATTTCAATGCGTTGTTGATGCGTGTATTTATATTTATTTCGCAGTTTCTACTTGTCAAATGCCAAAAAATTAAAAATGACAGCTACCGAAATAGCGGGCTAGTTAGTCAAAATAACACCTCTTATTGGAAACCCCTTTACCTTACGTTACGCACATCTTCAATACAATAACTGCAATAAGCATTTGTCCAACGCAATGGAAGTACTCAAAAATTATACGTATTCCCAAAAACAGTGCAAATACAGAATTTTGATCAATTTCTATTTTACCAAAAGTGTTTGAAAAAGTGATGCCTAGTCAAATTCAAGCGTTCTTTGCTCGCAATAGTCTACTTGCATCAAAACAGTCAGGTTTTCGAGCATGTCACAGCAGCACCACAGCTTTACTCGAAGTAACCGAACAGATAAGAAATGCGATAGATGAAAATAAAGCATCTTTTTTGATTCTCTGAGACTATTCTAAGGCATTTGACACCATTGATCACAACATTATGCATAACATTTCCTTAAAATGTAGATATAATTTTTCTCCGGAATTAGTGAAACTGATTTTTTCATATCTAACTAATAAACACCAAGCCGTTGTAGTTGGTGATCAGGTTTCGGACTTTCGGACTTTATACTGCTTCAATATAGTGTCCCCCAAGGATCAATACTGGGTCCAACTTTTTTCTTCATTTACGTTAATGAATCCCCAAGAGTAATTCGTCACTGTGATGAGCACCTTTTTGCAGACGACATCCAACTGATGAAAAGCTGCTCATTTGATATGATTGAGGATTGTGTTAGAAAGATTAATGAAGACCTCGCATCAATTAATAATTGCTCTGTTAAATGTGGCCTTACACTTGATCCTCAAAAAAACCAAGTCATATCACGAAGACCAATAGATTATTCAAATATTCCAGCTATAGAACTAATAGAATAGATTTTGTAGATACTGCTAAGAATCTTGGTATATGTTTTAATCGTAGTCTTAACTGGAACACCCATATAACATAGGTAAAGCTTACGGTGCTCTTCGACTTCTTTGGCCAGCCAGGAACTTTACGCCCAGGAAAATGTTAGCGTTTAGTGAATTTTTTTGTAAACTCGACTCTCGACTCCATAAGCCAAAGGAAAAAAAAAAAATAAATAGAGTGGCGCGACAGCTCTTGAAGAGCCAAGGCCTAAGTGGTTTACTCTCATCAACAATTCTCTAGGTGCGGCGTGTGAAGAATTGAGGGGACCTACAATTTAACGCCGATTCCGAACGGCAAAGTGGAGAAGCACTTTTTCATGACAGATAATACTCTTGGAAGTTATCTATACTAATATATAAAGTGAGACTTTTGTTTGTTTGTCGGTTGTATGTTTGTAGTCGATAAACTAACAAACAAACAAAAATCGCACTTTATAAATGATGGACAATTAATCATCTATGCACTGATTGTGCAGTAGGAGGTTCTGAAAATAAAAGAAATAATTATTAAGAGGAGAAAACATTGATTTCAATTTACTTACTCGGAAATTTTGTTTTTAAATTCAGGCAACTGACAGCCGACATCAGTTTTTTGAAATGTCTCTCCATTTTCATTTCATTTCATTTCCTATTCATTCTCTTGTTTTTTATTAAAGGCTGAAATCCTACTTATGCTTTTACATGTTTACACGCGAATTCTTGGGTAAGATTTTCTGTACAAAAGAAAATTTTAACATCGATATTAAAAAAAAAGCATAGATTTTAGTTTCCAATCTCTGGGCATGTACATTTCGCATTTTGAATATAAGGTACATACATTTCGGTCTCGGTCAAAATTAGGCCTGTGTCGTTCGGGATTGATTCGTTCATTTTTGGTCTCGGTCAAAATCAAAAGTAGAGTAAAGGACTGTTCACGGACAACTGGAAAATTTCAGAGTGGGTTTTCGAATTGAAAATAGAAAGATCTTTATGAAAAACTTGGAAACCTCATTGCTTTTAATAGAAAAAATTATTAATTTTGTATTGCGAATTCGCAAAATTCAGCGAGAGCACGAAGATAATAATAATAATTCTAAGGTTGCTCTGAAAGGTGCGAGACGAGGGTCGCAGGGTCGGCTAGTAGAATATATGGCAAGTTTTGAATTCGTAAAAAAAAAAAAAATTTGAGATGAGGATTAGATATGATATTACGATGATAGAGAAGTCGAAAAAAGTGGGTCCGGCGATTTCTCTGTCTGTCTGTCTGTCGGAAAGTTTACAGGCATCTACAGGCTTGACTACTGGTCCGATTGACTTCCAATTTGAAAATTAGAGGTTTGAGCAAAAAGTCATATCCCAATTTTGTTTATTTTTGTTTTAAGATCAAAATTTAGGGTAGCCACCATACGATTTTTTTGGCCAAAAACCAAAACTTTTTTTCCACAAAAACGGCCCGAACGATTTTTTTTAAACTTCCTCGAGTTTAATTTTTTTAAACATTCAAGTGTTTTATGTAAAAAAAAAAATTTGTATTGCTCCAAAACGGTACCTCCCATAGAACCGTTTTTTTGTTATCTATTAGATTTTCTCGAAAACTGTAAGTCCAATCAGCGTTAGTTTATTTTCGAAAGAACGTATATATTGTTCAAATAATATTTTGTTTTCAAAAAAATTTCAAATTTTTTTTTGGGTTTTTAAAAAATATTTTTAACTTTTTTTTCAAAATTCTGTATCTCAAAACCGGATCAATTTTTAAAATCCAAATTGGAGTATAATATGTATATTTACATGGTCTTGAAAATTGCATACCCAAA
>CAKKXW010000002.1:37200669-37223355 GCA_920937365.1 Sphaerophoria rueppellii
CAGTGGAGTGTTCTGTACCGAATTTTGACAGAATGTTCGGATAGTGGCGTGAATGTGTTCTTAAGTATTTTGTGAAAAATCGACCAAGTCGTTAATGAATGACATATGAGCAGGTTAGTGCAGTGGGTAGCGGAGTGACAGGAAGGGGTAGTATGCAGAGGGCAAAGGGGTAGCAGTTAGCGTGTAGGGTATTATAGCGACTAACGAGGTCCTGGGGTTGCGGTAAACGGATAGCAGTTTAGGTCTTTAATTTATAGCATTTGCAATCACAATCAATAAAGCTCAAGGTCAATCTTTTGAATTGTGTGGCTTAGATTTAGATGCGCAGACAGAAAAACAAAAAATTTTGCAAAATTAAATTTATATGAAATGTAATCTTTGTTTTGTTTCTCATTTCTCAACCATCCAATCACATGTGCTACTGCAAAGCGTGGCAGGGTACTACAGCTAGTTTTTGTTTTAAACTAAAGAGGAATAAGGGTAGAAGGTTGTTAACAAACAAAATGTCAACTTTTCGATCACAAACAGTGCAAATATTAAAAAATAATGCTTTTCTGACTCCAGCAAAATATATAAATATAGCTACGAATATTCGATTTCGTCAAATATTTTTATTTTCAGGTTTCAGTCCGTCAAAAAAAAAAAAAAATAATGAAATATCAGTGAAGAAAAATATTATTTGTCAAATATTGTTTTTCATCGACAATAAAAAAAAACTATACACTTGACATTTTTAGTTGTCGATTTTTTTCTTTTTTTAGATTTGTTGCTGAGTTCGACCAGAGTATAATCTAATAATGAGTAGCGAAACTCTTTTGCAAATGTAGTTGGCACTACTACAATCACTAATTTTCAAAAAAATACACAACAAAAATTCCATTAGTGAAAATAGTCAAATCAATTCCATATGTAAAACTGCCTGCGCAGGAAGAAATGACTACACGTACATTATTTTTTTTTCTTTTTTTAATTCCTTAATTTTATTTCTTTCCCTTTTTCTCCAATGGATTTTCAAAGGCGGTCCTCCGACTTGATTGTCATAAATTGCGAAAAAAATATTCGATAAAATAAAAACCGAGTGTGTCTGTCAAAAAACCTTATTTTGTTTCATTTTTCTTCCTACAAGTTTCTCATTGGCATCTATTTTTCATATCTGTGTGAAAATATGTGTGAATCAACAGGTGAATTTTTCTGAGTTTCCCTACTCATTATTAGATATACTCTGAGTTCGACTCACTACTTTTGTACCACTACTTTTGAACGTTTGAGTAGTGGCGTAAATGAGTTTTAAGTATTTTGTATAAAATCGACCAAGCCGTTTATGAGATATATCCAGGAAAGCTGGTAGTGAAGTAGCGAGGTAGTGGGTAGCAGGTAGTGGGGTGACGGGTAGCGTGTAGAAGAAGCGGGTAGCGGGTAACAAGGTACCGAGTGGCAGGAAGCACGTAGCACGTTTATTTCGTTATAAGGAGGAAGGTATGCCGTTAATAATGGAACACAAAATGGCCTCCACGACCACACTTACAGGACCATATCCTTTTCATGAAATTTTCCATAACCAAATGGCAAGGTGGCTGCCCTATGTCCTCGATTACCCCCCGAATTCCATCGTTGAGGTCTTAAATCGACGCTGGGCTGTTGGCGTAGACCTTATCTTTCACGTGTCCCAAAGGAAAAAGTCGCAGGGTTTTAAATCACAAGATCAGGGCGGCCAATTGTGGTCACCTCTTCGAGAAATAACACGGTCCGGAAACTTTTCCCGTAAAAGGTAGATGGTTTCTTTGGTTGTGTGGCACGCGTAGTGCCGTCTTGTTGAAAGTAAACGTTTTCCAGATCAATACCATCCAATTCCGGCCATAAAAAAATCATTAATCATCTCTCGATAGCGCAATCCATTGTCCGTAACTGTTGCTGCAGCCTCATTTTCGAAAAAGTAAGGTCCAATGACCCCGCCGGACCATAAACCGCACCAAACAGTCACGCGTTGAGGATGGAAAGGCTCTTCAACACTTGAGTTTTCCGAGCCCCAGATGCGACAGTTTTGCTTGTTGACGTAGCCTCCGAGGTAGAAATTTTCATGAATTTCAAGGGCCCAATCAGCAAATACACGACTTTGTTGATGCTCAGCCGGCTTGAGTTTTTGTGTTAACTGAATTTTATAAGCCTTAAGACCCAAGTCTTTATGCAAAATTCGGTGTAATGACGTTTGTGGAATGCCTAGTTCCAAAGAACGACGAGTAATGGACAAACCTTGGTTTTCTTCAATACTTTGGGCTACAACAGCAATATACTCCATTTTTCTTGAGCGACGTGCACGGGTTTTATTCTTCACATCACTAACTTGTCCCAACAGCTCGAATTTGCCTACCAATTTCTGCATTGCGGTCTCTGTCTCTGGCAAAATTTCGCCATTTTTATAGTGAATTTTAATAATTTCAATGCGTTGTTGATGCGTGTATATATAAAAATGACAGCGACCGAAATAGCGGGCTAGTTAGTCAAAATAACACCTCTTATTGGATACCCCTTTTACCTTACGTTACGCACATCTTCAAAACAATACTTGCAATAAGCATTTGTCCAACGCAATGGAAGTACTCAAAAATTATACCTATTCCCAAAAACAGTGCAAATACAGAATTTCGATCAATTTCTATTTTACCGGTCCTGTCAAAAATGTTTGAAAAACTGATGCATAGTCAAATTCAAGCGTTCTTTGCTCGAAATAGTCTACTTGCATCAAAACAGCACCACAGCGTTGCTCGAAGTAACCGAACGGATAAGAAATACGATAGATGAAAATAAAGCATCTTTTTTGATTCTCTGAGACTATTCTAAGGCATTTGACACTATTGATCACAACATTATGTGTAACATTTCCTTAAAATGTAGATATAATTTTTCTCCAGAATTAGTGAAGCTGATTTTTTCATATCTAACTAATAGACACCAAGCCGTTGTAGTTGGAGATCAGGTTTGGGACTTTCGGACTTTATACTGCTTCAATATGGTGTCCCCCAAGGATCAATACTGGGTCCAACTTTTTTCTTTATTTACGTTAATGAATCCCCAAGAGTAATTCGTCACTGTGATGAGCATCTTTTTGCAGACGACATCCAACTGATGAAAAGCTGCTCATTTGATATGATTGAGGATTGTGTTAGAAAGATTAATGAAGACCTCGCATCAATTAACTATTAGTCTGTTAAATGTGGCCTTACACTGGATCCTCAAAAAAAACCAAGTCATATCACGAAGACCAATAGATTATTCAAATATTCCAGCTATAGAACTAATAGAATAGATTTTGTAGAGACCTACTGCTAAGAATCTTGGTATATGTTTTAATCGTAGTCTTAACTGGAACACCCATATAACATAGGTAAAGCTTACGGTGCTCTTCGACTTCTTTGGCCAGCCAGGAATTTTACGCCCAGGAAAATGTTAGCGTTTAGTGAATTTTTTTGTAAACTCGACTCTCGACTCCATAAGCCAAAGGAAAAAAAAATAAATAAATAGAGTGGCGCGACAGCTCTTGAAGAGCCAAGGCCTAAGTGGCTTACTCTCATCAACAATTCTCTAGGTGCGGCGTGTGAAGAATTGAGAGGACCTACGATTTAACACCGATTCCGAACGTGGAGAAGCACTTTTTCATGACAGATAATACTCTTGGAAGTTTTGTCAGTTCTTCGCAAGATGCAGTGCCCGTGAAAGATGAAATAAAAACTATGGGTTCGAGTAGGACTCGAACCAACGACGTTCTGCTTAGCAGCCAACGCCCCTAACCATTAAACTACGGATACTACAACTTAAATGATACTTAAAGTCGCTATTAATAGTGTGGCACGCTATATTTATGGCTTAAATCGCTTTGACCACATATCACATTTCTCAAAAAGTATATATGGTATTTCCTTCGAAAATCTCTTAAAGCTCCGTACACTTATGCTACTTTATAATGAAATCAAATCGCATCAGCCCTCAAACGTTTATAATAGAATTCGATTCTCGATATCTACACACTCAAATGCTTCATGTGCGAAATGCAGAAAATACAAATATTTTCAAAAAGAAGACCACCGAAGATTATTCCACATTACAAACATTGTTTTTTTTCTCTCTGTTCCCTGGTTAGGTTGCTACTCATCGCTTTAATATGAATTGATTTTTTTCTTAATTCATAAATCAACAATTTCATAAAAATTTTTTGACCTCATTTTTGTCAGATAAAATGAGTTTTGGAGGAACATATTTAAATTTAAATTTTTATTTATGAATGTTAACTACATTTTTTGGTTTTTTTATTTTTTTTTTTGTGAGTTAAAATTTTGAATACAGGAGCAAGTTCCTAATACTCAGTCGTGCACATATTTCCTTTTTTTCTGGTCTTTATAAATATAAAAAAGCTCGTATGTAATTGTTTTTAATGTTTGCAAAACCGTATTTTCGTCTAAGTATAGATTCTAAAAGGTGATTTTTTAAGAGGTTTAGAACTTTTTTTTTTTTTTTTTAAACACAAAAAATTTGAAAAAATGAATGAAATATTTATTTATTTCGATAGTTTGAACCTTGCAATTTAATGTTTAAAGATAATTTCATGCAAATGTTGACCGCGGTTGCGTCTCACGTAGCCCATCTGCTGAGTCCAATTTTGGCATACTCTTTCACACATATCGGCCGGTATCTCACGAATGAATGCATGGATGTTGTCTTCCAGTGCGTCAATCGAAAGGGCTTGTCCCTATAGACATTAGCCTTGATACCCCCACAAAAAATAGTCTAATGGTGTCAAATCGCACGATCTAGGCGGCCAGTTGACCGGCCAAAAACGTGAAATTAACTGTTCACCAAACTCGCCTCGCAATTGCGCTATTGTTTCGCGTTCTGTGTGGCATGTGGCACCGTCTTGTTGAAACCACATTTCATGCAAGTCAAGAACTTCAATTTCGGGCAAAAAAATGTTTGTTATCATCGCTCGGTAGCGTTTACCATTGACAGTAACGCTGCGATTCGCATCATCTTTGAAGAAATATGGCAAAATAATGCCGCCGGCCCATAAACCGCACCAAACAGTGGCTTTTTCGGGATGCATTGGTAGCTGTTGCAATGCTTCTGGCTGATCTTCACTACAAATGCGGCAATTTTGCTTATTTACGTACCCATTCAACCAAAAATGAGCCTCACCGCTGAACACAATTTTTCGATAAAAAAGCGGATCCTCGGCCAGCTTTCCAAGAGCCCATTCACCAAAAATTCGGCGTTGTGGTAGGTCGGCTGGCTTAAGTTCTTGCACCAGCTGTATCTTAAAAGGCTTTACGCTCAAATCCTTCCGCAAAATTTTCCACGTAGTGCTGTAACAAAGGCCTAACTGCTGGGAACGGCGCCGAATCGACATTTCGCGGTTTTCTGTCACACTAACTGATACGGCCGCAATATTTTCTTCACTACGCACAGTACGTAAACGTGTTGGTGGTTTAATGTCCAACAAAGTAAATTTGGTGCGAAATTTGGTCACAATCTTCCGAATAGACTGCTCAGAAGGTGGAGAATGCCGACCATACAATGGAAGCAGCGCGCGATGAACATTTCGAACCGAGCACGAATTTTGATAGTAAAATTCAATAATTTGCAAGCGTTGTTCATTTGTAAGACGATCCATGGTTAAATTGCAAACCAATCTGAAGCTGTTTGACAGTGACACAAGGTACTAAACACACGTCAGGTTTCAAAACCCATGTTGCCAAAACCAAACCAGCTAAAAAATCACCCGTTATAAGTGTTCCAGGTTATAATTGATTAAGAGAATCCGTAGAACGTCTGATTTTAGTCGGAATTAAACCAACCTACTACAAAAATAAAAATACTCTTCCAAAACGATCAAGATAACACATTTTTCAAGGTTTTTTGTGTAAGTTTCTTCTAATAAAAATTCATCCAACATCCCTTCCCCAAAATGTATCTATAAATTGCTTCCAATAAATCAAACCTTCTATGCAATTTTCGTGAATCCACATCTAGCGGAAGGTTTATTCAATCGTTTACATATAAATGTGGAAATAAAATTCCCAACACATATTTCAAAAATAAGAAATGAGGAATAATGGAGTGGAAATATAACACTTTCTCCCTTTTAAACATTTATAGTTTCCAACCCTTTCTGCCAGTGTGTTTTGGTTTATCCTCGCTCCTTTCAAATTTATTCAAAAAAAAAAAAAAAAAACGTATGCTTTAGTAAAATTCCCTCCCCATCGTTGAACAAAACAAAATATTGCTCATAAAAACGAAAATATTTATAATCACACATTTATATTTGGTTAGAAGTTATCCGAAAAACCATCTAAGAAGGACGAAGAACGCAGTATAAATTGTGTACAAACCGATAGTAATTTGAAAAAAGGATTTTGTTATAGTTTCCAATTATTATTAGGGAAATTCTATGATAATGTTATGGTTGGTGGTTTGTAGAGCGAGGCAAATAACACATTATCGAACAGTCGAACAACATGCCGCATGTGTGACTTGACGATATAATCAAAGAAAAAGCCCGCAACCAACCAAATAGACATTCAGCAACCCTTTTTTTGATTGTTTTTTTTTTTTTTTTTTTTAATATTATTCCACCCCCAAAAGAAATCCACGATATTAGTTCCATGCAGCCAATATTGAATATTAAACAGTGAACACCCCTCAAGAATGGAAGCCAGTAGTCTCACTCAAAGAAATGAAGGCAATGGTAGTCCTTTAGAGACCGAAGTAAAGTCAATGTTTAAAGACCGTCTATATTATGGATCCTACGAAAGCAGTTTAAATGGTTCTAAAAACTGTCGAAAAATACGAAAATAACTTTAACGAACTGCTTTATTTGAAATCAATCTATTTCTCAGGATTAGAGCATACATTTTTTTTTCAAGTGTGTGTGTACTTCCCCGGAATAAATTTCTCATGCTTTTTACTCTTCACGACCTTTATGAAAAGTTTATATATATAGCTACTAATATAGTCACAAATAAATTTCCAAAAACAAAATAGAAACACGAAATCCCTTCCTCATATTTAATGTAAAGCTTCATCCATATGGAACGTCTTTCCGTTTCCACGTGCCTATCCCTTTTCAGCGAAGATAATAATACCATTTGGAAAATTTGCCATAATGCCTGTATCGCAGTACATAAAAAGTCTCTAATTCGATGACACCATCTGAAATCGATTGACAGGATATTATTTTTTTTTTTAAGGCTCATGTCCCTTGACTATTCTTATGTTGTCCTGATGTCGCTTATCCTGTCTTATTATACTCCTCGTAGCCTCTCGTCTTTGCTGGATTATATTTTGTGAAAAAAAGAACTTCTTTGGAAGTTCGCATGTCTCTGGAACATGATGTGTACGATTATCGGTACGTGGGAAATGGACATTTTTCAAGGAAGAAAACTGCTCGTAACGTAAGGGAGTGATCCTGAGCGAAATGCGAATTCCTAGTGTTCTTTCTCTTTTGAGTTTTGACCCAAATGCAATTTTTTGCTGCTTTCAATTTGTTTGTTGACAACAAGAGAAGTAGTAGTAGTATATAAGGGTATTATGTAAATACAAAAAAAAAAAGAAAATAATCCTGATTTTGTATTCACAATGCAATGGGGTAGGTTTATTTTGCTGTTAGTAGATGACAAATGACAAAACGAAAATATTCTGGATCCGGTTTTCAATATTAACACTTTTATCAATTGGATTTTGTATCTAGTAATTTTTTTGTCATGGGAATGGTAACAAACTCGGTTAAAATCTTAAGCTCACATCTTAGAAGTTTGAAAAATGATAATAATTATAGCGCTTTACGATACGATACGATGCATCGGGATGGTATCGAATAAAGAAATATTTTATAGGTATGGTATCGTTATCGACTTTGATACGATTCCGATACGATACCCGAGGAAATTAAAATAAAAGAAATTATTTTTTCATTGTTAGAAGAAGAGTTATTTGTATTTAATTTTTCATTAGGAACGCTACAAAAGTAGACTGATAGGGACAGCAAACGACGCCTTATTTTTTTCCGCTTTCTTGACATTTCTCCTTAGTAAGGTTTGCCATTTCATCATTTAAAGGTATACGGTCCAACAACGAGTCGAAATTATTAAAATTTACTACCGAAATTCAGAGTCAGTGGTCAACACTTTAAGAGCGCTACTCAACTTCAGCGATGAGGCTCATTTCTGGCTGAATGGTTTCGTCGATAAGCACAATATGCATTATTGGTCAGGCAGCAATCCACATGTGCTTCACGAGGCACCATTATATCCCGAAAAAATCACTGTTTGGTGCGGTTTACATACTGGTGGTGTCATTGGGGCGTACTTCTTCCGTGATGATCAAGACCGGCACGTTACTGTGAATCGCTACCGCTCAATGCTAACCGATTTATTTTTGGAATGAATTGGATGATATGGACTTGGACGATATGTGGTTTCAACAAGACGGTGCCACATGTCACAGAGCGGGCAAAACAATCGAATTATTGAGAACGAAGTTCGATGAGCGCATTATCTCCAGAAATGGACCTGTGAATTGGCTGCCTCGTTCATGCGATTTAACGCCGTTAGACTATTTCCTGTGGGGCTACGTCAAATCTATGGTTTATGCCAACAAGCCAGCGACGATTGATGAACTTCGTACGAATATCGAACGTGAAATTGCAGCAGTATCGGCCGATTTATGCTTGAAAACCGTCGAAAATTGGGTTCAGCGTCTGGACTTCTGCAAGCGTGCCCGTGGTGGCCATGCAAAAGAAATCGGGTTCCATACATAATAGCATCAAATGTACTTCCACAGGAGTAAAGAATTTCATTGATATCCAAAACCGTCCCTAGCGTCCCTATTGAAAAACCCTTTCTGTTCTAAATGAAGGTCTGGGCTTGGGCTTGAATTAATAACATACGTTTTATTAATCTGAACTCGAATGAAAAATTTTCAATAACACCTACCGAAGTTTAAAAACATAAATTTTCAGTTGCACAAAAAGTAACTAAAGTTAGTTAGTGAAGTATCTAATTAGTTTAAGGTAACTTATAATTTAATTTTATAAATTCTATAATTTGGTGTCATGGCTTAGACTTACAGACTTTCACATTTATATACATATTATTTATAAGCTTCTATAGGTACATATTAAAATGGATTCTCATGGGCAATACTGTTGTATTCCGTGGTGGTTTCTGTGAAAAAAAAAATTGGAAAAACCTCATGGAAGAGTGGGAAAAATGCCTTGGTTTTCAAATAGAAATCTGGAAAATTTGGAAAATATCGGTTTTCAAATGGAAAATGGAAAACTTGGAAAACTCATTGGTTTTCAAAGGGAAAATTGAATTTAATTGTAGTTTTGATTGATTGGGTTTGAAATGAAAACTGTGAGATTTGGTTTCCAAATGAAAAAGTGGACAGTTCAACATGGTTTTTCGAATGGAAAATAATTTATTATTAAGCAATGCCTCGCGGAAAACATTTACCAATATAAGTGTGGGCAATTAAAGCAAAGAAAATTGGACGATCTGTTTCCGTCGTGTGTAATTTTCTTAATTTGGCCGAAAATTATAATGCTGCTACAAGATCTGGTTGACCAAACTTATTGAAAGAATTATGAATTCTCACGAATAGAAATAAATAGAGTGGCGCGACAGCTCTTGAAGAGCCAAGGCCTAAGTGCCTTACTCTCATCAACAATTCGCTAGGTGCGTGTGAAGAATTGAGGGGACCTACAATTTTATGCCGATTCCGAACGGCAAAGTTGAGAAGCACTTTTTCATGGCAGGTGATACTCTTGGAAGTTTTGTCATTTCTTCGCAAGAGGCAGTGTCCGTGAAAGATGAAATAAAAACTTTGGGCTCGAGTAGGATGCGAACCCACGACGACGTTCTGCTTAGCAGCCAACGCACCTAACCACTAAGCTACGGACACGAAGCTAGGTGGAATAAGTTGAATGTTGGACAGATATTGCAGCATGACAAAGAAGCAAGATTAAGGTTTTTAAGATGTAATATGGCATGGAGAAGGGAGTGGGTATCCGTTATTTTAAGTGATGAGTGAAAATTAGTTTGGATGGCCCCAATTAGCTTTATTGGGATATGAAAATGAGTCGAAACTTTGAAGGTGGCAGTGTTGATGCAGGGAACTAACTTCACTGGGAACTACCTTCACATAGGAATTAACTTCACCTCAAGTGGGAAATATCTTCTCTTTTTTCTCGTGAAGTTATATCACAACTATGGTGGGACATTACTTCACTTTTCTGTGCGTAATAACTTCACTTTGATGTGAAGCTATTTCCCACAGAAGGTGGGAATTTATTTCACTTATGTATTTATGATTTACAAAATATTAGATACCATGTTTTGTATTTTACTTTCGCCTCAAAATCAATGACTAAATAATTTCCAGTGGTGGGGTAGGTTAATGAAAGTTTCGTTTAATCCCAGATGCTCTTCTTTTTGTTTTATTATTTACATTTAGAAAGCCTGCTTAGCATATAGCATTGTAAGGTAGTCCTTAAGAGTAAATACATTTTTCTTTTAATCTATATAATTGAATAGCTTTTTTCTGTACGTTCGCTAACCAGCCAAACCGGTTGACCGATTTCCTTTTTTTTTTTTACTAAAGAGGATTTGTGTAGAAAGGTTTAGGACAAATTAAATGTATACTTTTCAAATCACAATTCGCGCGAATTTTTTTATTTTCACACCCCAAATTGTTTCTCTGTTTGGCAAACAAAATTTCGGCTCGCTTTGTATATTGTATTTCTCGAGGTAGACCTCAAAGAATGTTGGTTCCATTATACGCGGGCAGTCCAAAATCTACGATACTAAACCAAAACTGAGGACCATTCCCAATCTTTTTGAATGATACAAAAAACACCTGGTTTTACCATTATTAAGTCCAAAGAATATAAAAAGAGCGTTCGATTTATTAGAAGCTGAAGCTCAAACTATGAACTTAAGCCTACTCTGGCTACCAAAAACATGACATTTTTGAATTCATATTCATATTTGTTTGCATTCTCTAAAAATCTTTGAATAACGGGTGGGAATTAACTTCACAAAAAATTCTGATGAAGTAATATCCCACCATAGTTGGGATATAACTTCACCTATAATATAATACTAACAATTTTTTAGGGGCGGGTACGATATCCCGGGGATCGCAACAAGATTCCCACTACCACATAATGCAAAAGTCAAGACGATACTTTAGCTGGTGGGCGAGGGAGAGGCGGACGAAGTCGCAGGCATCTGCTAGTATAAAATAATAATCAACTGGATAAATAACTAGTCTCAGAAACGTGAGCGTTTCGTTCCAGTATCGATGTTCATTGGGTTTTTACAAAAGACAATAGACAACAAAAACGATCAAATAATATGTATTATTACAAGTAAACTACTATTAGTAAATGCTTTTGAAAGAAAATTCGAACTTTGTGCACGCAGTGTCGAAAATAGAAGTATTTCAATCGACATCGATATATCCGATAATTATCGATCAGTGCGTAGCGACAATACGATTGTAAGCATTCTTTATAACAACACTGTTCAATTTTACATTCTCTTTAATATGGTATTGTAGTAGGAGGGCCATTAATTTTATTTATATTCGCTTGCATTATTATGTACATTCAATATAACGGCAAGCTCGACCGTATAATGAACCGTAAAGAAAACACGCGATGCTTTATATGTTATATACATGAAAGTTCTTTCGTCTTGTTGAAAGACAAAACTTGGTTAAGCTATTCATTGCTCATCGTGCCTTTGTAAAGTGACATTATTTTGTTAATAAAAATTGCCTTGTGACCAGTATAATTTAATGTTGTATATTT
Source organism: Sphaerophoria rueppellii (assembly GCA_920937365.1). Classification (NCBI taxonomy): domain Eukaryota; kingdom Metazoa; phylum Arthropoda; class Insecta; order Diptera; family Syrphidae; genus Sphaerophoria; species Sphaerophoria rueppellii. Next base: position 37,212,530 of record CAKKXW010000002.1, read on the forward strand.
TTACTGTGGCCATTCTTACACGATAGTATTGAAAAACTTTATAAATACGTGTATCGTATCGATATCGATAACGCAGGTACTGAACATCGTGTCGGTTATAGTATCGACCTTTGATACGATATTATACCGATATTTTTATCGCATATCGTGAAGATCTAGTTAAAATCAATTGTTCGACAAAGAAACATCACGAGAGTCCTTCCACACTTTTTCTTGCTTCCTCACCTCTCACCTGAATGCTTCCTGAAATCTTGTCTTCTGTTTTGTTCAAATATAAGAAATCTAAAACTATAATGTATTTTATTTTAAATTTCTGAGAAAAAGTCAAAGTTACACGATTCACTTTTAAGAAGTGTCATCCGCCTTGTCATTAGCACTTAGAATAATTATGATAGTTCAGTTGGAAAAAAGGATGACATAAAATCTTCTCTGGTATTTTTTCCACGTAGAGTTGACTTCATTTTAATTATTTGCCTTTTTTCTGTTAACTATAAAAAAAATGGAATAAAAATGTATTCAACAACTAGATTATTCAAAACAGAAGGACATTATATGCCAAGTCAATTTTTCTTCCTTGCATCAAGAAATACATAGACAAAAAAAAATGGTAATAAAAAATACTCCAAGAATAGTGTCCATTCAGAATAAATTAAAATGTACAACAGAAAGGATATAGATTGAATGAATATATACAGACACTCGGATGTCGAGAGTCTCACTTCCTTTTAACAAATTGTACTGCAGCAAAATACGCAAAGCGTGTTGGAGGAAATTTCTCTCTTGTCTCGAGCAATTATTATTATTGGAAGGCGAGCAAACTAGTTTAATTAAATCAAGATCAAAAAAAAGGAGTTGAAAATAATTCCTCTTAGTTTTATGTCCTTAATTTTTTTTTTTAACTCAGGATTTATAATTTTTTTTTTGTTTTGTTTTGGGACGAGAATAAATTATTATTAGAAGGAACATAATTGAATAAAGTTGTTTTTTTTCTCTCTTCTCTCTTTTTTCAGTTGATGAATTAAATTTTTTGTTTAAATTTGAGCCAAACATGATTTGGGAAAGAGAAAAGTTAAAAAAAAAATAGGATAATATTGAAGAGTAATTTGAAATTTTATTCATGTGCGGAACTTAGTAGGGATATTGATTTTGTGCTTTTATCGGGAAAGGATTACTTTTGGAAAAAAGGCTCGACGCAAAAAAAATTTTAGATGTTTGGTTTAAAGACTTTTAATGAATACGCATCCGTTTTGTATCATTTATTTTTTATTATATTGGAAAAAACAATCCTTAAAGCGTTTCTCTGAAAAAGAAATGTTTTTTTTTCGGAAGTAAGTGAGACTCATTCTCATGAAAAGGAACTGCATTTTTTTTTTCTCTTTTGTTTTTAGCTTTAAATCTAACATTACGTTTAAAATAAACGAAAACAAAGAAGCAGTAATTTTATGTTTGCACATATGTATGTACTTGGAATTGCCCTTTATACTTCATGTTATTGCTTTTACCGTAAAAAGCTTCTAGTTGGAGAAATTATTTTTTTACGAAATAAGTAAAGTATTAACTACAGTATTCGCCGCTTTATTGCACTGACCATTTTATCTGATTTTTTGGTCAATATTCCGGGTGGTTCAATTAACGAAATCCCTCTTAATTGACATATCTGTTCAATTAAGCGAAACCCGTATGATTGCACGAGTAGGTCAACTAAAAAATAAAATATTGATCCCAGAAATTCACTCTATAAACATTTCAGTAGGTGGCACGCGTATATACGCTTAAAATTAACAGTGCACAAAAAAACGACTAATTTTTCGTTTTAGCATTTTGGCATCACTAGTTGAAGGTGTGAAAACGCCAGGAGAAAGAAAGAGAATGTCAGCGGGAATTTTTATCCAGAGATCAGAATAATCTGCTCAAAGAACCAAAGAACCTTGCTATTTGAAAAAATGGGAAAGCATTTCATTTTAAGGAATCAACAATTGAGTCCTTGCTTCATTTCAAAAGAGAATTCGAAGAAGAATCATGAAACATGAGTCAACATGACTGCTATAGTCAAACAATAGCTAGCTTTCATTTGTTATACATGTGTACAGTTCGCTGTACTGACAGTGCTGATAATTTTAGTGCTTCCCATTCCACTAAAGGAAGCAATAAACGACGAACATGTTTTCCGATTATGTTCGTGTGCGCTATAAATTCGTCGTGTAGGGGTAGGGGATGGTTTGCGAATTGTTCGGTGTTGAAATTATTTTCCTATTTTCTCGGGTCCGTCCGTTTCGTAGTTTGCCCTGTAGGGAGATGATCGCGAAGAAATCTTATTTTTTCTATTAGATAACTCAAACTTTCAAGAATCAATACGAAACGATGTTCGCCAATTATGTGTTTGCCGTGTAGAGAATAACGCAACTGAGCATGTTCGGAAAACATGAGAATCAATTTTTAGGTTTGTTTCATTATAGCTTTGTTCAGGGAGAAAATGACAGCACAGCATAGTACAGTACAGCTTCATGTAAACTGTCAGAACAGTTTGGAACAGTTAAGAACAGAAAATGTGTTCTACCCAAAAAGATGGAACAGAAAATCTTGTCCTAAACTGTTTTAAACTGTTCTAGACAGACTCAATGAACACCAAATCAGAACAGTCTGGAATAGTAAATGTGTCAATGAACAACAAAAAGCTGTACTTTTCTGTTCTAAACTGTAACAAACTGTGCAAAACAGTGTCGCTGAACAACATGCCTTATAATTTGTTGGTCTTTCCAATTATCCGAAAAATGTCCGTATATTTAGTTTTTCTGCTGCATATTTTTAAGATCAATTAAGCCAGTAATTCGGCTAAGCTTTATAAAGCTTTATTTAATACGGGAGATTTTCGAAGCTTATTTTTTTCGATCAATTAAACGGGATGTTCAATTAAGCGAGGTGCAACTAAGCGGGGATTACTGTATACGAGGGTTCACGTGTCTCATCTGGCCATCTGGGTGGCAAAGCAAGCTTAGGTATACCCCTTTAATAAATAGACAGCTCTTGAAGAGCCAAGCCTAAGTGGATTACTCTCATCAACAATTCTCTAGGTCAGTGTGAAGAGTTGAGGGGACCTTCAAATTTAACGCCGATTCCAAACGTCAAAGTTGAGAAGCACTTTTTCATGACAGATGATACTCATGTAAGTTTAGTCAGTTCTTCGCAAGAGGCAGCACCCGTGAAAGATGAAATAAATTGTTTATGGATACGAGGATATTAGTAGGATTCGAACAAACAAAGTTCGGCGTAACAGCTAAAGCACATAACCATTACGCCACGAACACTACTATCTCGGAAGGTAGTAAAATAAAAATAATTGATGCTGGTAATTTTCGAATAGCAAAGGCCAATATTTAGTTATGTTACATTAACTGTGTTCCGTTTTGGTCTTGATTTCGTTTTTACCAAGAAGTACGTTGTATTTATTTAGGTTAAGTATTTGAGCGAATATGTCCTCCTAATGAATTTTTGTTTTCAAACAGAATGACCTTCAATCTTTTTAACTCCTAGGAACCACTGCAGCTATTCTATATGTTGTCCTTTTTTCCTATGAAAATGAAATTGTCTCAAGTGTTCTTCCACATCTTCTAAGAACAAACTAAAACGTTCAAAGAATGACGGCAAAGCAAAGTCACAATTCATTAAACATCCATTTTCGTCTTGCAATCATCCAAAGCAATAAAAATTCCATCATTCAGGCACACACCATCCCACCGAGTGCAATATTTCAAAAATTCATATCAATGCAATCACAAAAATAATATCCTTGTCAGAATCATTTTTGTCACCACTAAAAGACGTCAGTATTCGTCGTCATAAATGTACGACATTTCCCTCCATCCATTTTGCAATCATGTTTGAATGAAGGTTCTTTTGGCAGAAATGCGTTATTGTCACTAACCGTGCACAAAAATGTCACCATCATAATGTGTCAAAAATTCCTTAATTAATATCCTCCGCTATATAAATATGTGCTGAACGTCATATTGCATGCTAGGTACCATATAGCCTGAAGCTTTGTGCAGTCGACATATTTCTGGAGAATACTTTCCTGCCACCAAAACCACGTAAAACCGCTGAAAAATGCAAATTCTACCTTTAGGTGGTGGCTGCAGCAACAAAAGCCGTCTACCACTTATTGTGCTGCGAGAGATTCAACCCGAAATATATATGAATTGTGATTGTTGTCATGTTTGGTAAAAGTGCCAAAAGCATTTAAAGCCATCCGCGGAATTTTGGAAAGAACTTCTTCTATAGGGTGTAAGAAGTCATCCATACAGTGGCACTGTAGATATTACATGTGGGTTAAATCTAATTTACATAAGTGTTTCTTATAAAAAATATTTGTTTGAGTGAATTCTAATGTTATTTAGTTTTAATTGTTTGATCAAACTTGACATCCTCCACTCTCCCAAAAGTAATAAACTAAATATCCTCCTATAATGCACATATCTTCGAGTAGAAGACAAAATTTGTTTAGTTCTGAAACCTATTGAAAAATAAAAAGAAAAGTTGTCCAAATGGAAGTAATGTGTTGTTGCACTTGCAATTTTTGTTTTCCACCAAAAAACACATATGGCACTATGGCAGTTCGAGTTTGAGAAAAATAGAACCGGAGATGATTCTTAAAAGCATTCACATTTCTGGTAAAGTGAAAATAAAAAAAAGCAATCTACCATCGAAAGGATGTAAGTAGTCAGTTTTTCTCCAAGTGCTGGGGGAACACCTTTTTCATAAATCATTTGCAACTCAGCAACGGGAGTGCCATATCCTTTTTTTTATCCTTCTACAACTTTCAACGTGTGTGAGTCTGTGAGTGTGTGCAGAATTTGTTTTTCTAGTCTTCTCGGTTCTCTCTGCTGTCTGGTTGAGGATCCAATATTTTGCCGCTATCTCTCAGGTCCGTCCCGGATGTCTATCTGAGTTTGTTACAACAGCAAGTGAAATAGACCAACAAAAAATAAGACAACCACTTTTTGTTTTTTTTAAAGACTGGATAAGGGCACAATTGAATTCGACTCAGCTCTAAACTCAACTCAACTCAACCCGACTTGACTAACTTGACGACCATAACGAACGAAACGACCAATGACCGAAGACGGAAACATCTGCCGCGTCACATAAAAATAGAAAAAAAGAAGAAGTGGTGTCTCCGCAAAGTACCAATCTATGCTGGTACTTTTTCAAGTGATATGGTGAAAGGAAACTTGTGTCTCTCATACGATCGTGAATTCTCTGACACATAGTCAGCACACAGTCAAACTAAGAATAGAAGTAGAAGTAATAGCATTTTGATAACGTTAAAAGGATGTTATCAGGTTATTGACCAGGGCTGTCGAGGTTGTTTGAAAAGTTTTATAGAATTGTGTCTACAAACTTTTGTGCTGATAAGAAAAATGTGTATCATGTCGACAGCCCTGTCAAATACAGGTCAAATAAAAAGTACCATGTAGAGTTCATGTTAGGTAGGTATATGGTGGCAGATATGAAACTATTATGGCAGGACCCTTAGTTTAAGTGTCTCTGATTGGAAAAAGCAAGACAAAAAATAATGATAAAATAAAGCAGCAAATAAAGTTATGAACATAATTTGAAGGAGACTACTCGTTCTTCTGTCCATTATTGACAGAGATTAGGGTTGGAGGTGGAGTAGGTCATAGTTCTTGTGTGTGCTGTGCTAATGGACATTTTTGTTATTTAATAAAGTTTTTGATAAGGTAGATTTATGTACAAAAAAATGTGTAACAACGTTTGGTTAGTAATACATACTTGTTTTTTGTTTGCTTACCATTTCAATTTGGTACTAATTGAAGTGCTGCTTATTAGTCGATGTTACAAATTTGATGATGGATGTTGTTTTGAACAGGATCCACTATCTTATTCCTTTGAGGAGTTGCTGAATACAGAAATCTATTAACATGCATGATTTAAGGTGCCCTCTACATGCTACACACGTTAATGTCTTCCCTCAGAATTTCTGTCGAAAGAAGACGCAACGGTTACAGACAACGAAAACTACGAATTAAATAACATCTTCAGGGACATGTATTTGACAAAATAGAATGCATATAACTTCATCTTTGTTCATTAATTGAATATACTACATGTAAATATCTTGAAAACAGAGCTTATCAAGTGAAATTGAGATAATTTGTCCCAAAACCATTGCATTCTAAATCCCATGTCTTGTGAAGTAGCCATTAAATCCTTCCTTCTTTTTTACATTGGATCTTAATGAAACTTTCTTATGTGTCCAAAACAGTGGAATTCTCATTTTACCGGATGGTATGAATATCTTCAAGAACACAAAAGCTGGTATAATCAGTTTTTCACCGTGATGTAAGTAAATTAGTTTGAATTTGAATCTCCTACAACCAAAGGCGTTGGATTAAATCTTTTTCTGTGAAGTAGGTATAAAATGCTATTAATAAAGTAAAATTTTTCTTTACCAAAGGCAATGTTTGATTAACGTCTATTTTTTATTCCGGGAAACTGAAAAGTTTAACGTCGGCATCTAGCAATTAAGCCTTATCCGACGTGTGACCATTCACACTGGTATTTATTTATGAGTGTTGATATTCACCCTGATGATCCACCAGCATGCAAAAGCACGCCTCAACTCTCTAAAGAAAGAAGCGGGTACCCTGCATCTAGATTCACACCAGTATCAATTCAATAAGTGCCAGCTCTTATTCATCTTTGTTTGATTCTAGACTACTATTCATGCAACACACAAAACTGCACTCAACCTTCAGTCACCGAAAGAAGAGCCGTAAACCGTGATTTGCGAATAGCAGCTGGGGCCAAACTCAGACAACCACAACCCCCACGAACACGAAGGTCCATCCCACTAGTGAGGTGGCAAATCCTCACTACCCGCGGTACACAATTGCACCTGGGTGAGGGGTAGGTGTCACATTTTGGTTTTGTCCACCGAAAGAAAAAACATTGGTTGATTTAAACACACTTCATTGTTAATCAACAATTTGACGATAGTTGTGAAATTAAACAAGCTTTGTGATTGAAACAAATAAGATCGCATGATTAAATCAACAATGCGAAAAACCCGTTTTGCGAATAAAGGATTGCCACAATTGAATTGGTTGCTCGACAACAATACTACGTTAAGGACAATAAAAAAATTGCATTGGATTCAGAATATTTGCTCAAACTATTGAGCCGAAGTTAAACGATCAACAAAAGTACCTATGTGTATGACACCATTAGATATACAAGGTGTGATTCCGAACGGCAAAGTTGAGAAGCACTTTTTCATACTCTTGGAAGTTTTGTCAGTTCTTCGCAAAAGGCAATGCCCGAGAAAGATGAAATAAAAAACTTTGGGCAAGAGTAGGTCTCGAACCCACGACGTTCTACTTAGCAGCCAACGCACCTAACCACTAAGCCACGGACACTATTGGACATTGGAATTGGAATAATTTCACTTGATTCTGAAGGCCGAATTTCACTTCAAAACAATGTTTATTGTAATGCAAATCCACGGAATGAGTTGATTCAAGATGTCTTTCCAAGCATTGAAGCATTGAGATGAAGTGCAATAATGGCTGGTACAGATTAAAGTCTTTATAAAATCGATTCAACAATTTATATTGAACTAGACAAATAAATGCATAATTTTTTTTCCGTTTGAGTGTAGTAAATTTTACAACGAGACGGAGTTTTTGAATTTTTTACATTTATGCATTTATGTACCAGGACTGCCTCCACATTTTTTTACTCTGATGGTGTGAGCATTACTATGTTTCGGGACATCAATCATCTTAAACCTTACAGTACTACAAGACTAGCCGTGAAGAAGTTAATGGCATACGTCTTTAGTTTCCTGTTCGACTTGAATTCACTGAAAAATAAATAAGACGAAAGGTCAATCTTTAAAAATATGTGGTTTTGACTTAGAAATTTCTGTTTTTCTTCATGGTCAACTATACAGGGTATCCTGTAATTTGTCTGCCATATACTTTGGGATGTGATTCTTGGTCATATTCTTAGAAAATAATCCTTCTAATACAAAGTTACTTTTTCATCACTTTTTGACGATTAATAAAAAGGCTCACTTTGTATTTAAGTTGTGTGTGACTTAAAGTTTTTTTTTTTTTTGTCAAATACCTTATGCGAAAAGAACGTAAAGGCTTGCTGTCAAAATCCTAATTACCTTACCGTAATTATTCATCAGATAAGCAAATACAGGCATGATTTTTCTAAGAATATTGTTCATTTCTGCCTATCCATCGATTACCGTATTCTTCACCCTGCCAATCTCTAATTTCCGAACCGTTGTTGGCCGAAGTCCTGCAAAGCGGGCAGGGGTTTTGCTAGTTTAATATATACTTATATATGGATCGCATTAATCTTCATCATACGTCCTGCTTCAATGCGTTAATTCCATTAGACTAAAGCTGCCTACGTCCGCAGGTTCATGCCAATAAATTGACAAGAACCTCTCAAAAGCACCACAAGAAGGTGTAGGTCAGCACGTTCACTTACTGTTGAATATGTACTCGGAAACAAGTTTCCTTTTCAGGTCCATGATTTTACCTCCTTTTATTTCGGGAACAAATTATTTTTACTAATGAGAAATTTCAATCTATGGGCTTAGAGTGTTCCGGACTGAAACTGAAAGTTTGAATTGATTGAAGCGCCACCCAACTGCGGAGGAGAATGTTTAAACTAAATGTTTCTTGCTGAGAGAGAGAGAGAGGGGATCACCTTCCTATGAGAAACTTGACTTCCGCTAAACTTATAAAGCCGTTAAGGATTTGAATTTTCAAATTAAGGTAGATTTGGATATCTTTTAATTTCAAAATAAAATGTGTTTGATCAAAATTTTCAAATATTTTGATTGCTATATGTTGAGACCAAGTAGGTGAGTGCTAAATAAATGAAGAGATAAAAAAAAAAAAACAATTAACATCACTTCATAAGAAAAATTAATTATATCAATAATACGAATTTTAATCATTAATTTAAAAAAAAAGGAACGAGGAATTATTCGTTTTTTTTTTTTAATTAACTTTTTGGCCAAAAGTGTTGCAGTTGAAATGTCGAGTTTTAGAGAAAAATATTTTTGTTCTAATGGTATTCACTTTGAACAAGTGCAATTTTTGGCCATTTTGGCATTTCACTACTAAGTAATGAAAACCTTATTTGAAATTGTGCTCCAATAGTGCTCTAGAAACAGTTTTTGTCTATACCTTAATCATTTCGATACTACATCCAATCGCATCACAATATAAATTGAAAAAACGCAGTTTTTGTCCGGAACACTCCTAAGTCTTATTCTATGGGTTGATTAACCTATGAGATAAGAACGGAACTGGAGTATTTGATTAACATGGCTGTTAAAATGTAAGACAATGACTTTTTCAAAGACAGGAACACCGTCTACTTATGACTATAGTTCCTCAGAGTACATTTTAACTCGTCCTCGTGTTATCACTGTATGATATCTTTGAGTCTTGTATTCTCTCATTTTTTTTTACGTATTAATAGTATCGTCAATAAAGCCAATTCAGTATTTTAAGGTTAATAAAAGCACAGGAAATATGATAGATATTTTTACGTAATCGACCAAGTTGATTTTGACTTAAAGTGATTTTCATCATCATCGTCTTAGGCCTGGCCAATCAAGTTTCTGCCCTTATCTGCGCCTCAGATGTGATCCGGTCCAAACCTTATTTAGCAAGATCTTCGTTTGCAACGCTGTCTTCTACCATGATATGTACATCAAAGCGGTAACGCTTTAAAATTCAAGGTACTTTGAAAGACTAAATTATTTTCTTTTGGCTTTGAGAAGGCGCCCCGTTATTTCTTCTTTCTTATTGTTATTGGCTGCAAAAACTGTATTGATCTAAACCTAAGGTTATTCAAGGATAGCACTACTTCGAACTCCTACTCTTCTACTTCAATAGTTATTCTTCCTCTGTCAACGTTTGCTACAGACGGAATTTTGTTTTTCCTTCATTTGTTTGAAGTCTCAGGACTGTCGCAAATAATTCCATTCAAGAAACTTAATAAAGCTGACCTCTGTAACCATTCAGAGCAAATTTTAACGTTCATTAAATATACCCACACGATAAAATGAAAAAAAATCACTAAAATTTGAATATGATCTTAATCTAGAATTCCAAACAATTAAATCGATGACATTATTTTGCACAACTCATTTGTTTTTATTGTAATCAGCCAATTTAAGGGTCATAAAGGTCTACGCTTGCAAATACACAACAATTTCACCAGATTAAATTGCTCGAAGCTTTTGGAATGACGAAAAATAAAAAAAAATAAAAATGAACAATACAAACAAAATAACTGAAAACACTTGAATTTGTTTCAGAAAAAGAGCTGCTCGCTGTCGTCTTTTGTGTACCTAACTTGGTTGTGCCTCAAGATGCCTTCACAATAATCGTTTTAAATATTTGTTTGTTCCAAAAAAAAAACTTTCTGCTCTTTAACCGAACAAAGCATTTTCATATTTTGCTATACACTTATATAATAAAAAAAAGACGCACAGATAGGTAGAGGAATACTTGAGTAATTGAAGTATATAAATTGCGTTTTCATGGCGCATTTACGAAGCAGCAAAACAACACAAGAGGTCGGTTCCTCCATCTCCGCGTACTTCATGGACCGCTCGTCCCGAAATTGCGAATAATATTTCCATGTCATCCTTGACTTAAGGCGTATTGCCATGCTATAAGCTGAGGCTGCTGCCTCTTTGACAAAGCGGCCCGCTCTCGCGCGCCACCTCGCGGCAGAGAAGATAAAATAAAACAATTATAAAATAA
>CAKKXW010000002.1:37234477-37248665 GCA_920937365.1 Sphaerophoria rueppellii
ATCAATCTCGTGCAAGCAGTTTATTATAATTTGCACAAGGAGGCCTTATCTGTGTTATCGAATTGCAGACTGTTATAAGTAAATTACAAAAGGTCTTATTCAAGCAAAATAAAAACAATCATCCTTAAATAAGTCTTAAAATAACACTATAGAAGCTATTGCTTCTGAATATTCAGGAATCGGACCTTATACAAGATAAATTGTTACTTGGGTATCCCTTCCAAGAAAACTTTTGTTAGCCAGGTTAGTGGAATGGAATTCAATGAGAACAACATGAAGATTATCCTTCCGTATACTACCTACTATATGTCGTCGCATTGGGGGGGCGAAGAAGTGAACAACTCGAAATGGAAATGTATCTTCGATGTTTCGAAAGTTTTATTGCTTTCAACCTGCCAAGGTCCCGGTCCCATTCCCCATTCGTAGTCATTCTCAACGAATACTAATGAATCTTTAAACAACTCTATAGCACTGTTTATAGGAAGATTATGGCCTTCCTCCTTGTTCTATGAATGGAAATGGATCAGCAGAATTCAGGAGGAAAAGAAAATAATATGTCCTTACGAATTTATTCGACATCTATATTTCCTCGTTACGTGCTAATGTACTTGTGCCCAAAGTCCCGTGACGCTCACAATGTTTTCGTCTGTCGTCGTCTTTGCTCTGTCTATAGAACACCCCCGCTGTTTGTTGATATTCGACAAAAGCAAACGCATCTCAGCAAGACTCAATTTGAGCACGATGTCAATTCGTGTCTTTTTTTCGTATGTGTGTCGGATACGGAGTGCTTTGCTCCGTTGACATAAATTTGTATCTTTTCAGATAGATAAAGGTCCTCTGCTGCTGTTATTCTTAGATTCACGTTTTTTTTGTTGCTGTTATTGTCAATAACTGCTTCTGTACTTATATTCTCGAAGTCCTTGAAGCTTGTACTAACACAAACAAAGTGCTCTTTATTGCATTTCTTGTGTTGTCCTGTGTTTTGTGTATTAAGAACAGTATTGCCATATACCATGAAATACTTCTTCTGTAAGAAATGGCGTTAAAACTTTAAACCCAGTCATAACTGTCCATTTACTGTTTAAAAATTAAAATTAAACTATTTTTAATTTCTTACTTTTATTTACATACAAAACTTTAGATCTCCTTGCTGGCAACACTCTTGCCATGCTGTTGATTCAAAGTTTACGGTGCAAATACACAACATATTTTCTCTATGCATGTACCGTTTGTCGAATCAAACACAAAAACAAGGATGTTTTGTCGTCCTTTCGAAAATTCTTTGTTTTTCGAGAAAAAAAAAACAAGAAACATTTTCAAAAGCAAGCACGTTCAAGGTAAGCGTTGCGGCACCACTTTGTTTGCAAAACATATAAGAGACTCCACAACATACCTCATGCCGCAGCACCGCTCTTCTGCCAATGTACTACATGTTTGCAACCACACGACGACGCATGGTGATTGTTTAGCGTTGGAATTAGAGAGGAAGCTTAGTACCACCACGTTGCAATGAATGCATAATTGAAAAAGTAGGCACTGGTACAGTGGAACAGTAAACCTCATTTCGTGTGTTTAATGAGGATGTTGAGCGTCATTTCAATTATAATGCACTACAGCAATAATATGTATTTGCAAACCTCAGAATGAGTCAGAATTCGCAACTTTTGTTTTCTCTTTAATTTGAATATATTCGCATTCAATTGAAGTGACATCTGTCAAAATGGAAGATGAATTCCTTGTGGGCATATCGCATATCCATATTTACGTTGTGTTTTTATTTAGTCTCGTAATTTCTTTCGTGTCAGCAATTAGGTAAATTGACTTTTGACAACCTTGTCATATCGTTGTCGTCATTTTTGACGTGATGTGTGTAACATTTATAATTCTGTATACGCTCTGTACTTTATTGGGTATACCCTCTTTAGTCAGGTAAGCAATATACAAAGTACAAAGTAAACGGAGGCGGTGGAGGCGGCAGTTCAGTCGGAATAGGGTTGGATTTATTTACACCGAATTTCAAACAGCAATACATCAAGTTCTGTGACTTTTGATGGAAAAGCTCAAATGGAATGTTTAAGTGGCGTTTATTATTAGAAATTATACATTCTATGTGTTTCCATTTTTGGGATAGGAAAGTTTTTGTTTGTTTATTATTTTAGCTATACATAGCTATGTATTGCCGTCGAAACTACATGTCGAAATGGCAATTTGTATTTGCATGTTGATTTTGACATTTTAGTTGATTGTTCAATTTGTGGATCTTGTCGTGTTATGTGGTTTTATGGATGTTTTTCTAGCCGTCTCGTTTGTCTGGCATGTGTTATTTTGGAGGGGTGGCAGTGATGGCTAATATTTATCTTCTCGTAGGTCATGAACACTCCTAAGGTAAAAGGTCGTTAGGAAGCAATATTTTTTGTTATGTACATTTTACATTCATTTGTAGGTTTTTATTAATATTTAACATTGATAAAATAACGAAGTGATATTTAGTTAAAATAAACATTTTTGACTAAGTCCATAAGTGCTGATTCAAAATTTATTAAACCGTTTAGAAAAATTTCCGAAAGCGTGTTTCTTGATTAGAACATAATAAGGTTGATTCACGAGCGTTGTGCCAAAAAGCTAGAGCAAATAGGTTGAGCTGAGACAAGAAAAAAATCGTATGGGAGGGGTCTATTGCCCCACGTTTAGCCGGGAGGGGACATTTTCTGAAAAATTGACTTATTTTATAAAAAAAAATATTAAAAATCAACGGATTCGTTCACAACACTGTGTTGTACCTTTTTGAAAAGCCAGAGATATCTTCTTTCATTTTGTTTTTAAATTAAATTGTTTTAACGAATAGTTTAAAAAATATTAATGCTCAAACTCAAAATTTTCAAAAAAAAAAACAAAACAAAAAAATCATTTTTGAACCAAGTTTTTTCAAAATTTTATGTAATTAAGTACTAATTTTTCTTTAAAAACTCAATGACATTGTTAATTTTTAGTCGAAAACAGAAAACCGGATGCAAAAATGTCTTTTCGTTTTTGAGAAATAAAAAAAAAACCAGGACCACTTTTTGCTAAGAAAATCTCTGTTTTTATTTTTACCTATCTCGACTTTTAGTTTTATTAATTTATTATGAAACATTAACCTTTCTTTTAATATTTGCTCTGCAATTGGAATTTTATGAGGCCTCAATGAAGAAGAAAAGAATTGGATTTTCCCTGGATTAATCATTTTGTTCATTGATAACCACTGAAAACTGACCTGAAGTTTTTCTTATTACGCCTGGGGGCCGCGGCCACCTGTCGGTGAAGGGTTCTACCTGCTAGGAGCTTAAGATGATTAAACCGCAATTTTTCTTGAATGAAAAAACAATAAACCGTAGCAGAAGTGCTAGCTTTTTGGCACAACGCTCGTGAATCACCCTGTATATTGATGAAAAGCGTTATAAAGTCTTTAGTTCGTAAAATGTTAAATAGGTAAGTAGAGGAAGACAAACACATTAATTATATTAAATGTGCCCGGCTTGGTCACACATACTCCCTAATCTGGAAATGCAGTATACAGTTTTCAAGAATATGTTAATATACATATTATATTTGAATTTCAAGTTTTAATACTGAACCGCCTTTGAGATATAGAATTAAAAAAATAAAAAATAATAATTTTTTTAAATTCCAAAAAATGTTTGAAATTATTTTGAAAACATAATATTTCTTGGGCAATATAAACGTACTCTCCAAAAATTTAATATGCTGATCGGAACTTTTTTCGAGATACATAATCTTATTACAAAAAAAAAAAAAAAAAAAAAAACGGTTCTATGAGAGGTGCCGTAGGGGACGTTTTTGAGAAAATAATACTTTTGGTTTATTTGGTTTGAATTCAATCAGACCAGTGATTTGGGCTGTAAGTGCGTTTACAGACAGACAGACGGACGGAATCGCCAGACCCACTTTTTTCGATTTTCTTATCGTCGGAATGTCACATGTGATATAAATCTCAACTTTTGTTTACGAATTCAATTACTTCCCAATTATGTATTCTAAAAGTCCGCCAAATAACTGAAATTCTATAAAAAAAAAAATAACTAATGAATATTTTCCCAAATTCGTTTCTTTTTTACTTGCGACATATAGAATATGTATGTATATGGCAAGTACTGAATTCAGAAAAAAAAAATTTGAGATGAGGATGAGTCGAAAAAAGTGGGTCCGGCGATTCCATCTGTCTGTCTGTCGGAAAGTTTACAGGCATCTACAGCCTCAACAACTGGTCCGATTGACTTCAAATTTGAAAATAAGAGGTTTGAGCAAAAACTCATATCCCAATTTTTTTTATTTTTGTCTTAAGATCAAAATTTAGGGTAGCCACCATACGATTTTTTTAGTCAAAAACCAAAACATTTTTTTTCTCCAAAACGGCTCGCACGATTTTCTTAAACTTCCTCGAGTTTTATTTTTTAAACATTCATGTATTTTATGTAAAAAAAAAATTGTATTGCTCCAAAACGGTACCTCCCATAGAACCATTGTTTTGTTATTAGATTTTCTCGAAGAATTGAAAGTGCGATTAGCGTAAGTTTTTTTTCGAAAGTACGTATAAATTGTTCAAATAATATTTTGTTTTCAAAAAAATTTCAAATTTTTGTTTGGATTTAAAAAAAAATATTTTTAACTTTTTTTTTCTGTCTCTCAAAAACGGATCAATTTTAAAAATCCAGATTGAAATATACTATATATCTATATATATAAATATATATAGACATTTTTGAAAAATTTTATATATACAAATTAATTTAAAAAAAAACGGCTCCGACGATTTTCAAAAAAAAAATTCACTAAATCAAGAATAAGGTTTGAATTTGTTTGGAATCTAAATTTTTGGAATGAAATGTTTTTACGAGGTACATTTTCAAATTTTAATTTTCGTTATGAATTCTTATTATTTTTATATATTGAGTTTTTTTTTGTGAGTTAAGTGTAAGCTGTAAGTAACAGCTCTATTATGAGTATCAATTTGATAGTCGATAGCTTCTATCAAATAGTTGATAGTTTCGTATTTTGAGTATCAACTTGATATTTTTGACCGATTGTGAATATTTATCAAAATTTCCTTAGAGACGAGTTTGTTTGTTTTATTGTTTGTCGTTTGAAATTTGAAATAAATATTTTTTCAGTTAGGACTTCACAACTTTTTTTCCTAAATAAAACGGAAACCATTTGAGCTATTTCAAAAATCTTATTACAGACTTGAAGTACCATAAATGCAATTATGAGTGGAACTCTAAATCTTTATTCTCTTTGACCTTTTTCCCTTTAAAAAAAACCAAATATGTTTGTTCCTTCACGTTTCAATCAGGAATTTTTAGTTGATAGAAAAGTTGATGTGTATCAAATTTGTTGATATCCGTAATACCGTATCTATCAAAAAAATCATTCACAATAATGATAAAATCTAGTAATATTCAAAGTCGATAAAAAATGTTGACAGTTGATAGTCATAATACGAATTCATTAAATTTGTCGATACATATCAACTATCAAGTCGTGGTTGCTAGTCATAATAGGGCTGTAAGAGTGTAATCAGAATTGCTTAAAGTATATCTCTTATTTTAACACTACTTTTTGCAATTTAAGTAATCATAAACATTTAGTTTTAGCATGCAGGAGCAAGTTCGTACGACCCAGTCGTGCACATTTTTTTATTTGAAAGTGCAATCCTTTCGGTTAAGAATGGAAAATAATTTCATTCAAATGCCTGCCTCGGCTGGCCATGCAGTAGTCTACACGATCGGTCCAATTTTTAAGCACAAGCATATTATCGATTTTGTGCTGCTGTATTTCACCAATGGCTCTGGCTTGTCGGCGTAACACTTATCTTTTACGGCAAAGCACAAATAATAGTCCAACGGTGTAAAATCACAGCTCCGAGGTGGCCAAACGATATCAGCTCTGCGACCTTCTAAAAAAAGGCGCAAAACATTGAGTGTAGCATCGGCTGTGTGGCACGTAGCGCCGTCCTATTGAAACCAAATGTTGCCAATATCCTCCTCTTCAATTTTTGTCAACAAAAATTCGTTCAAAATGATCCGATAACCATCGCCATTGACTGTGACGGCCACTCATTGGTCATTTTCGAAGAAAAATGGCCCAATTATGTCTCTGGACCAAAATACGCACCAAACAGTGACTCGGTTTGGGTGTATCGGCTTTTCAATGTACGCGTGCAGGTTTTCTGTGCCCCTAATTCGACAATTTTGCTTGTTTTCATACCGGCAAAATTGGTGTCTTCTTAAGTTGATCGCAGGCCCACTTAGCGAAGCGAAAACGCATTGGATGTTCAGTTAGCTTCAACTCCTGAAACTATTGGACTTTGTATGGCATCATACCAAGGTCTTCATGCAAAATTCGTCTCAATGATGTCTCCAAAATGTTCAATTGTTGAGAAAGACGGTGAATTGATGTTGATGGCGCTTCACGCACACTTTCACGCCATATTCTCGGATGTACGCACTAGCCCAGCGTTGTCCAAGGATGGATAAAATTAATTATCTGCCAAATCAGACATGAGCTAAGTGTTACCATTTCACGTACTATGCGAATGTGGAACTATCTTCCACACTCTGTCTTTCCTAGTCATTACAGTTTTCAAGAATTTAAGACCAATGTACACCGACACCTCCTTTTCAACCCCTTCTCTTCTTCCTAATGCGCTCACTGTGTCTCTGGCATAAAAAGGGTATAAAAATCCCTTGAATGGGTGCAAATTATAAAAAAAAAAAAAATAAGCACTAGTAAAAAAAAACAAAAACACTAGATGGCGGACCGTTGATAAGTCGCAAGTAAAAAAGTAATGAAATGTCAGAATGTTTTCGCATACACCATCCAATTTTGAAGTAGTGTCCGTAGCGTAGCTTCTTTTCCGTCCAATTATCGTCCGATTGCACTTACGTCCCTTCTTTCTAAGGTAATATGGAACCGCTGTTAAACTATCAGCTCAAGAAATATCTCGAAGTTCGAAAGCTTCTTAATGACCGGCAATACGGCTTTCGCAGCAAGAGGTCGACTATTGATCTGATAGTTTATCTCACCGAACAGTGGAACAAATCTTTACATCGTTTTGAAGAAAGTGAGATTGTTGCACTTGATATTTCAAAGGCATTTGATATAGGCTGTCATCTTGCTCTCTTGTATCGAAAATGCGTGCCTTCGGTTTCGATGAATCCCTTCTTTTTTGGATTAGAAACTTTCTTTCGAACCGTTCAATACACGTTGTATTGGACGGATTCAAATCGGAAACCCAAAATATAAATGCTGGTGTGCCCCAGGGCTCCGTTTTGTCTCCGACTCTCTTCCTCATTTTTATTAATGATCTCTTGTCTGTAACTTCTTATTCAATCAATTGTTTCGCTGACGATAGTACCCTTAGCTTTTCATATTCGTTTCCAGACCCACATCATTCCTCTTCGGATGTGGAGCTGCAACGGCAAAATATGATAAGCTCATTAAACTCTGACTTAAACAGCATTGTACAAGGGGGAATCGAGAACCGTGTAGAGTTAAATGCTTCGAAAACTCAATGCTGTCTTCTATCGTTGAAGCGAGATATACCCCGCTTGCCACTGTCTGTGAGTGGCACTTGCATTAATGAAACCGAACATCTCAAGATTCTCGGTATATGCATCACTGACCATCTCTTTTTAACCGAGCACATACTCGGTGTCTCTAAAAATGCCGCAAAATGTTTGGGGTTCTTAAGACGGTGCAAGAAATGTTTCTCCCCGTCTGATCCGGCTATTATCTATAAAACGTATATTCGCCCAAAGCTTGAGTACAATTCCCATCTCTGGGCTGGTGCTCCAGCTTCTTACTTAAGCATGTTGGTAGGAATACAAAAAGAGCTATAAGAACGATTGGTGATTGTTTTGATTGAGAGATGAGTGACTCGGTCAACCATTAAACCACCGTCGTAACGTAGTGTGTCTCACCCTGTTCTATCGCTACCTTTACGGTAATTGCTCTACTGAAATAGGCAGCTGGATTCCTTCCCTCAAGCAATTCTCCCTTCTAGGAATGCCCTCGAGTCCAACTTCGTAGGTACTCTCAAGTATAGGGAATCATTTTTTAGCAGTACTACGCGGATGTGGAACTCTATTCCATACTCTGTCTTTCTCAATCATTACTATGTTCAAGACCATAATGTACACCGACACCTCCTTTCCAATCCCTTGAGTGCGTTTAAATTATAGCAAAAGCAAAGAAAAAAAAAACGAAAAACGCATACATGCGGATAAACGAAAAACAAATTTAATGGTACAATATTAATCGGATGAGAAAATTGTATATGATAGCACCGCAAAACCCAAAGCCAAAATGAAGGGTTTTATCTACCAAAAACAATCATAACACGATAATAATTTGTAATGAACAACCGATGCTTTGTGGTTATGTCAGTTGACCAGCAAAAAATAAAGCTTGGGTTCAAATCTTAATCGTGTCTTCAATATATTTATTTCATCTTACGTGGGTACTTACTCTTTACTCATAGAACTGACATAGTTTCCAGCAGCATAGGTTGCCGGGGAAAAGTGCTTTTGAACTCTGCCGTTTCGAATAGGAATACGCAGTTATTGTAGGTCCTCCAATACCTTACACGCGCACAATCAATTATTGAAGGGTGCAGAGCATCAAGGCTTTGATGGCTAGTCATAGCCGTAGTGAGGTAATGTATGTAAACTCTACATTTTAAAGCAACGAAAAAAGCGCCTTTAACCAAAACAATTACTTCACTTTCACTAAAATTCGAGATGGATACCCCCGAGGACTCTACTAAGCTAACATTCTTTTTTAAGATTTATTCTTCAGTTAGCATAACCTTGAAAATTATTTTAATTAAAATTGTTTTGTTCTCCTCACGTGGAATATTGTTTTTGAAATTCTGTTTCTTTAAATATCAAATTAAATATTAAGAGACATTTGTATACCTACATCAGTTGATATTTTAAATTGAATGATGAATTCATAACATAGCTTGAGGCTGAATTAAAAAACATTAATTGGGAACTTACAAAAAACAGTTTGGTAAGTTTACCACAGAATGTTAATTTTAAATACATTCAGGAAGTTGTTTTTCTTTTCATTTCCATGAATTACGTTTTGTCTATTCAATTTGAATGGACAAAAATTTAAATGGAATGCTAAATCCCGACTACTCACTATTTATCATTACAAAAGTTTTTAAATATCCGTTCCATTCATACAAAGGTTTTTACTTCCGGTACATGCAAGTGCAGAATCAAAAATGTAAAGCAGCAGTTTCGCGGAAAATTATTTGATGAATGCAAATATGTATACCGTGCGGAAGGAATGATCTTGTAACAGATTCAAATTCAGATTCAGGAGTGGATTTAGTGTCCATAGTTACTTGATCAAAGAGACGTACGAAAACGATTTATTTATTCTGACAGGAAACTCATAAAATGTGCTTCAAGGAATGTTTTATTTGCCCAAATCCGTCACTGCATCCAAAACACTTGCTTTGATTCCACGCAGGATATGCAAAATTTTCATCTGTTGCCCGCTGTACCGCCGACGCCGCTGCCGGCCGGCAGATGGATCATTTCAACCGCAAAAACATGCACTACTATGCAATGTTCATGCAGTGCACAGAGAGCATCCTTTTTTGCAAATTGTATTCATCATAATAAATTGTCTGTCCATTTGTGTGGCGTTCGGCGGCAGCGCGCAGTGGCATGGCGTTAGGGTGAACGGATAATATTAATTGAATAAGTCTGTCCTCGCGCACAAATCAGTGTGGCCCTCTTCTGACATTGACAAATTGAATTATTCGTCTATAAAACATAGGTCAGTTAAGAGACTGTAGCTTTGACTGTCGTTCGTGTTGTTTTGAGTCGCTTTTGGGTTCGTATGGGTTGATAGTCTCACACAAAAGCAAAGTGTGCTTACATGAAGAATGCAAATACATTTGGCACGTTACGATGGTGATATTAAATTAGACTTCAGCTGCAAGTTGCGCTTTTTCCTGAGCAATGGCAACGTTCCGGAAAATGTCCAACATTTTAGTCGTGTTGTACAGACTGGTGGTGTTGCGAAATTTATATTCTTAGACAGTGAAATATATTTATGTATGATGTTGGATGCTGATGTAATGGCGCCGCGGAACAGCAGGGGTGAAATATGTAATTTGCATGGTTATTACTTGTTATAATGTTCTGAGGGTCTTTATGCGTATTTTGATGGCGCTTTGTAATATGGATGCTGGATCTAAAATGACAGTGAGGAAATTTAATGTCACTGATTTCATTTCAACGTTCTTCTTAGTTTAAAAAGTATATATACACATAAATGTCTATTGAGTAAGGTTGATGTAAAATATTTACAAGGACTTGTTGTCGTAATTTTGTTAGAAATTCGCTTCTGGGTTGGCATAAATGACTTCTTGAGTCTACAGATTAGGGTGAGATATTTCTTTGGCAAGGAAGAGTGATGCTCTGTTTGCCCATTAAGTTGTGTCGTTGAAAAAAGGTCAACTTTGAAGGGTGATCAAGTTTTTCTTTTGAGGTTATTAGTGAATGATTTTCCTGACGAAAAGCATTAGATTCGCTTTTTAATGGGAATAATTTGCAAAGAAATGTGGTTTTGGGGGATAATGTGTTGCTTCATGATAAGGAAATAACTTTTCAAGGGTATTGGCTTTCATAAAAGGGTTTGTTTCTTTTCGTCAAATTAAAGTGTTTTGATTTTTCGCATAAAAGGATAAAGGGTTTCTTAAAAATTTCTTTTTGCTAAGGGCTTGGAGCCTCCTTACAGTAGGCTGGGTGTCAAATCAATTTGAAATTGCGGTCAATTTGTTATTTTTGTTTTTGTAAAATTAATTCAATCAAACTTCATAATATTGACCGGGACGAAACCGGATATTAGTTCAACACTCGTGAGTACGTTATTAAGTTAAGGCCAATGACGTAACATGAGACATAATAAACCTTAAATGTTTTTTTTTTTTCACTCCTATAATTCTTTATCCATTTCTTGTACGATATTATCTTATACCTCGAATTTCTACAGACTGATACATCCAAAAAATATATTAAAAAGAGGATATAAACATTGAAACCAAATAAAAATGTGATTACTTATGAAGTATGCCGAAAAGTATATGAAGTACACTATGACGTATACGTACTATTTATTGTTATTTTTTTTTTTCATGCGCAAGTTTCGGTGCGGTGTTGTGGGAAAGAGACAACTCCCGAACCAAAAGAGACAACTCCCGAACCGAAAGGATGATCTAACCTTTGCCAATTCAAATTCAGTCAGTCAGAATTCTTAAGTGATAGAGCAAACGACAAATGAGCCAAAAACATTTTGAAAACACGTTTTTGTATATTCTTGTAAACTTAAAATTAAATCTTCTTTTCACAAATAAAATTCAGTTGTTATATTAAATTCGTATTGCCTTGTTTGTTCGTGGAAATCGATTTCACTTTTTTGTTTCTTTGCCGCCGCCGCCGCCGCCATAACATGCGGTATAATCAGAATCAAGTCCGGGCCTCATTCAGCAAGTTCTTCCACCTAAGGCGGTCGCACTCAAACTTCGGGCGACCTAGGGAACGCCATTTCGGTCTGTATCTAATATTTTTTTTTCAAATTATGAATTATGCCTCTGAGAACTCTTCGCTACTACGAGCTAGCTGTGCAGCTGATCGTAATCTTCAGCAGATAGTACAAGACCGTATTTTCACTGTCTTGATCTGTATAAATGCAGTTTGTACTCTTGGAAGGATAGTAAGAGTAAACAGGCCAGTGCATCGCTTCCTCGTTGATCATTGAAGATGCTTACGGGTCTGTATAGCTATCTGGATGCCTTGGTTTGCCTTGAACTGTAAGTCATAATCACTTTATTTGGGATGCTGAGTTTTCTCACGGCTTTGCAAACATCTTCCTTTGCTATACTGTCGTAACTGGATTGTAGTGCCCGTGGCGTAATGCGGGTTCGTATCCTACTCGTGCACAAAAAAGTTTTTATTTCATATTTCACGGTTAATGCCTCTTGCGAAGAACTGACAAAATTTCCAAGAGTATCAATCTGTCATGAAAAAAGTATTTCTTAACTTTGCCGTTCGGAATCTGCGAATCTGCGAATCTTCACACGCACTCAGAGAATTGTTGATGAGTGTAAGCCACTTAGGTTTTGGCTCTTCTAGAGCTGTCGCACCACTCTATTTATTTATTTTTATTTTGGACGGATGTGTAGAACTCTCACGCTGGCTCTCTTGTCGATGTTGCCACTACTATCAGTCACTTTTCATAATTATAGTGCTTTCATCAACTGCCTGAATAAAGGCTTATGGTTAAAATAACCCAGCATGGTTGTTCCTTGTTCACCCTGGACAGGCATTGATTGTACTTTTCATAAGTTCGTAGAAAAGCAATAGTGCCTGCAAAGAGTGCATTGCATAGCTTTTCATTTATTGCGCATCTGATGATGAAAGGTCAAGTCAACCCTTCCCACAACAATATATCAGTAAATGAAGTAAATGTCATATTCTGCAAGACACAATATCTTGGTTATCTTTCTCCTGTGAACTGGCCAGTTGAGCAATCTAATATTCCATGTGAGAATTTCTCAAAAATGTTTAAGTCCTTATTTTAAATCAAACATTCAGTGCAAAATTTAAAGTTGTGTAATGATACTGATCTGACGTTACAATTAAACCACTACTATGCGATGGACAGCGATATATGCACCTACCGTTCTTTGGAGTTTGGAAGCCGTCTTCACTTTTTATTTATACGCCGCACAGTAACAAACCCAAAACTTTGTGTTTTATTCAACCTGAAATTGAATTCTCACTTTAACTGTTTTTTTCCAAATTTTTCCTAACAATTGAAATTAAATTGATAAAAATACTCTATGATTTTGTGTTCATACGGTCTCAAAGTACACCATTTCCACTCAAGACAGAAAATCCTGCTTTTTGAATGTATCGTTCTGATATAATTTCTTCATTACTCTGCAATCATTGCTGTTGTTCTCCTATATATGCCCTGACTGACCATACAATCAACAAACACAGACACAGACCAAAAACGTCCATTAAACCCCGACCGAAAATCAACTTTGACAACCCCAATCCGGCACAAACCAACTTTTAAATGTGCATCGGATCTCATTGGCACTTTAGCACTATTGTCAGCATTTCAAACTTCCAACCTCACTCATTTCCCTTAAGAAAGTCAAATGCCTGTCAAAAACAAGTTGAATGCTGATAGACAGTTTCCATATCCCCAGCTCCTTTAGAAATGTACAAGGAACATGTCGATAAGCTTTCTCTCGCTCCCTTCCATTCTGTTCTTTTCAATTGGAAATTTTAATGAACGACCGACCGTTAGCCATGGCGATATGAGAGGGATGACGATGAAAAAACATGAACCAACCATTAAATTTCTTTACGCTCTTCTGATTGGTTTCTATACTAAACAATCTCCAATTGCATGTCCGTCGAAGTCCAACACCTATAACTTCGCCTTTTATAGCTTTTCAAAGTTGTTGCCCTATTATCCCAGTCCCAGTGTTGTGTTCAAGCGTTCATTTCATAACAACAACAACAACAAAAGGTGCAGGAAAAATTAACCCACTTTCCAATGCAGCAACGTCCTCTCATCTTTATCAACATCGGGGCTAAGTGCGGTGCAGACGGTTTAATTAATTTTCAATTTAATTCGATTGAAAAGACGTTTTTTGTTCGAACAACACAAAAACTTTTCCTTGAATTAGTTTCAACTAATAAAATAAATTGAAGAAAGTGGTTGAAAGAAAACTGAAAAACCAACAAAACGACACGAAATGAACGGAAGAAATTCCAAGAAAATTCCGATTCACAGTTTGGGTAAATGCAGGCAACGAGTGAGCCGGTGAGAAATTGGCTCAGGGCTTGCCACTTATAGTTTCAGGACAATGCCATAGCAACGTGTTTCGGTCCTTTGAGCTCTTCCGACCTGGCTTCAACTACACTTTACCACTTTCAATTCAATTCGGGATAGAAAGGAGAGGAAAAAAGTTTTGTTGTTCATTGATGGGCATCAACAACTTTCTAATTGAAGTAAATTTGCAAGGAAAATTATCTCACCACTACAGCGGAGCAGGATTTGTGTCTAAAAGCATAAGATGGATCTT
>CAKKXW010000002.1:37263985-37275427 GCA_920937365.1 Sphaerophoria rueppellii
CTCTGCCGATCTGTTTGTAGGTATTTTGGTGTATTGTGCTATTCTAGGTGTTTAACTTGTTAGTTGATTTTACAGTTTTAGTTGTACGTTTATGTTTAACGGTAAAGCTGTACATCAAAGCTGCCGTTATGTATCGAAAAATATCGATTTTGGAGGCGGTGGAGGCGGCAGTTCAGTCGAAATAGGGTTGGATTTATTTACACCGAATTTCAAACAGCAATACATCAAGTTCTGTGACTTTTGATGGAAAAGCTCAAATGGAATGTTTAAGTGGCGTTTATTATTAGAAATTATACATTCTATGTGTTTCCATTTTTGGGATAGGAAAGTTTTTGTTTGTTTATTATTTTAGCTATAAAAAGCTATGTATTGCCGTCGAAACTACATGTCGAAATGGCAATTTGTATTTGCATGTTGATTTTGACATTTTAGTTGATTGTTCAATTTGTGGATCTTATCGTGTTATGTGGTTTTATGGATGTTTGTCTAGCCGTCTCGTTTGTCTGGCATGTGTTATTTCGGAGGGGTGGCAGTGATGGCTAATATTTATCTTCTCGTAGGTCATGAACACTCCTAAGGTAAAAGGTCGTTAGGAAGCAATATTCTTTGTTATGTACATTTTACATTTATTTGTAGGTTTTTATTAATATTTAGCATTGATAAAATGACGAAGTGATATTTAGTTAAAATACACATTTTTGACTAAGTCCATAAGTGCTGATTCAAAATTTATTAAACCGTTTAGAAAAAATGCCGAAAGCGTGTTTCTTGATTAAAACATAATATTTATTCAGGGTGATTCACGAACGTTGTGTCAAAAAGCTAGAGAGTGTAGGTTGAGCTGAGACAAGAAAAAAATCGTATGGGAGGGAGGGGGGGTCTATTCCCCCACGTTTAGCCGGGAGGGGCAATTTTCTGAAAAATTGACTTATTTTATAAAAAAAAATATTAAAAATCAACGGCTTCGTTTACAACACCGTGTTGTACCTTTTTGAAAAGCCAGAAATATCTTCTTTCATTTTGTTTTAATTTAATTGTTTTAACGAATAGTTTAAAAAACATTAATTCTCAAACTCAAATTTTTCAAAAAAAAAAAACAAAAAAATCATTTTTGAACCAAGTTATTTTGAAAATTTTATGTAATCAAGTACTAATTTTGTTTTAAAAATTCAATGCCATTGTTAATTTTTAGTCAAAAACAGAAAACCGGATGCAAAAATGTCTTTTCGTTTTTGAGAAATAAAAAAAAAAAACCAGGACTACTCTTTTCTAAGAAAATCTTTGTTTTTATTTTTACTATCTCGATTTTTAGTTTTATTAATTTATTATGAAACATTCACCTTTCTTTTAATATTTGTTCTGTAATTGGAATTTTATGAGGCCCCAATAAAGTAGAAAGGTATTGAATTTTCCCTGGATTAATCATTTTGTTCATTGATAACCACTGAAAACTGACCTGAAATTTTTCTTATTATGCCTGGGGGCCGCGGCCACCTGTCGGTGAAGGGTTCTACCTGCTAGGAGCTTAAGATGATTAAACCGCAATTTTTCTTGAATGAAAAAACAATAAACCGTAGCAGAAGTGCTAGCTTTTTGGCACAACGCTCGTGAATAACCCTGTATATTGATGAAAAGCGTTATAAAGTCTTTAGTTCGTAAAATGTTAAATAGGTAAGTAGAGGAAGACAAACACATTAATTATATTAAATGTGCCCGGCTTGGTCACACAAACTCACTCATCTGGAAATGCAGTATACAGTTTTCAAGAATATGTTAATATACATATTATATTTGAATTTCAAGTTTTAATATTGAACCGCCTTTGAGATATAGAATTAAAAAAATTAAAAATAATAATTTTTTTAAATTCCAAAAAATGTTTGAAATTATTTTGAAAACATAATATTTCTTGGGCAATATAAACGTACTCTCCAAAAAATAAATATTCTGATCTGAACTTTTTTCGAGAAAATCTTATAAGAAAAAAAACCGGTTCTATGATAGGTGCCGTTTTGGAGCATTACAAAAATAATTTATTTACATTAAAAACACCTGTGTCTAAAAAAAAAATTCACGACGATGTTTAAAAAAAATCGTAGGGGACGTTTTTGAGAAAATAATACTTTTGGTTTTTGGTTTGAATTCAATCAGACCAGTGATTTGGGCTGTAGGTGCGTTTGCAGAGAGACAGACGGACGGAATCGCCAGATTCACTTTTTTCGATGTTCTCATCATCGAAATGTGATATGTGATATAAATCTCAACTTTTGTTTACGAATTCAATTTCTTCCCATTCATGTTTCTAAAAGTCCGCCAAATAACTGAAAATTCCATAAAAAAACTAATGAATATTTTCCCAAATTCGTTTTTTTTTATTTGAAAGTACAATCCTTCCGGTTAAGAATGGAAAATAATTTCATTGAAATGCCTGCCTCAGTAGTAGTCTACACGATCGGTCCAATTTTTGAGCACAAGCACATTATCAATTTTGTGCTGCTGTATTTCAACAATGGCTCTAGCTTGTCGGCCTAACACTTATCTTTTACGGCAAACCACAAATAATAGTCCAAAGGTGTAAAACCACAGCTCCAAGGTGGCCAAACGACATCAGCTTTGCGATCTTCTAAGACAAGGCGCAAAACATTGAGTGTAGCATCGGCTGTGTGGCACGTAGCGCCGCCGGCCGTCCTATTGAAACCACATGTTGCCAATATCCTTCTCTTCAATTTTTGTCAACAAAAATTCGTTCAAAATGGTCCGATAACCATCGCCATTGACTGTAATGGCTCATTGCTCATTATCGAAGAAAAATAGACCAATTATGCCTCTGGATCTGGACCAAAATGCGCACCAAACAGTGACTCGTTTTGGGTATATCGGCTTTTCAATGTATGCGTGCAGGTTTTTTGTGTCCCTAATGCGACAATTTTGCTTGTTTACATACCGGCAAAATCGGGATGTTCTTAAGGCAGGCCTACTTAGCGAATCGAAAACGCATTGGATGTTCAGTTGGCTTCAACTCCTGAACCTTTGGACTTTGTATGGCGTCATACCAAGGCCTTTATGCAAAATTCGTCTCCAAAATTTTCAATTGTTGAGAAAGACGGTGAATTGATGTTAATGGCGCTTCACGCACACTTTCACGCAATATTCTCGGATATATGCACTAGCCCAGCGTTGTTCAAGTCTATACACAGCCATATTCGTTCAGCGGATGGATACAATTAATTATCTGTGAATCAGACATGAGCTTAGTGTTACATTCACGAAATAAGCACTAGTAAAAAAAAAAAACAAAAACACTAGATGGCGGACCGTTGCGTTGATAAGTCGCAAGTAAAAAAGTAATGAAATTTCAGAATGTTTTTGCATACACCATCCAATTTTGAAGTAGTGTCCGTAGCGTAGCTTCTTTTCCCTCCAATTATCGTCCGATTGCACTTACGTCCCTTCTTTCTAAGGTAATGGAACCGCTGATAAACTATCAGCTCAAGAAATATCTCGCAGTTCGAAAGCTTCTTAATGACCGGCAATACGGCTTTCGCAGCAAGGGGTCCACTATTGATCTGATAGTTTATCTCACCGAACAGTGGAACAAATCTTTACATCGTTTTGGAGAAAGTGAGATTGTTGCACTTGATATTTCAAAGGCATTTGATATAGGCTGTCATCTTGCTCTCTTGTATCGAAAATGCGTGCCTTCGGCTTAGATGAATCCCTTATTTTTTGGATTAGAAACTTTCTTTCGAACCGTTAAATACACGTTGTATTGGACGGATTCAAATCGGAAACCCACAATATAAATGCTGGTGTGCCCCAGGGCTCCGTTTTGTCTCCGACTCTCTTCCTCATTTTTATTAATGATCTCTTGTCTGTAGACGTCTTAAGACGGTGCAAGAAATGTTTTTCCCCGTCTGATCCGGCTATTATCTATAAAACGTATATCCGCCCAAAGCTTGAGTACAATTCCCATCTCTGGGCTGGTGCTCCAGCTTCTTACTTAAGCATGTTGGTAGGAATACAAAACGAGCTATAAGAACGATTGGTGATTGTTTTGATTGAGAGATGAGTGACTCGGTCAACCATTAAACCACCGTCGTAACGTAGTGTGTCTCACCCTGTTCTATCGCTTCTTCCTCCCCTCAAACAATTCTCCCTTCTAGGAATGCCCTCGAGTCCAAATTTGTAGGTACTCTCAAGTATAGGGAATCATTTTTTAGCAGTACTACGCGAATGTGGAACTCTATCCCATACTCTGTCTTTCTCAATCATTAATATGTTCAAGACCATAATGTACACCGACACCTCCCCTCCAATCCCTTGAGTGGGTGTAAATTAAAGCAAAATCAAAGAAATAAAAAAACAAAATAAAAATATATGCGGATAAACGAAAAAAATGTAATATTACAATGTTAATCGGATGAGAAAATTGTATATGATAGCACCGCAAAACCCAAAGCCAAAATGAAGGGTTTTATCTACCAAAAACAATCATAACACGATAATAATAATTTGTAATGAACAACCGATGCTTTGTGGTTATGTCAGTTGAGCAGCAAAAAATAAAGCTTGGGTTCAAATCTTAATCGTGTCTTCAATGTATTTATTTCATCTTACGTGGGTACTTACTCTCTACTCATAGAACTGACATAGTTTCTAGCAGCATAGTTTGCCGGGGAAAAGTGCTTTTGAACTCTGCCGTTTCGAATAGGAATATGCAGTTATTGTAGGTCCTAAAATACCTTACACGTGCACAATAAATTATTGAAGGGTGCAAGGCATCAAGACTTTGATGGTTATTCATAGCCGTAGTGAGGTAATGTATGTAAACTCTACATTTCAAAGCAACGAAAAAAGCGCCTTTAACCAAAACAATTACTTCACTTTCACTAAAATTCGAGATGGATACCCCCGAGGACTCTACTAAACTAACATTCTTTTTTAAGATTTATTCTTCAGTTAGCATTACCTTGAAAATTATTTTAATTAAAATTGTTTTGTTCTCCTCACGTGGAATATTGTTTTTGAAATTCTGTTTCTTTAAATATCAAAAATTAAATATTAAGAGACATTTGTATACCTACATCAGTTGATATTTTAAATTGAATGATGAATTCATAACATAGCTTGAGGCTGAATTAAAAAAACATTAATTGGGAACTTACAAAAAAAGTTTTGTAAGTTTACCACAGAATGTTAATTTTAAATACATTCAGGAAGTTGTTTTTCTTTTCATTTCCATGAATTACATTTGTCTATTCAATTTAAACGGACAAAAATTTAAATGGAATGCTAAATCCAGACTACTCACTATTTATCATTACAAAAGTTTTAAAATATCCGTTCCATTCATACAAAGGTTTTTACTTCCGATACATGCAAGTGCAGAATCAAAAATGTAAAGCAGCAGTTTCGCGGAAAATTATTTGATGAATGCAAATATGTATACCGTGCGGAAGGAATGATCTTGCAACAGATTCAAATTCAGGTTCAGGAGTGGATTTAGTGTCCATAGTTACTTGATCAAAAAGACGTACGAAAACGATTTATTTATTCTGACAGGAAGCTCATAAAATGTGCTTCAAGGAATGTTCTATTTGCACAAATCCGTCACTGCATCCAAAACACTTGCTTTGATTCCACGCAGGATATGCAAAATTTTCATCTGTTGCCCGCTGTACCGCCGACGCCGCTGCCGGCCGGCAGATGGACCATTTCAACCGCAAAAACATGCACTACTATGCAATGTTCATGCAGTGCACACAGAGCATCCTTTTTTGCAAATTGTATTCATCATAATAAATTGTCTGTCCATTTGTGTGGCGTTCGGCGGTAGCGCGCGGTGGCGTGGGTTAGGGTGAACGGATAATATTAATTGAATAAGTCTGTCCTCGCGCACAAATCAGTGTGGCCCTCTTCTGACATTGACAAATTGAATTATTCGTCTATAAAACATAGGTCAGTTAAGAGACTGTTCGTTCGTGTTGTTTTGAGTCGCTTTTGGGTTCGTATGGGTTGATAGTCTCACACAAAAGCAAAGTGTGCTTACATGAAGAATGCAAATACATTTGGCACGTTACGATGGTGATATTAAATTAGACTTCAGCTGCAAGTTGCGCTTTTTCGTGAGCAATGGCAACGTTCCGGAAAATGTCCAACATTTTAGTCGTGTTGTACAGACTGGTGGTGTTGCGAAATTTATATTCTTAGACAGTGGAATATATTTATGTATGATGTTGGATGCTGATGATATGGCGCCGCGGAACAGCAGGGGTGAAATATGTAATTTGCATGGTTATTACTTGTTATAATGTTCTGAGGGTCTTTATGCGTGTTTTGATGGCGCTTTGTAATATGGATGCTGGATCTAAAATGACAGCGAGGAAATTTAATGTCACTGATTTCATTTCAACGTTCTTCTTAGTTTAAAAAAGTATGCATACACATAAAAGTCTATTGAGTAAGGTTGATGTAAAATATTTACAAGGACTTGTTGTCGTAATTTTGTTAGAAATTCGCTTTTGGGTTAGCATAAATGACTTCTTGAGTCTAAAGATTAAGATGAGATATTTCTTTGGCAAGGAAGAGTGATGCTCTGTTTGCCCATTAAGTTGTGTCGTTGAAAAAAGGTCAACTTTGAAGGGTGATCAAGTTTTTCTTTTGAGGTTATTAGTAAATGATTTTCCTGACGAAAAGCATTAGATTCGCTTCTTAATGGGAATAATTTGCAAAGAAATGTGGTTTTGGGGGATAATGTGTTGCTTCATGATAAGGAAATAACTTTTCAAGGGTATTGGCTTTCATAAAAGGGTTTGTTTCTTTTCGTCAAATTTAAGTGTTTTGATTTTTCGCATAAAAGGATAAAGGGTTTCTTAAAAATTTCTTTTTGGTAAGGGCTTGGAGCCTCCTTACAGTAGGCTGGGTGTCAAATAAATTTGAAATTGCGGTCAATTTGTTATTTTTGTTTTTGTAAAATTAATTCAATCAAACTTCATAATATTGACCGGGACGTAACCGGATATTAGTTCAACACTCGTGAGGACGTTGTTAAGTTAAGGGCAATGACGTAACATGAGACAAAATAAACCTTAAATGTTTTTTTTTCACTCCTATAATTCTTTATCCATTTCTTGTACGATATTATCTTATACCTCGAATTTCTACAGACTGATACATCCAAACAAAATATTAAAAAGAGGATATAAACATTGAAACCAAATAAAAATGTGATTACTTATGAAGTATACTGAAAAGTATATGAAGTACACTATACACGTATACGTACTTTTTATTTTTTTTTCATGCGCAAATTTCGTCTTTAGCACTATCCATGAGTGGCACTTGCATCAATGAGACCGAACATCTCGAGATTCTCGGTATGTAAATCACTGATCACCTTCTGTGGTCCGAGCACATACGCGATGTCGCCAAAAATGCCGCAAGATGTTTGGGTTTCTTAAGACGGTGCAAGAAATTTTTCTCCCCGTCTGATCTGGCTATTATCTACAAGACTTATATCCGTCCAAAGCTTGAGTACAATTTCCATCTTTGGGCTGGTGCTCCAGCTACTTACTTAAGCCTTGGATGGAATACAAAAAAGAGCTGTAAGAATGATTGGTGATAGAGAGATCACTAACTCATTCACTTCATTGGAACACCGTCGTAACGTTTCGTGTCTCTCCTTGTTTTATCGTTACTTCTACGGTAATTGCTTGAAATAGCCAGTTGCATTCCACCCCTTAAACAATTCAACCATAATACCCGCGCTTCCAGGAATGCCCATCAGTTTACCCTCGAGCCCAACTTCGGTCGTACGTACTACGTACTACGCGAATGTGGAACTCTCTTCCACACTCTGTCTTTCGCGATCATTGCTGTGTTAATTAATTTAAGACCAATGTACACCGGCACCTCCTCTCCAACCCCTTCCCTCTTTCCTAAAGCTCTCACTGTGTCTATGGCATAATAAGGGTACAAAAACACCTTGAGTGTGTGCAGATTATAAAAAAAAGTATAAATAAATAAAAATGATTAAAATTCTAATTTGAAATTACCAGACTCAGCTAACGACTTAATTTTTTATAGCCTGAATGGTCTATCATTTTCTAGATCAGTGTAATTGCTAAAAATCTTAAGTTCACTATTTTAAGACTATCAGCTTTGTCAACAGTTTTTATTCTAAATGTTGGTCCAACCAATTATTTTTTTTTCTTCTGCGGTATAATCAGAATCAAGTCCGGGCCTCATTCATCAACTTCTTCCACCTAAGCCGATCGCACCCAAACTTCGGGCGACCTAGTGAACGCAATTTCGGTCTGTACCTAATATTTTTTTTTTCGAATTATGAATTATGCCTCTGATAACTCTTCGCTACTACGAGCTAGCTGTGCAGCTGATCGTAATCTTCAGCAGATAGTGCTTGGTTTTTCCTTAAATTATTAACAAGATCGTATTTTCACTGTCTCGATCTGTATAAATGCAGTCTGTACTCTTGGCAGGATAGTAAGAGTAAATAGGCCAGTTCATCGCTTCCTTGTTGACCATTGAAAATGCTCACGGGTCTGTATAGCTATCTGGATGCCTTGGTTTGCCTTGAAATGTAAGTCATAATCAGTTTATTTGGGATGCTGAGTTTTCTCACGGCTTTGCAAACATCTTCCTTTGCTATACTGTCGTAACTGGTCTCGAAGTCTGTAACTGCATCATATTTCGGACGGATTGCAGTGCCCGTGGCGTATTGTGGGTTCGTATCCTGCTCGTGCCCATAAAGTTTTTATTTCATATTTCACGGTTAATGCCTCTTGCGAAGAACTGACAAAACTTCCAAGAGTATCAATCTGTCATGAAAAAAGTACTTCTTAACTTTGCTGTTCGGAATCTGCGAATCTGCGAATCTTCACACGCACTCATAGAATTGTTGATGAGTGTAAGCCACTTAGGCTTTGACTCTTCAAGAGCTGTCGCACCACTCTATTGATTTATTTTTATTTTGGACGGATGTGTAGAACTTTTACGCCGGCTCTCTTATCGATGTTGCCATTCCTATCAGTCACTTTTCATAATTATAGTGCTTTCATCAACTGCCTGAATTAGGTGCGGGAAAATAACTCCACCAGGAACTAACTCCACTGAGGGATTTTTTTCTCACCAAGTGAGAACTTACTCCACTTTTGCAAAGTGGAGTAAGTTTCCGTGTACATTGGAAATTAAATTCCCCAAAAAATTAGTGGATCTAGTTCCCTTCGAATTTGAAATAATTTGCCACTTTAATTGAGAAAAAATTAAAATAAGAATCCAAGTACATAATACTGAGCATTTTCTTTGGTGAAATTAAAATAAATATCTTTTAGAAACGGAGGCATTCTGAAGTTCAGTTTTAAAGACTGAAAATAATTTTAAAAATCGCTTGTACAAAAGTATTGAGAAGTTGAGTCATTCGGAAACCAATTTTTAAGAATCTGACCCCCTATAGTTCGGGGATTCTGACCTTCGCGTTTAATTTTAAACATTATGTAAAAGAATAAATTGAGTGGACAGTTTTAACATATTTTCAGAGCATAACTGAAATATACCGCATGCTCTAAGTTTATGTGACGTAAAGAAAGCTTTTTCTAATACTTTTTCTGAGTTGGTGTTGCGTGAGAGTAGGGCATTCTACAAGCACACTATGCTTGAACCCAGTTTCATCTTGTTGCATCTTTTTGTCCCTTGAAATAACTGAGCTGTTTCAATTACATTAAAAAATTTCATAAGAAAGACATTTTTCTATTGATGGGATGCGATGTTCAGTGTTCTTACATCATGTGGATGCAGACGTAAGTAGTAAGTACTACTTTTTCAATACTAAATCTTAACTCTACAATCCGTGTTATAATTGTGTTATAGAATTGGAGCTTGAACCAAAAATTACAAGCGAGCGAAGCGAGCTGAAAATTTTTTTCCCAAAAGAGAATCAATTTGGGGTGTGAAAATCGATTCTCTTTTGGGAAAATTTTTTTCAGCTCGCTTGGCTCCCAATCAAACAAAATTGTTTTTTAAAATTACAGATCGTCATTATTCTCAGGTGAAAGTGAAAAAAGATTCTCAAAATGAATCATTTCAGCGCAGCACCTTCTTTCCAGACACCAGCATGCATTACAAAGCTGTTTTGAAAAATGTATTGCTCTGTCCATTTTGTCGACAAATAGTAAATTAAAATGGTCATATATATTTATTAATTATTTTTATGGTTGTAGTTATGTGTATACACGAATTTAAGTTTTTTTTGCTTTATTTTTACGATGAACATTTTTTGTTTCCGAACATAATATTGACGAGTGTAAATACACTTTTTGATTTTCATTTTTTTTTTCATTTGGGCCTTTTGTCCGATAGAAGATAAAATAAACTTGGGACTACTGATCCGCCATAGTGGATTAGTAGTCTAAAATTCAAGTTTGGCATTTATGACCCACCATAAGTCATTAGTCACGAAACCCAGCCTGACTTCTGGACTAGTATCCCTGCGCCAGTTATACCTTCATGTATAAATATATGAACCTAGTTCCCATAAAAAAAGTGAACTAGGTTCTCATCGTACATGGGAACTATATCCACTTTACTAAAGTGGATTTAGTTCTCACTGGGTGGGAATTTAATCCCTGAGTGGAGTTAGTTCCCGTCGATTTATTTCCCTGCACCCCTGAATAAAGGCTTATGGTTGAAATAAACCAGCATGGTTGTTCCATGTTTACCCTGGACAGGCATTGATTGTACTTTTCATGAGTTCGTAGAAAAGCTGTTTTTTCATCATGAGCAAACTTCTCTGTGAATTGGCCTAGCATACAAAGAGTGCATTGCATAGCTTTTCATTTATTGCGCATCTGATGATGGAAGGTCAAGTCAACCCTTCCCACAACAACATATCAGTAAATGAAGTAAATGTCATATTCTGCAAGACACAATATCTTGGTTTTCTTTTTCCTGTGAACTGGCCAGTTGAGCAATTTAATATTCCATGTGAGAATTTCTCAAAAATGTTTAAGTCCTTATTTTAAATCAAACATTCAGTGCAAAATTTAAAGTTGTGTAATGATACTGATCTGACGGTACTAAACCACTACTATGCGATGGACAGCGATATATGTACCTACCGTTCTTTGTAGTTTGGAAGCCTTCTTCACTTTTTATTTATACGCCGCACAATAACAAACCCCAAACTTTGTGTGTTATTCAACCTGAAATTGAATTCTCACTTTAACTGTTTTTTTCCAAATTTTTCCTAACAATTGAAATTAAATTGATAAAAATACTCTATGATTTTGTGTTCATACGGTCTCAAAGTACACCATTCACCAAATCATGGCAGTCTAGTCATAGTAATGTGTTGAAATTTAAAACGTGACTTACAAACTAAATTTTATTCCTGAATTTGTAAAAACTCTTTAAGAGTGTACCTTATAA
>CAKKXW010000002.1:37294411-37316844 GCA_920937365.1 Sphaerophoria rueppellii
GGGCTGCTTTGAGAGAAAAATTCTTCGAGTGATTTTTGGTCCTGTCTGCATTAATGGGGAATGGAGGAGAAGATTCAACCAAGAACTGTACGAGCTGTACAGCGACACTGATCTAGCCAGAAAAGTTAAGGTCCAACGACTTAGATGGTTGGGTCATGTTGAGCGAATGGAAAATAATGCTCCGGCTCGTAGAGTCTTCGAATCCAATCCGGAAGGACGTCGCAGAAGAGGAAGACCGCGACTCCGGTGGAGCACACAGGTGGTAGAGGATCTGAACCAACTTGGCGTGCGAAACTGGAGACAGTTGTAGGAAACAACGCATATCACCATCAAGTTTCATCAATAATAAATTTTGAGGAGTATGTAGTTACAAACGACTACTTAAAGTACGAATCCTCCCGGAAAGAACTTTAATTGACCCGGCTTACTTTAAAGCTATTTACCCTTATCATATTTGCGTAGCACGACGACAACTATTATCGAAAACAAAGACCCATTGTGTTTCAAGCTTTAAGCAAGAAATGAAAATTTGCCTGAAACATTCAGCAAACGAAACAGCCAGATCTTGTCTCGTTACCTTGTCTGTTCTTCTTATTCCGCCTGTTCCCCCTTAAAGCAAAAGAAACATGAAAGCCATTTCCGGCATTTAGCGTGGCAGTCTGATTCTAGTCGTCCATCCCAAAAGTCAGATCTCGTGAAAATTAATGTTAAAATAAAAAGATGAAACCGCACGTGCCACGTAAGTAGTCTGGATACAATACGTTGATTCTGAGCACAACATTTCCCTTTT
Source organism: Sphaerophoria rueppellii (assembly GCA_920937365.1). Taxonomy (NCBI): domain Eukaryota; kingdom Metazoa; phylum Arthropoda; class Insecta; order Diptera; family Syrphidae; genus Sphaerophoria; species Sphaerophoria rueppellii. The sequence continues at coordinate 37,295,202 of CAKKXW010000002.1, forward strand.
ATTTAAAGTACGAGCACTCAGTAGAATCAGGAAAAATCAAGCCACCTATGTGTTTTTTCTGTAATTTGCACGAAAAAGACGATACGACGGACGCCATAGCGAAAACGTGGTATTTCGTACACTTAGTTTGTTCGGACGGCCAAGCAATTTTTTTTTGACCACCAAGAAGAAGAAAATCAGGCAGGAATCCATAGATCGGAGGTAAGAAAAGTATAAAACAGGAGTATGGTTTTCAATGGACATACATAGTTATATGTTTGTCATGGGAGCTTTTTTCTTATTCCTTTTTTTTCTAAAATAATCCCCAGGGGCAATTGCAGGCCAGGCTGAGAGGAGAAGGAGAGAACTCTCCAAAATTCCAATTTCTTCAGTCGGCCATAGTCTGTTTTTCTTTGCAGACTGGGGAAGAAGGAAAAGAAATAAGACCGGGAAGGACGACACACACACGCGTGCTCGTAGTGGTGTACCTATGTTGGTCTCCATAGTAGTGATCTTTTCTTCTTTTCTCCTGCCGGCCAAAAAGGGACAACAACAAGAGCAACGAAAATAAAAAGCTCAAAACGGGCAAGAAGATCTTTGCAAAAAAAAAACTTTGAAATTGCAGGAGGAACAACCCTAAAAAAGAAGGAAAAAGAATAAATTACCTACTGACCTACATAAAAGCAAAACAAGATGAAAAGAAAGAAAACTAACGAAAAACAAAAATACAGTGAATTTTGAAAGACACATTGCCAAACTAAAGAATAGTGTATAAAAGAAAAAAAAAAAACAAAGTATCAGAATTATAGAATTTTAAATGTTAGATAGGTACTAATAGTAAGAAAAGTGAAGAGTGAAAAAGAATGTAAAGAAATAACAAAAAAAAAGCAAGAGCAAAAAAAAAGTATATGTATTTACTGGTGTAAGGAAAGAATTAAGAATAAGGAAATGTCAATTCGAAGTGTCGGTTGGTCCAACAAACAAAAAAAAAATAAGTTTTAGTTTACGTCTTGGGCGTCGCAACCTAAAAATTAATAATGAATAATCTTTTTGTTTGGTGACGTTCATATATAAAACAGATTAACATTTCATTCCATCATAGTAACAACAACTTTAGAAAACAACAAAACTTCAAGAGATGTGCACATCATCGGCAGAGTTTGAGGGTAAGTTCCAAGATTTTTTTTAGTTTCTTTTATTTGAGTATCCAAAAGACATTATTTGTACGAAGCCGTGTCGGCATATATGTTTTTTTTTTTTTTGGATCAACTTGTTTAATCAACAAACTATAGTAAATTCACTTCGGTAAATATCGCCAAACAAAAAAATTAAGAAAGTATTTAAGATGGTTATTTTTATTAAAGTTTTCTAATTTGTTTTGAAAGTAAGATCTTCAAACCGAATCGAATTTTGAATATTACAAATTGCCATACATATTCAAGGGTTAAGATTTTCTTTTTACGTAGCATAAGAAATATATTAAGCTGAAGTAAATAAATGTAACTGAATAGAGTAGTGACTTTGTTGTTGATTTTTTGGTTTTTTTTTCAGTCGCAAATATGAATCGTTATTATTAAGACATGAATTCAGGAGTTAAGTAAAGATGAAGCGTTAAGAGGTTTAATAAGGGGGATGGAAATGTAAAGCGATCAAAAGGAGGGATGAGTCCTTAATAGTAAACAGTGTGGATATAAAAGAAGGGGTTTTCTATAATTTATGAGCAACAGAAAACTAAAGGTTTGTATAGTTGATAAATCCTATACAAGAGGGAGGGTAAGACACCGCTCAAGAGGCACGAACACCTATGTCCTCTCAACGAAGTGACACACAACTAATATTAAAAAAGATCAATCTCTGGTGAGCAAGGTATATTCGGGTCTTGCAACAAAATAAACAAAATATTTCCGTTCGTTAACATCTTGAACGTTGGTCTGATAATGAAAACGTAACACCGTCTTCAACTCCAGCTACAAGATCCCCCCCTATTTCCGACGAGCTAAAGCATTCGGGTTAGCAAGCAGACCAAGACAGTAGCCGTTGAGTGGAGGCACCTTCTCTTTTGATCGATTTAAATTCTTTACCTTTCGAAGTAAAGTTTTTATTTGAACAAAGGGTAGGAAAGATTCCTTCATGAATAGAACCTAGAGGAGTATAAAATGTTTGTATTGCGTCACCTGATACTGTGCTACAGGACGGGTTGTACGCATAGTTTAGAAGTCAAGTTTCCATGCAAACATGTTGTTCAGAAATTAAATTTAGATTCTGCTGTGAAGTGTCTTGGTGTGGAGTAAAAGCAAAATGCATTACATCGAAGCATTCTGTGAGTAAAGGAATCGCGGTTAGATTCATCGTTTTGTCCTAACCATAAATAATTATTACGTTACACAGTTAGCCAGGGACCGAGCTGGCTGGAGAAGTTTGTTGGGTGAGGCCCTGGTCCGACCTGGACTGTAGCGCCACCATAAGTAAGTAAGTAAGTAATTACCGTAGAAGTAAAGATAAAACAAAGAGAGACACGAAACGTTAGGATACCAGCTTGAAGTAATGTTTCGAAACATCTTTCACATACACTAAACTGCTTAAATCAGAACCTTACAGATTTCCAAAATTTTTCAGGTACCAGTAATTTGCTGAAGCCAGTAAAAAACAATTCGAATAATATCTTTTCAGGAAAAATCTAGTGTTTATTGTACAAAGAAGTATGGAAGGGATGCCTGCATTCAAAACTATAAAAAGAACAAAAATATCTTGAACGGACGTTCAATGAGCTTTATTCAGTGAAAGAAAAGACTGCTTTCTTTAAACAAAGAAATATTTATGAAATATTTGTGTCAAACTCCTTTGACATTGATGAAAAGTTTTAGAGAAAATTCGGTAAACTCTTCCATCTGAGTAAATCCAAAATATCAGCTTGTTTGGAAATTAAATCCAAGCAGTCTAATGTAAACGAAATTTAAATAGTGTTAATAATGATTGACTTTTTAAAAATTCCGAGTGAAGAATAAATAAGGTATTAAAAAATCAAATGAAAGACAATAATTTTTTTTTCAACAACGAAACTCAATTATTTTATCTGTGAAATTCAAAATCTTAATCAACTTAATCTTTTAATAAGTATTTATTTTCAAACAAAATCCAGATTCTCAGAGAATTAATTAATCAAAACTCAATTAAATACAGAAAAAACGGCTTAGGAAAATGAGACAATCAATACGGATTGTAGATTTGTGTTTTAAATTAACCCCGAAACCATTTGATACCTCAATACACACAAAGACAAATGCAAACAGACACTCACAAAAAATGCAAATTAATTTTACCTTTCAAGTTTTCAGCATATTCGGCCAAATCGATTGACCTAGCCCAACGAATAAACCGTTGATTTGTCCACACAATTGGATCCGTATCCACTGATTCTGATTGAACTCTACGCATCGCCAGTGTTTGTCTATCGTATTTCACAATCCGCAGGACATGGATACCTGAATTTTTGACACAAAAACGAAAAAAAAATCGATCGAAAAAATCGGATTAGTTTGCATCCGTTTCAATATTCAAATGAAAGCAATTTTTATTTTCTTTGAAATGAATTGAATCAAAATTGAATAGCTACCGTGCACTATGCTAGCTTGATGGAATTTCCTAGTTACACCTAAAAATTTCTCTAATTCTTTTTTGGAAAGCGTATCAAGCATTCGAGCATCGACCAACGAATGAAGGAATGATTCTGTATATTGTGGCAGACCAATATCTGGAAGCCATTCGGATGCAACCCAAGTATGACCGAGTTGAGTGATAAGCGGATACCTAACCAGCTCGGGACGACGTTGTTCCTCAATGGCTAGTCGTAGTTTTTTCTTATGCATCGGATGGGCCAATCCCAGTCCGGTTTCTAATTCGGCATCATTCAGTTCCAGCAGAACTTTGCCACTTTTGACATTTTCAGAACATCTTTGGCTATATTGGGGCATACCAAGGGCGACTTCCAGCCAAGCAAGTACTTGTGAAGCTCGCCAGCGTTCCATGGGCACTTGCGCGGCTTCACGTAGTAGGCGGAGTTTTTCGGCGTAACCTTCTTCTGTAAGTGAGTTCCATGAGTAGTCGGAATCTTAAAGAAACAAAATTGAGCACAAATTCAATGGAAAAAAAAAGAAAAACTTACATTCGCTGGCAGTGTCGGCACTCAAGGCTTTACTTTTGTTCCTGGATCTGGCAAACACTCGCGATATACTGCCCCAAGTGCCGCCACGTCCATTGCGCGACGTTAAAGCACCTGGCTTGCCAGCGGCAAACTTCCGTGTCAGTGCCGAAGGACATTCATTGTCTCCAGGCGAACCTAGTTGTTCAACCGACCTGAAACAAGGTTCAATTCAAATGTGTACCGACACGAAAACGAAGCAAATGTATACCTTGAGTAAGCAGCCGAATTCAATGGTGACAATGTAGGACTCCTCTCCTTTGGTGTGCCAACTGAAACGAAAAGATACGAAACAAAATTCATTCACCCATCACATAAAAGGAAAGGAAAGGAAAGGAAGAAAAGAAAAAAACTTACATTGATACATATTCTGGCTTGACACAATCGAAATACTGTCCGGATCGACGGTGATACATGGCCCGTTCTCGCACGTGCCGTCGCTGAGATTCAAATCACCAGCAGTGCTCTCCCGGTCACTGCTGCCACGCACTCCTGAATCGCCACTACCACCACCAGCACTTCCACCACCGCCACCTCCACCTCCAATACTACTGCCACCGGCTATACTGCCTCCACCACCGGTTGTCCCATAAGCCGCCGCCAATGCATTCGAATTAGCCGACGACGCTGCCAAATGGTTAATCAAACCCGATGGAGGTGTTAATGGGGCAAACGACAAAAGACTCTCCTGATCCGATAAACAACCCGATAATTGTCGTCGTGCCTCCTGCAACTGCTCCTGCAGCCTTTGCAATTGTACATCACGCGCACTCAATTGTTGGGCCAGTGCCAACGACCGTTCCGCCTCGTCCCGGGCATGCTTAAGCAACGACCATCGTTCGCGTTCCCGGTCCGAGGTCATTTTCGCATTGTTCGTTTCGCTCTCACGAATTCTTTGTTCGTAATTTCGTATAAAATCCCTTAGCTCCTGTTCTTTGTCCTGCAATGAGGCACACAATTGTTTAACGTGTGCCAACAAATCGGTTTTGTCAGCTTTGAGTTTCTTGCGTTCCAAACGCAGGGCTGTTATTTGAGTTTTGGCTGCCTTAAGTTCAGCTTCAAGCCGATCGATACGATTCGTACTGCCATCTGTGGAATGGGCGTCGCAGCTGTTACTGTCCGATAAATCAATCCCACCGACAGCGCCGTCCGGTGAGTTCTCCAGTAGTTTTCGTAATCTTTGAATTTCCGAATTGAGTCGTTCGTTTTCTATTCGCAATTTTGATGGAGAATCTTTTTTTTTTTTATTTTTTATTTTTTTTTTTTTTTGAAGGATGAAAAAAGTGGAAAAAAATGTTAATAGACGTGATAAAGAAAAGTTCGTCTCGGGAAAATTTATTTTCGTCGAACACGTACCTCTTGCCTCGTTAAATTGAAACTTGGAATCATCATTGCGATTGCCATCGCAACTGCTGCTATTGCTGCTGCCTCCACCTCCGATTCCGCCATTGCCACTGTTTCCTGCTCCGCCTGCTGTCATTTTATCCATGTTATTTAGGTGTTGGTCCTTGGTGCTAAATAGACTGCAGCCGTTTACACCTTGAGCACCAGCGCTACCAGTGCTACTGAGTCCTAAATCCATGAATGTAACAACAACGTCATTGGCGTTTTTCTTATCAACTTTTTTTTTAAGTTTTGTGTAATGGGGCACATTCAAATTTTTTTTTGGGGCAAATGAATGGTCGTGCAGGATCAATGAGAGACACATAGCAGGAGTTCACATGAATGAAATGAATGAAAGAAAAAAATACGAATTTTTTGTTGGATAAGGAATAACATTTACATAGAAATTTTCTCAATAAAAAGAAATTAAAAAAAAAACGGAAAACAAAAATCTTGTTGGTTGTTGGTCTTGTGTTGTATTGAATTACGCGATGGGGACATAAGCTTTTGGTGTTATTAGTGTACACACAGGCAGGAGCTGTCTCTAGCAGATGGAATTTGTGTGAGGATTAAGTTTTGAGAATTCGTTTTTTTTTTCTGTCTGTCTTAGGGGCGAGGATGAGATTTTTCAAAACAACGGAAAACAGTTAGAAGGTAACGACTAGTGCCAGTCGTAGTGTTAGATCGCAATAATGAAATAAGAAAAGCAGATAGGTTTTTGAGGGAAACCACAAGAGTTAGAGAAGCAGACGAGAAAGGAATTGAGGTTTTCTTTATTTTTGTGGGTTTGCGGTAAATCGGTGTTTGGAACTTTGGAGAAAGAAAACATACAAGTTAAGCTCAGCGCATTGTTGAAGTTGAATTAGTCTGTAGATTGTTATGGTGATAAGCTTGAAGAGTAAATATAACGTGAGAACACTAAGGTGTGGTAAGGTTTGAGTTACACATTGGCGCCAATGCTATTAGAAAAGGCTTTTGTTGTAAGAACTTGTTACGCGAAATGGAATATGAATGGAGGAGCATATTTTGAAGAATGAAGACAAATGTTTAAAAACAAATTATTATGTGTTTTCTAAGAAGAGAAAAGTTATCGAACTTCGAAACAAATATTAAACAACAGCGAAACGAAGGTGTACATTTCAGACAACATTTAGATTTCAGATTCGCAGATCAGCCAGATGGAATAAAAAAGCAAAATATAGAAACTTACATGTGAGCTGAAGTTTCCAACAGCCTTTTTTTAGTTTTAATGGAAAGAAAACCTTTGTAAAAAACTGTTGACTTCTTAAAATCGATTTGTGTTCTGTAAGTTAATTTAAAAGTTTATTCATTATGATTTCGGATGTAATGATAATTTTGCAGACATATAAGTAGGTTAAACTATGTTATATTCTATGGAGTAATACTGGGGATTGAGTGAACAAAAACTGTTCACTCATGCCTTCTTGCACTAATGTTGCAGTGGGTAGTGTGTAACATTCTTAAAACATATTATAAACTGTGCGATTGAGATTAATTTTTTTAGACAAAACTCGGCCCAACTTTATTTTTCTTGCGGAACCACTGAGTCCTATCATTAAATTGAAAAATTATATGGGTTACAAGCAGTACATAAAATATTTAAACATTTGAGATAACAACATACACACAAATATGCTAGGTTATGGATTTTCATAATATTTACTAAAATTTTAAAGGGTGTCAACCAGGGTTCGTAAAATAAATACCGATACTTCTCAATTTTTTTTCCGTTTTTCTCACTTACCGAAAAAAATTAAAATTTTATACAGACACTTTTCACGGGAACCGAAAATTTCTGATCTCTCCAGGAACAAATTGAAAATTTTTTTTTTTTTTTTTTATAATTCGAGGAGAGGTGCAAAGTTGAGCAGGGCATTAATATTGTTGAAACCGTTCAAAAGCACATGCACTCGTGATTTTTTTCCAAACATAATTGATCAATTTTTTTTAATTGATCAAATTTGTCCAAAATTGCGTGTTGTAATCGATAGAGGCAAAAGATTTTAAGATTTAAGATTTTAAGATTTAAGATTTTAAGATTTATTTCCATTTCATGTTTACAATTATTGTCTTAGCAACGTCTCCAAGTCATCCTACGCAACAATTGAGCATCTTTTGAATAACTTGAATTTACGCGCTCCCTCCACGGGGTAAGCCTTGACGTGGCGGAGCGGCTTACGGTAACTACTACTATGAAGCTTAGAGCTATGCGATCGCGAAACTTGATTTCGCAGAAGGACCTCCCATGGTCGACAGGTCGAAGCGGAGTAGGCTGTTACTACCAATTACCCCACAACGAAGGAGTGTTCCCACCAAGGCACTCCCACCGAGGGACGGCAGCGAATGAACTTCTTCTTTGGAATCAACGGTGGCGTCTCCAGTTCCAGTTAGGCCGAACTACTTGGTGAACACCTTTACGGGCTACTTCGACTTATTTGAAGCCCAGGCCGTAAAAGGAGCGGTTTTTCCGGCTCTTGCACTTGGAGTCACATCAAGTGCCTGGTACTCCAGGTTGGGGGTTGTGCGTTGGGGTGACTTCCCGACCACGTAGAAAAAAGTTTAGTTGCGAAGCAACAACAGGCCTCGGAAACGGACGGATACACTGATGACGACCCAAGCAAATGTACAAAGGACAACGATTTTCGGATATGCACGTGGAATGTTAGGTCCCTTAATAGACCGCGTGCTGCCGAACAGTTAGCGGAGACCCTCAACTGCTACAAAGCAGATATTACCGCTATCCAGGAAATGCGATGGGATGGACCGGGCAAAAGGAGGATGAGAAACTGCGACATCTACCATGGTAATTGTTACCGAGAGAAACAACAGCGACTATTTGGATGCGGATTCGTCGTGGGAAGCAGACTTAGGCAAAAAGTCTTGAGCTTCAAATGTGTGAGCGAACGCATCACGACAATCCGAATCAAGGCTAAATTCGGCAACATTAGCTTAATATGGGCGCATGCCCCCACAGAAGAGAAAAAGGACGACACCAATGTCCTAGTTATGACATTAAAATTGTCCTCGGCGATTTTAACGCTAAGCTGGGAAAAGAGGACATCTTTGGTGGAACGGTCGGAAAGCACAGCCTGCACGACACCACATCCGATAACGGATTCAGGCTGATCGATTTTGCTGCGGGGCGAAATGTTGTGGTAGCATGCACCTGGTTTCCTCATCTCAACATCCATAAAGGTACATGGAGATCTCCTGATCAATCAACCGTCAACCAGATTGATCACATTGCGATCGACGAAAGGCACTTGTCCAGCATTTTAGACGTTCGAACTTTCCGAGGAGCTAACATCGACTCGGACCACTACCTCGTCGTAGCCAAGGTAGTGCTACGAATATCCCGACAATGGCCAAAACAAGGAAATGCTGCAAGAAAATTCGACGTCGGACAGCTACAATCGCAAGAGATCGCCAGATCATTCTGTGATCGAGTGTCAAGTAACCTCTTATAAGGAGTCCTATGCCGCCAACATCAAGTATCGAAGACCAGTGGCAAAATTGCCAGAGAGCAGTTAGAGATGCCGCCTCTAATGTGCTGGGTTTCACACAGCCACCAAAACGAAACCCCTGGTTTGACGAAGAATGCAGGCAGGCCCATGCAGCCAGGCACGAGGCATACAAAGCGGCGCTGCATAGAAGGACAAGAGCTGCTCGTGAGCTCTACGAGCAAAAGAGGAGGAGGAACGCCGGCTTCTCAGGAGAAAAAAGAGAGAGCATGAAAAGCGTCACATCGAGGATGTTGAGAGAGCCAAAAGCAGGAATGAAGTACGGAAGTTTTACCGAAAGGTTAAACAGCTGGCTCATGGTCATCGAGCAAGAACCGATGCCTGCAGAGATAAACAAGGGAACTCATAGTAGAATCGCAGTCAATGCTATGGATTTGGAAAGACCACTTCTGTAGATTGTATAACGGCGACGACGAACAAAATACCGCCGTCAGACAGGAGCCTTTCATCGGACACGATGATAGCCAACAATTCCGTGAACCCGACCTAGAAGAAGTGAAAACGGAAACATCACGGCTGAAATTTAACAAAGCCGCTGGAGTAGATGGACTAGCTGCTGAGTTGTTCAAAGCAGCAGGCGACGAACTAGATAGGAGCATGCACCAAATCATCTGTAAGATATGGTCAGAGGAATGCATGTCCGATGAATGGAACCTCAGCATTGTTTGCCCGATCCTGAAAAAGGGATATCCTCTGAACTGCGCCACCTATACAGAGGAATCAGTCTACTTAACATCGCCTACAAGATCCTCTCTGCCGTAATATGTGAACGTCTGAAGCCTTTCGTCAACAATCTGATTGGTCCTTATCAATGTGGCTTCAGGCCAGGAAAATCAACCATCGACCAAATTTTCACGTTGAGGCAGATCCTGGAAAAGACCTATGAACTCCAAATCGATACCCAGCATCTACAGAGACGAACTGTACAAAGCTATGTCTAGTTTTGGCGTCCCTGCCAAGCTCGTTCGCTTGTGCAAAATGACGATGGAGAACTCACGCTGCTCCATCAAGGTTGGCAACGAGCTCACGGAATCTTTCGACGTCAAAAAAGGATTCAGACAAGGCGATGCACTGTCGTGCGATTTCTTTAACATCGTTCTTGAGAAGATAGTGCAGAACTCCAACGTCAACACCAGAGACACTATCTTCCAAAAATCTGTTCAACTTCTTGCGTACGCCGATGATATTGATATAATGGGAAGAACACAGCGTGATGTCAATGGCGCCTTTGTGAGAATTGAGACAGAAGCGGCAAAAAATGGGTTTAGAGGTAAATGAGGGAAAAACGAAGTATATGCTGTCTTCGAGGAAGGACACCCAACACCGACGGCTCGGGCAGAACGTCACAATAGACGCGTATAACTTCGAGGTAGTAGAGGAGTTTGTCTACCTAGGCTCCGCTATAAACACGGGCAATAACACAAGCGTCGATATCAGACGAAGAATAACTCTTGCTAACCGCTGTTTCTTTGGGCTAAGAAAATAATTGGGCTTTTCCACCCTCTCTCGAGTAACTAAGGTAAAACTGTACAACACACTCATCATCCCAGTCCTGCTGTATGGTGCAGAAGCATGGACCCTGACAAAATCGGATGAAAGTACCTTAGGTTGTTTCGAGAGGAAAGTTTTTCGGGTCATCTTTGGCCCCGTGTGCATTGAAGGGGAATGGCGAAGAAGATACAACAGCGAACTTTACGGGTTGTACAACGACATGGACCTAGCCAGAAGGGTCAAGGTCCAGAGCCTCAGATGGTTCGGTCATTTAGAGCGAATGGACACCAATGCTCCGGCCCAGAAAGCCTTCGACACTATTCCCGAGGGATGTAGGAGGAGAATAAGACCGCGACTCAGGTGGCGCACTCAAGTGGAAGAGGACCTCAATCAACTTGGAGTGCAAAACTGGAGACGACTAGCTAAGGACCGAGCTAGCTGGCGGAGACTGTTGATTGAGGCCCGAGTCCACAACGGACTGTAGCGCCACCTTAAGTAAGTAAGTAAGAATTTACGCTCTTACAAGGTTCATATGACTCAAAATTGACAACAAGCCGAATGGTTTTTGAACAAACCGAAAAGTGAATGGTTAGTTGACAAATCATTTTCAACAACGAGGCGCATTTTCACATCACGTTAACAAGCAGAATTGTCGCATTTGGACAAATGAAAATCCATAAATGGTTGTTGAAAAGCCGATGCATCCACAAAGACCGACTGATTGGTGCAGCTTAGGGGCTGACGTCGTCATCGGGCCTCAATTTTTCGAATATATAAGGTCAGCAATACAGTTCCCGTGAAAGATGTACACTTTCACGAGATGAAAACAGGGCTAGAAATTGAGGATATGTACATGCGCAACATCTGTTCCAATAAGATGGTGCCAACAAAACAAAGCGATTGTTAGTTGAAAACACTTATTAACTTCTATGTACACTATGGCGTATACCTAAAATTTTATCACTTATAAATTTACATTCATGAAAAAACTGTTACCGTACAGAAGATCTGGATAGGGGGTACAATTTTTTTGTTCGAGGAGAGGAGTCAAATAATCTTTCTCTTATTTGTAACCACACTAAGATTTATTGCTTTTAAAATAAATTTTAACTATCTTAAAAATTCTGTCAATAGAAAATATGTATTTGTATAAATATTTCTGAGTTCATCTAAGCAGGGCTTTGTTTTAGGATATTTTGAATCCAAATTTCTCGAAAAGTTATGAAGCAATGCAAATATTTTTTTTAAACTTTAAATTATTTAAGAATACTGTATACTAAAATCACAGAATCAATTTATTTAATTTTACTTATCTTCAAATTTGTTGTATCACAACTATTGTAATGTATATTTATGTATATGTGTTAAGGATGAAGAGGCTTTGATGACCACACACTTTTGATTTGACGTTGAAAGCCGATGACACGATATGCAGTTTTTTGGAAAAAAAAATTGAAAAGTAAAACGTTAAGTTACAAGCGGTGTTTTTGAAAGTTTGGAAAAATTGTGCAAGAGGTCGAGAAAAAGAAGTCAAGGAACGTTTGAGTTTGAAACCAATTCAAGCATTATGAAATTTTAACTTCATCCTTAAAGGTACTGCAAGAAACCGATACAAGTTTCAAGAATTTCAAAATCTCAAGAGAAAATTGCATGTCAACTAGCCGTTTGAAATCGGTTCGAAATTGTAGATTCCCTCAATTTTTCACACGTACTCTGAGAAAAGTGTATGAAAATAAGCCACTTAGGCCTTTCATATGTCGAGCCATATGTCGGGCACTGGATAGTTCTATGGTACAATTCATGGTAGAAGATAGATAAGCATTCGCTGAAAGGATGGTCGATCAGGCCATCCGAAGCCTTGGGCTTTGTGTACATCAACAATTCTCTAGGTGCGTGTGAAGAATTGAGGGGACCTACAATTTAACGCCGATTCCGAACGGCAAAGTTGAGAAGCACTTTTTAATGACAGATGATACTCTTGGAAGTTTTGTCAGTTCTTCGCAAGAGGCAGTGTCCGTGAAAGATGAAATAAAAACTCTTGGCACGAGTAGGACTCGAACCCACGAGATTCTGCTTAGGAGCCAACGCACCTAACCACTAAGCTACAGACACTTATCTCATACCTGAACGCAAAACTGTAGCTTTGTTTTAATCCCCAAAAAGTATGGATTACCATCATTAACTTAATATTGAACTCGATTAGAAAAATATTAACCTTAAATTAACCTCGACTAGAACTCCATTGAGTAATAACTCAAATTCGACAAAAAGAAAAAAACAACAAAAATCATTATAATACCATGCTCCATCGCCACCGACACGAACGCTCGTAGTAAGGCTAAGTTACCACTTAAAAAGCTCCATAAATCTAGCCAATTGTTATACAATACCAAACGAATTAACTGTACATTGCTTCGGTATAAATCAGTAGAAGCAAATATTCGACTTTATAGAGTAGGTACTTGTTATTTATGAAAGCTCACAAATCTTTTATTATTTCCTGTCAGACTTAATCTATCCTCCTTCTTTTGCTCTTTCTCTCTCTCTCTCTTCCGCTCTCCAACTCTGTCGTTTCTGGTAAGAAAACCCAATTAACCCTGACTGTGTGTTTGACACCAATAAGAATACATCAATTAACCAACACTTGAACGATAATTTTAGAAATTTAGATAATTTTAGGAAAATAAAAATAAATCAAGTTCTATTAGGAACACTTCTAACATACAAAACATCAACAACAACAAGAGCAACAACAACAGCAACAAAAGAACATTAACATCAATTTCCATGAGTTTGAGTAATAAACGAGGATATAGCTTACCCGTAGTCATGGCTGTGGCGGCGGCGTTGACGTGATTTGTTCCATTCATCATATCAATTTGTCCGCCATCAATGCCTCCTCCACTTGCACCTCCTCCAGCTCCTCCACCACTCGCACCACCACAACTTTGCTGAAGATGATTGTTCGACTCACTTTTATTTAAATTCACTGACCTTTGATGGATATTGTCGACAAGGGGCGAGGTTAGTATAAGATTGCGAATACCGTTCGATCCAGGTGAATTGTTGCTGCCAGGAGGAGCTCCACCATTATTGCTGCCCTGGCTATTAATTTCCATTCGCTTATTAAAGATGTGACCAGAGGATGGTGAGTGCATGGATCCGATGCCACCGCCACCCGAGGCGGTAGTTGTGAGACTGCCACTACTGTTTGTTGCCGAGGACGATGACAATGATGTTGATGGTGACGTGGCCAGGGTATTGTCCAGTGACAGCAGCGGCTTCAAGGGCTTGTTATTGTTGACCGGCTTATCGTTGGTGTCCAAGGATTTTGTTGTTTTCTGAAAAATTGAACAGGAATGCGCACATACATAAAACACAAACGAAAAAACGAAAAAAAGAAACGAAACACACACACACAAACATATGTGATATATATATGTATAAAAACGGACTTAATATAGAAGCAAGAGGCTAGAAGTGAGATAAAGTATAGCTTTGCATCAACATATCAACAAACAACGCAACGATGAGGACCATGACGACAATGCCGATGATGAGAATGACAATGAGGATGAGGATGAGGACATGTGGATGAGAACAATTTATGTGCCAAGGATATGTGTTGTCGTGTTGAATTTCCGAATGAAAATCAGACAAACTGCGCCCCATGTTACCATATCAAGGACTTGCCATATTTTGGCCAAGGTTGCGTTTCGACGCGGCACCAGCAGTCCCTCATCATCACTGATCCTTGCCAAAAATGTCGCACATACAATATGGTCTTTGGCATAATTTTACTGGAAAATTTACTGTTGCGAAAATTGTGCACAACTTAGCGTCCTGCGTGACTGTGTGAGTGTGTTAAGGGTCGAGTGTGTGTTTCTTTGTTGTGTGTAAGGGAAATCCTGCATGAGTTGATGACGATGACGACACAATAAATTACCATCATTCGTTCCATCATTCTACTTTCCCAAAATACAATCCCTCTTGTGTATCTACTCAATATACTTACTGTGTCTGTAAATTTATTTAATGAAGCGTTTATTCGGTCCGGATTCCTTGGTGGAGGCTCTGGTGGCTCTGAAGCAGCCATTGTTGGTCCTGTTGTTGTCCCGTTGATTTGCATTCTATTTCTTCACTGATTCGAGGCAAAATTGTCTAATTCTAACTTTGTTACTCGTTCTCGTTTGTTTTTGATTGAGACACGAAAACAAAGCAGTTAGAGCTGATGTGGTAGGTATTTGGTGCGGCAGCACATTTCAAATGTTATGCAACACAACATATGGAATGATGTGATAGTGGTTAACTACTCAATCTGTTTTATGGTGATGTCTTTCAGTGTTCTTGGTTGGGCTTTGATTGCATTCCTGGGGTTGATTTCGTCATCTGCAAAATAAACATTTTTTTAATTAGAGAGTGTTGATATGGAGAATTGTTTGAATTCTATGAGACGATTGGCTTATTCAACATACACGACAATTAGCTTTGTTATTGCTGCGAATTGGATAAAAACTTATTGGTCGGCTAAAGTCATCTTTTTTATGCCGAAAGACTCAGAAAACTTGCAGTTCCATATAGCGTGGTGTAAAAAGTACGCATACGCCATAGTGAACAATATACCTCTGACTTCATTTTACATGGTTCAAATCAAGTGATTTGAAACAAACGTACGTTTTTAATCAACTCCAACAACCAAAACCTCAATTAACTACGCTTGTCTGTCCGAACAAAAGCCAGTCAAAAGTGCTTAAAACAGCCTGATTTTCAATTTACCCAATACAAAGCTCCAAAACTACTAACCCACCTACTTAAAACTACTATGTGCATTTTCAATATTGCTTTTTAAAATGCTCTGCCTGCTGATTTCCTCTAAGTGGGAGATATACGGTATCATCGATCGGTTTGATTGTCAGCCCTTGTCATATGCTGTCACACAAAAGAGGACCCTACCACCCAGCCTGGTTCTTGTACTAACATTGCCTCTGCTGTGTTCATCAGCACTTGACCAACTGAACTACCGTATTGTATTTGGGTCACTGAGAGATTACAAAGCTCCGATATCAAACCGGATGATGGTTAAGTCAACTAGGCAACATTGAACACACAAAACATAAAATAAAAGCCAATCCCCAAACCAGCTGTAGTGAAGCAGATGGCAATTTTTGAAAACACAACGAATTAATTTCCCATATCGCGCGCCCAATCTATGCGTTGGATTGACTGCATATTGATATATCCGTATCCGGAATATGTCCTACATGCGCCACTCTGAAGGCACTTTTACGTGTGACACAAAAGATAATCCATGAATTATGAGTCAATCTGTGAATATGT
Source organism: Sphaerophoria rueppellii (assembly GCA_920937365.1). Classification (NCBI taxonomy): domain Eukaryota; kingdom Metazoa; phylum Arthropoda; class Insecta; order Diptera; family Syrphidae; genus Sphaerophoria; species Sphaerophoria rueppellii. The sequence continues at coordinate 37,311,132 of CAKKXW010000002.1, forward strand.
AAAAGTGAAATGGCTTTTCCGATGGCAGCGCGGCGGCAGAGGAACTGTGTCAATTAATTTAAATGCAAATCGATTTTGCTGAATTATTATCAACCGGTGTGTTGTTAAATAAATAAAACCCTGTCCCTTAAACTTACTTCAAATAACTTGGAAAATCAATACATCGATCGAAAATTCGGGACTAAACAAAATCTTTAAATCAACCATCGAGTTACACATCCGTCAGGAGAAAAGATTGCCACGTAAGAAAAACCTTATCTATGCCGAAATGTTTTAAGCTTAAATATTTATCATAAAATGTTTATTTGGGTTAAACATTTAATGGATATTGTGAACCTTATTCTGTTCCCAAAAGGAGAGTGTGGCTTTTTTTTGGTGACATATATCATCGTTGAGTGGATATTTAGCACAAGGTATTTTGGGCTTCTCCAAGGGAGTTATTTCGAATTAATTGTTGAAATTACAAGCACCACATACCTATGCACACTTTCCACAGTGTTGTGTTTATTTGAGGTTTTGATAATGTGTTGTTTTGTAGTTTGTTGGATGAAGGAAAATTCGTGTGTTAGTCATGTGGTTTTTAGTTGAAACTCCCAGTTGAATGATAAAAGCATTTTCAGGTAAATGTTGGGATCTTTTGAAAACTGGTTTACCTCAGTTATTATACGAGTTAATGATTAGATTGTAGGTACAAATGTGTAGCAGAATCTATTTTGGGACTAGTTTTGGAAATGTTAAGTTTTCAAAACAATGTGTTCAAGGTTTATTTTTTTTTTTTTTGAAATAAATTGTCCAGTCAATAGAATAATTTTTCACCAAAATTTTAAATTGAGAAGAAAATTAAATACAAAAAGTTTTACGTTTTTTCAAATTCCATTCAGCCCTATCCCCAATTTTATGGGAACTTTTTTTCCCAGGGAAACAAAAATTACCCCGGAACAGAAGTTTCTCATCGAGAATCTCCCAAGAAATTTTATTTCCCCGAAAAGAAATTATACCAACCTTAAGATATTTTAATGATTTTCGAAGTTATTTTGAAAGCTTCAAATTTAAATAAAATATTTTTTTTTGTGTCAAATTCAAATAAAAATTATTGAAACTGTGGATGTTTACATATATCAATAAAACATCAATTTTGCAGACATATTTGATAGTTCTTAACATCCCGAACCTATTTTTGAAAGCTAAACACATTTCCTAGTCCTGTCCTGGTTGCCGAGGTATTTGCATCAGAAAATATCTACAGACATACATGCATACATATATGGAAAGAAGATGCTAAGGACTGAAACCAGGATCACAACTCCTTACCTCGCAGATAGTTTTGGTTTTCAGTGAATTGATCTTTCGTTTATTAGTTTGCATACCTGCAAAATTCGTGACAATTTAACGACAAAATTTTTGTTAATCTCATTCATTTTTGATTCTTTATTAAACATACATACATTTTGAAGCTAAACTGAATTTTGTTGTTAACACGTATTGTACCTTAGCTATTGACCTCTTTTTTCCATGGTGTTTCCCTTACGGGACATAGCGCCGCTTCTAATGCACGCAGTCGTTGGGCTTCCTGTTCCTGTTCGACTGTTAATCGCCAAGCCAATTGTCTGCCGCCCCACTTCTCTGCTTTCTTATGTGAACGGCCAACGGGTTCCATTGCGAAGCAGTCGCCTTTTCGAAGCGTCTGGCCAATCCACTGTTACTTTCGTCTTCATATAATAGAGTCTATGGGTTCCTGGCCTGTTGTCGGATGAAGTTCAACATTTCAGATACGGTTGGGTCAGAAAAATCCTCAAGATTTTTCTGAGACATCTATTAACGAATGCTTAAAGCTTTCTTGTGGCAGTGTCTATTTTCTAAGGACTACACCCATAAAACAGCAAGTATTCAAAAATGGACGGAACATTCCAGGCTTGGTGTTAAAGCTAAAAGCGTTGTCTAGAAATATTTGATTGGATCGATGATTCAATTCCAGGGATGATCCGTTAAGTTTTTCCGTGTTGATCTTTAGCCCCATGACTTCTGCCCCTCTCTCCACCAAAGAAAAAAAATCCAATTCACTTCATGGCGCTGCATAGCAAGTTTTTCCCTCACAACTAACTTGGGGAAAATTCTGTTCCAAATAGGGAAAAAGTTCCCTCGAAAAAATTATTGCCGATACGAATTTTTCGAAATTAATTTTTTCCCATTTTAGAAAATTATTCATGATAGCAAAGTTCCCAAATTGGGAAAAAACTCAAGGGAAAAATTATTCGTGATAAGGCTGAATATGTGAGTTTAAAATTGGCTTACAAATGCCAAGTCTGAAACAATTTTTTTTATTTTTTTAAACGATATCAGAATTGGTCGAATAGAGCTTATAGCAAGCACAGTCCTACGACCAATGGTTTGCCAACATAGTAGACTATGTTATACCACCGGCTCATCACTTAGTGCAGTGTTAGTTGTTAGTAAGCAAACATTTCATAACAAACACTCACATGGATGAAACAAAAACAAGACAGTTAACAAAACAAGATTAATCCATAACTAATGATTACAAACATTAAGTAAACAGAGAAACATTCAAAAGTGTATAACACTGGTCTTGAGCAAAGACTTCAATTTATTCTTACTTATATTTAAATCAAATAAATCTGAGTTGCAGTTTGAAAGCCTACTCATACGTGTCAAGGGCTCATAGAAACCATAGTTGGTACGATGTTTTGGTTCATGTACCAAGTGCTTCCTACGAAAATTATAACCGCCACCCCGATGGTTGGAAGATATAGCGCCAAGTAATTCAGGTGCATCTGTTACACCAGTAATAACTTGATGGAAAAATACCATGTCATTGTTATTTCGTCTACTTGACAATGTTTCCATTTGGAGAGTTAGTAAACGGTTTTCATCAGATTTTCTTCTCTCACACAGGGAAATAGGAAGGAATAAGTAACTATTAGGCATCAATATCAATTATATTGTTCGTAGGAGTCACTGACCTCTAGACTTCAATCAAACATCACATTACGTTGACCGGTTCTGAAAAAAACACGGTATTGGCAAATCGATCCATTTGCTTGTCGTTTACATGACGTTATTTAAGTGCACTTCGCCGAGACAATAAAGTTTATTTCCCAACCTTCAAATCGGATGTCGAATTATTCAGTCTGAACAGTGTTCCGTGTACCGTGTGTATCTACTGTCGTCATCATCTTTTTATCGAGAGGGCAAGTCGCAATATTCGAAGGTTAGACACGCGTGCATTCAAGAGGACACAAGTGTCCACAGAAACCTCTGTCTATCAACTCCTACTCTCCATTTCTCCGTGGTGGACATTGGGTGCCCAGTACATTCAACTGAAGATTGGGTTCCAACCCCAGTGGGATGTTGTTGGCGCCAGTAAGGAGAGAGAGGGGGGGAGGAGGTATGTGTCCACTAAGGAATGCCTCCTTTTCAATAGGCGACAGCGGAAGAACTCCCAAGATGGAATCAACGCTGGCGTCTACAGTTCGTAGCTCAGGCCTATAAGGAGCGGTTTGGCCGGCTCGTCATCTTAGAGTTAAACTAAAGACCTGGCCCTTCAGGTTGGGGGTAGTGCATCGGGGTGGCTGCCCGGCCACAAAAAGCGAAGACATGGTTCCGAAACACCAACAAGCCTCGGATATGGACGGAATTAATGATGAAGACCCACGCAAATGGTTTGAGGACAACGAATTTCGGGTTTGCACTAGGAATGTTAGGTCCCTTAACAGACCACGTGCAGCCGAAAAACTATAGCAGAAGCCCTTGAGTGCTATAAAGCAGATATAAGTGCCAACCAAGAAATGCGATGGGATGTTCCGGGCCTACGTAAAATGAACAACTGCGATATTAACTATAGCGACGACTGCTTCCGGGAACGAAATCAGAGTCTATTTAGATATGGATTTATAGTTGGGACTCGACTCAGGAGGAAGGTCTTGAGTTTCAACTCAATGAATGAGCGCATCACTACAATCCATATCAAGGCTAAATTCGCCAACATCAGCCTCATCTGCGCTCGCGCCCCCACTGAGGAAAAGGATGAAGACACCAAAGACAGGTTCTACGAGCTCCTCGACAAGACCTATGAGCAATGCCCTAGCTATGACATTAAAATCGTCCTTGGAGATTTTTATGGCTAAGCTGGGTAGAGAAGAAATCTTTGGTGGAATAATCGGACGACATAGCCTACACGACACCACCTCCGATAACGGATTTAGGTTAATCGACTTCGCTGCGGGGCGAGACGTAATGGTAGCAAGTACGCGATTCCCACATCTCGATATCCACAAGGGAACATGGAAATCTCCTGACCAATCAACCGTCAACCAGATTGATCACATTGCGATCGACGCACGACACTTCTCTAGCTTGCAAGATGTCCGCACATTCCGAGGTGCCACGCACATCGACTCGGACCACTACCTTGTTGTAGCCAAGGTACGAATGTGGAAATCCTGATCAAGGCCAACACGCTACGAGCAGAAAAGGAGAGAGGAGCATTAACTTCTCAGAAAGGCAAAAAGGGAGCATAAGAAGCGCCCGATCGAGGAAATAGAGGGATGTCACAACTGGAACGAGGTTCGAAAGTTCTACAAAAAGGTTAAACAAACCTCTAGAGCTTATACCCCCCGAACTGAAGCCTGTAGAGACCACCATGGGAACATCGTAGTGGAACCCGGTCAGTGCTGAGGATATGGAAAGACCACTATTCCAAGCTGTATAATGGCGATGACGAGAAAAACTCTGTCAGCAATACAGAACCATTCAATTTATGTGCGGAAGGCCAACTATTCCACCCACCCGACCTTGACGAAGTGAAGATAGCGACACCTAAACTTAAGTCAAACAAAGCCGCTGGAGCAGACGGGCTAGCCGCCGAACTTTACAAAGCAGCTTGAGATGATTTGGTTAGGAGCGTGCACCAGCTCATCTGCAAAATTTGGTCGGATTCTTATGACTTCAACATTTAAGTACATTCCGTTTATTCAGTTCAGTTAAGCGTTAAGTTGTTCATCTGGCAACACTTCATCAACTTTCGCATCTTTTTCAAGAACAATTTTACAAAAAGACTGTCAATCTACACTTGCTTTTTGGAGTGGGAGAAGCATATAATATTGATTTGATACCACATCGCTCTGTCTGATCAGAATCTCAACATAAGTTTTGAAAAGGCATTCAATATTACAAGTAGTTGAAAAACGGACACATTTTGTAAACCCCATCAGACCATTAGAAAACAGTCAAATTTAAAATTTTTAAGGAATCATTTATCTTAAAATAAATTATAATATTTCTTCAAGTTGAGAAAAATAGTTAGTTTTGTAGTTTCTTAAGCTGTTTTCAACTCATTGAATAAATTGAAAGTCCATTTAAACACTGCGTCTTAAGACAAAGCAAATTATCTGCTGCAAGGTCCTTATTTGATTTCGTTGTAAAAATTTGTTCCCATTAAGAACAAAACACAGCAATGTCATAGATTAAAATAAACTGCATGCAACTTCATTTAACTATCATCACATTCCCATCATTCTACTTTGCAGATTGCCAACTATTTGCTTTTCTTTGTTGCACGCAAAAGAATTTCCCATAGCCCTGAGTAGTCAATTATACAATTCTCCTTCTGGTTTGCACTCTTTTGTATGCAATGCGTCAGTCCATCATGTTGAAAAATGTTAATTTCAACTTCCGCCCAGGACCAGGTACAACG